>OY764961.1:118151462-118751462 GCA_963668005.1 Melieria crassipennis | reverse complement strand
TTCAACATTAAAAAGCTTCACCTTGCAATGCATCAACGCCGAAATTCATTTCTCATTTATTTACAAAATCTTGCTGCCTATTGCGAAGTTACGAATCAAAGCCAGAGGAGCGGCCCAGTAAAATAAAAACAAATACAAATACAGCTAATGTCGACTTTAACTCAATGACATAGCGGTCTACATTTAGCTACGAAGCAAATGTGAATATAGATAAATGTGTATGAATATTTGTTTGAAATTTTTGTATATATATATTTATATATTTGAACGCTCCACACCTGTCGCAAAGCGTTGTTTTCCAAAGTTGAGTATCCAAAATTTGCTTAAATCCAAAGACGTAGCGACATCGAATCCAATTGGAGGGCAGCAAGATTGCATAAATGTATCCAAATAAAATCAAATATATTTTTGTGCAGCTAGTCGATTATATAAAATAACGCACAAACGCGCATAAACGCACTTTTTCACTTTGTACTTGTGTTGTAGACTATAACACTGTACTTGCAATTACGTTTTAATTTATTTTTTATAATTAGGATATCATCAATATTACAAGGAAATTAACGTAATTTTCACAAATTTCACTTTACGAATTTTTCGTTGTGAACAAAAAAAAATTGAATATGGATTTTCACTTTGTATTCGTTTTCAACAATGCAACCTGGCCAGCCGGCATTGAATTTCATATAAAATCGCACAACGGCGACACTCCGCAATACGAAAGACTTAAGACACAAACTCTCACTTTAACGCGTGATTCGCGATTGAACGTAGCGCTGGCTCGGACTGGTGTAGTGATTGGCCAGATGACGCGAATGAATGAATGTGTTCGGCGTTCGAGTTGCACACGCAGGTTCGCTTCAAACTTGTTGTACGTGTGTTGGTTGTAGTTGTGGAGCGGAAATTTGCAATGGTTTCAAACAACAGTGGGAAGCGTGTTTTGGCAGTTGCACAAGCGGCGCTTTTCTTGCTCTTGCCGATTTGTTTTGTTGGTTTCCTTAAGCGATGGGTCGAAAAACGTGCACTGGTCGTTGGAGTCAAAAAGCGCGAGTACTCGCAACTGCTGTTGGAGCGATGCAGAAACCTTGTCTGCTTGCCGGGGGCGACAAGATGGTGCGGGACTTGCAGCACATTCGTGGTAAACATGAATAAGCTGCAATTAATGCGCGCTTTCGGCCGCTGTTGCGTTTCGCCTCGCAGTAGGCATTTGGATTTTTGTGACTACACTTTGGCGTTTTGCTTTGGATTTAATTATTCTCTTGCAGGCGCTTTCGAAACGTTGCTGCCTGGTTGAATTTCAAACGTAGTTTGCCACTTGGAAATATTGAGCTTCTTTTAAAAAATTTGTTTCGCATTGGAGAGGTTTTTATTTCTTTATTTGGTTGTTACTAATTGTTTTTATTACTTCGCCTTGGGTTTTTACTTTTTGCTTGAAAGCGTTTCCATTCCCAACGCCGACGTATTTGGCATACTTGGAGTTTGCATATATGAGATGTCCGACATTCAGATTTGTTGAGCAGTAATTTGATTAATTGTTTTATCAAAGGTTTATATTTGATTTCATTACGTGCAAATACGATAGCCGATGTAATCGACTGTTGACATATCGATGTTAAATTTTTAATATTCATCTTATAACAACCTATCACTGCGTTAGTAGCTCCAAGTAAGTTCATATATCAACACAGGTAGTACATGATTGGGCACCTGGCGCATTGTTAAGAACAGCTTGCCAAGTAATACTACAAAGAAGAGAATTTATTCCTCTTAGTATCGTTTGGCTTAAATGATAGTAAGATAAATGGATAATGTTTGATATGTCACCAGCTGACAAGTAGTGAACTATTTTATCATACATGTTGCAACCTTCAACTATTCCAACCTAATTAACATAGAATTTCTTAAAATATTTTAGACCCTCAGAAACTCCGCGACTTCGACATTGAGGGTTATTCCGAAAACTTCGGTTGGCTTATTCGAATCGGTCTGACTATGAAGTCGACTTGTCACCATAAACAACTTTTGGCGTCACAATACAAGCAGAGTATGCATGTCTCAGTCAAAATTAAAGCTAAAAACGTAACAAAAATCATTTCAATTCATATCAAAACTAACATCACAAAAATGATTCATGTCATGGAAACGAAGGTTGCCGCATGAGACACACCACATACGACATTATTATTATTATTTTTTTCATTATAATTTTTTAGCCGTTTTTCCTTAATCTGTTTGTAGGTATCTTTCGTGCAGCAATTCACATATCGCAGCAGCGTGTTAACGTCATTTGCATTTGCGTACAGCCAACCGGCAGCGACAGCCGCTTCCGGCTGCGTGTTGCAATCGCCTCAACCGCTACGCAATTTTTTTCGACCGATTTTCAACTCTCTCGCTTTCGCAAATATTTCTCACAGTTTCACACTTCATTTTCATGTTCATTTCTTCGAGCAGATCACAGGGGAGCAAATGGTTGGGATCGTGGGGTCCGGCACTTTGCTTTGATAATTTAATAAACTTTTCCTCCACAATAATCATCTTTTGCGTTTGTTGCTGCCGCTGTAAAATAAAAATTCGTTTCGCTGTATTTTTATTTTATTAACGTCCCATTATTTCAGCGCATCGTACCTCAATTTCTCGCCTGCCCCAACGTGTTGTCGGCAGGTCGGCCCATTAAAGTTCGTGTTTTGTTTGCCATTCAATCGCTGCTTCATTCAATTTTCGAGAGTGAAAGTTCTTGGCTCTGGCTTTTATCTTCAGCGCCAAAGCCGTGTGACGTGTGTCCAATGTCGGCACCTGCGTTGTCACACTGCTGCTGCTGCTGTTGGTTTTGTTTGTTAGTGGTCATTGGTTTAGGTTTCTTTCTTTCATTGTGTATTGTTGTGTATCGATGCGGTTTCGGTTTTTGTGGCATGAAAGCAAAAATTGAAAGCTTGTAAAATACTTTTTGTGCAATCATAAATACATTTTCTCCAATTATTCAAAATAATTAATAAATTTTTAAGTATTATAGATTATTGTTTTTGTGTAATGGCGTCTAGCGGTAATGAAAAATCTTTGCATTTGCTTTAATCGTTCATTTATTGATTAATAATGAAATTTTTAAATTAAATATACTTTGTAATTTTTTTGTTGTTGTTTAAGAAGACTACACTCTAGGAGAACAAACAAGTCTTTTTTGTTGTATCATTATCATTGTTATGGAATAATAATAATATATATATATATATCTATTATCTGGTTGCTTTTCTGTTATTCACAATCATCAAACCCATATACTTCAATTCAAGACCCTATATAAAACTGGAAAGAACATTGGAACAGCTGCCCGAATGCATACAAAATACAAATTGTACAAATTCTCACATAAGCTGCCCACTCACAAGCAAAAGCTGTCTGCTGCGAAATCACTGAAGCAACAAATGCTTTCACTCAATAAAAATATACACAAGTAAGCATAAATGCCTGGACTCTCAATTTCTGTTAGCTGCAAAACGATTTAAGACTTGGCTCTCGCGCATTCTTCGTCTAAAAGTCTCTCAGAAAGGATGCTGCCCTTTTACATTTTTAACACATACAAAATAATACAATTAATTTCAGCCAACACATTTTGTTTTAGAATACAAATCAAGCACAAAATGTACACTTAGTCAACTTAGAGGTGAAACAATTACAATTTCAGTTTTAGCTATCTTACAGTTGCTGTTGCTGGTCTTAATTATTCTTTTCATTGGTTGCGCAGACGCATTGAATTTACAAAAGTTTGAACACTTTTCACTGTTCATCACCTTTAGATTTACTTATCGTTTCGATTTACGTACGTTTTGTTGCTTATCTGCAATTCAACTGCAAATAATTGTTTTTTCTTGACTTTGAGTGGTTTCGATTGAGTTGTTAAAAGTGGGCTGAACTGCTAGTTTGAGTCTTTAACACTATTTTCGACGCTTTTACAAACAAAACAGTATACAGACACTCTCGTTGGCCTGGCCACCGTTTTGCTCTTCTCGTCGTCTTTAGCCTTTAATTGTATTATTTCAAATAGAGTACAAGTACGTTCGAAACTTTAGAAAATATATTGGTGGTGCATTTAAATTCCTGTTGTTAGTGTTAAACCGAGTGTTAGTTGAAAAAATTTGCCTAAAAACGCTATATTTTAAGTGTGGCTGTGTATGCGTGTGTGTGCAGTTGGGGGGCGGGGCGGGGGAAGAAACCGTGAAGCGCTGAACAATTGTTGCAGTACCTTGTTAAACACAAAAAAATCACTGCAATCTTTTCGCAACTTCGAAGATATCGTTTTTCATTTACGTTCATTTTTTCTTTACCGAGGCTTGCAGTTTATAAACATTACTTAGTTAAGCTAAAAGAATTATCTTTTAAACCGTTTAACAATTTGTTTGTTTCCCGTTTTGCTTTTGCTTTGTTCGACGTATATTACAAAAAAAAATATATATATTTATTACATAATTTGCTTCTAATAATTTTTTACATAAACTATCGCTCTTACGGTTCATTGCTTTTTATTTATTTTTCTATTGTTTTTGCATGAATTACTAAAAACGGCCTTACCGCTTTATTATACTAGAATCAAATATTTTAAAACCAAACTTATAAACTACAAAACATATTACAAATTCTCACTTCATTCTGTCTTTAGTGCCGCTTCGCAACTCAATTCATTGTAGCATCGATCGTCTGCGCTGCAGTTTAAAATTTTAAATACAATACTTTGAAAACAATTTTTCTTCAATCGATTAATTACAAAATTATTGCAAAACTATAAAGTGAAAACTTTACTTAAAGTCAAACAAATTAAACATTTAAAATAGAAAACATTTTTACGAAAGAACAGCAAATATTAACAAAAGTAACGGAAATGAACAAAGCTACACAACAAAAAGACTTGACAACACGTTGTTGCGAAGCATGTGCAGCGCCCAACTGTAGTAGAAATGCTCAAGCTTGAAGCTACAACTTGTAGAGGCAGTAACATGAGATATTAAAATAATAATACAAACAAGATAAATGGCAAAGTTATAGTGAACACGTTCTGCAGCAGTCGTGCGTTCCAATTCGCACTCATACACAACATCTACAATTGGCCAATAGCGAAAATATAAAAATGCTTAGCGCTCACATTGTTAAAATGCCGATTATATACAATTTGGCGTTTTTCACCTTACATTTTTTTTGTTTCTAATTCTTTTTCAATATAAAATTTTAATCAACTGTCTTTTTTGTCTTTCGCATAAAATTATTTCAACATAGGAAATGTTTACTGTGTCTTCTTTGCATGCTGCAAGCTTTCTCGTTCGCTTTTTGCTCATTTTCTAGTGTTATTCTCGTTTACACTGCATTACAAATTACGCATAAAGTTAAAATTTAATAAATTATATTACACACTATTGCATTATAACTAGTCATATAAGTAATTTTAAATATATATATATATGTATACATGTATGCATTGCTGTATATATAATAGTAATAATAATAATAATAATCCTCATCATGACGAACTAAATATTGTAAGTGGTTTTGTATTATTTCGCAATTCTTTCGGTATTTCTCAATAAAGTTATGTAAGTATCTCTTGTATTGCGGTTAAGGGTGTGTTGGTGTGTGAGCTGTGTTGTTCGTGTATGTCCTAACATGTTTACAAAATTGTTTTCGCTGCTTTTGTTGTTGTTGTTGTTGTTCCTATTTGTTTCGCTTCTTACTATTACTATGTACAACTATCAGGATGTTGGCTTTGCTTTCGTTTGGATTTTGGCTCTTTTGGATGCTCGATCGATGGCCGCCGCGGATTGCCCAGCGTCACCAGGGCGCTGGCCACCGCCAGACCAGCGGACTGCCCTGCGGGTGCATGTTGTAGGCCTCCTGCGAATTTAAGACATTTTACAGTTTTATTCAATTGAGTAGCATATGCCACAAATTTAATTTATAAATTCGTATTGTTCATGTTCATTTTCTCAGAAGACTCTCTGAGTATTTTGTAGTGTCCGACCGAATATTCGGTTTCGGTTTCGGCACAAATAAGTGGTTTCGGTCAAAAAATGGCCGAACGGCCGAAACCGAAACTTTCTAGAATATTTTTTTACATTTTTTGTGTAGCAGATATATAGTGAAAGGAGGAGTAATTTAGATGCCAACAATGTAAATCAACTTTTTTTACAATATTAAATTATTAAATTTTGAATATTAGCGAGTAAGGTACGAAAGGTTGATTTTTTCATGTTTTTAAAAAATGAATAAATTGTTTATATTAATAAGTATTTATTTATTTATGTTATGTTGGTTTGTTCTTTATTTACTTAATGCAAAAATCTTTTGTTGAAAAAAATGCTTGATATGGTGATTTTCAACTAGAATGTTTCGGTTTCGGCCGAATATTAAAAAAAAAACCGAAATTCGGTTGCGGTTTCGGCCCAAAAAAGATGTTTCGGTCGAACACGAGTATTTTGTAACTTTCAACGTTACCTGTTGGCAACCGGACTAGAAGTGACAGCACTGCAGCACGATTGCCACTGCACGGCTCCAGCGCTATGGGACTTGGGCAATCCTATAAAGAGCAATATTTCAATGTTTTGTACTTAAATATACACGAACACTGACGTACCTTTTTTCGTTTCTTGGTTATAAGCGTTATGCCCTCCATTGTCTGTGTTAAATCGATATTTTCGCGATTCTCAATCTCCACCAAGACCTGCACAAGAAAAAGGTTTCGTTATTTAGGTCAACATTTGCATTAAATCTCGCAGCATGGCCACTACACACCTGCGAGAACGGTCTGCTTGCCATTTGCTCCATTTCCACAAACAGCCTTTGTCGCCGTCTAAACATGTCGTACTTTTGCTTAATCTTCCAAAGCACCGCAGCCATCAACAGCAGCAGCAGAAAGCAGGTGGAGAATGTGATGAAGAATTGCTGCAAGTTCAACTTGGGATATTGCGAGAACGCAATCTGTATCCAAATGGGCGGCTGAAAATCGTGTACCAGTACATAAAATGTGGTCAGGGAGCTGTTGTCTTCGGGCGAATGGCCAAACGAGTATTCGGTTTTGGGAAAGCGATGTCGGAACGTTGAGCAATTGATGCCCGTAAACAATGGTTTGTCCGGCATGCCAGCCCGCTTCACGCGAATGTCCATTTTGGCGGGCACACTACACGTAATAGTAAAATCGGCATCAATTTCCGGCTTTTGAGGGGAATTGCGAAAATTTATTTGCGTAAAGTGACGATCCTCCTTCTTGGACAGATTAAACGTAAATTGGTAGTCGATGGTGAGCTCGTAGTAGCAGGAGCTGTTAATCGGATCACCGTGATAGTGATTCTGCGAGTCGCACTTCTCGCAATGATCGCCCACTATGCCCTTCGTGTTGCAGTAGCATTTGCCGGTATCTGAGTGACAGTACACACCCTGGCCGTTGCAGTCACACTTCTGGCACTGTCCGCCGTTAATCGGATTGCCCCAGTAGCCGTCCAGGCAACTCTCACAGTGATTTCCGTAGGTGAGGTTGGAACACGGCTGCTCGCAGTGTATGAAGTCGGGACAGTGCGAGTGTCCGTTGCAGTTGCAACGCGGGCACGAAGTGAAGAACCAGTGCTTGAGCGAGCACTCTGTGGAATCGTAAGGCGCCAGCGCACCGCCCACAACGCACTTGCCCAGGCCCGTGTTGGTGCCGTCGTCGCACCAGCCACACGCTGGATCGTCCAAACACTGCGAGCAGCTGTTGTAGAAGCCACACTGTGCGCTGGACAGCGCCGTCGTGGAGCCAGTGGCCGGTGTCGAGCGACATTTGGACGCGTGTGTGGTCCACTCGCGGCACTGACCGTACGGAAAGCTGGGTGTGTACGCGTTGCGGTCTACACAACGCTGCTCGTTCTGACACCAGATACAATCGTCTTCCGTGCAGTTGTGACATGTGCTCAGAGTGGCGCAAGGCGGTGGACAGATGATCTCTTCCTGTGTGCGGTTCACCTGAACGCTGCTAGATATGTAGGGGCGGCACCGATTGTGTTCCGGCTCCCAATTGCAGGCCACGTTCGCCGAACAGGCGTGACAGCTGTGCAGTTGCTCGCACACGGCACTCACCCGGTAGTCCTCGGTGGGGGGGCAGTTTTCGAGCAGCTTTACATTCACCGCAGGCAGGCTGGGTGACACAAACTGCGTGTGCTGTGGCTGTTGTTGAGTGGTCGCCTCGTAGAAGACAGCCGTGACCGAAGTCGTCTCACGGCAGCGTTCTTTAGTGCAGACACCATTGCCGCAGTAAGTGCAGCCGAATGTGCTCGCAACGCACGACTGACAGTTGGTGAGCTCTTGGCAGCGCGACACGTCGTTCAGCAGTTCTGAGGTCATCGTGATGCGGCTTTTCGACGGACACACAACGTAGTCGTACTGTTCACGCCCGAAAATCGCCGATCGTTGAACCTGTGTAATGGAAATGCAGCGCATCTTCTGCACATCCCAAATGCATTTCACACCCGGTCGGCCATTGGTGCATCGCTCCTCCTTAGTGTAGTAGCCGCAGTGGCCGGGCGTGTAGCGCAACATGTCGTTCAACAGTTGACCGTTGAAACCGCCATAGATGTACAGGGCACCCTCAAATACTGCAGAGCTGTGGCCAAAACTGTCAAGACATATCGAGAACAAATTTCAGTATTACTAAGTCAAAACTCAAATGAAATGCCCCAAAGTTTGCTGACAACTTTAACACTAGCAACAGTTTTAAAAGCATACTTTTGAGGGCACTTCATGTTGTTACAGTCTCACACTCACCGCGCCATATCGGCCTGTAGGTGCGCCGGCGTCTCCTGCATGTGCCAAGAATCGCAGTAAACATCATAGATCAGCAAGTCTTGGCTATAGCATTTGGCACCGTAACTCTGCGAGGTGTCGTTGTGCGTGTTGCCACCGAAGACCATCATCAGTCCCTGGTTCACAAAGTTCGCCGTGTGCAACAGGCGAGCACTTGGCGACGCCGACAGTAGCGTCCATATGCGTGTCGACGGCTCGTATGCGTAGAGCCGTGAACTCAGCCCCTGGCTAGACTCGCTCTCCGACACAATCCCGCCGTAAACGTACACCTTTTCCGTTAGATAGTCATAGGTTGCGCTGTGGCCGAAACCGCCCTTCACCACATAGCCATACGTCTCCACAATCTTCCATTCACGCGTGGCAAAATTAAACTCCTGCACGGTGTTCAAGTAGCCAAACTGCGGCGAGTGCCCGAAAATCACCACCATATATTGGTAATTGGTCTTGTCTCTAAAGCCGGGCACCAACGTTGCCGTGTGGCCTGCCACGCGCAACGGGCCGCACATCGTGTACGGAGTGGCGGTGCTGTTGCACGATTCTGTCTTCACTGTGATATTCTCCCACGTCTTGGCGGACACATCGAAGGCCCACAGCTCGTTCGAGATGCCGTGGCCCTTTACCACACCGCCGTACATGAAGATTTTGTCACCGTACATGACCGTGGACACGCCATAGCGTTTTTCGGGCACACTGCTGCCCGCCTCGATGTGCATCGTTTCCCACACGTTGCCGTTGAAGTCGTAGGTGGTCATCAACTCACCGCGTCCGTACGATTCGCCGCCTATAATGTGCAACGTGTCACGCCAAACAGCCGCACCGTGTGACGCAGTGCCAGGCGGCGGCGGTGATTGTTTCGGATAAACGCTGGACCAAACGCCCAGCGCTTTCAGCTGCCCACAGTCATTGCCGCCGTATTCATCCCTGCAAATACATCTGAAAAGGAGGCGGAGTGAAGCGTTAGCTCGCTCGTTTCGGTTGTCATTACAGCAGAACACTCACACTTCGTTCTCCAACCTGCAGACACCGTAGCCCTTATCGGCTGAGCAATGATTTGGACATGCTGCAATATTGCACGCCTCGCCTCTGTACAGTGGATCACAAATGCAATCGCCGTCTTTGCACTTGCCATGACCAGAGCATTCCAATGCTGCGAAAGAGTAAACAAGGAAAATAACGAATAAGTAAACAAATAAATATAAACAAATAAATATAGTAGCCCTCAAGCTACTGCCTCGTTTATGCGCCTGCATTCGTCTTTTAAACAGTTCAAAAATATGGAATATACTATATGTTTGTGTACATATTTGCGCATTGTTTATGAAACATTTATGTTTTCCCATAATGGTTGAAATAGTTTAATTTATTAATAGTTTAGGCAAATAGAAACAGAGTCATACTGACTAGCATTTACAATTAGATATAAAGAATATAAACAAAACACTTAAAGTTAAATCAAGATTAACAGCATAAATATATAATAAATTCAATACAAAAACAAAAGTGATTAAGGTGCCAAAAGATTTACTTTATCGAGTTGCCTTTTGAAGCATGATCTAGCAAAAGATCTGTCAAGAGAATTGATTTGGATAGCTTATTAAGGTAGTTTGTGATTTACAAGACACATTGAACTGGATTTTCTCTAGCAGACAAGGGCAATCAATAACATTGGAGACGAGATCAAAGACGAACATTACAGATTGAACATATCTTCTAACCTCTAGAAACTGCAAATTAATCAACATCAGACGAGCATTATATGAAGGAAAAGTTTCAGAGAAATGAAGCGGCTGTAGGGCAAAACGAAGAAACCTACGCTGAATTCTTTCAAGCCGCGAAGAGTGTAAAGTATATAGTGGGTTCCAAATTACAGAGGCATACTCGAAATACAAACATTATTTGCACCCAAAAATAGATCACACATTCCATTCTATTTGCAATAAGGTATGTCTTACCTTCCGAGGTTGTAGGACAACCATCCATTTTATACGATAAATTAAAGCCCGACATATTGTAGGCATCATCACTGAAGAAATGCAGCAACGCTGTGCCGGAGCGCGCAATCACCTGTGGCACGTTACGTATCGAAAAATTATCTCTATACATCAGTCCGCTGCAAAGACGAAGTCCAACAAGCTCGTTATATAAATTTTGCTTCAGCGCTTTGACATTTCGCCCACTCACCTGAAAACAGCCAAAAGCGGAGAATCTACACTATCACCGTCGTAAATGTACAAATGATCCCAGCCACACTCGGTGGCGAACTCGCGCAGATGTATGCGTATTGTGGGTGTGCGCGGCGGGTTGGCGTTGTGTCGACGGCTCCAGTGCAGGTGGCGGGCGTCGATCAGCCAGCTGCATTTAACACTAACGGAATAATTGCCCATACCATCGTGTATGGTGCCAGTGGAATGATACATTCTGAAAAATTAGAATAGAACAAACATTATTTAAATGCAACTAACTATTAATCAATATTAGTAGCCAGATACGATAAAAGGTAAATGCGTTCGCAAGGCATTAAAAGAGTGTGGACGCAAGCTTATCTAATGGATTAAAACATTAATTGTTAAAAATTGTATGTGTGCGCAAATAGAGACAAATAGAGCAGTTGGCGCCTACAAACCGTACAATGAGAGCACTTTGCAAACTGCTGGTGCGCGACAGTTGATTTGAGAAAAAAATGCAATGTTAGCACTAATGACTTCCTCCAGGTTCGGCGTAATATCCCAACAATTGTTGATTGAATCGAATACATTAAAATGTACATATTTACTGTTTATATTTATTCATCTGAATTTGTTCCTGTTGTTAACAAATAAATATTCGTCAAGTGAAAACAACAAACAAGTCAAAACCAGCCAAACCTCTTAAATGATTTTCTCAATTCGCTCTACGTTTGCGCCCATATTTCGAATTGTTGATTAAAAAAACGATGTTGCCGTTTTGGTGACGTTGTTGCATTGGTTAATGTAATTGTGGCCGTTGCTTTTGTACTTATCGCTTTTTGTTTTTGTTTACGATCGTTTCGAAAGGCGACGCAACCAGCTTCAATTGCTTTTTTATGCAATTTCGCTTTCGTTTATTTTACACGAGCACTTCCTTATGCAACTCTAAACGGAGAAGAAATACTTATTTTAAGAATTCACTTAATAAAAAAAACCAATAAATAAAAATTTAATGCAATTTTCAACAACAACATTAACCCTTTCGCTACAGGTTTTTACTGGGGAAAGTTAAAATTTTAAATTTTACGTTTTAGGCTTGTGGGTGTTATATTAGCAACATTCCATAAAAAAATTTGTAATGTTTATACTCAGACCCTGTATTTTAGAGTGTTTTCCTATGAGAGCAACCACATCGTTGTGGCTGCAATAATTACTTAAACATAAAACTTTATACGCATAACGAAAATTTGAATATTTCTTAATTTACTTCAGCCAAAATTAAAAAAAAAGTATCTAAATTGAAAGAAAATTTTATATTAAAAAGTTATCTAAAGTTTTCTGTTTCTTCTTCCTCTACTATGTCAAATTATACCATTAAAAAAACGTGTATACTTCTCTTCTTTAAACTTAAATATTCAGTTTATTAATTTCGTATTTTTCCTAAAATTTCAAACTATTCTAAAGACCAACAAAAAATGTATTCTTGAAACCACAGAGGGTTCAGACGTCCACAAAGTAGCATGTTGCCATATGGCAACAAAATAGCGAAAGGGTTAAGTGCCGCGCTGTGCACTGAGATCCTGCTGATGAAATTCTTTTAGATTAAAAGCTGCATTAGCTGAAAAGCCTCTGTCTACTCAAATCGAAATTGGCCAATCTATTTTTGGATTTCGCAAGACAGGCTAAACAACGTTCAAACTCGTAAAACTCTAAAGAGTTGCATTAAATTATCTTTACTACAAACCAATGATGTACGTATACCGGACCTGAGCTTCGGCGATATCTTGAAAGCAATTCAAGAACTCAACGCCAATTTGACAACAAATGTTAGAATGTAAACTTGTGCTCCGACAACAATAACATTCAATGACAACTGCGACGCAGTCCAAGTATTCATTGTAGTGCAACAACGCGACATGTACTTAAGGCCAATGCCAAGCGTCTTCGCCGCAACAACACACAAGAGCTGGACTTAACAATGCGCGCTGCCGAATCGATTCAATTCTTTGCTTTATTTTCTGAATTCCGCTGTTGTTAATTCAACAAAAACCGCGCGCTTGTGAGTGTCGCCTTTGGGCGCTGAAGCCAAAGCACCATGCGTCATCGTAATTGTGTCGATACGGAGACGACGCACGCTAATTTTGACGTAAGCGCTACACGAACATTACTCATACTTTTCGACTGCGTGCGTTGACATTTTCGAGGAAGGATATCATAGGTGCAGAAGTATTACAATTATATTGCTGCTTCTGGAACTGGAGCAGCACCTTTTGACCAGAACGAGTACTGAAACTGATCTGACATTCACAAAACCACGAAATGCATACGTGTGAATATTACGTACAGCGTTCGGGACCCAAAACGGTCCTCAATTCATGTCACTTACACAGTAGGCGTGGCTGACATATCCATTTTATTTGTTAAAATTATAAGCATTCAGCGCCAAAGTAACCAAAGTGGGTCTTTCATAGCCATTGAGCGAGTCGGTGCACGCCAACGGAATTCGCAACTACAATTTTTACATAGTTTCCTTCTGCATTTAGTGGCCATTGTGCGTGCCTCCCGCGCACAACAAACAACTAATTGTCGTGTGACACTTGACTGTGCTTAAGTAACAAAATCCAAGGGTGCATTGTGTTAAGTCATTGATTAGCCAAAGCACAGCAGTTGACACCGGCACAACGAACGCGTCTGTCTTTCGCCTGTGCCAAACGCTGGATGCCGCCACGGTGCTGAAGAGGCGCAGGGAAATGAAAAATCAATTGCGATTATTGGCCCAACAAACCAAAGGCCCAATCTGGCCCCGACCAGCTGCACCGCTGCAGCGTCTCGACCCCCCTCCCATTCGTCCAGCAACGCCCTCCTTCAGTTTCGACTGCTTCGCGCCACACTAAGCGAATGTTGGGTGGCGTGGAGGCGCGCAGCCTATGAAACATTTTTATTGCCATTGAGCCAGCGGCGCTTTGGTGGCGATTTCCGCCCACTTTGCAGCGCTTTTACTATTATTAGGGTCGCACATGCACACATTATCGACACATTTTGTGCACAGCTTATCAACTCAATAAATAAATATCACAATTTACAAGTATTTTAGTACTTTCATAATTGCACTTTCGCATCGACTGGCGTCGATCATAGGTAGTGAAATGTGCGCTGTGCCGTCGTCAAGCCCCCCCAATAAACGCAATCACATAGCCGCTCAGCACTTGCGAAACGTTTTAGTAGAAATAGCGAAAAGTTGCAACTTATTGAGCAAAACACTGGGCGATGCAACTCGTTATTGTTGTTGGTGTCAGTGTGCGAGCCAGTTCGGCGCAGTCTAGCATTCAAAATGACAGTGACTGACAATGTAAACAGCGGCCAGCAGTCCCTCGCGAGCCCCTTGCACCGCATCCCACCGCACCCTAACCAATTTCATGTACTAGCAGCATGTGGAGTTTACTTAATGTTTATATTTAATTTTGATAAGCAGATAGCGACTACGAATACATGATAACGTCAACGTCCAATTTCATTTCGATTTGGGGTGTAAGCTGTTTCCTCGTGTCGCACACCTAACAGCACAGACGGTGGTAACAAAGGCGCGCTTGTTTCGTAGTGCGATGAAGATTGGGTTAACTTCGTCTTACACGAGCCTAATCAAACTGAAATTGAGTGAACCGCACTCTGGTTGTGTAGGGTGCACTTAGTTAAACACATAGTTTAAGCAAATAGTTTAAATAGTTCAAGTAAACGAAACTACGTCCAATTAAACTGAACAAAATACGTCAGCGGTAAATGCAAATTATCAGCACCGTTTTCCAATCGCACACAAACTAATGAAAATTGCTTCAGTACATCAGCAGCAGTAAAATATTAGCGTTAGAATGGATTCTTACTTAGGCTTTGATTTAGTGGTACACGCTGTTTCATGTATTTGTTATTGTTGGAATAAATAAATAAATGTATAATCCGATCAGTCTTGATGTCTAAATACGCAATAAAAAAATGCTTAAATGTTTTAACCCGATTTGCATTTTTCCGTTTTGCCGTTTTCTAATGTTTCAAAGAGCTAATATGTACCAGAATGGAGATATTTAGGTGAAAAATGAGTGCTCCACTTTCATTGGTGGCGAAGCATCGCTCTCAAAACATTCAAGCAGTTAAGATTCAATTTACTTTTTAAAATCTATCTGGATATTGATTCACTGCAATAAACTTTCGAGTAAGAACAAGTTTGGGTTATTCCTGGGTCTTCAAGTTATTTTGTATTCCATAATGACTGAGTTTCACGCCTATTGTTGTACTTTCAGAAAATAGCAAAAACATCTAAAAACAACATCAGTTTGCTGAGTTCTTAGTTCTCTTTAAAACAGATTCAAAAGATTCAACGATAAAAGGGATTTCAACATTAATAAAATCATTTTAATGACAAGTATTTAATCTGACATTAGTATTTAAATGATTCAAATCAATTCAATTTGCCACAATAAATCTGAATTTGGTTTTGAAAAAACGTAGAATCCGTTCCGTTCCGGTTGAGGCCTTCGAATATTCCTTCTAATTTTTTCTTGTTTACAAAATTTGTCTGACTAATGGTTACCTCGAACTGTATAAATTGGATGAAAATGTAGCAACTTTAGTGGGGCGCATTATATCAGGTTAAAAGAGTAAACACAATTAAAAAAAATATCGCTCAACTGATAACACCGTACGACAACAAAATTTACACACGAAAAAATCGATATACTTGCGAAACTAGGAGCCAAATGTAGTAAAACTGCGTTTTTAGTTTTTCTCTCTGACGTCAGGATTTTTGTTTAAAGGACTTTGAAATTTCAAGGACATGTTTATTTCAAAAAATTATTTTAAAAATTGAGCGCATTGCAGAATAACAATATCGGTGTCAAATGAAAGAGACAAATCCTTAGAATCCCAGAAAATTTAATGTTTTGATGCAAAAGGACGAAGAAGTGTTGAAAATTTTTTTTTTAAACTTTATCCTTGAATATCCTTGCAAATTTCCAAAAGTTTTTTTTGAAAAAAATATATATTAAGGACTTATATGTACACTACTACATCCTTGAAATTCGTCCTTCTATCTTTATTAATTTATGATATAAAAAATTTAATACTTTTCGTGTTTTGAAATTTTTTGATTTTTGTCGCACGGTGTAATATCAGCGCAGTTTATTCTTTTGCACTTTGCCAAATAATTTTTTTGAAGGCTTTCTTTTTTCGCTCCATTCGTTCTATATCGTTTTTGTTGTAGAAATTTGGAGCAGTGAGTGTGCGAATGTTGGCAGCATTCATTTGCATTTGAATGGACTGTGTGGTGCGGCATACAAACACACACACACATGTTGGGAGCGGTTTGGAGTTTACATTTTTCTATGAATCGCGCTTGGAAGAATGTGTGGGAATGCCCGCTAAAACTGTCGAGACGCACACAAATGATGCACATTAGGTAAACAACTTCAATATTGGACAAAATAAACTATAAACTCTTAAGAGGATTGAGGCCTAACGGCTTCGAGGCCTCATTATCATTAAACTATATTTCATTGGCCATATTAAACTATTTAACTAAAACTATCATCAGTCTTCAGTGCTCAGTTCTACTATTACTACATTTTTAAATATATTCATTCATCTTTCATATTCAGCAAATTTTGTGTGTTCTTTTTCAGAGCGATGGCCCACGGTTTAAGTTGTTGTGGCGCAAATGCAAATAATGACAAATTCGCCTAGTATAGAACGTTTTTAGCGCATTTTGGCAATAGAGGTCATCACTCTCGCTAAATATGGATTTAGTCCACCTGATGCCCTTAATCTTTCCTCGTTCGTTAAGTTGACGGCGACGATTGTGGCTTTTTAGGCAGCCAATCGTTTGCAAATCGAAAACTATCAAACGAACAAATAGAAAGAGCTAAAAAGCGAAACAAACTCGCACAGCGGCCAGCAAAACTAGAACCAGTGTCAGTGGCACAAAGCAGAAAGCCGCCGAGTCAAGGCACAGCATAAGAAGCCACAAAACCACAAACAGTCCAAACAACTTCAACCAGTGCAGACAATAATAACCGCGGCGGCAACAACAATAATCATAACAGCCAGTTGCGGCACGGTCTGCATGATGTGAGCGCATGAAGAAACCAGCATTAACCGTTTGCTGACACATTTAGCGCACGAGGCGAGTGCGTTTTTGAATGACCAGCCAATCAGTTAATGGGAGTAACGAAGTGAGTGTGTTGCATTTATCACACACTCGCTTTGAACTATTGCCGACTTAACTTACCGCACTTTGCCGCCGCAGAACTGACACTCCGGCCCTTGCCAACCGTCAGCACACAGGCACAGCCCGTTGTCCTGGCACAAGCCGTCGTTCTGGCAGCGGCCGCCGTGCGTGGTGCAGTTGTAGGCCGCCGCCCGATGCAGACCATTGAAGCAGCTGTGGAAGAGCACGAGCAGCAGCAGCAGTAGACATTTCCGCCGATACTTGGCATTGAATGTGGGCGTGATGTGCTGCACGCTGGCTGCTGCAATGTCGCAACAGGAAGACCACGACAACGACGATGACGACGGCGACGACCGCGTCAGCGATAGCGACAACGGTACCGGCGACGACATTGACAATGCAGGCGGTGCCCATAGCAGTGTCGCAGACCAGTCCAGCCACGATTTGTCATGTGTTGCCGTCGCCTGCTGCTGTCTATGCAGTTGCTCTTGTTCCGCTTGTTGTTCTTGTTGACGTCGCTGTGTTTTGTATTGTTGCTGGTGTTGGCGCTGCAGCAGCGCCCTCTCCTCCAACACTGCAACAAACATTCTCCTCGCTTTTCTCTCGTCCCGTTCTCCAGGAAAGAATTTCTGCACTTGCTTCCCTCTCAACTTGTATTTCACATTTTTTCCACTGTCGCAAATTTTCGCCACAAACGTACACGTTCGCTCACAGCTTTTGTAATATTTTCATAGATTTTCTTCAAGCGGTTTTTTACGTTCCGTACGTTTTTCTTCAGCTCACTACTCGTTTGACAATTTATATCGAAATTCGTGTTTTCGTTTTCTTGACTCTTCACTTCTGCGTTTTCACTTTGCACCCACCGCACACTCGAGTGCAAGCAGCACCTCTTTTCGCCGATCAACTGACTTTCTTCCGCACGGCACTACTCAGCGCTTATTCTTGCGTAGTTAATTTCTCGTTACACCGTCGAATCGAATTTTGCATGTTCACAAAATTTCAGCAGATGTTTCTGTTTGCAAATCCTTTTTTTACGATTTCTCTGTTCGCAATAACAACTTGCCATTGCCCATTTCCAACCGAGCTGCCAGACTGTCTGTGTGCGCTGGTGGCGCTGTCAGGTCGATGTAAAAAGTTGACCGCCGAACAAATGAATACGAAGACCTGCGAAGTGGCATAGGCTGGCAGCACCGGCCTGTTTCTGTACGAATGCTGCCACTTGTGTTCAAATGTAATAGATTTACAGATTAGACTTTAGGGCACAGCATTCACCTTGCTTCATGGCCATTGAATGTTTTACATGAACTGTCTGATATATAAGTTATAGATTTTTTTTTTAGTTGAGGAAGAATTAGTTTAGCATACGAAATTCGGATGCGGCTTGTGTTTAAATTTGAACCAACTGTATTCGGTCCAGCACAGTAGATACAATTTCACATATCAAATTTGTTCAGAAATGTTTTCCAAAAATAAAACTTAAATAAAGAATTAAATTAATTGTATTTGTTTTTTCCACGGCAGCTACATATATCGACAGCTTTCTACAGTTTCTGATCAGTCTTCCTCCTATTTAAACATTTTGTACTACTAAACATTGACAACTTTTAAATATCCTTCTATTAAAAAATCGCTTTCGATTATCTACAACTATTAATATTTCAAAATATCTTCAGACTGTAACCGGGTGCTTCATAGCAACCAAGTAAGAATTTTCCGCCTGCTGCCATTCAGTAGAAGGTTCCTCCACTTTTCGCGCAAATATGCAAATTCAACAAAAAACCGAAAGCTCAAGTGGATTTCCCCAAAAAGCACCAAACACATTGCCACTGTCGCTGTCAACGCTGCTGTAGCGCACACGTGTATGCATGTGTGTGTGTGTGTGTGTGTGTGGGACAAAATTTTCCGAGCTCAACAACGGCGTAACCAGCGCAATCAGTTATCCCCCAGTCGGCGAACGGTGGCAAGTTGTGAAAATTGCTGGCAGTGGCCACACAAACGTGCGTAGGTTGTAAGCAGAAAAAAAATATAATTACATTACAGATGAAACAAAAAGACAAAAATATAAATAGCAATTACCTTGTATAAAGTTAAAATTAACGTTCGCAGTGTTTCAATTGTGCTAAAACAAACAAAGAAAAATCGCCTTGCAGAAATCGCTTTGCTGATGATTTTTTGAAAAATTCCAACACACTGCGGCATTTCCGTTTTCAATTCGCTGGAGTTTTTTTCTGCTGCCATTCAAACATTTATTTGCTGTGTGGCCCACGCCACCCTCGATTGGGGTGCTGGCCTTTGCTTTAGCCGTCCACACCCTCACCAGTCGCACTCAGGCACGACATACGGACGAACAGGACACAGCAGCCGTAGCGAACGCGCAAACAGTAGAAGCAGAAGAAGACCAAAATCGATTTTCCACACAGCAACTGGGAGCTGTCTGCAGCGGCAGACTCAATAACCACCGTTACAGCACCATCGACAACAACAACAACAGTAGCAACAGGGCGAAGGGAAAATATGAAAATTCCACCACTTGTCACTCTGACAATTCAGCAGTGATAAGAAATAGTAGTGAATACCGCGGGCCCCGAGCAGCTGCTCATTCACAAACAGCAACAACACCACCACGACAATGACAAACGCAACAGCAACAACAAGAGCGCCCGCCATGATTAGCCGCTGCTGAGCTTGTAGGTATGGTGGGTTTTAACGGTACTCTTTGCGAAATTGCGACAGTACGACAGTCTCTTCTGAAGCTTCGTAACGTGTGGACGATTCGAAAAGCGGAAGTCGCGCCATCTTCGTTCCGCTGGAGGATGGTCGTTACTACTGGCCAGTGCTACTCACTGTATGTGCTCGCGTATGTACGTGCCTATGTGTGTGTGTGTGTGTATGCTGAAGTGTGTAAATTAAAGTGTTGTGAAAATTATTGAATTTTCTTTGAGCATTTTTGCTCGAGTCTGTTTTGTGATCCGGCGGTGAGCGGAAAATTTAATTGGTGCAAGAGAAAATTTACAGCTGAATAGCAAAAATTAATGGCAACAATTTGGCTGCGTGTTTAAGTGACAGCTACAATTACAACCACTACACCAAAAACAAAAGTAACAGTAGAGGTAAGTACTTGACTGTGGAGCAATTAAGCCGCAAGGCCTTGTGTCGTTTCCTATCCGAATCAAGCAAATCAACGAAATACAAAAACAAAAAACAAAAAGCAGTCGAATGTTGACACAAAGTCGAACTTGCAAAGCCATTGGAAGATAGCTAAATGGATTATTGTTGTTTAGCGTGTTGCCGCAATTCTCTGCCGCACTCGTAAATTTCTCCAGCGTTCAGTTGTAGATGTGCCAACTCAACTTGCGAGAGTCGGCAATGTTTGGCGGTTTATTTTTGGCCGTTTCATGATTCTCCGTCATTCGGCTTATTTTTTCTGAAATCTACAATTGTAGTAAATTCACTTTTAAACAGAAATTTGCAGTTCATTCGCTCCCCACTTTCGCACATACCTCTTTCCCGCAGACAACTTGAAGCTCTGGAGAATATGCGATCGCGCCGAATTGTTGATTAATTGCTTCAAACTTTCGCCGAAACGTGTGTGCCGCTTATTATCTGTGTTAGCGGTCCCCCACCCCGCTGGGTGCTCGCACTTCTTACCTTTTGTTGTTTTGATAGTTAAGCTTTTTGTGTCTTGTAACGCTTTGGTTGCTGTCACTTTTAATTTCACCTTATCTCGCCGGCAATCAGCGTCTCGGCGTCAATCGGCGTCTCCATTCCACCTTCAATTGCTTGCTTCTTATGTTGGTTTTATGTTAGTAGTTGTTTTTGCACTTGTTGTTGTTGTGATTGTTGTTTTGTTTTAACAACTTGTGGGTAATCTAATCAGGAAATAACTGTTAATTGATTTACGAAACGCGCGCTTCGAAAAATGTTTGCTTTCACATAAAAATCGATGAGGCAGCCAACTGCCGCCAGCAAACAAATATACAACAAACGTGCGCCACAATGTTCTGACAGGCACAAAACAATTTTCGCGCGCTGCTTCTAATTTTTAGCTGGAGCGACCAGACCGACTGGCGACGCCTTGCCGCCAGCAGTTAGAGACCTAAGGCAGAGTTTTGTATATGTTACAACAACACGCAATTTTTACTTTTCACTCACATTCTAATCGGTGTGTGACCGAACTAGAACTACTCGTCAAGGCTCCAGTGAGGCAGAGTAGTGGGTGGAAGCGACAGTGGACGCGCCCATTGTCAGTATTTGCTTGACAAATTTATGTTAATGGTTTCTATTTTGCAATGTTGATGTGCTGCGTGTTTCTGTCGTTTATGTATCGCCAAGAAATCCTTGAAATCAAATTTTGCTAATTTGGGGCAACAGCAAAAATTACAACAAAAAGAAATCGAATGTTTGTAGTAAATTTGTTTTCATTTTACTTTGGACTTCAATTCTGCATTACAATAGAGGGATCAAATTTTTACGCGAATTTTTGTTTAAAATTGTCATTAAAAAGTTAAAAGCAAAAAAAAACAAAAACAATGCACTTGAAAAATAGAAATATAAGAAAATAGTAGCAATTTGTAATTTACGGAATAAAGTACACACTTACATGTAATAAATTGTAGCAAAACTAATAATAACAAAATTAAATTACTCTAATACAAGAATTTAAGAAAATAAAAAATATGGAGTAGTAAAATTGTGTTTAAATTATTGTAATAATTGTTAATTACTATTTTACCCTAACCAATTTGTTGATATTGATATATCTGGTTGAAAATTGTATAAATTTGATCCAATTGCGTAACTCCGAGCAAAAGAAATCTATGACGTTCTGTTCCTGCAACTATGAGGATTTTCGATTTTTTAAATTCCAATCGAGCTCGTTTTGAGTGTAGCAAAAATTCGAATGGAAGGCTCGCTCGTCCCAAGAGAATGTTAGATGAATTGTTTACATACGCAGGATTCTGTATTGGATCCAATTTGAAGGTGCAAAATTGCAGATTAGCTAAATTGAACACGTTCTCACACATTCCTAATGAACCCCCCTGTCGCTGTTGGCCTTGTTTTTTCAACTGTGCGTGAAATTTTTTTCACTTTCTGTCATTTTTTCCGCTGCAACAATTACACACACAAAACACGTGTTCGCTGCAACCCCACCGTTTCCCCGTCATGCGTTTAACAACCCCTCTGTCTGCACTATCAACGTCAGCATTGTTTTTTTACAAACACCAACAATGCCAACAACCACTGGCCTGGCATTATTTGGCCGCATGTCACGTTAAAACGCTTAGTCAGCCGCTGCAACAGGGGCGTCCGGGGGCCATGCAACTTGCGCTATGTATTTATGTGTGTGACGTCAAAGGGCAACATCGCCGTCACCATGTCGACGGCGACGAATTGTCAATGTTTGCTTGTTTCTTTGTTCATTGTTGCTGTTTTTGTTGTTGTTGCGGTGGGTGCAATTGTCAGCTCAAGCATATTTTGTCACTTTTGCGGACTGTTTGGTATTTTTTATTTTTAACATGTTGGCCATTACAAAGGTCGTTTTAAGGTCCGCGTTGATTGCAAACGCAAACAAGCGCGAGACAGCAACATTTAAATTCATTGCATAACAACGATGCGCGGCTACCAAGAAGCCGCATGCCACATACGTTGCAATGAGCGCGCAACAGCGAGAGCCGTTCAAGTTCAAGTGCACAAATTTACAGTTACAAGTGTCTTCTGTGCCGCGGCCAATATGTCGCGGAGAATGGTAAAGAAAGTGTGCGGAAGAGGTAAATTGACTTGAGAGGTGGTTGCAGTTGAGAGACCCTTGGAATTACAGCAATTCTGTGCCACCTGAGGTGTTGGTGAGTGCGGCATTGCCATCCGCAAAAAATGCTTCAGCGGTATATGCCGATTTTTCGTCGACTTTGGAAAGATTTCGTGTGGGCATGACTAGAACTTCGTCCAGTCTTATGTATGTGTATCTGCACGTACAACATGATCATCTTCCAGTTGTTACTGATCTCTATGTACAGCTCTTGATTTCCTAAAATTCATTTATTTATTTGAGGACAGTCCGATAACGAAACTAAGGCCTAGCTTCCTACCATGAACCGTGTTGTGTTGGGAACTTTTCAAAGGCAATTTTACTATAAGAGACTAGCTGGGCCCTGCGGCTTTGCACGCACGTTCTCTTGTTTCCTCCGATAGAAAATCTTAACCCATTGTTGCCCCCTTAAGATTTTGATTAAAATACAAAACAAAAACATGTGTCTAATTAGCTTTAATTTCAATGTTTCCAAAAATTGTTAAGTCAAAAGGCCATTAAATCATGTGTTTTCACATTTAAACAAAATTAACATCATCACATCTAAACAAATTCTTAACCCTTTTCCAAAAAAATGAAAAGCACGTTATTATTATTTCCCGATTCCTGAACTGAAAAAAGTGAAAACACGTGCCAAATTATTCCTAACTAAGAGTACTTTCACCAAGTATTAAGGCCCATTAAGTAATTCATGTTTTTTCAAAATTTATCTACACAAACTTTTAACCCGTCGCTGATCCCGTCCGATTTTGATATTCGCAAAAATGAAAAACACGTATCGAGTTATCTTTCATTTGAAGTACTTTCACCAAGTTTGAAGGCAAAAGGCTTGTTTCTCCATACATATCTACGTTTAACCCGTCGTTGATTCAGTTAGATTTCGATTTTGAAAGTAATGAGAAACACGTGTCTAGTTTTTTTTTATTTCAAGTATTTTTACAATGCTTAAAATTAATAAGCCCATCGGTTCATTTTTTTCGGAGTCTTCCCGTAAACAAACCTTAACCCATTGTTGGCCCAGTTAAAGTTTGATTTTCAAAAAATTATAAAATACGTATGAAATAATTTTTCATTTAGAGTATTTTCAGGAAGTTCGAAATGAGTATGTCTATTAAATCACGTTTCCTTACCGCATGTTTTGCCCTTTTAGAGCCCGATTTTCTAAAAATTCCGTCTTAGCAGGGGTTCATTCTTTAAGATGTACCTACAGTTAAAATTTCACGTTAGTTCGAGGAGCTTTAGCGGTTTGAGCTGGGCGATGATGAATCAATCAGTCCGTCAGTCAAACAACCTTTATATATATAAAATTGAAGGCGGTACCACGCCCCTTCTTCCAATGCTCACAACTTTTTTCTAGTCGAACTGTGGTACTAAGTGGAAAGTTCGCATCAAGTTTCATTGATGTGGACTTACAGTACTGTGTAAATGTTAGGTCATAAGAAATGTGTCACACCCCTTGTCAACCGCCCATCAAAGCTCACGAGTAGAATGACACATCTATGAAACGACGGTACATCAAATTTCAATGCTATGCGCCTTACAATTTCGAAAATATTCCATTATAAAAATTTTGCTTGTATGGGTGGTGCCACGCCCCCCTTTTCCAATACCCGCCCGATTCTCTCTGTCGAAAGATATGACCAAATGGTAGGTTCGTACTAAGTTTCATTGATGTGCGACTAACAGTTTCAAAATTATGCGGATAATTTGTGTTAAACAAATTTGCCACGCCCCTTGTCCAACGCGCATAAAATTTCACCAGTAGAATGACACATCTTTGAGACGAAGGTACACTAACTTTCAATGCTGTGCGGCTAATGATTCCGAAGCGATTCCATATTAAAGAATTGAGTTGTATGGGCGGTGCCACGTCCCTTTGTCCAAAATCCACCCTATTCCCCCTGCTAAAGGACACGACCAAATCGTAGGTTTGCACGGAGTGTCATTGATGTAAATGCTATAGTTCCAAAGTTACACCGGATTTTAAAAAGTGCCACGCCCCCGATACGTCTACGCCATGACGCTGTACCAAATTTCAATGCTGTCCCACTTATAATTCCGAAGATATTCTATATTAAAGAATTGTGTTGTATGGGCGGTACCACGCCCCCGTGTCAAAAACCCACCCCATTCCTCCGGTCGAAGGATATGACCAAATCGTTAGTGTGTACCGAGTGTTATTGATGTGAACGCTCTAGTTCCAAAGTTATACCGGAATTTAAAAAGTGCCACGCCCCTTTTCCAACGCCCATTAAATTTTACTGGTGGAATGACGCGTTTACGCCATGACACTGTACCAAATTTCAATGCTGTACGACTTATAATTCTGAAGATATTCCATATTAAAAAATTGTGTTGTATGGGAGGTGCCACGCCCACCTGTCGTACAAACATGTAACAACACACACAAAAAAAATTTTGCCGAAAAAATTAGCCGTTTTCGCAAACATTGGCTACACACAGAATTTTTGAATTTTTTTATATATAAGATTTGCCAGTTCCTGCCAAGGAGCAGCCACCGAAGGTCAACAGTTTTTTCCTTTTCGATTCTGAGGTCAAAGCTACCGACTCCACGTCGCCACAAACGACCCACAAGCTAAGACATTTGTGTGTCGAAGCAAATTCCATTCAAACAAATTCCATCAACTCTTCGAGCACAAAAAAGACGCAACCGTTTACCTGGCAACCACTCCCAAAAAAAATGATTAGCCTAAAAGTTGTCTGTACATTTGTTTTTAACTGTACCTACATATGTATTTCTTGGTATGTTTGTGTTTGTTTTTTGCTTGAATTCGGAAAGTTTTGGTTTTTAGCGGCACGCAAAAGCATAAAGCCAACAAAAAGTATTGTTTGTGTCATACGATTCGTAGCAGCTGTGCTGCAGTGAACTGGAATGCCACGATGCTGTCCCAACATTTGCTGTAATAAACCGCAACATTTTATAATCCTTCAGCCGTAGCTAGTGGTCGGGAAAATTGTAAATGAAATATAAATAAATAAAAACCTAAGAGCTCGAAAGTATAAACAGAAAATGGCGGCGGCAACATCGCTCCGCTTGGCACACCGTGTCCCACACTACAGTTTGCAGTTAAAGCAAACAATTTGCCATTTTTCATTGCTGCTTCCAATATCGCCGGCAATGGTTGGTGGTTAGACGGTTGTATGGTCGTTTGGTTGCTGCCTGGTTACATTTACTGGCGTTGTTATGTGCCAGCTTTGGTAATGCGGGTACTCGTCAATTTTGTTGCTTTGCTGCTGCTGCTGCCGGTGCAGGTGCTGGTACCGGTGCTACAGCAATTGTTGTTGTTTGAGCTGGTTTTTATTATTCTACTGTTGTCTGTTTTTGTGGGAAATCATTTTACTTTCCTGTTTTTTTTTATTCTTCCAGGGACTTTATTTTCTTGCAATTTTGCGCAAAATTTATATGTTTGTGTAACTCTGCGTGCGTATCGAGCATGGGCGGCTCAAGTGTTGCTCGTTCTGGGTATAGAAATTGAAATGTTTAGAAGAAACATAACAAATCAGCATACGTGCTGCTGCTAACTGTTTGGTAAGAAAATTTACAGGATTCCATTGTATGTATGTATGTGTAGGAAGGCACACGCAGCGATTGTGATGGACTTAAAAAAAGAATTTGGACCTGACAGATAGCTTGAAATATTTACTGCTGCTTTGAGTAAGAAAATGTATTATTTTCTATAACTAGAAAGAAGAAATTGTGACAAAAATGAATGCATTTCTTCAAATCTTAGTTATCATTTCTTTAACTATTTTGATGCTGATTGTATGGGCTTGATGGTCAAAGTTTGAGTTTGACGTTTGAGTAAGAAAATGGGACAATTCTAATTTTTCCACAACAACAAATCCACAATTCCACAATGTTAACTTTCCCATTCCTGGTTGTATGGCCCTAAAACTCATTGTGATTGAATTCGCCTTAAATAGCCACTTCAAAGGGGGTTAACAAAATTAGCAATCTTCTTATTATTTATTTTTTTTATACTTAGATTAAGAATAATTTTTCGCTTAGTTCTGGCTGCTGGTATTCGAGCGCAGTTCTTTCAGTATTTTCTCACACTTTGCGGTATTCTGTTAGTTAAGCGCTTAGAATGAGCTTCGAAACCTAACTTTTTGCAATTTCCTGCACAGAATACGAAGCTGACGGAGAATTTGGTATGAAAGTTGAGCCCATACTAGACGCCAATGCGAGAGTAAAGTGTGGTTTATCTCAAAATCTAGAAATCGTCGCACCACATGTTCAAGCACAGAATTCTGCATTACACATACATGTATACACACACATGTTCGCCGTCATAGTACATATATACACATTACATACGCGGCTATTCGTAATTAAAACTGGGTATTAATTAAAGTCGTGTGTTGAGTAGCGGCACCGCATAGTCGCACAGCAGCTCGCCCACACAACAACACTTCCACACACTTGAATTAGTCACACCGTCACGTCGTCCACCGCTCAACGTGCCCGCCCGCGCTTTTGATTAGCATTGAGTGTACGCGACGCTGCTTCAGCAAAGATTCTTATAAACTTAATTATGCGTGCAGGCAACTTTAAGCACAACTTAACGGCCTAGCAAGCAACACCAACACCAACACTAACACTAACAACAATAATGTAGAAGCAGCAGCAAAGCTTAACTTTTTGCCTGCATACTTTGCGGCTTCGGTGCAGCTGCAACAAAAAGCAACAACAAAGGCAACCGCATATTTACATGCATCAGCGACAAAAACGGCAACAACAACAACAATAACACTGACATGTGATGCGGTGGTGGCTTGCAACTGCTGATGTTGTTGTTGTTGCATGTTGCTGTTGACTTTTTAGTGCACAGCCACAGCAAATGCGTGTCTTTAGCCATAAGACATAACGGTGCAGCGAAAGGAAAAGGGCACAAGAGAAATATGTGCAATCGAATTGACTTGACAGGAATTTCTACTCATTTGTTATCGTTGTGTGACATGTAAGCTTTTCTGCGTGGACTTTTCTACTTAATGTGATTGTTGTTTTTGCTGCTGATGGCTGTTTTTTTGTTGCCATTTTAATGCTGTTATTTCAACAACGCTGTCGCCGTTTTTTGAGCAAACAAATAAAGCAACAAAAAACGAACAGAAGTTAATGAAGAAAGGGGCGCAGCGTTGCTAGGCAAGGCGGACCAAATAAACATGTTATTAACATGCTTGCTGCCAACGCCCAAAAACAAAAATATGAGTACAACAACATTAATAAAAGCAATAGCACATGGACGCAAAGGAGAAGAAGCATCCAAACGAAACGAAAGTGCGGCGGCTGCTGACAGAAAACAAGTAGCGCCAGAATGTGGCACGCCAAGCGTACAGCCGCGCACTTGTACACACGCACACACATTCACGCGCGTTCACATATGCGCAAAGCTATAAAACATAGCATACAATCAGGCGCCAAAGGCTTACTTAAGCCTTTTGGGCGGCCCACAGGGCGTCATTTCAATCTTGAAGGGCTGTAAGGCTGGTGTGGGCGGAAATGGGGGGAGAGACGACGTTGCATGGTTGTAATGATGCCAGAAGCTGTGCTCCTTGCAGTCGCTTGACAAAACAAAACGAACGAAATAACTGCAACTGAAAATAAGCAGCCAGACAGCGTGCGAGCGTGAACGAGTTAGCATTGATGTGTGTTAACTTGTTTTCATTTCAAGTGCGAGTGTTGTTGTTGTTGTTGCGTGGTGTGTGTGTGTGTGCGCGCGCGAGATAATTACGACGCGGTGCCACAGAAGAAAGCAGCAAATTCGTAGCGCAATTCTTGCTATTGTTTTGTTGGCACTCAAAAATGTGATTTTTCTTCACGCGTACGCTCGGCTTTTTCGTTTTGTTCGGTTTACATGGAAGACTGTTGACTTGACTTTATTTTCGTCGCAATCGCCTCGAAGTTGCCATCACCCTCACACCACCGTTGCTGGCTTTGGTGTTCTTTTCACGGATAATATGAGGTCACAATTTACGGTGCGCAGGGATGTTCGCAGGATGCTTTTGTGCCTTTAGTTGCGAAATTGTATTCACTTGGTTTTTGTTTGAGTTTACACATGCGTATCCACACACCAGGGGCGTAGCCAAGGGGTGGAGGAGGTTAGGGTGTCAGAGCCCCCCATAGCTATAATTTGTCAACATTTTCAATCACTATGCATCGTATGTACGTTCCCACATCAGCAAAAAGGTCTTTTCATCTTTAGATATTTAAAAGAATATTAGCAAAACCCTTTTTTACCGAAACTAATTTGTTTTTTTAATAGTCATGTTTAGGCTTAATGCAGCGATTTGCATGTTCTAAAAACATGCCTAAAGAGTAGTTTAGTTCGGCGACCAGAATGTCCTTCAGGATGTCGGTACAAGCCTTTTGGATGGTTTCTACGTTCTCAAAACGCTCTTTTTCATCGGCAAATGCATTCTTTGAAAGGGTTAAGGGGGGAACTACCTTTAGAGGCCGAAAAAAAGGTCATTTTTACAGTCGATTTACAGGGAAATGAAAACAGTTCTTTTCAAATCAATATAATATATATTTACAGTGATGTCTGAGGTAAAAAAAAAACATTTTTGTAAAAATGAAAACAGAAATTTAACAAATTTTTCAATGATTCTGTAAGTCATATCGCCGCTGACATCGTAAATTGTGTAAGTGATGCTGGCCGCAATTTTAGTCTGAAATAAAAAAACCAAACATTTTCTTACTCGAGAGGGTTTTCTATCGTCGATGAACTAAAATTTTTACGAAATTCGAAAATTAACCCTCTAAAACAGGCTTCACAAAAAAAAATTAGGATTTTCACAAGAAATTTTGTTATATATGCAGTCAAAAAATGTCTAAAAATGTTTTGTTTTTTAAATCTTTAGTTTAGATAGAACACAACATTCTTTAAAATGAATGCTAGATAATGAATATCTGTTCATTAGTAATTTTATTATCACTTACACAATTTTGAAAAACATGGTTTCGAGAAAATGCCATTTAAAGTTTGCGGATTCTCGCGGCGTCGATGCTCGGCGCGCTCGGCGAGCTCGGCGCCAGTCATTTCCGGGATGCATCTCTTCCACAATTTCGAGAATTACCTTTTGAAACTTTGACACGATATTCTAAGGCAATATACCTATCGATTAAAACAATAAAAAAAAAATCGATTTTTTGAAGTGTCTAAAGGTAGTTCCCCCCTTAAATTCGCACGGTGCCACATCATGTGAAAACAAAAAAACAGTCAAAACAAGTGTCAATAGATGGGATGGCATCCTTCGATAGCCAAATGTTCAGTTAAAATGCAATAAATGTATGCTATTGAGATGCTTAACTTTCGCCTTACTAAAGATGATCCCAGGCACTTCCGCCGCTATTATGAGTAAAACTCACAATAAATATTTAATAATTTATAAATTTTTTTCATCCTTCAGTATTTAATTTCTTCCTCTGGCGATAGTTCGTATTTCGAAAAAAGGCTTAACTTTAATGATTTATTTTGAGACTATGGCAAATATTAGAAGATTTCTTTCCAGAGGGTTTATTGAACACATAATGAGGTACGCAAAAAAAATTATCGTTAGTTTTAATGAAAAGGGTAGCGAAAGCGCCTGGGATCAGCCAGATACATTTGTATAAAAAATGACAAAATTCAAGCTTAAACATGAACAAAATTTCAAAAAAAGATTTTTTCATGTTATTGAAAATTACCTTAAAATTTGTGCAGATATTAAACATGAATATTAAAAACATCACCCTGGTGGGTATAAGTAAAGCGAAGGTTAAATCCAATTTCAAGAATTCCTTGCCTTCCTTTCCTTCCTTCCTTGGCTTATCTTTTATGAATTACCGCCCAGTTTTGATCTACGGTGATCGCGGATTCAGTTGGCTAACACGTTGGTCATCATTTATGTTCTGACAATCGTTTTTAAATCGCTTTTACCACTTATGAACTCCACCACGGTATAAACAAAAATCACCATAAACTTGGTCCATCAATTTAAATGCTTCGGTTAAAGTTTAAACATTTTTAAAACAATAGTTAATATTGGATCTTTGTTCGATGCACATTGTTGTACGATGACACAAACATACTTCCACTTCAGATGCAATAATTTCTCTTTAAGTCCACCAAATTTCATGAAATTTTTACTAAAAATCAAATAAGCCACAACAAAATGCCCTATTTGGAAAGTGCACTTTTAAAAAACAGGTAATACTAAACTGGCAAAAAATTTTTTTAAACCCCCCATGACCAAGTTCTGGCTACGCCCCTGCTACACACACACACACCTACACGTTTACGTAACACCCACATGCAAGGTGAACCTTGCATGCGTTACGACATGTCCTAAGTAAATAGTGGGTAGATATGCGCGCAAGTGTATAAGTAAGTAGTGGCTCCAGTGAGTGGCAGCCAAAAATGGGGCCAGCTCATTTGTCGTTTTTTGTTTTTGCTTCATATTTTTTGTGGCACTTGAATGTTGCTGCTGCATTTATGGCTCTTGCTGTACACTTGAGTGGAGTTGAATTACTTGAATGCATGTAAATTAGTAAATAAATGAAAAGACACAAACGTTGGGCACACAAAAAAGTAAAGCAAAAACAAAAATAAAAACGAGTTTGTAAAGGACCTAAGCAACACGTAGCACATCAAAGTACGCTTTGGCCCACAATGTGATAATAGCGGCTATTCAAAAGGGCCCCGCTCTGTCGTACTAGCTGCGCTTTTATATGCCGAGTCGGGCATACTGTTTGTGTTCCATTTTCTGTTTGCCCCAAAACGGAGCCCAAGGACATTTCTGATTGCTGCTGGCTGGCGTTATTAATGAATAGCGCATTTAGTTTATTGAATGCAGAAACACAAAAACGCGCTGACGTTTGTGAAATGTTTTGAGCAATTACAGGGCGTATGAGCGATATTGAATGACACATTCGCGTTCAGTAATTGCAAAAAAATATTTTGCTCATTTTTAATTTAAATTTAATTCAAGCACGATTACTGGCGCCTTTAATTAATTTTTTGAATCAAAAAAGCAAGCGCACAATTAATTGCAGCAGCGCGCTAGTAAAATGGCTGCCAGGACTGGTAAGTCCTGCCGCCACGACAGTGCACACATTATTCGCAGCGGGGCCCAGCATGCGCTCCACGAATAAAACTGAGATTGTGTTGTGCACCGCTAATATCCAACGACATGCCGTGACATGGGCGGCCCCAAGCAGCACACGGTCAAGCCGGATTAAATGCCTCATTTAGCCAAATAACTGCGCGGGCACACACATAATCCTATTTAGCGTTCTCACACACACTCAGCGGCGCCCGCATGAGCACAGCGCTTGGCCAACAATAGCTCTTATAGTAGATATATTCCTATGTATAGTATATCTCAAGCTTAAGCGGGGCAGGAGCAGAACTCGGGTCTGTGCATTTCACATTTATTTTGATTTCCAAAAAATTGCCCTACACGGCTGCTAGACTGTAATAACTGCCATAACAAAGCAATAATATTGGCAGCGACAGTAGCCACCATCAATATTGCTCAGTGTGCACTAATACAAAACAAAAAAGATGGCTGTATGTTTGTAATGAAGGCGCAGAATGTGCGATTAAAATTAACGCGCTTCCGCTAATTAGTAGTTGGCGCTGCCATGGCAACAGAGCATTAATGCCCATCTGCTTAGCTGAGCCGAAGCTGCGTTTGCCTCGGTGTTTGTATTTGGTCGTTTGCTAATTAACTTTTAATTGAAAATGTGCAAAACAGCGGCTTGACAGGTCTTTAACATGCACGAGAATTGGCAGTATTCAGCACATGGTGCTTGACAGATAATTGAGACATGTGTGCGCATAAATCCTTGTAATGAGGACAAGTGAATAAAATTACTAAAGCCGACTGAACACACACGATTGACAGCAATGACAACCAATTATTTTACTTGCATAGGTCTAATTAAATAATGCAATGTTTGTTTGGAAAACTGTGTTTCACATTCTTCATGTTCTTAAGTCATTAGCCAGCACGCCAGGCTTGTATTGGAAGTTACTCGCTCAATCTTCTGGACAAGTCCAGTAAAAATTGTCTTATAACTAGGTAGCGGAAGGTCTTGTAAATGTTAAAAATTTATACACAAAAGAGTTAAGTAACGTTTATTCCAGTCGAGTCTCACAAAGCTCTGGCAACAGGATTTAGCATCCCGTCTACTTACAACAAATACCAGTTTCCAACTGCCCAGTTTATCAACTGTCGCAGTACCTCTTTCGCAGCGACTATGCTTCTTCCACGACCTAATCCAATTGGTTACACCAAGATAAGGACCGTCCACGAAAAAATTGATCCCTCTTCTTTGATTTTTTTTTTAACTTTTTGGGAGCACACCTCAACAGTAGGCTTTACTTTTTCAAAAAGCTTAAACTTCACAAAAACTAATTGCATTTAGTTTCATTTTGATTTTAACTCTCGAGCGAAATGGAAGCGAACGAAATTCAGCAGCAAAAAAAAATTGTGCACACTTTGAATGAAAATCCTACATGGACCCAAAAAGGGGTAGCAAAACATGTGCGTGTCGGTGTTGCAACGGTGAAAAGGGTTGTCAAAAAGTTTAAGGAACACCTCTCTGTTGAGAGGGCTTCAGGTTCTGGGAGAAAGGCTGGTCCTGCCAATGCAGTGAAGGCGCATTTTAAGAAAAACCCGAATGCATCCGTACGTGATACAGCATGCATAGTGGGAGTATCAAAAATATTTGTCCAAAAAACTAAAAATAACACTGGACAACAGCATGTCTGTTGCATAAAGTTTTTTACATGAATCTAAATCGTTTTTCCACGCTGTTTTCAAAACCATATTCCGTTTTTATGTCACTTTTTCGAATTTTCCTCGACTTTTTTCACGTTTTCGACTGTAAAATCCGAAACAATAATCCTATCGAAATGATTTTATATCGTTGCATTTACAACATTTCACGCCATCTTTTCTGACATTAATCAATTTTATGTGTTCTAAATTGGCGTTGTAATCAGGTTTCAAAGTAGGAAAATATTGAATTTCAAGGCGTTTTTTCTGATGGCGAAAATTGTAAAGATATTTCATAAATCAAGTTACGAAGTAGATGAATATTTTAAGAAGAAACATCATGCAATACAACTAAGGCAACATTTTCGGAGGAATAGTCATTAGCATCGAAATAATAGCAAATGTACCACAGCCATTTTAATCATTTTTCATACTTTTTCCTTAATAAATTAGTGGCCTCAAAATATGCAAAGGTAAGGTAAATGCGCCCTATTCCGGCATGTTAAGGCACATCGGAAAACAATGAATTATTGTAGCTCAGTCATAGGGTGTTGCACTTTCATTTTCAGTGTTGTGCATTAATTGACTATTTTTCCTTCTTTTAAAATTATAAACTATAAATTTTTTACATTAGATTTCCTTATTATTAATACTTTTCTAAAATCAGTAATTATTCCTGATTGCGTACGAAAATTTTTTAATGTTCCTAATTCCGTGCTGATATATACCTAATTCCGTGCTATTTTATTTTTCAGCTTTTTTTTATAAAAATCAGGTTAAATTAAAAGTATATATATATATTATTATTAGTACCTATATATATATATATATTATACACAAAAAACGTATTTATTTCACAACAGATTATCTTCTATGTTTTGACATGTGTTCAAATTAACATAACTATTACAATAAATATTCAAGAAAAGTAAATGGAAATTAAAATTATTATTTTAAAACATGTTCATAAATGTAATTGAATTAAACAAAATCTTTTACAGCGAATACTTATCTCGTTTCATTCGCTTCGCATTATTTTCCATTCTCCAATTGTGAACTTGTTTTCTCCATGCACTTTTTATGGAACTAAAAACTGCTACATCCATAGGCTGTAACAAGTGCGTAGAGTTAGGAGGAAGCGCTATTAAAATAATTCCGTTTTTCTTGCAAAATTCGCATAGAGGTAGAGATAAATGCGATGTGGGTCCATCCAAAAACAATGCTACTGGTAGTTTTATATTTTCTTTTAGCAGGAAAGGGTAAAACACATTTGCAATGTATTCAAAAAAAGTCTCACAGGTCATCCAGCCTGAATCTGATCTGCCAATAGCCCAATTCTTAGGATATTTTTCAAGTATATTGAATGGTATTCGTTTTTAAGGAAAAAGAGCAAACGTAGGCATTATTTTTCCATCTGCGGAGGCACCCATAGATAGTGTTAGACATTCTTTGTCATAATTTCCAGCCAGCACAGCTTGACCCTTAGGGCAAAGGAAAAATGCAGATTCATCACAATTGAATATTCTTGATGGATCTTCTAAAATTGCAAGATAGTTATTATCCTCCATATATGTGTGAACGTGTTTAAACCACGTCCTTATTATTGGTTCTGTGATGGAAGCACGGGGAATGGTCAGGCACTGAGCAACTCGTTGGCGTACAGTGGGATGTCTTTTTAAAAAAGCGTTGTACCATTTTACGCCTGGAACACCATTTTTGAAAGAGTTTGGGCGGTTTAGCTCTTTAACTAGTTTTGTCACGCTACATAAAAGCTGCTCTTTTGACACTGGAAATCCTATTGCTGCTAGTTCAGAAACCCATTTTACTATAAGGTTTTCCTCATCCTTTGTAAGTGTTGTGGGAGGCCCTGAACTGACTTGTTTAGTGTATTTTTTCAATATCTTATCCGTCAACGTTTGTCGTGGAATACTGAATAATTTTGATACTTTATAGCACGTAATTTGGTGTGATTTGACTGCATTTATCGCTAGTTGCAATATTTCCTGCGAATATTTTGGCATGTCGAAAGAATTTTATTTTTATGAAGACACACGTGTTAAGGGGGGGGTAAGGGATAATTTGAATCAAAAAACACTTTTTTCGCAAATTTTTTACGGAGATGCAGCTGAAGCAAATTTATTGAAACTTTTTTTAAATTATAAAGCATCATTTAGAGAATATTTCGTGAAATTTTCGTAACAAAATATTGAATAATAAGCCGGTGACAGCGGGTTTCCCAGAACGTCTTTTTGAAAACACGTTGTGCGGTGAACACGATAAGTCGGCGTAGAATTATCTGAAATCAAAAAAGTTGGCCAATTTACTTAGAGTATGAGTTAATCCTCCCCCCCCCCCCCAATCGTTGAAAAGTTATTATTTGCGTTTTTCAACAATTCGTGGGCTACTGAAGCAAAAAACGCGATTTTGCGTTAAATTTTCCGCCATTTTTTAAATAAAAAACTACCTAAAAATAAAAATGGAAAAATTTGAAAAGTGTAGGGGGGAGGCATTTTATACCAAGAAAGTATGTTCCAAGTTTGAAAAGAATCCATTGAGTAGATTTTGCAGGATCGTGTTCACCGACTTCGAAAAAATGGTTTTCAGAAAAACGCGTTTAAAGTTTTTTTTTCTCAAAAGTGAGGAAACAATTTTTTTTTGTAACTTACACTGAATCATCGATCCCAGGTCCATAAAGTACGTTTCCGGCGCAATAGTGGTCATTTCGGAGATAAAGAAGGCGCCACTCAGGAGCGCATTATGTTGACAGTTTTGCTCCGATTGATTTGAAATTTTGACACAACATTTTTGAAATGTTAAACTTTAAGAAAATGTAAAAAAAAAAATCGATTTTCCGGAACTGCTCATCCCTTACCCCCCCCCTTAAGAAACCTATTGAAAAAAATAAGCATTAAATAATCTATTAATGTTTCCTAATTATAGCATATAGAACGCAATGAGGAACATAGAAGAAAAATATGTGCCCAATTTCGTGCTATGCGTTTCTTTTTTAACCGACCGCAAAAAATTGAAATTAGGGGTATTCTCGATGTCTTGCATAGCCCTGACATCGTGGACGAAATGCATAATTGACATGGCCATGCATTTCGAGCAACGACACAACAACAAAAAACAAGCAAAAACAGTTTGCATTTTTTGCATGTCATGCTACGCAAAAACCCTTGTTTTGTGTGTGACATCGCGATTGTGCGGCAGCCATTTAATTTTCTTCGTGTGCGCAAGCGTATTTTCTTTATATTTGGTTTTATTTCAACCTTTTTATATAATTTGCATATATGTCTTGCTTGCAGGTAGAAATGGATCAACCGAAAACCAAATTAAAAAGAATTGGAGAAAGTTTGCGGCATTTTTGCAATATTTGCAATGTGTGCTCTTTTGTGCGTTCTCGATGTGTAGCATTTTCCAGTCTTGCACGGTTGCATTTTTACGAATTCTTCCTCCGTGCAAGACATCGAGAATACCCCTATTGTTTATGTGAAATAGAATTGTATACTCATAGTATGTTAATAATGCAGTTGCATCTCCAAACCTTCGTTATAATACCAAATTTAAGACATTTTAAAATATTATGTTTTCAGCCATTTGGCCCTGTTTTAGCATTATTATTCAAAATTCCATTTGATTAAATTTACTTATTTTTAAGTAAAATCATACGCCGGAATTGGATTCCATGTATATTTGTAATATTTTCTATTGACTGAATGTTACAATTTTGCTTAAATTAATTGTATGTGGCAAGAAAAATGTAAAAAAGAATTTTTCCATATTTTCCTTATTCCGTTCTACGCACGGAATTAGGCACACCTGAGATATCCAGTGATCCTAATTCCGTGCTATCAATGAATCACGATTTTACCGTAATTTTCCACAAAAAACTATTTTATTATTCAAGAGAATAAAAATAAAAGACATAATTCACCAATTCATTTATAAAAAAGTATATTTGTACTTACCAACAAATGTTTACACTCTTACAAAATCTTTGCACCGGCCTTACATGTTTTCACTGAACAAAACTTCACACGTGCGCTTTCAACACCACTTTTTAGATAAATGAGATAAGGAAGCAAAATTTAATTGAAATCATGAACATACAGTTCTTGACATGAAATTCAAGATATTATGATGAATTCGTGGAAACAAATTTCCTTAGAAAGTGCTGCCAATGTCTTATTTTTTCGCGTTAAACTTTGCTCGCCAGGATAGCACGGAATTAGGGACTAGCACGGAATTAGGCGCATTTACCTTATTAATTTTTTTTGATTCGAGCAATTCAAAATCTTTTTGTGTTTCGCTTGTATATCAGACTATAAATGGAACATATAAAAGAGCATATTTTGAGGCCCCTAATTTTTTAAGGAAAAAGTATCAAAAATTATGAAAATGACTATGGTACATTTTTGCTATTATTTCGATGCGAATGTGTATTCCGCCAAATATTTTGGCTGTGTTGTGTTGCTTGATGTATTGGCTTTCATTATACACCTAACTTGTTAATTGATTTACAAAAAATGTGTATGTGTTTGACCATCAAAGAAAACGCCTTAAAATTCCATATTTTTCGACTTTGAGGTCCAATTACCGCGGAATTTTAAAACTTATAAAAATAAATTGCATCGAAAAAGAAGCCGTGCGGTGTTGTTAATGCAACAAGGTGAAAATCATGGCAACCGGTTTATTGGTTTAGAAATTACGATAAAAAATATGAAAAAAGTAGAGAAAAATCTGAAAACATTACACGGGCCTGTATCTCAATAACTAGAGCTGCTAGAAAAAATCTGAGGGTAGATTCGAAATCAGCGCACCCAAATTAGTAAGAAACTGTAGAAAAACTCCATGCAACAGAAAAAAAGTGTTTTTTGTTGAGAGAGAGACCAAAAAGCGAGCTAGAAAGTTGTATGAGCAGTTCCTTATAAAATTTGAGTGCTGCGTCATGGACGATGAAACATACGTAAAAGGCGACTTCTAACAATTGCCCGGGCAGCAGCTTTACGTTGCCGCAGCTAAAGAAGCTGTTTCTAAAAAATTTTAAACACAAAAAATGTCCAAATTCCCAAAAAAGTTCCTGGTATGGCAGGCAATTTGTACCTGTGGAAGAAGAAGCGAAATTTTTGTTACAACAGGCTTAATCAACCAAGAAATTTACATCAAGGAATGCTTGAAGAAACGGCTTTTGCCATTTTTAAGAAGCCACAATGTTTCTACTTTTTTTTTGGCCAGTTTTAGCGACATCCCACTATTCCAGAGCAGCCTTGAACTGGTATAATGACAATAATGTCAATATTTTACCCAAAGAATGCAACCCTCCAAATTGTCCAGAATAACGTCCCATTGAAAGGTAAAGTGGAACATTAAAAAATCAAAAAATTTGGTCGAAAATGAAAATCAGTTCAAAACAAAGTGGAAGGAGTCCGCTGAAAAGATCGCAGAATCAACTGTGCAAGACATGATGGAAGGAGTAAAGGGAAAGGTTCGGGCCTTTATTAGAAAATAATCAGTTTGCTTTTTTTGCATTGTATCCTAATACTAAAAAAAAAATTTTCGATTTTGCTTGAATATTTCCAAAAATACACAGATTTTTTGAGGAATCAGTTTTTCCGTGGACATTCCTTATGTTAAGATTTTCTCTACTTGATTACGTTCGGCATAGTCGTTTAACATTGGACAGCTCACATAGCGGGAAGTATCCTTAAATTATTACTAAATCAAGCAGAACCAAAGCTAGACACTTTTGATAAAGTGTTGTTAGCTTCTCCTCTTAAATTGATTATGAACATTGATTTCAGCTTTAATTACTGTAGCTACATTGGTATCTGCTAATTACAAAACAACAAAGTCTCCACATCGCCCACGCACTCACGTCAACAACATCAGAACGCTGCAAGGTCAATGCAGCTGTCACTTAGCCCAGGTCCATCAACTTTGTGCAGACGAATACTTCGCATGAACTGTTCGTCAGCATTTACCTTACGCTTGACAACAGTTGCCATATGCTGACGGCGATGGCAATTGCAGCTAGAAAACACCACAACTGCTGGCAACCCTGAACTGCAGTCAAGAACAAACCTCGTAAGTTTCGTTTGGCCTTTGCGGAAAATTCGCGGCTAAATATAGCACAGCCAAGACGGCCATGGCACAGCCATTGCAAAAGCAAAAACAAAAGCGTATTTGACCAGCCCACATGCCGCCCCCTCCTAACGGCTTTGGGTTTACTGTGCGCACTGCAAGGTGCAAGAACTGCAAGGATAATTTACATTTAATGCAAAATATTTGCACTTGTGTGTGGTGTGCGCGTTTGGGTTTCTGTCTACGTAAAAAACAGAGAGAGGAAAAAGTCTAAAACGGTTATAGTGTTTTCAATTCAATAGTCTGACTTTTACGCAGACCGTCCGGTATTCAAATTTCTCGTTTGTTGTCGGGATTAAAATGCATATTAAATTTAGGACAGAGACATGTTTTGCATGTTTTTAATTTATTTTGAATGTATGCCAAGTGGCTTTAGTTCCAAATTGGGGTTTTCTATTATAATTTTTCAATAAAAAAATCTAATTTTTTTTTATTGTGTACTTGGAAATCAAACGGCAATAGTAAAGAGTAAAAAAGTGGAGCGTGTGAGCGCGGATAAGGTAGAAACAAAATTCAAAATTGATGGTACATATTGATAACAACGTGCGACAACAAATTTTACACACGAAAAAATCGATATACTCGCGAAACTAGGGGCCAAATGTAGTAAAACTGCGTTTTCAGTTTTTCTCTCTGACGTCAGGATTTTCATTAAAAGGACTTTGAAATTTTAAGCACATGTTTATTTAAAAAAATTATTTAAAAAATTGAGCGCATTATAGAATAACAATATGGGTATCAAATGAAAGAGAAAAATCCTTAGAATTTAAAAAAATTTAATTTTTTTGTGCAAAAGGACGAAGAGGTATTGAAAATGTCCTTTTAAAACTTTATCCTTGAATATCCTTGCAAATTTCCAATAATTTTGTTTGAAAAAAATATATCTTAAGGACTAATATGTACGCTACTACATCCTTGAATTTCGTCCTTCTAACTTTATTAGTTTAAGATATAAACAATTTAATACTTCTCTCTATAGGATAAGGATAATTTCAATATCATTGAGGATGCTTAAATCGTATTTATACAAGGTGCAACCCAAAGTAAACAGGACTTTTATAAAATAAAGAAAACGGATGATTATTTTTGTATAATTCTTTTTATTTATTCAAAATACTCTCCTTCTGCTTCGATACAACGTTTTGCACGGTCCAAAAGCATTTGGAATGAGTGTTTTAGGTCATCGGCCGGCATCGCCTTCAGAATGTTGGTACAAGCCTTTTGGATGTCCTCAACGTCCTTATAACGGTTTCCTTTCATCGGCAAATGCAACTGACCGAATAAGTAGAAGTCACAGGGAGCCATATCAGGCGAATACGGTGAATGATTGATGGTAAAAATGCGATTTTTGGTCAAATAATCGGTCGTAACTAGGGCTCTGTGAGCCGGTGCATTATCATGCAATAAACGCCAACTTCCTTCCTCGCGATATTCTGGCCGAATACGACGAATGCGATGCACCAAACGCTTCAAAACTTCAACATAAAACAAAGCGTTAATTGTTTTTCCCGGTGGAACAAACTCTCGATGAATTATTCCCTTTGGATCGTAGAAACAAATGAGATGAGTTTTGATTTTTGACTTCTCACGGCGGGTTTTTTTCGGATTTGGCTCATCTGGGTGCTTCCATTCGGCACTTTGACGCTTTGTTTCGGGATCATATTGAAAGCACCACGTTTCGTCACCGGTTACGATGTTGAACAAGAAATTTGGATCACGTCTGGCTTCCCGAACGATGTCTTTTGCGTGCTCAATTCTCTGCGCTTTTTGGTCGTCGGTTAAAGTGTGCGGAATGAAGCGAGAACACACTTTACGGAGACCCAAATGTTCGGTTAAAATGCGATCAATTGATGTTTTGGAGATGTTCAATTCCATTTCCATCAATTCCAATGATGATTTTGGCTGCATTTTGATAAAATCACGCACAGTTTTGATGGCATCGTCAGTAATCACAAATTTCGACTGGCCGACGTGTTCGTCGTCATTCAAGTCTTCACGACCATTCTTGAATCGATTCAACCACTCATTAACACGGCCACGGGATAAACAATCATCACCATAAACTTGCTTTAACAATTTAAACGTTTCGGTAAAAGTTTTACCAAGTTTAAAACAGAACTTAATATTAGCTCTTTGTTCGATCGACATTCTCGTACCAAAGTTAAAAACATACTGTCACATTGAGCGGGATATTTCGGCGCCTACTAGACCAAATGTCATGAAATTTAGACAGTATGTGAATGAAAGATGTACCTTTCCAACGCATGTCCTCACACATAGATGGCGCCACCAGAAACGTCCCTATTGCAAAAGTCCTGTTTACTTTGGGACGCACCTTGTAGAACCATTTTTACGGCGGCTGATTTTTTCGTGTGTTTTGAAATATTTTAATTTTCGTCGCACGGTGTAATATGTACCAATTGGCAAAGTATAAAACAACAACAAAAACAGAAAAAGTTGCATTCTTCGAAATCCAAGTGGGACTTATCAGCTGTTTTGGAGCTTTTGGAGTTTTGTAACCAAAATGTGGAATATATTTTTCCTAACTATTTTAAGGTTCACACAGTGCGTTGGGTTGTAATAAAAATATGCGATTACTTAAAATGTTGAATACTGCTCAAAAATACTACAATCTATTTAAAAAGCAATTTACCACAACACACTTCCTGAACAGCATAAAAAGCGCATTTCAGAGAACTGAATCATCATGCTTTTGGTTCTTATTCACAAGTTTGCCTTAACCCTAACAACTTTGATTAAATCACTTCATCCTTCGTCCACCTTAACCGTTATAACCTGCAATTACCTGCAGACATGCCCCAACACTTAACACAAGCATTCCCGCAACACGCATTCGATTAAACTTTACTTCCATTCTTTAGTCACTAAACACTTGGAAAAATCGGCCAGATGTCAGGTTCATCGCCTCACACACACACACACACACTCGCACATGTAATGCCATAAATCGCTCACAAGAAATGTGCCAGTAATCATAAAAGTGTATAGGAAATAAGAAAATATCATACAAAACTCCATAGCCACCGATGGTGAATATTTTCATTTAACCTCAACGGTTGCGTGGTGTTCAAAAAAAGAAACCCTTGCGCAAAATACAAAAAAATTTGCAAAAGTTTACAACAACCATAATTTTCTAAAAGTATACTTGACTTCAGGTTGAACTACAAACAGCAGCAACAGCAAAACCAACTAGCAACAGTAGCTAAATACGAAAAAGGGTTTACAAGTCTATATAAACTTGGGCACGAAAAGTACAAAAGCGAACAGCAATAGCAACAACAAACAGCAGCACCAAAAACACTACAGCTTTCAGCCAAAACTTCCACGACATTAAGTACATACATGCACAGCTCCTACATATATAACTATGTACATATGTACATACACGAATGTTGTCAACCCAACAGGACAAAAATGGAAATCATAAATTCACTCAAACCCTGTCGCGTGCACACACACACACACACACACAAAAAGCAAAATGGCCTGACTGGCCACTACTCGGAATTCCGAAGCATTGTGTCACATTTAGCCGGAGGGCTGACACACGCCTGTGACGCGCCTCTGCCACTCGAAAACGACAGTGACACCAAACAACAAATAAGAAAAGAAACATTTTTCGTGAATTTTTCTTCACGCTTCAGCCGAATGCGGTTAGCTGTGTACGAAAATCTTAAGTGTTGGCATATCGTGTCGACTATTTGCAATGCTTTGTGCAACGTGTGTAGCATACTTTTGGGCGAAATAATGCAGTCATAGGTAATTCAAATGGCGGCAGATACAAATACATATACCTGCTTATTGAGAACCGCAAAATCACAATAGTTGGCGCTGTGTGCGTGTACGCTGAGTAGAATGAGGAGGATTACGTGGGCCGCGCTGAGAGTGCGAGGTGACCGGCCAAACTTTCACAATTGACTTGTCAGCATAGTGCAAAAATTGCAAAATCCACTTTGACAACCAATTCGGCATGTGCACACAAACACAGTCGAGTATGTGTGTGTGTATATCTCTATAGAAATAAGTTTGTTTTTGTGGATTTAGTATTTTTTTCTGACGGAGGTGGAAAATTTATGGGATTTGTGCGTATTTGTGTGTAACATTCAAAAAATGCTGAAACCGTTTCACTAAAAGGACCTTATCACGGCGTTCCAATTTAGCCAACAGCTGCAAATGCATCCGTGCGGTGCTGTCAAAATTCTGTTAAGCCATGCGAAAATTTGCATAATTTAGAAAATTGGTTTATTATTGAGGACCAGACATGGAAAGATCTTTAAGTTAATGTCACCACATGTTGTAGCTGTCGTGAAACTAAATCGAATTTAGTCGCCTCTTTCACTCATTAATGACTGATCATAGATTCCGGGATTGAAAATTTTTCAGTAAGCTTAAGAAGTTGCTTTGAAAAATATATACTTGTTAGTTCCGTCATATACGAGATCTGCAAAAACAACAAAAGGCTAAAGAAACCCATTCTCAGTTGTATAAAATCTATATATAAGTTTGTCAGACGTGCCATAGATGCATTACAAACACATATCTATAAAAATAAATGAATGTTTGTTCGTAAGTCTGATTGTTTGCCTTGGAAACTATTTATAGACTCAGAAAATACTTGACCGATTGATCTGAAATTTGGATATTTGTATATTTTGTAAATTTGTATTTGTACATTTTTTATTATTTAGTTGCGAGGAGGCGTAGCACCGTTCTTTCAATAGAAATCTTTTATATTTAATAATGTTGGAATTATAAGTCGCACAATCCGAATTCAGACGTGCCCACAGTGCTTCGAGAGTGGACAAAAATAAGAAAAAAATCGCGGATTTTGACGAAAGTGGTATCATGTTAAAGGTAATTGTTTAGTTAAGCTGGATCCGAAATATTTTATCGAAAAATTTTCGTGATTAGGAGATATAGCTTGTCAAAGTCGGATATAATTATTTTAACAAAAATTTATGAAGGGGAAAAATGAAATTTAGGTAGGTACTTGTATAAAAAAGATTGTAGAAAATGTATTGTTGTAGATAGGCCACCAATTACTTTTAATATTAAAACCACATTGATAGTAGTGGGACCGCTGATCGGTCATGCTTGTTTGGCATAAATAGTTTTTTCTTACGAATTTTCAAAAATGAATTTTTTTTAACAATGAAAATAAAAAATATCCAAATTTAGAAAGGCAATTAAAATCGAATGGCGTGAACTGGCGTAAATCCTTTTTACGACTTTTTTTAAATGGACTTTCCTCTCTTAAGTCCGCAAAAAAAAATTCTGCGTCTTTTTGCGCCTTTGGAAAATATTATATTTTTTCGGAACTACTGATGTTAATTTTTGTACAGAAATTGCGACCAAATTGTGTAACCAAATCAATGTCGCGAATTATGAATGTTTTTTATAAAAATAGGTTTGGCATGCCTAGTTAACCCATTATGAACCATATTATGCAATTGTTTCATTATTATGGATTTTGTTTGCTAAAATGTGATTTAATGTTAATATATTCTAAAAAAAGAAGGAATGTCTAATTTTGAAGAAGCTCTAATTTTTAAGAATAATTTCTATGATAGTCTCGCCGTTATAAATTGAGCCGCATTGCATTTTCATGGCTGTGTCATCTCCATGTTAAACTGTAAGGATATCAAACAAAAAAATTATTTCCTTTCAGCAACTTCACGGCCCTTTTTCCACCATTTAAAGGCCTTTAGAAAAACGCTGAAATACGTATTTCGTTATTGTTTTTTCAGTATATGTACAAGGTGCGTCCCAAAGTAAACAGGACTTTTGCAATAGGGACGTTTCTGGTGGCGCCATCTATGTGTGAGGACATGCGTTGGAAAGGTACATCTTTCATTCACATACTATCTAAATTTCATGACATTTGGTCTAGTAGGCGCCGAAATATCCCGCTCAATGTGACAGTATGTTTTTAACTTTGGTACGAGAATGTCGATCGAACAAAGAGCTAATATTAAGTTCTGTTTTAAACTTGGTAAAACTTTTACCGAAACGTTTAAATTGTTAAAGCAAGTTTATGGTGATGATTGTTTATCCCGTGGCCGTGTTAATGAGTGGTTGAATCGATTCAAGAATGGTCGTGAAGACTTGAATGACGACGAACACGTCGGCCAGTCGAAATTTGTGATTACTGACGATGCCATCAAAACTGTGCGTGATTTTATCAAAATGCAGCCAAAATCATCATTGGAATTGATGGAAATGGAATTGAACATCTCCAAAACATCAATTGATCGCATTTTAACCGAACATTTGGGTCTCCGTAAAGTGTGTTCTCGCTTCATTCCGCACACTTTAACCGACGACCAAAAAGCGCAGAGAATTGAGCACGCAAAAGACATCGTTCGGGAAGCCAGACGTGATCCAAATTTCTTGTTCAACATCGTAACCGGTGACGAAACGTGGTGCTTTCAATATGATCCCGAAACAAAGCGTCAAAGTGCCGAATGGAAGCACCCAGATGAGCCAAATCCGAAAAAAACCCGCCGTGAGAAGTCAAAAATCAAAACTCATCTCATTTGTTTCTACGATCCAAAGGGAATAATTCATCGAGAGTTTGTTCCACCGGGAAAAACAATTAACGCTTTGTTTTATGTTGAAGTTTTGAAGCGTTTGGTGCATCGCATTCGTCGTATTCGGCCAGAATATCGCGAGGAAGGAAGTTGGCGTTTATTGCATGATAATGCACCGGCTCACAGAGCCCTAGTTACGACCGATTATTTGACCAAAAATCGCATTTTTACCATCAATCATTCACCGTATTCGCCTGATATGGCTCCCTGTGACCTACTTATTCGGTCAGTTGCATTTGCCGATGAAAGGAAACCGTTATAAGGACGTTGAGGACATCCAAAAGGCTTGTACCAACATTCTGAAGGCGATGCCGGCCGATGACCTAAAACACTCATTCCAAATGCTTTTGGACCGTGCAAAACGTTGTATCGAAGCAGAAGGAGAGTATTTTGAATAAATAAAAAGAATTATACAAAAATAATCATCCGTTTTCTTTATTTTATAAAAGTCCTGTTTACTTTGGGTTGCACCTTGTATATATACTAAATTTTAAAACAATACGACCAAAAAACAATGATCATCCATATAAGCTTCACCACCGCCTTTCCCCCCTTTCAAGGTCGATGTTTTTAAAATCGCTCCTTTTTAAGGGTTGACTTTCTAAAGTACAACTTTTGACCAGTTTCATTATTATAGCTTCAGCGGTTTGGGCTCAGTGATGATAAAATAATCGGTTATATATTTTCGATTTTTTTTAACTATATATTTTTTTTGGAAGTAAACAAAATTTTTGAAGTCAGCAGCCCAAAATGACTTAGATTGCAAATTTTCAGCGAATTTCAAGTAGTCCTATTTTTGCCCTAATTTTGTATGGAGTCAAAGCACTGCGGTGCCGTTCCAAATTTTCTATATAACTCTAGGACTGCAGGTCACACAACGCACTACTGGCATACGTCAGTTTTTTGTATATAAGGTCTCAATTCCTTGAAATGCCACAAACGGACTAACGATGGACGGATAAGGTTTGATGAATTTCTAGGCGATCCTTAGCACAAGTCACGAGCAAATGGACAGACGGAAACGAGTTTCCAACAGACACTATTAAATTAATACCCTTACATAAGTGAATTCATAGCAGTTGGTGTATGCAGCCATTCGGACGCTAAATTTCAATGCTCTTGTGATAATTGCATTTTATATTATTTTCATATAACCACGGCTTTGTTGTTATATTTTTTAAAATTTATTACGTTATTGTTTTTATTGCAAACAAACAAACTTTCAATCAGAATGTAATTGTTTATTTTTTCTCTTTGCAGTCTAACCAACAATGCAGTCCCTATACTCCAGACTTGCTAGTCATTAACAAGCAAAAACAATCCTGAAATTTTCCCCTAGTGTTGTAGTTAACAAAAAATTTACAAGCCAAAGTTTGTGCGTAGGATTCAGCGAAAATGCATCTACACTTCGAGCGCAATGTGAACACCAAATGCGACTGCACCATTTTATCGCTGTCATGGATGGGCAAAGTTCCGGACGATATACCAGAGGTAAGTGCCTACACCAACATGAATATGATAAAATAAGTTATAAACCACATTTGTGTTTTACAACTGTCTGCGAATAAGCACCAACAAATGCTTTTCAGACTTGTACTTGAAAGTTGCAAAGTCCTATAATGCTTCGAACACATAGACGACAGCAGCGACACGACTGCATCTGTCCAAATATAGAATCAGAATGTTCGTATTGGGACGATTATTTAGACGACTACACGAACACCGAACACAGTTATCGCTGTCGCTAAACATAGAACTATTCTCTATTTCTTAGGCCACAAAACCAAAGCAATTGGCATCAATGCTCCAAAACAGATATTTTTAACGGAAAGTTTCTTACTTTTTTCGCTGTGCTCTGAACAACAATTACAAATTTGTTAGTATTGCAGTTAAAAGTTAATAGTTTCAAAATTATTACAATTATTACACTCCTAGATTTAGGAGATTCTTGGCCTTTTAGGAGAACTTTCAGGAAGGAGAATTGTTTAGGAGAAAGTTTAGGAGATTTATATTTTATGTTAGGGGATTTTTCTGATCCTGATCCTGGATTTTTAGGAGATTGTTGGATAACGAAGTATGATATATTGGGAACACTGGCTACAAAACATATTTTGGCAACTATTTTAATGGTCACATCATTCATGTGTAAGCTTACAAAATTTAAGCTCGTTCTATCTCGTTCTCACTTATTTCTATTACAATGAAATCCCGCCAAAAATTGCACTTTTTATTTAATTCATTTCTTATATGTTATATGTTTTGTTGTTATATGTTATATGTTTTTGTTGTAAAGCTGCAGATGAATAAAACCAAGGCTGCATTAAAAAAAATTATATTTATATATTTTTATTTTTTATGAGAAGTTTTATTCCTTTAAAATTATGCAAATTATAAAACAATTTTAGGAGATTTTTTAACTTCTGGGAGGAAATTTCGGTATTTTATTTGTGGAGAAGGAGAAAGTCATTTCAGGTATCTGGCAACACTGACTGGTAACTATATGACGACGTTCGAAGTCGACGCCATCTTAAAGCTGTATGGCCATGTCGCTGCCGTCTTGAATGTGTTTGGACCTCAACGCTACACTCATTTGGTCACACGGCTTGTGTGCATTCATATTGGCTAATACCGCCCAAAGCGCCCCGAGTGAGCAAGTCAATATTTCAATTTAAGTCAAAATCAAAGCGAAAAAGTACCCGTACATTAAATTTTATTAATTCAATAAATTTTCATGTTGGCCATTAAGCCACTGTTGCTCATGCATCCTTTTTGCTATGCGCCTTAACGGCAGCAGTAAATAAATATTGAGCTGATACGTCCGGGGTTGCGCACATAAAAGTGCACTTTGCTGCCAGCAGATAAGTCCAGCCCAGCGTAAACCACCAGCAATGCATAAATTCCGCGTTGCATATACGGCAGTGACTCTCAGTCGTGTGCCGTACAAACGAAAAAATCGAATTCATCTAGCGAAGCGTTGAAGCAGACACATCTCCAGCGGGTGGTTGCATTCTTTGGCTTTTGTTAGCTTTCGGTATGTTTGCGGCATCATCCACAATGCTGCTGCTGCTGCCGCTGCCGTTGCCGCTGCCAATTCAATTCAATTCATTGGGACAAGTCTATGCAGCGCGGCGCTTGTGTGCATTGCAGATTTATTCGTTGTTATTTCTGTTTTTGTTGTCTGCCACTGGTCATGTTTTGTGGCTGCTTCGTTTGTTTGCTGTGATGTTCGCATGTGAAGGTGTGCCAGTGGAGGTGTTCACTGCCGGTTTGATACACTCGGATGCATTTCGGAGCGGCAGTGTGTATAACATACACGTTGGTTGCAAGGTTTTGTTGTGCTGCGGAATTTGAATTCATTTTCCTTTCGAACATTATAAGCAAATTAAAAATAGTGAAAAGATAATAACTGCATATTGAAAATTGTATTGCCAGCATGTATGTAGAGAACGGGAATTGATTTTTGTGCATTTTCAAGTCTTATATGTATGTACATATATACATAGTACTTGTTACAAAAACTTACTGCATATCTGGTGGGGCAAAGTCTTTCGATGGTTGGCACATTTATGAATATGGAACACTAAGGTTCTGAATTATATCTTAAATATTTTACTACAGTCTTATATGTATTTTTCCATTACATACAATTTTCGTATGTCTGCAATGTATATATACTTAGTATAAATAATTTTAGCTTTTGGTGCTTATACTTTGGTTATAAAAATTATTATTCAACGCCACCTCACGTGATTTCGTGTTTTTTACAACACAATTTGTCTGCGTTTTTATGGCACAGCATGACTTTTAGGAAACCTTACAGTGATCTCCATCGGATTTTCTACTCTTACACCTACATTATGCCATATGTGTGGCAAGAAAATGAAAAAAATTTAAAAATTGTAATATGAATGAAAAAAGTGAAAGCAAAAAACTCAAAAGGCGTTGAAATATCGGGCATTTTTAAAGAAGATGAACTTTTTCACAAAAAAATTGTTTAAACATATTAATAAAAAAAGATGAAAAATAGCATAAATAATAAATAGAGCTTGCACAAAATTAAGAAATAAATGCTTTACAAACAGTATTAAAAACCCAAACAACATGTGAGAAAAAGGGAAGAATAATACTAAGTACATAGAAAAACTAAAAGACAACAAATTAAAAATTATAAAATTGGATAAGTAATAAACGAAATTAATACATATTTGAAACATGCATGCTTTAAAACACCAAATAACACTGCACAACAAAATAAAAAATAAGTCATTTTAGTACCTACCAATTTTGATTAAGTACGAAATAAACACTTAAACACATTTTCAGTTTTGGCTTAATTTTGGCGTTCAAGTTAATTTCTGAGCTTTGATGTATTCAGAGACCTATAGTAGAATTTTATGGCGAATATTTGCGTGGTAAAGTTTGTCCTTAAAAAGTCCTGTTTTACAGGACATTTTTGGCATTTTAGAAAAAAGGGTCAAATTGACCCATACAAAGAGGAGCTACAGGGTTAAAATGCTCCACAAAAATGTTCTTCGTAGTATTTTACATCAAATTGCTGAACACATCATATACCTAAAATGTGAGGTTACATGGTTTTCGTATGTCGATTCACCATAAGAATGTGCAAAAAGGAGAAAACTTTGACCCCCCTAAAAAAAAATTCAGACGTAAACTTTCAAAACGCCGATACAAGTCTATTTTTTTTTGGCCCCCTCTACCAGATTCCGTTTTCAGAACCTTGTTATTTTTTTTGTGTTGTACAGTGTAGTTATAGATATATTAAAATAAACAAGTGATATGATATGCTCATTTATAAAATGAAAATACGGCATGAAGATAATTTAGTCTAAAAAGTGAGTAAAGTGCAGCGAAACCGAAACTTAAGCAAGTGGAGTGGGGAAAAATGGAAGTGAGAGCAGAAGAGTGGGAAATATATTTCTCCATTTTCCGAAGACAGAAATAGGCTGGAGGAACGGCAACGAAATGAGGTTAAGTACGACGGTTTCAAATTACTCAATGATAGAAGGGAGCACAAGAAAATAAATCACGCTTCACCGTAAAGTACTTAGCTTTCGCAATTTAATTTTGCCCCATTTAAAGGGTGAGCGAGCGGCCCTTTCAGTTCAAATTCGAGCCAAAAATGTTAAGTAGTATGTTACAACGGTATATGTTTGCTTTTGAGTGGATGCTGCATGTGTGTGCGTGCGTGAAAAAATCGTCGAAGCAAGTGCTTTTAACGCCATTCGTTGTTATTGTTGCTGTTAAAATGTGGGGGTGCTTTCATCGGCAAAGTCACTTTTCGAACTATGCAATGTATGTGTTTGCCATTCTTAAGAGTTATTGATTGTGAAGTAGAATCTTTAATGAGTTTTGTTTGAAGTTTTTGTCAACGACCCAAATAGAAATAAAGAAAACGCAAACTTTATTTGTATGACGGCATTTTAAAACACCGAATATTTGCAAGGTTAGCAAAATACAGAATCAATTTTCACTACTTGCTTGTGATTATTGATTTATTTTGCAGACGCAGTTGTCCATAAATCATGAGCGCATTGAATAAATGTCGTGCTGCTTGACGGGGTTTTCTAAACATTATTATTTGCTTTTAAACACAGTAAAAACTCCATTACAGCCAACTCAACCAAATCTCAGATAAATGCAAATGCGACAAGAAGAGAAGAGAACGAAATAGGTACAGAATCAACCGAAGCAATGATGCTTACATAATGGCATCTCAACATAGCTCCAAAGTACAGGGTGGACCATTTAAGATTTGGAATTTGAACTACGCTTTATTTCGAGAATGGCAGTCCAAATGTCATTCAATTTGTGTTTGTAATTTAGTTAAAAGTTTGACATTTACGAACTGGGACGCTATACGCTTGAACAAAATTGGCAAATATTGAGAACTTACTCCCAAAGTAAAGAGTCTTCAACCCAAACTGTAAGAAATTATTTTAAAAAAAATTTCAAAAAAAAGATTGGCCTTCAACTCAGTTTGTGGATCAATTTGTGAAGCGAGCTCGTGAAACTGTATCGTTAATGGACCACACAACCGTTTCCGTTTTCGTACAGTGCGCACAGCGGAAAACATTGCTTTTGTAGCTGAAAATGTGCGTGAACATCCATCATCGTCAACTCGCCATCGCTCTCAGGAATTGAACATTTCCTGCACTTCTTTGATGAGAATTTTGCAAAAAGATCTCGGTATGAAGGCTTACAAAATTCAATTGGTCCAAAAACTGAAGGCTCATGACCATCCTTTGGGCACCGTTTTCGAAAATCGAATAATCAGCCGAAATTCTGAAGTCAATTGGCCGCCTCGGAGCTGCGATTTAAGTCCGTTTGACTTTTTTTTTGTGGGGATCCGTAAAGGACAAGTGTTACGCTAACCAAAATTTTGGTTGACCGAATGGCGTACTGTAAGGCCAGTTGTGGCAGTCATATGAACGATATCGTTTTTCATTCTTAAATAACAAAGTCCAAGCTTTGTAATAAAACAGGAATTTTCAAAAAATATTCATTAGGTTTTTTTTATAACCGATTCAAATTCCAAATCTCAAATGGTCCACCCTGTATTTGCTCCAGCAAATTAATAATATATTTGATGCATATTTGCATATATGTTTGCAGGAGAGTTGACTGAGCTGAGCGCACAAACAAACAGTACTACCATTTGTCTGCCTCGTGGCACCCAGCAGCCGTTCATGATTCTGTATTTAACCCATTAAAACCTGACCCCAGAAAGGCTTGTGCGATTTCCATAAAATTTTACACAATCTCATTAATTGACCTAATCAAGAAAAAAAATCAAGCAAAAAATTCATACCATGTTTTTTTTGTCATGTTTTTCGCAAACATTACACAAATAAACAAAATCAAACATTTGCGGAAAATAAAATGTGCCAATAAAATATCAGCTGCTTGGATTTTGACATTTTCACGCGTTGCGTTGTATGAAAATTGGCAGTGTTTAGGCCCAACGTTGCATTCGCGCAAGACGAAACTTAAAGCATATTTTTTGTTTAAAAAATAAAAAAAAAAAATTTTTCAAAACTTATTTTTAAATAGAATTGCAAAATGCAGCCCACTAAGGGATTTTGATAGGTTTGAAGAATAAGTATTTTTGATTGAATTTCAAAAATTCCCCAAAAAAAACATTTGACTTTGGATCGAAAAAAACCTATGAATATTTAAATAATTTTGAAATTTGAGTATGGCAGAATCTAAAACGATCAATTCTAATCCAATTCTACCCATTTTCAAGTCTTATGTCTTTATGAATTACTTAATATAGCGAAATTCCCAAACGTTGCGCAAACACAACGCTCAGGGCTTAATGGGTTAAACGAAACCGACTCACTCGCTTTTAACTTCATTGCCATGTGAAGTGTTTCGTCAGAGTAAAAGGACACCAACTCCCACACCAACAACTATTACCACAATAATAACAACAACAACATTAGCAAGACTCATTGCTACGAACACTTTGCCCTTGGCTTTTGGCGGCCTGCTAAAATATTTTGCTATTTGAACTATTCCCATCGTCTCGTACGCTCCGTTTGCAGCCGTATCGTCTCTTCCGCTATCGGCCGCCACTCAACAAGTTTTCCTTTTCATTGAAATTGCATGCAATTTTCACTTACACACCCTCCAGCAACCCACCCTCGGAATGCTGCCGAGCAATGAACAACTGGGCCAATTGGAGATGTCGCGGCATTTCACATTTCAGCCACCCACACAGTCCCCCATCAGTCGTTCGACAATAATAAAAATTGACATCACAAAGTCACTTGGCATCGTTTTTAGTCGTGTCGTTGCTCATTTTCTTAGCAAATATATTTCTCGTTGCTGCTGTTGTTGTAAATGCGTTTTGCCTGCCGTCTTTCATTTTGTCGTTGCTGCTTGGCGTACAGACATCATTGTGCCGTTACGCTTCCTTCTTTGGTTGTCTTTAAAAATAAAATTACAGCGAAAGTCGTAAAAAGGAAATTCGATGCGATGCTCATAAATTGGCGCGTGCTAACGACAGACATCGAAGCGGGCGGACAGACGTACGAGTAGTGGCTGAAACGAAGAGGAAGTTCCACTAGTGCGCAGCCCAGTGGGGAGGACAACGGCGATTGAGGTTGAGTTGTAAACTAAAAACGGATATGACAAATCAATGCAATCAACCACCACTCGACCCGCTGCTTTTCGCCCTCCACTAAATACTCGCCGTCGTGTTATATGTCGGTATATGTGGCATTTGTGCGATTTGCATTGAGAATTTGTAATGGTTGTGGTTGAAAGCCGTTTCGCTTTTTGAAATAGCTCTGAATGATTTAAACGATATTTGACAACTGTCATCGCCCTCATTGAGCCACTTAATAGTTGCTATTTTGTATTGCATTCAAAGAGTCCTTGGTCGCTTAGCAACGCAAACATTTTGCCTGGAGGTGGAGGAAATTAGATACTTAACCCTCGACTGCCCCCATACGGCCTTAAGGCACGGTCCACCAAAACCTTGAAAAGTCCACATAAATTTTAATTTTTTTAAATGCAATTTTTAGGGCATGTTATAGATAAATTAAGTTGTAATTTCTTTAATGTAGCACGGCAGTAAGCATCAAATGTTCCCATTATTATCAGTTGAAATTTGAACTTCGTGGAAATTAGTAGAAATAATTATTTCGTGAAAAGTAAAGAAAAGAAAAAAATATTAAAAATACTTTTCGTTAAAAGATTAAAACAAGAAAATTTTGAGTACCTTGTCATGTAATTTATTGATTTGAAGTGTTTTATATAGGGAAAAAAAAGGGTTTACAGTTACTTCTTCGGCTTGGGAAAGCAGACTGCCTTTATGCTGCATCAGGCACCAAAGCGAAACGATGTGGTCACTAACGTATACTTGTATGTGTTTTCCGTTTTATAGATATCGATCGGAATTTTAAATAAAAATTTTCGGTTTTACGGGACAAAGAAGTTCAGGAAGTTTTAGAAAACTTGGATTCCGATGTTTTCGAAGAAACCGATGAAGAAACCGTTAATGAAATGTTAGCTATGTTAGATTCAAAGTTCAAAATAGAAAATTTAGTTAAAAGAAGACATTTTGCCTCTCTTATTTGATACCCATATCTTCATCATTGCACAACGGCAAATATTTAAAAATATTGTATATTTGAAATATGTATGTCCTTAAAATTTAAAAGTCCTTTAAAAAGGACTTTGAATCAGAAAATGAAAAACTGACTATGCCAGGATATTTTAAATGACCTCTAGTTTCACGTCTATATCAACATTTGGATGGGTCTCGGCAAAAATGCTTTTTTTTGTCGCACGCTGTAATAAATGTAAAGTTGGTGTTCACTCACTGCTTCATAACTTTGCCATTTTTCTTTCGATTCTATTGATTTTAGGCTTAATATTTGATCAAATAATATATAATTCGTCATAAACTTTAAAACCAGAGCAGATGATTTATTTTATCCATAAAAAAATCATTAAAAAATTTATTTTTATTTTGAAAATGGTGGAAAAATTTTCTTCTTTACAACTTTCACCGTCAGTAACTTCGCCAAATATCATCTGATTTGGACAATTTATATATTGCTGGAAAGACTAAGGTATTATCTTCTGACCGCCGGACAGCTTGTGTTAGTCGGATGATTCGTTTACGAGATATGTGCTCATAACTGAAACAATAGGGACAAAACTGTTTTTTCGAAGATTTTTCGAAAACGCTTTTTAAAAAATGTTTTGATTTTCAGTTTCGTGTTCAGCGGCCCAAAGTTAGTCTAGAAAACACTTGTATTTTCAATTAATAAAACGTGAAACTGTTCACCAGTTAAATTTTTTAGCTTATGTGCCCAGTACGGCCTTAAGGCACGCAAATTTATATAGGTTTCACGCCCACACAGAAGCAAATTTTTTTATTTAAAAAATTTTCCCTTCTTATATGATTGTAAAACTACATGGTGAAAAATTGTTTGACTTAAAAAAAAATTGGGGCAGTAGAGGGTTAACAAAAATGTTGGGCAATATTGACATTGTTTCAAAGTTTCTCGCTATTGAAACACTCTACTCATCGCTGGAAATCTTTTCTTCTACCTTCAGCAACTTTTTTTAACTCTCAGGAATTTAAAAGTTCAACTGAAATATGTTTCAATAGAGCTCATAATTTGTAACTAAAATCAGCAACTTAGTTAAATCCCAGCCATCGCTCAAAATTAAAATCCTTATCGTTGCGCAGCCACCGTGAAAAGTGCGTTCAGCGTGGAATTTCAAAGAACGCGCCAACGCCTGTCTGTCCTCTCAATAGCGCTCAAGCACTAAGCTTTCGTCTTACGCGCCCACTTGGTCCTATTTGCAATCCCTGAGGCGTGCACTACTAAAGCGTGAAATTATCAGCTTGTCGAGGGGTGAGAGCAAAATAACAAACGCACACTCTACTTGTCCAAAGTATCTGCAGTGTAAGTTTTTAATTAAGCCAGTAAAAATGAATTAAATTTAATTACACTCGCAAGCACAGTTGAAGCGTCAGTCTGTTATAAGCCACGTCATAAATAACGAGACCAGTCGCGCACGCAGGATTTTGTTTCGGGGGGTTCTGTGCAACTTTTTTGAGACCCAGTAAAATTTCAAATCGCTCTTTCCAACTACAATGTTTTTTTGCAACGCACTCGGTTGCATGTTTCTGTTCCATACAAATTTGTGTATTTATGAACCCATATCACATAATCACTTATTGAAATAAAATCCATCCAACACAGGTTGCAATTTTTTCAAACAATATGATATTATGATATATGAAATGAACAAACTTCCATTTATTTTTGGTTTTTTTTCCAAAAAAGCTCAGCAAATCTTGTTGGCGCTTCATTGTTTTAGGAATTTACTAGCTGGGCCCTGCGGCTTTGCACGCAAGCTCTCCTGTTTCCCCCGCTACGAATTCTTAACCCATTATTGAGCCCATCAGATTTTGATTTAAAAAGAAACATGTGTCTATCTTTGATTTCGACTGTTTTAAAAATTTTGAAGTCAGAAGGCCCTTTAAATCATATGTTTTCACATTTACTCCAAACAAATTCTTAACCCTTGGTTTACCATGGTAGATTCAGATTTTCAAAAAAATTAAGAGCACGTTTTATTATTTCCCGATTGAACTGCTTTTGATAAGTTTAAAGTCAGAACGCCCAATAAATCTTGTTTCTCCATACAAATGGTTAACCCACCGTTGACCCCGTTATATTTTGATTTTCAAAAAAGTGAAAAACACGTGTCAAATTATTTCTCCCAAAGAGTACTATCCCCAAGTACTTTCACAAAGTTTGAAGTCAAAAGGGCTCAGCAAAATTTCTTTCTCCATACATACTTTTAACCCGTCGTTGATCCAGTTAAATTTCGATTTTGAAAATAATGAGAAACACGTGTCTAATTATATCTATTTCCATTATTTTTACAATTGTTGAAGTCAATAGGCCCATCGGTTCGTGTTGTTTGTTTCGGAGTCTTTCCGCAAATAAACCTTAACCCATTGTTGGGCCAGTTAAATTTTGATTTTCGAAAAATTATAAAATACGTGTCGAATAAGTTTTGATCTATCTTAGAATATTTTCAGGAAGTTCAAATTCAATATGTTTATTAAATCACGTTTCTTCATACAACACTTTAACCCATGTTTTGCATTTTTAGACCCCGAATTTCAAAAAATCCCTTCTTGGCGAAAATTAATTCTTCAAGATGTACCTACAGTCCATAAATCATGTTTGTAGCTTCAGCGGTTTGGGCTGGGCGATGAGAAATCAACCAATTAATCAATCAGTCAGTCAGGATAAACAATCTATGTTTAAAAAAATGAAAGCGGTACCACGCCCCCGTGTCAAAAACCCACCCCATTCCTCCTGTCGAAGGACACGACCAAATCATTAGTTTGTACCGAGTGTCATTGATGTGAACGCTCTAGTGCCACGCCCCTTGTCCAACGCCCATTAAATTTTACCGGTCGAATGACACGTTTACGCCATGACACTGTACCAAATTTCAATGCTGTGCGACTTATAATTTCGAAGCTATGCCATATTAAAGAATTCAGATGTATGGGCGGTGCCACGCCCCCTTGTCCAAAATACGCCCTATTCCCCCTGCCGAAGGACATGACCATATCGTTAGTTTGTACCAAGTGTCGTTGATGTGAATGCTATAGTTCAAAAGTTACACCAGAATGTAAAAAGTGCCACGCCCCTTGTCCAAAGCCCATTAAATTTTACCGGTCGAATTACACGTTTACGCCATGACACTGTACTTAATTTCAATGCTGTCCAACTTACGATTCCGGAGATATACCATATTAAAAATTTCGGTTGTATGGGAGGTGCCACGCCCACCTGCCGTACAAACATCTACTATCGCTATAAACCACCGCATTGATAGCTTCTATCACACACAAAAAAAATTTTGCCGAAAGATTGAGCCGTTTTCGCAAACACTGGCTACACACAAGAAGTGAACTTTTTTTATATATAAGAAGATTTACATAGTGGTGGGCAATGTCAGCTGATTAATAGGGATGGTACACTAATCAATTTGTTTAATTGAGATGACACCTGTTCAATGGAGATGGTCAATGCCACCTGCTCAATAATTGATTACACAGGAGAAGAAAATCGCACTTTTTTTCTGTTGCATGAAGTTTTTCTACAGTTTTTTACTAATTTGGGTACGCTGATTTCGAATCAACCCTCAGTAGCAGCTCTAGTTAGTGAGATACAGGTACTGTGTCACTTTTTCAGATTTTCTTCTACTTTTTCCATATTTTTGATCGTAATTTCTAAACAAATAGCCAATAACCAATCACCTTGTTGCATTAACAACACTGCACGGCTTCTTTTTCGATGCAATTTATTTTTATATGTTTTAAAATTTCACGATAATTGGACCTCAAAGTCGGAAAATATGGAATTTTAAGGCGTTTTCTTTGATCAAAAAGATACACATTTTTCATAAATCAACTAACGAGTTAGGTGTAAAATGAAAGCCGACACTTAAAGCCATACAACACAGCCAAATTATTTGCCGGAAAACACATTCGCATCGAAATAATACCAAAAATGTGCTCAATGCTAATTAATTTCAACATTTTTCAGCCATTTGTCATGATTTATTAAAAAACAAAGGGCTTCCAGATATGCAAATTTTTTTTTTATAAATATGTGACGGTTATAAATTAAATTTCTCTGTACTAACGTAAGATATTTCGGGGGGTTTAAACCCCCCAAAACCCCCCTGTGTGCGCCACTGAACGAGACAAACACTTTAATGATGACGTTGACAATTCGCGTTGACTGTTGCCTTAACCGCTGACTGCAATCGTCACTGGCACTGTGACTGTCACTATGACGGTAACGGTGACTGACTGCTAAACGACTGTTGACAACAGTCAACGTGCAGACTTGAGCCGAAAAAATGCTAAAAATATAAAATGTACAAAGAAAGCCATTCAAATCCATACACTTTGTGCTCTTCCCCATCATTCCGCTTCAGTCTCGCCCCACACATTTCGTGTACTGTTTATTGGTGGAGCGTAAAACTTGCTAATTATTTCACTTCCGTTTCCTTTGTCGGGTTTCCCAACCACCTCTCACGTTGACGCAACCAACAGACGGCAGGCACTTCCGTCTTGCCTCTGGCGATTTTTGCAAATTTTAAATTTTCATTTTGTGCATTTTTTCTCGTTTCCTTCATTCTATTTCCCCATTCAACAACTGATGCGGTTTTCCTTTAGCTTTGGGCGTGTTTGCATTAAGCGGGCAATGCGACACAAAAACGACGAATAATTGTTTGTGTTGTTTATTTTTGTTCACGTGTTTTTATTTAATTTCAGATTCCCCACACTGTATCCCAAAACGGCCGCCGCACAGCCACTTGCTCTGCGCCCGGTTGAGGCAATTCCTGTGCACTTAGACGAACTTCGCTTACCACGTTTTCAGTCATTGCCCCTGCGCCCGCCGTACGGTCGTTTCATTTTGTTATAAAGCATCGCCGCCACAGAGTATGCTACAGAGTTTTAACTCGCTGTGTGTGTGTGTCTGTGTGTGTCGGAATTCATGAATGCGTGCATGTATGGGTGTACAATATGTGTGGCTGTAATGTAATTTACCTTTTACATTCTGTTGCATCGCCGCTACAAAAGCGAGCACTCAGCCAGCCTCCCCTGCCACCTTACGTCGCGCCCTTCTAATGCTGATTATCACCCTCGTTCGCAGTGCGTTTGCCGCTGCCACACCCCGTCGCGTTTTTGCTCTCTTAAGCGCCTGAACTCATTCGGAATAAATGTGTTACGTGAGCCGGCATGGCGCGTGTTAGTGTGTGTGTGTGGCAGTGTTTCTCTCCGCTACGTTACCCTCTGGCCTAAGCTCAATTTTTGTCATTTCGCATTAAGAGGGGCTGCCACTTTTTTATTACTCTTTTTTGCAGTTACTGGCACTGTGCGCCAACTTGCGACGCGCTTGTTGAACGTCGGCCAATTTAGTTGTTAATTGAAAACTTTTCCATGTCAGCACACAAGCGTGTTTTCGCTCAAACTCCTTTACGAGGGAGTAGCCAAATAAAAAAAATTTTTTTTTTTGCGTATAAAAAGGAAATTGGAAAAAAACGTAATGAAGTTCTAAATCCAAATCATTCTAAAAGTGTGCAAAGAATAGCTTAGCAGATGTGGTTCGAAATCCGCCAATCAATTTTTTTAGGTTTCTCGAACCTTTACCTTTTACCTTTTTTAGTTTACCTTTTTTTACAAAAAAAAAAAAAAATGATGGCATAAAAATCCGCCAACGACTTTCCATATTACTGCTGCTGTCTTGTGCACATTTCTGCTTGAGCTTTCAATTTATTTTGCTATTACATTTTCAGCACCTCCCTCTCGTTACTTGCTTTCTCATTAAGGCTTTTTGATGGGCCCTAAAAATATGCTTCGCTCTGCTTCTCACGCCGTCCCGACCAAACCCTAATCAGGAAACTTCCCTTCGAATTACACGCTGCCATCAGCAGCAATAACACCAGTCAAAGCCAGCCAGCAGTTGCGCATACAGAGCGCAAATCCAATCAAGCCGACGAAAAAGGCCAATTCGATAGCAGCAAAAGTGCTTCATCACATTTTTGTTCTGCTGCTGCGGGCAGCTGAAAATGAATGAAGCGTTTGCTGGTGACGTGTCGGTAGTGGCAATGAGCGATTGACTGCGCCAGCACACACACATTATCACTTGACGCTTCCACTTAATGGCAGTGCGACTTTCGCTTTCAAATAGAACACAAGTTGCGCGATTCTGGTACTTAGTACGAGCGTAATTTAAAATGAACCATAAATCAAATTTAAACATCCAGTCAAGAATACCTTCCGTCAGCGGCAAGAACATTGTCGCTTGGGTGAAATATTGAACCATATTGAAATGAAATATTGTTGCAAGTGCCACTTTGACCAAACAAAGTTTTTCCATTGGCTTTATGAGATATTTTCCTTAGTTTGTCTCATGTCTCATACATCTAACAAAATCTTGGCATTGTCCAAACATAGCAACAACCTATTTCCCACCAGACATTTTTTGTTGTCGGCAAAACGATTCGCCCCCGGCAACAAATGTATCGCCGGTAATATTGCCAGCGTATCGATTTCGTATCACCAGTCGCTCTAAAACGTCCGCCGAAAGCAACTCGCCTTGACGGACGCGTCGTTTTCTTATCGCCTTGACGAGTAGTTTTCTTATCGCCTTGACGAGTCATTTTCATATAGCTTTTTTATTGCCTTAGGCGACTTGCTAAATTAAGCAATGAGCGTTTTGAACAAATGTATTTGTAATATTTTTTTATTTTATTTAAAAAATAACAATTGGCAAAATTCAAAAGTTAAATTAGTTGTTCTCCTTGTCATGGCGCTTCTTTTTTTTTTAATTTCTATCCTTTGCATAAAATATATGCTTTTGCAGTATACTATTGACGCGCAATTCGTCTGTGTTGGGAAACTTTTTGTAACATATTCTTAAAATTATATTAAAAAGTCATTTATTACTGAATGACCTTGGCAGAGATACTTTATAGGTAAATAACACTTCCACTTACTCACTTCTAGTTTTGGTTGAATCCTTTCCTTTCAATCCTGACTCAGGTCTGTCTAGACTATTTTTCAACGACTCGTAAAAGATCAAATTGACTTTTGGGATCAACTTTGATCAAACAGAGGAACGAATCTTTCAGCAGGTCCAGAGCCCAGTAAAAGTTTGAGCTCACGTTTTTACTCGACTGTTCTCAGAATCCGGAGAGATTGCAGTGATTTTTTGCTATTAAAAGTGAGGACTTGCCTTCAAATGCCGCTTCAAACAACGTTTAATAGAGGCACACAACTTTCACCAAATTCAGCTGCCAGTCCAGAGCCCAGTAAAAGTTTGAGCTCACGTTTTTACTCGACTGTTCTCAGAATCCGGAGAGATTGCAGTGATTTTTTGCTATTGAAAGTGAGGACTTGGCTTCAAATGCCGCTTCTAACAACGTTTAATAGAGGCACACAACTTTCACAAAATTCAGACTCAGACTATTCGTCGACGAATGAATAACAATTTTTAAAATACGATCAATCTCACTGAAATACAAAACATAGTTCAATTCGATATTTCAAAGTCCTGGAAAACAAAGTGTTTTTGTCAGAGACCTAAAATAATTATTTTCCATATTTTTGGGAATGAAAAAATTGCCCTAATTTAAGAAATTTCTATAATTATTGTTTTATAATAATTATTCCCAATAAGAAAATTTTTACGTCGCCTATAACTATTATCATGTAATAAATATTTTTGAGTTGCATAATAACTGTTAAAAGTAACAAGTATATTTTTCGTTGTCGATAATTATTATTTTGGGATTTATGATTTTTACATTGCTTCATAACTTTTATTTATGACTTTTTTAATTTACGTTACCGATAACTATTATTTTTAGAAATTTTTTTTTTACGTTGCTTCATAACTTTTATTTATGATTTTTTTTCATTTACGTTGCCGATAACTATTATTTTGAAAAAAAAAATTTTTTTTACGTTGAATTCATACATTTTGGATATGAATTCATTTTTAATTCTTTTAAATTGGCAAACGGAAATTAACTGCAGAAACCTTATTTCCACCAACAACTAAATCATTCAAAATCAATTCATACTCAAAATGTGGTAAGGCAACGTAAATAAAAAAATTTCTTTGATAAAAGTTATGAGGCAACGTAAAAAAATTTTCTTTTAAATAATAGTTACCGGTAACGTAAATAAATAAAAATCATAAATAAAAGTTATGAAGCAACGTAAAAAAAATTTTCTCAAAATAATAGTTATCGATAACGTAAATAAATAAAAATCATAAATAAAAGTTATGAACAACGTAAACAAAAAAAATCCCAAAATAATAATTATCCAGAATGGAAAAAATATTTATTTCTCATAACATTTATTATGCAACGTAAAAATTAATTGTCGCAAATAATAATTATAATCAACAAATAAAATTTATGTTGCATTGTAATAGTTACATTGCAATTAGTTTCTTAAAAAACTTATAATAGTTAAGTCCCTGGTTTTTGTACACAACACAATTGTTTTTTCGGGACATGTTGCCTATTTGTCGCTGCGGCAATAAATCGGAGAGTCGCCAATTTGTTGCCACTGACGATTGTTTCCTATTTCTCACATTTTGGTTGTTGGGTTGTTGTTCAATAACATATATGGGACAGCACAATTTACCTAACTACCTCAGCTGGTAACAACAACTGTCAGCGTTGAAGTTCTCAATTGTTACGTATCACTATATCTATTACGCTATCAAACGTTGCCTCTCGTTCCTGCCTGCTGCTAAATCGTTTTTGCTATTCGTCTGCATGACAGTTTATATAAATTTTCACTCAAGTCTACGGTACTGCCATGTGGCCACTTTTCATTGCGCCTTACACAATTGTGCAATTAAAGCCGCGGAGAAAGGGAACGCAGATCAATGGATACGTTATGCAATTTACCTTGAAATTGGCGTAAGCGGTTTTCGTCTTTTTGCCTTTTTTGTATTCGCTTTTCGTTGCCAACAGCCAACAGCCAACACACACCACCACTAAACTGCACACTCTACATACATACACATACGTACGTACTACTCATAAGTGCTTCCGCTTCCGACATGCTTATTAACGTCTCGGCCAGAGGGATCGATAGCAGCACGAAGAGCACGAACAAAAGCGAAAAAGCCAATTCTTTTGTTTTCCATTTTTTGTTTCATTTTCGTGTCGATGTGTTCTGCCTTTTTGCGGCTGCAATTTCTTGTGCACCTTGCACGCGCACCGCATGCAATTCCCGCTCGACTACGCTGTCAACTGCAACAATTCTTTTTCTACATTTTTCTACTCTATTATTGCACAATATAACAATTTCCTCGAGCCCTGCCTGCACGCTATCGCCTTTTGCCTTATGTTGTTATGCACTTGAAGCTTCTGATATTTGCTCGCTGCGCACAAGTCGCCGTCACACGGCCGTGGCTGCAGCTGCCACGTATTTGTCATGCTTTCGTTGTCGCTGCAATTTATTGAAAATGATAATGCACTCAATAATGTGAATCAGTCACTTGTTCATGTAACTGGACGACAACGACTGTGTGTGTGTGTGTGGGTGTGTGTGTCGACACAGGTACTTGTGTGAGTGTGAGGTTGTCTGTGACTCATTGTTTTATGGCCGACATTGGAAAACTTGATAAGTGGTCGTTAGCAACTTTTCGCAATTAATCAAGTGATTGGATCAATACCAGGCTGCAGCAGTGAGTGAGAGAAACATACGGAAAAGTAGGGCGCCTTGGTTGGCGCCGTGAAATATGCAACAGTGATAAAAATGAGTAGTCAAGTTGATACATTTTTACATATGTATAATAAAGATGTGTATCTACGCATACAAAGATTAATAATGAAATTGTATATCAAAGTTGCATGACGAAGACACACCCATGCAATGGATAGGATAAGTGTACATAGAGCGAGCGGTGCGGCTTGATGCGTTGACAGCAGCTGGTTGAAATTGCGTTAAAAGTTCAAAACCACTGAAAAGAGAAACTGTATGGAAAACTTGAAGACTTTATGTTCTAGTTTAAAATTCCGAAAAGAGCAAAGCAACCAAACACATTCACATACATCTATATACGTGGGTGGTCCGATAAGTACTTAGCCTACAAAAGAAAAACGAAAATTTTGGAAAAGTGGCGATTTATTTCTCAACGTAGTCTCCTTTCAACTCGATACACTTGACCCAGCGATGCTCCAACTTCTTTAACCCGTCTGAAAAATACGTTTTCTGGAGGCCTCCGTGGCGGCGATAACCTCCTCATTCGACTCAAGCTTCTGCCCGGCGAGTGACTTTTTCAAGTTTGGAAATAAAAAGAAGTCACACGGGGCCAAATCTGGAGAATACGGTGGATGGGGCAGCCTAATGCGACCAATTTGGCGAATCACCGACCGATATTGCTCTTTTTCCATTTTTCTAAAATCCGCGGACACGTTCGTTTCCACACGCCTTCAAAACAAAACTACAAATCCAATATGGCTGAAATTTTGACAGTAGCCGTCTACGAGGATGTACTACACGATAGTAAATTTCTCTTACGATAGTGGCATCATCAGGCGGTGGGGCTAAGTACTTATCGGACTGCCCACGTATATAAAAGAGAGTGGCAGTATGTGTGTAATCAATTCACGCTCAAACGTAACGGCCGATTTTCATTTGTTTTGTTGGATTCGTATTAAGTCAGTTCAGGTTCGTGCGAAAAGAAAATTCCGGAAAATCTATTGGAAAAGTCGGAAAATCCATGCCATATTTGACCGTGAATTCTGCACATTTTCAGATAATAACTTTGGAACCATAAGTCACACATCAATTAAATTCACTACGAACTTACTATTTAGTCATGTCCTTCGACAGAGGGAATGGGGCGGGTATAGAGAAGGGGGTGTGGCACCACCCATACAAGCCAAATTTTAATAATGGAATATCTTTGAAATTGTAAGGCGCACAGCATTGAAGTTTGGTATAGCGTCGACCCATAGATAAGTCATTCTACTGGTAGGATTTGATGAGCGTTGAACAAGGGGCGTGGCACATTTTTTGAGACCCAAATATTCCGCTTAACTATAAGTCGCACAGCAATGAAATTAAGTACGAACCTACCATTTTATCCTTCGACAGAGGGCATTGTGCGGGTATTGAAAAAGAGGGCGTGGTTCTGCCAATATAATTTAAATCTGGTTCAAGCGCAATCCATATCTTTACAGAAACTTAGCAGCAACATTGCTTATTTTAGGGCTTCGATTGCGTTAATCAGTAGCTCCTCCTCTTCCTTTAGTTGGTTTTCTTCGTCAATTTGCATCGCCATAGATTCGCCATCTCGCGTATTTCATTATAAAAAAACAAAAAATGTCGTGCGGGACGAAGTTCGCCGGGTCAGCTAGTATACATATAAATAAAAGGTATTGCCAAAACTTTGGTTAGATAGATGTATATAGATGTAGATGTATGTAGGCATTTGACCAAATCCTCGAGGACTTGAAAAGTACACACCTGCTTCTTTTACGGCCCTTGATTTCATGAGCAACAATTGAGTCTGATTATTAAGAAATCAACACCATCAGTCAAACAGAAATTTTCTACCGAAATTGTCTACTTAATATTTATTCAAACGGCCAACGTAAATTTGTAAACGGTTTCGTGAATTGCCAGCAAAGTTGAACGGCCAACGATTCGGCGGCATAAATGAAATGAAAGCAGACATTTTACTAACCGTTTACAAAAATATATATGATTTGCGTACGTTGCGCTCCATTTTTTCGGTCACACCCACGCGCACAAACACACACAGTCGTCGTAGAGTTGTGCCATTATCCGCACCCGCGATTATCCAGAAATTGCCTTGCATACACATTTCAGGCCGCGCGACAGGCGGAAGGACGGCCCCGTTGGCTGGGTGGGCCGTCGCACTCACAGAAGACACTCATACTTGCAACGGAAACGGCACGAGCAGTATGCAGTGGTTTGTGTGTCTGTGTGTGTGTGCCGCATGTTGATACCTGCAATTCAATCAAACGCAGTGCAATTTTCACAGCCAACCTTCATGGTTACGCTTCGTGCCACTGACGTGGACTTTCAGTTTATTTTATGATATTTTACGTATGCTTTAGTCATTTTTTTAACTTGCTTTAGTAGTCGAATTTGTTTGTCGGTTCTGCTGTTGGCGTTTGCCCATAGCCCAAAACCCCGTTGCGTGCTATGCCATGCCATGCGCTCCGCACATTTGTGTTTAATTTATTTCACCTTGCCGCAGACCCATACATATACACAAACACACCAACTCAAGTACACACACGTATACACACACATTGGTATTTGTGGAGTGAAAGGCGCGCGCTCACACACCAATCGCTGGGGAGGAGCTCACTTGCGTTGAATTGTAAACATGGAATAAGCCACGGCAGTCTCGCAACGCTACACTTATGCTGGTTGGCACTTGGCACTCACACATCCATACATATACGCTTGCATGAACACAAACACAAACAGATATGTGCTCGCATGTCGTACGGCACACACAGCCAACAACAATTACATGAGATACAAATATGAAATAAGTGAGCCCCGAATGTATTCACAGCCAGCCAGCCTTCCAGTGCTTCGGTCTGCCTCCTTAGCTGCCGGCGTGCTTATGTGTTAGTATACCTGGCTGTGTGTGTGTGCTTGTAAACTGTGTGGTTGCCGGTTATCACTTTGTCAATATCTCATAATAGCTTAAAATATGATTAAATCGTTTTGTGGCAATACAACTTTTTGGCACTTGTCTTGGTAACTAGTGTCCGACCGAAACCACTTTTTTGGGCCGAAACCGAAACCGAAACCGAATATTCGGTTTTTTTTTAATATTCGGCCGAAACCGAAACCGAAACCGAAACTTTCTAGTTGAAATTAAAATCACGATATCAAGCACTTTTTTCAACAAACGAATTTTACATTAAGTAAATAAAGAACAAACAAACAAACATAGCATAAATAAATAAATACTTATTAATAAAAACAATTTATTCATTTTTTAAAAACGTAAACAAGAAGAAATCACCCTTTCGTACCTTACTCGATAATATTCAAAATTAAATAATTTAATATTATATGCTAAAAAAAAGAAGTTTGTTTACATTGCTGGCATCTAAATGACTCCTCCTTTTACTATATATCTGCTACACAATAAAATGTAAAAAATATTCTAGAAAGTTTCGGTTTCGGCTATTCGGCCATTTTTTGGCCGAAACTGAAACCGAAACCGAAACCACTTATTTGGGCCGAAACCGAAACCGAAACCGAATATTCGGTCGGACACTATTGGTAACAGTGTCACTTGTCACGACGCCATACACAATCAACACTTGTGCATGCAATTGGCGAGGAGGTGGCGTGTACGCTATAACTGACATTTAACCCTCTAGTTCCCAAGTTTTTAATCTTGTTGAAAAAATTACCAGTGATATTTTTGTGGTGGAGAAGCAATGTTTGTTCGGGGAAAAAAATTGCATGTCAATAGGAGGCGTGATAGAAGGTGTAGAAAGTATAAGGCCTACAGGCCTGCTTGGGAAACAAAGCCAAAAAAATTCCATATGATTTTTTTTAAATTAATTTAAATTTTTATTTTTTTTAGATATAATAATTAATAATAATAATTGACTGGCACGACAGCCCGCTTACGCGAGAATAAGGCCTAGCTTCCCGCAACCATCCGTGTTGTGCGTGTGAATTTGTACGCGGGTGGAAGGGACCTACAGTTTTATGCCGGTTCCGAACGGCAGGTTGGGAGCTTTTTCATAAGCAATTTTTACTCTCAGAGGTTTGCCATTTTCAGCTGAGAGGACAGCCACCGAAAGAGAAAACGAGTTTTCCCGTTATTTTTTGTTTAGGTGTTATTACAGGCAGTATTGAACCTGGGGTTGCTGCCTTCGACTCGCGGTTAAACGCACTGACCAACTGAGCCACGGCGGCTTTTTTAAATATATGTAAACATAAATAACGGGTAACAGTTTCAGTTCTGCGTGCAATAGACAATAAAGTAAAAGGGGTGGAGGTAAGGCGAGGGATAGTGTGTCGTGGGGTAGTTTATTATATATAACACTGCTTTTGGGGGGTGTAGAAACTAGAAAAACTAAAAAACATTGGTATAGGTATATATATATTTGCAGTTCTTACTTTTTTTAATGCTTTGTTATCTTTTCACACAGATGTCGATAAATCTACTCCATGAAATAAAAGACTAGGGGAGACTAGTTCTCTCATCTACCCCCACGGACTACGCCCTAGTATAAATTTTTGCAGTGATATGATCTTTTTTACATTGGGGTGTATCAAAATGTCGGTTGAAATAGAAAAATAATGCTTAAATAGCGAAAAAATATCATCAATGACCGTTAATTATTCACGCTTTCCATCCCAAGCAGGCCTACAGATACTTTAAGGTTCGGTTTAGGTACGAGGAGTGTAACAACTATTTTTCATAATTTTTTTTTTATTTTCTCAAAGAACACATTAACAGCTACTCACCAATAATTTTTTTAGTTTTATTGAGGCTCACAATTGATTTAAAACAATTTTTGTTTCTCACACAATTTCAAAAAGAATTATTTGCTTACTTTCTCACAAAACTTCAACTTTGTCTTACAATTACTGCCGTTGTGCATGTGCCAGCGTTATCTGACAACATTTGTTTTATAAAATGGAGATTCCCCTCTCCATACGTGTAAAATCAGCTAGAAAAATAATATGGTGTAATTTACAGAATTTTTTTAAGCTTAGGATGTCTACAGGCCTTCTTGGGAACTAGGAGGTCAAAGCGTAAAGGAGTAAAGTGGACGACTACAATTGGGTTATTTGGTTGGCAGGAAATAATGTATGTTGCGTGTAATATATAATGTTAAAGATTAAAACAAAATTATTGTAAAAAGGTACTTTAACTTAGAAGCTCTTTTTAAGGTGCACGGTTTTTTTGTTGTTTTGTAGCGCATCAAACAGTCTAAAACGCCTGTACACTCATTTGTTTTCTCGGTAAATATGTTGATTTAAATAAATATGTTGATTGTAGTCAGTCTGTGCTCGTTGGTGCCACGCGACATATGTCACACCACATCCACACACACACACACACACACATATGTACATGTAGAGTCATTCAAATACACCAAAAGCCAAAGCAACCTCTGCCCTGCCTCCGCATGGCAAATATGCTCATTTTTAATTCATGTATTTGAAATAAATATATTGATTTTTGTTGCTTTACTGTCGCAATATATGTATGTAGATGTTGTTGTTTTGCGCATTCATACTTCTTTACTTTGTATGTCTTTTGTTACTCGCCGCATGCGGTTAGCTGAGCCGGTCGTGTTGTGGGCTGTGCTGTGCTGGTTTGTTGGTAGAAAAGGTTTATGCTCTGAGCTCGTAGATGCCACTTCAGTTGTGTTGAGTGCATAATTTTGACATGACCATAACACAAAATGACTAATTTATAAGATGATGATTTAATAAAGGGTCAATGTTAAGGAGCTAATTATGTAAGAAAGCAGCCGTTGTCTTTTGAGATATTGACCTTTTAATGGGATTTAATACTTTATTGTTTGGAGGTTAGAAAGATTTGTAGACGGAATTGTGTGAGAGCAACTTAAGATGTGGGCGTGTGAGTAAAGAAATACATGCAGGTACAATGAATGGACTAACGATTGGTTTTAAAGGAGTTTTGTACAAACTTTAAGCTTTTTAAATCTTTGTTAAGGGGTCATTCTCATGCGCGGACAGGAAAAATGGACATTTTTCAGAAATTATTTCCTTTGTGAATACGAGGAATTATCAAAAAAAGATATTCCACTTTAATTTATTCATTGTTATGGTACAAAAATAAAAACAAATAAAAAATTTTTTTTAATTTTTTCAAACACTTTTTTTCGATTAAAGACACGGCTTCTGCCGCGTCATGGTCAGCTGGCGGGGATTGTTTTGAGTCACAGGATTATCTGAAACATAAATTTCAAAGAAATTCTTAAGCAGTATGAACGTACCTCTCGCCCGTAGTAAATTTGAATTTTTTCATAAGAATCTCACAAAATGGCAGGCATTGGAAGATAGAGCAGTAAAAAATTGTTGTTTTTGAAGATTTTATCAATGAAAAAAAATATGACATTTTTAACATATCAGAGTGAATTTACTAGGGGCGATAGCTAACAGTATGTAGAATGACGTGACAAAATCGCAGAGAGATCGGATGAATGGTTTTTTTTAAATCATCCCCGCCATTTCAAAAAAAGGCGTTCCGAGAAAAACACGTTTAAAGTTTTGACTAACTGATTGAATCCTTGCTAGAAACCTTGACCGCTCGTTATATAAATGTCTGTAGAAGCCGAAATACTTGAAATTTTTCAATACAATTTTGACAGCACCTTCTTCAAGGATGATACATTCCAAATATGTTAAAAAAAAAATTAATTTTTAAAAAATTTCACATGAGAATGACCCCTTAACAGATAGTTTAGGGGAATCCCATATCAGTAAAATATAAATTTTGAGTATTATTTGTTTTATCTTATTGATCTGCTGTGCCTTACCTAATCCATGTATTGGACTGCGATTCTGGAGCAACGCTCGACCCCCAGATTTTACTCTCTGTCCGCACCAAAATATGGAAACAAAAATTTTTCAACTCCTCATATAACTGTTGGTCCCTTCCATCTGTATACAAATTCACACACATAACCCGCGTCTACGCCTTCACTTGCAGCTGTCTATGAATTTTCCAAACATGTTGTCAACTCAATTAAATAAAATGAAACTTATAACGTGCATTTTTTTACGGTCTCACTCCTACCTTTCTTTGCCACAAAAACAAGCAGCCGCCATTAACGACGCCGCAGCCGCCGCAGCCGCCACAACGCCAGCCACCCTCATTAGTGTTTTACCGCAAACAAAGCAGGAAAAACGAAGAAAAAAAAAGAAAACACTCCGCACAACGAGATCAACAACAAAACAGCTCCAGCGCAAAAGCCACCAACCTTCAATTCCCTTAGCCGCATTGCATTTTTATTAAATTACTAACGCGTTGCCGCCCCTGCCGAGTGCAGTGCAGTGGCGTGGCAGCGTTGCGTCTGGCTGCGAGTGCACGCTCAAGGCGCCCAGTCAGCGGCAGCATTGTTTGCCAGGAATGCATATTTATGCACTTAATAACGCATTCTGAAATTTTCAAGTGCGTTTCGCTCTTCGCGCTGTTGTCTAGTTTGCGTGCTTGTGTCGCTTTCGTTGCGTCGGTGTTGTGGTCATGTTTTTGCTGTTTATGCTGATGTTTATAACAAGAAGAAGAAGAACTTGTGTGCTTTGAGTGGGTGCAATCCTGTACAGGCGAATGCATTGCGATTGCATGTACAGTTGGCATAAAAGCAAATGAGTGCAATGAAATGAGTGATGATGCAGCCAGGAGCAAAAGACCGAAGTAGTAAAATCCAATTCGTTCGCCAGCCGTGACTGTGCTGACATGACAACTGGCAAATATTGCGGCATACTTTTCTGCGAAGTGTACAACTGACTGCTTGTGCAGGACAGTACAGATACACAGCACTCCAAAGCGTCAAACGTCAAAGTTTTCCTTGAATTGCTAGTGGTGTAGTGAGTGGTTTTTATTGTTGAATTGTTTTGTGTCGTCGAGTTCTTGAATGCAGCTTGAGTCCAGTTGAATGTATCAAATAGTATTATTAAAGAATTGTTTGCAACTCAGCTCGTGTGACCTATAAATGACATATTAGGAATTTTTTGTCGAAAAATAGCCTAAAATGAACTTTTAACTAATAAATTCCGAATTTTCTTCGATTTTTTTCGATAATTTTTTTTTTAGTGGTTTTTATTGTTGAATTGTTTTGTGTCGTCGAGTTCTTGAATGCAGCTTGAGTCCAGTTGAATGTATCAAATAGTATTATTAAAGAATTGTTTGCAACTCAGCTCGTGTGACCTATAAATGACATATTAGGAATTTGTTGTCGAAAACTAGCCTAAAATGAACTTTTAACTAATAAATTCCGAATTTTTTTCGATTTTTTTCGATAATTTTTTTTTTTTTTGCAGATTATGGAAGTTCAGATAATTTCCAACAACTTTTATTACGATCAATTTTTTTTTTTTTTTTTTTCCTAATATGTCTACTGAAAATAAAAAAAAATATTGGTATCAATACATATTCTGTAAGGTGATAAAAATACCTTTCAAACAAGCCCAGATTGAGAAATCTACTATAACTCTATCCGATTTTATGACGAATTTAATTAAATTATTCTATGTACACTATGATCAATAAGTACCGGGACTGTGTATTTGAAATTTTCCGCCGTTGCCCGATGCAGGTTTTTTAGGTCGGTAGGACCTTAACTGACATCTGTGTCAAATTTTGAGCGGGACTGCATCATTAGTTTTTGTTTGGCAGCTGTTAGCGTCAGTCAACTTTTTGTACTTCGTCGCATTTTACAATGGATAATTTTGTTGATCAACGTATTTGTTTGAAATTTTGTCTTAAGAACGAAATTTCTTGTGCCAATGCGCTTAAAATGTTGCAGAAAGCATTTGGGGAGTCTGCTCTATCAAGAACCAGAGCGTTCGAGTGGTATAAAATGTTCAAAAGTGGTCGTGAAGTGGTCGAAGACTTTCCTCGTTCTGGACGTCCTTCAACATCGAATACCGACGAAAATGTTGAAATTGTAAAGAAAATCGTGCTTGAAAATCGTCATGTGAGCCTCAGAGAGATTTCTAACGATCTTAACATCTCTTACGGAAGCGCACAACACATTGTTGTCGATATTTTTCGCATGAAACGCGTCGCCGCACGGCTTGTTCCTCAAGACTTGAATTTCGTCCAAAAAGATCATCGAAAGCAAGTGGCTGAAGACATGATTTCCTAAGCTAAGAAGGACCCAACGTTCATGAAACGTATAATTACTGGTGATGAGACATGGGTCTATGAATTCGACGTGACAACTAGCCAGCAATCATCCGAATGGCGTGCTGAAGGCGAGCCAAAACCAAAAAAAGTGCGCCAAAGTCGATCAAAAATCAAGGTTATGCTCATTGTTTTCTTCGATTATCGTGGTGTGGTGCATTATGAATACGTTCCGACCGGTCAAAACGTTAATAAAGAATATTACCTTGAAGTATTGAGGCGTTTGAGAGATGCTATTCGTAGAAAACGACCGGATTTGTGGGCCGATAACAGCTGGATTTTGCACCACGATAATGCGCCGTCTCACAAAGCACACATTATTCGCGATTATTTGAACAAACACAATGTGAATATCATCGATCAGGCTCCCTATTCTCCAGATATGGCACCATGTGACTTTTTCCTGTTCTCCCGACTCAAGTTACCGCTTCGTGGAAAGAGATTTGAGTCCATAGAGGTCATAAAAGAAAATGCGACGCGAGAGCTGAAGGCCATACCTGCTTCGGCTTACCAGAAGTGCATGGACGATTGGATTAAGCGTTGGCATATGTGTATTGCTTCAGATGGGGCTTAATTCCAGAAGAATAAAACAATTTTGTTTTTTTGACACCGGTACTTATTGATCATAGTGTACGAAAAATTAAAATTAAGTGTTAGCTCTTTAAACACTCTTTCCAACGTTATATTAACATTGGCCATACGTTAATTTTCTAACGAGTTATGCGAAAAAAAGCTATGGGGTGGCACCTTACAAAGAATTCCCCTATAATAAATAGTAAAATTCAAATAGGAAATAGTAAAATATGACTATTACCATCAGGTAAAAAAAAACAACAAACATTTGTTGAACGTACCAGTGACACTTATTGGATTATATTCAAGAACTCTGGTAAAAAATTATCCCATTTGGTATTAAAAGTAATGAAACGTTAATTGGAAAATGAATGTGAACAAAATAAATTTGAGAATTTAAAGTTTGGTACTGCTTTTGCAAAGATTCGTTGTCGTCTTAATGGTTCCGAACCACAACTGATGCTTGCCAACTCACAGCTGTAACACTTAAAAAATATTATCTACATAAATACTCCACTTTCATCTGTCAAGCACACCATGCAATGCTTTTAATCTTCATGCTAAAGTCAAAAATATATACATATATAAAATGCAATATCCAATTTTAATGCATTTGGCAAACTGCAATGCAGTTCCTGCAGTTTTTCTGGTTCTGTTGTACCAAAAAATACGAGTATTCATTTGTGCAACATCGTGTGCAATTTGCTACTGCCACAAGCAGATATTTTGCATCCGGTGCAACAAAACTCAAATATCCTACAGGTAATGCCAACAACTATATCATGTTGCCATCAAAATGTTGCAAACTATACGCGTACACACACAAGCACACATCTACACTCAGCCATGGCGAGCACCTACACAATTATTTCTAGCCTTGTTGTACTAACCCACACGCACACATTGGTGCACATGTTGATGTTAAGCAGACTGTAAAGATGACACACGCACGTGCACACATTCGCACAGAAAATATATGTGCGAAACAGCAGCTGTGGCGTGCGGCATTTGTTTTTCCATATGTCAATTCCATTAGTCGCTTTGTTGATGCGCTTCCTACATGCAGCGAACGAACGGGCGAACGAGTGCTGCCGGAATATTTTGTCGGATATTGTCAGACAGATAGACACACAGTCTGCCTAACAGTCAGCCAAACGGACGCACGGAGGGACGACGTACATAAATTGCGCCCGAACACATCCTGTGTACTGTCGGTGTGTTTCCATCACATGTAGTTGCTTACTTGCAGCCGCCGTCGCTGTCGTTGCCATTGTCGTCGTTCTCGTTGTCGTTGTCGTTGTCACTGCTGCTCCTGATTATAATCATCAGCATGGTTATTGTTGTTGGTGATGCTTGTGCTAAAGCCGAAGCTGCTGTTGGGGATTAAATCTTTTTGATATGACACACAGCTTCAGCGGTTTTAATGGAATTCCCCGTTGGGAATAGGGAGCGGCTTTGGGCGTTAGAGACGGTTGGGGTGCATGACCAACAACAAGTTTCACTTGAAGAACTTTACTCACAAACCGGCAAGCGGCAAACGGCATTCGTGTATGCAGAATGGGTTGTTATTGTTATGGTTGAAATGGTGAGCCAGGGGGCGTGAGTTGTTCTTGTGCATATGTAAGCAAAATCATTTATTTTCGTTGCTTACGCTGAGGCAGTAAGCAAGCAAAAAACTTTCTGCATAAATTAAATTAGCATTTAAGTGTGTGCGTGTGGTCTGATACGCCGACAGCGGAAGGGCACATAAAGGAAGGACAAGAGCCAAACTTGAGCAATTCCTGAAAAACATTGTTTTTATTGAACCAATTATACGAAAGGGAAGAGCAAAGAATGTAGCAGCAAGAATGTTACGCTTTAAATAATTGGAAATTGGTAGCGTTTCGCTGTGAACGGTAAATGAGTTAGGGACCAGGGACCATACCGGTTATGGTTTTTATCAAAAAAGTCAGATTTTAACTGTTATCATTAAACTTTTGTTTTTCCCGACAAAAATAAAAGTTATTTTGAGATTTTTATCACTTCAGGCAAAAATAACTGTTATTTTTACTTTTATTTTATCGGTAAAAAATAACAGTTATTTTGTTATTTTTATTTTTTCGGTCAAATATATCAGGCAGTTTGAATTTTTTCAAAGGCCGTTTGACCGACTAAAAAATGATTGATACAATTTTTTTCGTCGCACAAGTTTTAAAGCTCAGAATGTGCGGTCTGTTGAGTCCCTGTGGGAGATAGATAAGCAAACAGATAGTTGGGCAATATCTACGCCCAGGAATAAATGTTTAAATAGACGAAGGGACAATAAAACAGATGAACAAAGGCTCACAAAACTCACTTTAAATGAAAGAAATATGTATATACAGGTCTCCCTCGTATAGCGCGGTACTTGTACAACGCGTTTTCGATATAACGCGATTTAAAAAAAGCAGTTTTTTTTCATTATGTTTTTTAATTTTTAAATAAAGTATGAATTTTGATTTTGAGTTCGAATGTACATACATCTTTAATTTAGTACCTATTTTATTTTGGAAAAATCTTATTGGAACATAACCCTAAAATTTATATGAAAGTTAAGTCTTTTATAACGCGAATCACATAACGCGGAATTTTCCTGGAACGTAACCACCGCGTTGTACGAGGGAGACCTGTACTTATTATATACTAAAGGGAGAAAGAAAAACTAAAATTAATACATTGCATAACATAAAAATAGTTCATATAAGACAAGTTTTCACTTTAGACTTGTATGATAGGGTTCTTTCTTGTTTCTTGGTTTTGCTACTTAACACTAGAACGCCCCAAGGGGTCAGTATCAACATGGCTTTCTGAAAGAAAATCGTCAGTCACCTTGTACAGCTAAATTTAATACAAAAACTGACATTAAAAAAAACAGTATTTAGTTTGGGATATAAATCCATGTGAACATTCAAGAAAGGTTCATTAAGGTGTGAAAATATTTTGATAAAAGATAGAAAGAAAAGCGAGCGAATGGATTTCATCTATAATAGTTTGTATAATTCTAATTTCTGCATTATGAAATACCATACCAATAAGCAGTCAGGGATGTAGCATACTTCTAGGGTATAGTCCAGTTTTAAACTTACGACCAATGTTCTTTTATATACTAATCGCCGATTTACGGCGACAAAAACAAAGTTATCAGACAACTGGCTTAGCATCCCTTCTCTTTTTGTCTAACTATAGTACAAAAGGAAACCAACGAAACACGTCTACTTGCTTACCTTTCACAAGACTTTCATTTTTCGATTATTTTCAATGAATGCAACACAACCTTTCAAATTGTCGACCTTCTCGAAAACACAATTTTCCTCGCCATCATGCAACTTCGTTTCCATCTCTTTTTCCTCCATTCAACTTCGGCACAGAGCACACAACTTAAGCTCTATTGAGCACTCCACCACTGATTTTATAAACAAAAATTTCGTTGCGCACAAATACACTTCCATTTAAATTCAACAATTCGCTGCATGTCCCTTCGGTCCATTCTTGGTCATGCCCCACTCGCCCTATCGACCACACTTTGGCTGAGCAAACAACTGTCCAAGGAGCCATTATGGCAAATATAAAACTTGAATAACAAACTAACGCACCAAACATGCGCTTCGGTCTGCTCACCTACCGCCGCCTTTCGCCTTCAGCCAACTAGTGTCCATATAAATGTCAGCCCATGTCTAGCGGATTTGATAAGAGAAAATCAGAAAATAAAGAGACAAACAAGCAGCACCAAATAACACAGAATTCAAGATTTTATCAGCGTAAGCAATAAAATGTCCTTCGTTATTTGTCTTTGTGCTGATTCGTTGTTGCCGACACAGCGAGCAAGGAGCAGTAAGTGAACTTCTGCCATCGTCACTATCAACACTTTCAAACATTCCCCAGATGACGCTGCTTCTCCTCCCAACCCATTGCACAGTGCTTGCATCATTTGGAAATTCGGCCATGCAATAGCAACAGCAGCGCTGAGGCAGCAGCTGTAGCAACTGAATTTTCGTTTTTTTTGGATTTCCGTTTGCACGGCTTCTGCTGCTGCTGCTGCCGCTCCAGCAACTACGACTCCTTCTGTTGCAAACAGTAGTCTGGCGGGCTGACAGTTGCCGCCACAATTGCCACCACAACAGCGCCATGACCTACTTTAGCGCTGCTATGTACATGCAGGACGGCAGAAGAAGAAAATTTCAATTTATTTGCGTAACACATGAAGCCACACTACGCCCTCTTGTCTCCCGGCCATTGTGCTTGACGTAAGCGTTGGGCTTTAAATAATTTTTTACAACATCCGCGTTTTTGTTAGCCGTTGGTTGGCTCTCTTTCTTCAGCAAATTGCATGATAAAAAAGTGGTTCGTCTATGCAACAATTAACTATTTTCACCTCAGATGACACTGTTGCTAGTTTTCAAGGACATTCGTATTCACCCACATTGTGGTAATATAAAGAAGTGTCACAAAGCATAACGTTGCTATTATATTAAAGTATTAATTGTAATAAAAAAATCTCACTATCATAATTACTTTTCAGCCAGACTAAACACTTGTTAAATTGAAATCGATATCGGACAATTATGGCATGAAAATGTAATTGAAAACCTTTAGTCCCGCAGCCAAACCGCTCGCCTGTATTATTTATGATATTTATTCGAGCGCATGTGTGAGTGTGTGTGTGTGTGTGTTATTAAACATTAAACTTAATAGCTGAGTAAACATTCGTATAATACGGCAATCACATACAAAAGCAATAAATTACAACTTTATAATTAAAAACAAAAGTTACGTTGCGTCGCTGCACACATTGCAAAACACAACAGAAGACTAGAAACAAAAAGTAACCGACTCAATCGCGCTGCAAACGTCTCGCTGCCACAATCAATGGCAAACAAATTGATAAATACGCTGGAGACATGCTGCTGACACCGTCAGTGTTGGCCGTCTGCTCGTCCACGTCGTCGTCCTCATCACTCGCATTCATGGCGGCACTCGTCAGCGCGGAAATGGGCGACTCGGTGAGGCCAAATAAGCCGGCGCCCGCGCTGCTCGTCAGAAAGGGCTCGTAGTCAACAGGTCGGTCTGTGGGCCGGTAGCCGTAGAGGAACATTTGCACAAACAGACTCGTCGTGCTGTCGTCCGTGACGACCGCCTTGAGCGTGTGCGGCGAAAAGTGGCTGTACTCGGCCACCGGCGGATTGACTTCGTCGGCCGCCTTATCGGTGGTGTGCTGTAGTGATGTTTGCACGAAATTAGAAGGTTTGAAAAGCTGCACAAACGAAATGCTTAAACGCGACAAAAAAGGGTCCGTCCCAATGTCAACCAACTTACATCGAACACAACGAAGCGCACATAGGTGATGAAGTGACTGTCGACATAGTAGAAGACCACCGAGTGCGTGGAAGGCTCCTGAGTGGACAACGTCGATGTTTGGTATGTTTCGTAAATCAGATAGTCACCTGCAAGTGCAAACCATAGAAATTGAAAGTCATTATGGGGATTGCCTCAACAAGGAAATGATGATTGTATTACCTTTCTGGCGTTGACCCACTTCGATAATTTTGTCCGGATTGTCAAAGTCATCGTCGCTAATATTATCGTCGTCCTCCACGTCGTCGCCATCGCCATCGTCATCGACTTCATTGTCGTCAATATCATCGGCATTCTCTGTGCCGGCGTCTCGCCGCTCATCGTAATGCGTGTCATCTGCTTCATCACTCAAATTCAAGTAGTCGTCAACTTGGTCCTCCAGCAGCAATTCCATTCGACCATCGAACTGTTGATCTCTGTTCAGTACGTTGGAGGAATTCATATTCAACACGGTCTCATTGAATCCATAAATTGCAATATGCACTTCGAATGGCGGCATCTTGTTGGTGCTGCTTGACGAGTTGCCTTCAGCATCGTTGCCCGCAGAGATATTGGGGGCCGTTATGGTGCCGCTGACGAGGTCGTTTTGATAACTGAAATTCACATCGGCGTAGACACTCTGTAAGTTGAAAGAAGTTAATGCGAATGTGTGGTCATCATGTGGCATTCTTAACCCTTTCCGGTCAATTTCCACATTTCTTAAGATAAAAATGTTTTCTTCAAAATATTGACTCTTATTGAACATTTTAGCAATAAAATACAAAAAAAAATTGAAAAAATTCATTTTGGTTGAGAATTACAGCTTCATCAATTTTGTACGACAATTTTTGTCGTACGGACCAAAAGGAGTAAGCCAAGGAAAAGAGTAAAAATTCATGAATTTTTGGTTTCGGTTTTTTAAGTTTTATGAACAATTCATTGATTTTTTTGATAGAAAACATAAACTATAACAACAAAAAATCAAAACGTGATTTCATTTTGATCGAAAGTTATATAAATTATATATATAAACAATTGATTCACATTTATTCGGCCTTATATAACCGTTGTTGTTGTTGCAAAGCCTTTTTCCTCTCAAAAAAAACACAGAATCAATTAAAATTCATATAGTTTTGTAGAAATATACTGAATATAGCCGATTCCTTTTATCGTAGTGGGAGTGGCAAGTACGCATGTCTAACCTTACAAAACCTATGTCTGCCCAGTAAAACAGAAACTCGTCTAGTAATTCTTACATTTAGTCAAAAATCGAATAGTCGAATTTATTAGCCACGTGGATTATAGATGGACGTGGCAGGCATACAAACGCAAAAAATCTGTTACCAAACCTATAACTTAAAAAATTCAAAACATAACTTGAAACTTTTGCCTTCCATTTGTACGATAAATCGTACAAGTATTTTAAAGACTCGGGAAAAATATTTAGACGCAAAAAATGTTAAATTTAGTAAGTTCTATAAATCAACTGAGATTCAATATTTGAAATTGTTTCACTTTTTGGTACCAAAAAATATTATATATTTAAAATTCTTACGCAGAAGTACCGTCATTTGCTGGTTTTTCAAATTCTTGCAGAAAGCTGCTTACAAAACGCATTCATTCTGTGTAGCCACGGCCATTATGATTTATATTTTTAAACAGAATGATACAACACATTCTACTTAATGAAAATTAAAAAGCTGTTGCATAAAAAGTGCGTTCACTGTCAAATAAAAAAAAAAAAAAAAATTTTACGATATAATGTACAAATTTCCGGAAAGGGTTAAAGTTTTACTCGAGTCAAAAGGATAAAAGTCGGTTCAATGCAAGGACTGCAATATGCGCACCTAACTACTTATATCGATTTTGTTGTTTTAGGTTAAATTAGGGTGGCTGCCTCTGTATGAGACACACTTGGGCCAGTTTTGGTCTCTTACGCAGTAAAGAGTTGATAACTTCTGTGGCATGAGAAATTTCGATCAAGTCGCATTTTAATTCACTTCACAATTATCAACTCTTGACTGTATAGAATCAACTAGAATATAATGATAACTAATTCAATAAAATATTAATAACACATTGCAAGAAATAGTTGACACTTTCAATTATTTACATATTTGCTTTCACCACCGCCAACTGCAATAAATTGGAATCATCTCACTTTCTACTTCACCTTACTTTGAGACCAAACAAAACATGAGTCTATTTGCTGTTGTAACAGACAACTGCCAAATTATTAGGTATTGCGAAATGACCATTCGCAAACGTACCGTACGCCGATGTGACAACAACAGACACACACACCGAGCGACAGTCCAAAATGAATAATTGTTAATTACACTTTTCCGTCATATGCGACTCGTTCGCGTACATTGTGCAGTTCAAAACGAATGCCGACAGTTTTAAAAATACACTTTTCGAAAATTTACTTTTCCCCCAAATAAAAATTGTATGCAAAAAAACTAAACAAAACACACAATTTTGAGCAAAGTCAGCGCACAATTTTTCTAAAATGTACAAACTATGCATACAAACACAAATATATTAGCTGCCAAAATGTACAGAAATATTACACATAGAATGTATGCAAAAGAAATAAACATAATCGGCTCACCGCATTTTCTGGCGAACGCCAAGCGTTATGTTTGCTCTGAAGTGGCGGCCAAACAGCGGCGAATTGATTCTGTTTGGATATGCGGAAACTTATGAAAATTATGTAAATTGAACTCAAATGTAGTGGTTGCACAAATGTAAATAAAATTTTAATGGTTCTTTAGTGTTGAAGACCGGTGGTGATTATTTAAGTATGAACTTGCGCCGCCCGAAAATCGAAATCGAAATAAGTTTCTGCATTGAGTTAGTCATTAAATAAATAAATAAATGGCGACATATTTTTAAAAAATCATGTTCCTGTATGTTCCTTATAGCAATTTTTTTAACATTCCGTAAATTACATTAATTCTATTTGATTTTCCTTTAGCTTTATACGATGTTTCTTTTTTATTGAGGTTATTATTGTTTCGTAGTTTTTTTTAATAAAAAGAGAACACAATTATATTGAAAATCGAGTAGTGCGATTTTCATCAAAATTTCGGACTAGCCTTATATTTGATAGTACTTATTTGCTGACAAAAATTATAAATACAGTACTTTTCGCTTAAAGCAAACTTCGAGGGACCGGGCAAATGGTTTGTTTTAACCGAAAGTTCGCTTTAAAAGGAGTCCGTAACAAGCGAAAACATTAAGAGCGTACTTTTCAAATTGATTCGTTTTAGGCAGAAATTCGTTTTAAACGGGTTCGTTATAAACGAAAAGTACTGTATAACTATCTTTTCGTACCATGGATTGAAGTAACAACTTAAATGCAAAATATTTTTTCATAATGATATCACATCGCGCGGTTTCTCCGAGTACAAACATGTGCACGAACCCATCAGTATAAAAATGTATATATCCGATACATCAAAAATGTTGGTAAAATATACAAATAATTCATAAAAGTTAATGTCCCAAAAGTTTTTTTATTGCAATTATTTCCTTAACCAATGCCGGCTAGCAGTGACAGCTTTATTTTGTATGACAACATTAAATATAAATATTTGCAAATTTCTAAATAAAACTCACAAACGCCATAAACAAAATTGAACAGTTCTGAAATGCTAAAAATTCATAAATTTAAACGAGGCGGCTGTCACACATTCTGGGCATGTGTATAGCTTGTATAGCTATAGCTAACTTATATAGCATTAAAAACAAAAAAAAATTGAAATGAAAATAAAAACTTGGCAGAACTCACTTCCTCCGACAATATCTCAATGTAGGTTATTGGCTCCGGAATGTTGTAGTTGAAGCCAATTGTTGGACTCTCTTCCAGGCCGACTGGACGCGATTGCAGCAGGTCCTTCACCAGCAATGTATCGCCAATTATGCGCGTTCCAATGCCGAAAACTGTCTTCGAATGCACCTGACCCAACGACAGACTGAGGAAGGCAATTAGCAAATTCATTGCTAATTTTAATGCAAACATTTCGAGTACTTGTACTATTTGTGCCTTGACAAATGGCAGACTTTCCTTTCAAATATACGTTCAACTTATTCTATTTGTTTAAGTACTTATTTTTATATGAACGCGCGAAAGTGCACACACACACAGCGATACACATAGGAAATGCGAAAAATCGGCACAAAAAGCGGCGCGTAGTAGGAACGACGCGTTGCTGAGCGCTTTGCTCGGCGATATGTTGACGGCAATGTTTCCACATGCACTGAAGTGGCCGCGATCAGCTTTTGAAAATGTCCACGACAAATGAGAGTAGCATGGGGTGAAATTCGAAAACGGTTTCGAATCGGCATAGAAACATAGATGCGCTAATGTGCTCAGCGGAATAAGAATGAGTGCAAGATTGCCTATGCGGCCGAAACGAAAACACTGCAGACGGTTTAAATAGAGAAAATCTCTTAAAAATCTCATTAAAAGAGAATATTATGAGAGCTGAATTCGTTTGGAGGCTATTGAAACGGTCTGCAAAGAATTGGCTGTGGCAGTGGATCACCCAGCCACAGTTGATCTCCGAAAGTGAGGCAGAACTTTGAATTAGAGCGCGACGTGGAATAAGGCGAAAATTTAACTGAGAATAATTGCCAGGTTGGGCAATAAATTTCACATTCCGCTTTACGGCAGGAAAAAAGCGTCCAAAGCTTGACTGGCAACAAATGAAATACGAACACAAAATGCAAAACAGTGATAATGGTGTAAGCTCTTAGCAAAGAAAATTAAATTTGCTAAAAATACTTTAAGCACATTTTTGCACTCTAATTGAAGGACAGGCGACTATGGCAACGATGAAACTCTAATTGAATGATTTTTGGGCATAAATACGTCGCATTGGAGTAAAAACATAACAATATGACGGCAACTGTCATGTTTTTGACCTGTGACGGTTCCTCGAAAGAAATAATTGTCAAGTGACAGTTGCCACAAAGGTGAAAGCAGTAGCGGGAGCGTCTATAAACAAACAACAATTGAACGAAAAACGCAAACAAACAAACGCACGAAATAAATCACAGCGAATTGTGCGACTACTCGAGACGGCCCAAAGCCTCGCAACGCATGGGCCGTGTTGATGGCGATGGCGATGCCGCTGCCGTTCTACTGCTGACTTGTTGGCGTTGGTTGGAGTTTTAAAAATAGCACATGCCACTCTAATGCGACGCGTTTTCCTTTCATATTGATTTTATTTTTGGGAAAGTGCAAAAGTCTCTCGCAGCAGAGCGGACCCATAAAAAGTGCAAGCACCGCAAGTGTCCGGACGCCGAGTGCGAATTACTCATACGACATGTGTGCTGCTCTGCTGACTTTGAGAATTTTTTTTCGTTGTTTTCTTTTGCGCTTTTTCAACTTATGTTTCGACTTTATTGCTTTGGCCATTCGCCAAGTATTTATTAAATTTTATTGAAACTTTCAATAGTATCAATACAATTTGTTATTAAGCATTAAGGTTGTTTGGTTTCGGTTTGTTTTTGAAATACATTTCCAACACGAATGCCAGAGGCCAATTTACGGTTACATTACTTGGAATTTTTGTATGTACAGTGAAAATTTTTGTACGTACAATGAAAATTGTTGTTGACTTTTGGGTGAAAAATGCGTGGTTTGTTTGATTACCTTCACCTAAATTCTGAAATTCCTCTTAAAAAATCATCAAATAATGTATAAATTCTATAATGACAAGTACCATAATAAAAATTCTAAATGTCCTGCCCGTACTTTGCAACAATCTGTTATTCGGCTTAAGGCAACGTTACTAGAATCTGTCGCCCACAGCTCGCCGAATGATCATTCAAAGTTGGCTGCATCAGCTCCCAATTAGAACGCTGGCCGACGCATTTTAATTAAATGGTAATTACTTTCACATCTCACGCACACACACACACACACACACTCGCAGACTAATTGATTTCAGCGAGACATCGCAATTTTGCAATTTACCTGTCGAATAGTGTGGCAACGCTGGCTATCGCTCGGTCTGTCTGTGAGCGCTTTTAAACATACGTCTCGCCCATTTAATTACGGTGCCGCGTACGCCATTCCTCGAATTTCCAGCATCACACCAATGCACATTGTGTCAGGTGTGTATGTTGTTGAATTTTTGAGAACACCATTGCGCTGATTGCTGATTGTGAGCGCAGTGTATGCCTGCATACTAATTAGTGTGTCATCAAACGTCAATTATGCACGCACACACACTCATCGAACGTCAGCCACTGCAACGCAGCTTGCCAGCTACCTTCGACCAGTGACCCAGCGCCACTGCTGCGCTCAGGCAAAAAACACAAAAACAACAAAACGCATTGCGGTGCCATTGTTTGCGGCGCGTGCTCGACAACGAATCCTCAGATACCCAATGTTGACCCATACGCATTGCGTTGTAATGTTTTCCATTCAATGTGACGAAATCCCCGATGTTTGCTGTTGCCTGGTCGTCATCGTTGCTTATTTCGATGGAAAATGCCATTTTACAACTGGCAACTTTTGTGCGCAGCGCGGAGCGCAAAACATGTGAACCGCATAAGTTGCTGCATTTGTGCCGAAAAGCAGCGGCAGAGTCGTGGCACCGCTTTTAATGTCAACGCTAGCGAGCACATTGGCGGTTGGCTGAATGGAACAATGTGTTTTTCAGTTGCTGCTAATGGGCTAATTTATTGTCGCAAATGTGAAAGATAATTGTTGCCATTGCGGATCTATATTTGTTAAATAGTTATTAAAGGGTCTATTGAAATGTTTCGAGATTTAGTGTAATAATCTGCCATCTGGAAGCGAAGAAGTGCTAGTTAACACTCAACAACACAGCTCAAAAGGTCATTTAGTGTGATGTGATGTGTTAAAAAACTTTAAACTTTTACGCATTTCTTGAGATAAAAATTTTTTTTCAAAATATTGACTCTCATTGAAAATTTTTGCAATAAAATACAACAAAATATCAAAAATATCAGAAGAGAATGAGAATTACAGCTCAATCAATTTTCTACGATATATCGTACAATGGTCCGCAAAGGAGTAAAAATTCATGAATTTTGGATTTCGGTTTTTTAAGTTTTATGAACAATTCATTGATTTTTTTGATAGAAAACATAAATTATAACAACAAAAAATCGAAACGTGCTTTCATTTTGATCGAAAGTTATATAAATTATATACATAAACAATTGAGTCGCATTTATCCGGCCTTATATAACCGTTGTTGTTGTTGCAAAGCACTTTTCCCCTCAATAAAACACAGAATCAATTAAAATTCATATAGTTTTACCAAAATATACTGAATATTGCCGATTCCTTTTATCGTAGTGGGAGTGGCAAGTACTCATGTCCAACCTTACATAATCTGTTTCTGCCCAATAAAACACAAAATCGTCTAGTAATTGTTATTTCTTAGTAGAAATTTGCCGAATAGTCGAATTTTATTAGTCATACGATTTACTGATGGGCGTGGCATTCAAGCAAACGGAAAAACTCTGTTACCAAATCCATAACTTAAAAAAAATGCAAACATCACTGCAACCTTTGCCTTCCATTTGTACGATATATCGTCCAAAGCTTTGCAACCCTTGTGGTCATTTGTACGATATATCGTAAAATTTTTTTAAAGGCTCTGGAAAAATATTTAGACGCAAACAATATTAAATTTAATAAGTTTTATAAATCAACTGAGATACAAACTTTGAAATTGTTTGGCTTTTTGCTACTAAAAAGTATCAAATATTTAAAAATTCCTCCGCAGAAGCATCGCATCGCCAAATTCTTGCAAAGAGCTGCTTACAAAACTCACTCACACACTCACACTCAGGGCTTTTGTGATTTATATTTTTTAACAGAATGGTACAACACAATCTACTTAATAAGAACTAAGAAGCGGTTTCATAAAAAATGCTTTCGCTGTAAAATAAAAAATCTTTAAAAAAATTTTACGATATATCGTACAAATTTCCGGAAAGGGTTAAAAGATTTCAACTGCTTGTACAATGCTTTATCTACTCTGAAAAGGCTAGGCAGGATAATTCGAATTTCGAAAAATTTAGCCAATTCCAATCTATGATGTTAGAGAGCGTGTTGAGCAGCCATAAATGCTCAAAACGTTTGTTTTTCTCTATCAGAGTCACCAATCATTAAGATGATGGTGATGTAATTATATTACTTACTTACTCACTAACTTAACTGGCCATAACAATGTGTTGCCCGATCACGGCCTACAGCAAAAGTTCTCTCCAGGTGCCTCTACCTTGCGCCTCTTCCTCAAGAGGACAGCTTATAGTCCTCAACTTGGTCCATTCACCGAAGACACGATCTCTCTCTTCGCCGTCGACCCCCAACTACCGCATCGAACTCATATAATTGTAATGTATTAATGTAATTCTGTTAATCTATATAAAATATAGAATAATAGACACAACAATTTAGTAAAAATAAAACAAATTTAATATTAAAACAAATTTCTTTAATTTCTCTCTGGTAGAAACAGCCACTTGATAGCAATGACATTTGTATTTTCCAAATAAGTGTGGAATGTTTTGTTTGAACAATGCTAAAACGCGCAATGCGCAAGTAACGTAACTGCAAAATAAAAACAACAACGACTACCGCACAACAAGTTGGCAATCTTTAACAGCGCACAACAGCTGTAACCATTGCAGTTAAAACCGCAAAAAAAAACTTCAATGCAAAAAAGCGCAACATGCTGTCCCGTCGGTGCTGTGCAATTTGAAAAGTTTTGATTTCCGTTTCCAGCGGAAGTTGCACCACTCAGAGCCATTTCCGTTGGGCAAACAGACGAACGAACCAACCAACGCACAAATGGTTAACGAACGCATTGCACAATCATCGAACGCACAGACGGCATAAACTTAACAAGGTTGCCAGTTGAAGGCAGCCGTAAAAGTCGAATTTGGTTGAGGCGGGCGCGTGATGCAAGCTAGCTGCAGCAACTACAACAATAACGCTAACAAGCACAATTGTAGGTGTAGTTGTGTAAACTGATTGTGCGCTGAAGTTGCGCGAACTAAATCAACAACACAGCAACGGCAACAGCAACAGGAATAAGAATAAGAATGGCAACAGCAGCGACCCGGCGACGCAAAGTTGACGCACGCCGGCAAAAGGCTGAAAATAATTAAATCATGATTAGGTATAATTGCATGCGGATCTCCAACAAATGCACGAGGCAAACGAGCGAATGAACGACTAAATGAATGAACGGTTGACTGGTAATTGAAAATTGCTTTTCGTGCTCGTGTTGCTCGCAACAGACCAGAGCAAAATGCAATACAAACTACAACTTTTCCTATTGCCTGCAGCATGCAACAGCAGTCAAAGACAATTAAGTTGCTGTGGGGAAATTATTGTCAATATTTTGAATGCTTTAGAACTGTTTACTGTTGAAAATGAACTAAATTCACGCAAATAGAACATTAGTGGCAACATTAAAGCATTAAATATGTATAAGTATTATACATACACATATATGTATGTACTATTGCTTCTTTACATAGATTTATTGCATTGCGAAATGACCACTATTTGTCCTGCACAATGTGTGTTCCTGCACTTGAAGATTTTGCATTCGAATTTCTAAATTCGAACTGCCAATATTTTAGCGTACAAGTACAGCAACGCACAAATGTACATACATACATTTGCATGTGCACTTGTAATATTTGCAATAAATTCTATAGCTTCGATGGATTGAACAAAATTTCAATCCATAATACTCGTTTTGGAGCTGGAAGCGAAAGGCCAATGCCATTCGGTGGATGAGTGAGATTGTGCGCTTCCGTACTCCTTTCAACATTGTAAATGTTTATAAGTGCGCTGCACATCTCAGCATTTCCTAAGCTGAATTGATTAACTCCACTTGAAAACGTTGACATTTTAATGTAACACCACTTTTTCGATTTAATTATATAGTTTGAAACAAAATTGTCAGCAATTTCGAAAAGTGAAGGCAATCGGTTTGGCTTGTGAGTGACTTATATAAAAAGATAGACGTGTGAGTGGATGTGTGCTCTTATGTATGGCCACCTTAAATCTTTACCTATTGAATGTAATAAATTTTGGATTTTTGAAACATTTTTACTTTTCAGTGTGTATGTATGATTTTGTGTGTCCAATTGCTGCAATTTGGAACACATTTTGCCAATGTCATACAAAAGTAATAGGCAGAACCAGCAACATGCTATTCTAATAAAAATATTGGACAAACAGTGGACGCTTAATAAATTAAATAAATTCAATACGGGTAGAAATATCAAACAAACTGTTGATAACTTTCAAACAATAGAACAATAGTTATTTTTTTATATATGACAAAGTGCTGTGAAGATATCAGAGACAGTGTCGTTTGACTGATTCAATCTTCCTCTTAAGCCCACACGAACTCTAAATTAGTTTAAATAGATTTGTCGTTGTCAATTAACAAATTCTACAAATCATTAACAAGCCATCGCCAAGGCTTCACTGTATAAATATTGCATTTTCCAAAGTGTTTTCATGTTTTCAGTGCATTTTGTATTGGATTGGGTCGTGACTCTGCGCGTGTGTGTGTGTGTGTGTGTCTGTTTCTGTGTTTTCAGCAGCACTCGAGTGGCACGAACGTTCATTTTATTGCACTTGTTACAGTTGATGCTTTTGCTGCAATTGATGCTGTTTGCACTGTTGTCGTCGTTGCTGTGTTGATTTTCAAGTGTTTATTTTAACGAAATTGCAATTTTGACCAAAAATATCATAACGATTGGCGCTGCTCTGTTTTCATTGTTCAATTGGCAATTGAGCGCATCTCGAGCATGTAATGAAAGGTTAATAACACTTTGTGCGCCGCTGCAAAACAATATTTCTTCATATATGAAACCACAAAAAACCATTGAATTTTTGTTATTGAGTGCATTTCGAATGGCTATTGACAGGCATTATTATGGGGTCATTAAAAGTCGTTCATTTATGCACTGCACTTTGCATTTTTTCAGATGCCGCTTTTTATGCCGAATAGCTCTTATTGGTTTGTGGTTATGGCTGGTGACAAATTGCTCTTAAAACTATAATTATATCAATTTTTAAATTTAAATAACATTAAAAAATTTACTAATTGAAAAACATTAACATTTTGGTACATGTGTTTTATATAAAAAAATGAGCGTGAAAAATAAAATTTAAATTACACAGGGCAACAAATTTCGACTTTTGGTCGGCTTTTCTGGGTTTGGCATCAGTTCTAGGGTAATTAGGGAGCGCTGATTTCGAATCCGCAAACCGTTTTTAAAACTTAGTTTCCGTTTTCGCAAAAACTGGGCGTGTCACTTTTTCAGATTTCCCCTGCCTTTTTTCACGTTTGGGACAATCCCAATTTCTAAACCAATAAACCGGTTGACATCATTTTCACTTTGTAGCATTTACAACACCTCACGGCTTCTTTTCCAATGTAATTTATTTATATAAGTTTTAAAAATCCGCGGCAATTGGACCTCAAAGTCGGAAAATATGGAATTTCAAGGCGTTTTCTTTGATGTTAAAAAACAAACACATTTTTCGTAAATCAATTATCGAGTTATGTATAACACGAAAGCGGAAACATGAAATTATACAACACAGCCAAATTTTTTGGCGTGAGTCCCATTCTCATCGAAATAATAGCAAAAATGTACCATAGTCATTTTCATAATTTCTGATACGATTTCCTTAAAAAATTAAGGGCCTCAAAATATGCTCTTTTATATATTCCATTCACTGTCTGGAATACAAGCGAAAAACAAAAAAATTTTGAATTGCTTCAAACAAAACAAAATTAAAAACTTTGCATATTTTGAGGCTCTTACTTTTTAAAGGAAAAAAACTTTGTTGAAAATGACTTTGGTACATTGTTGCTATTATTTCGATGAGAATGGGACTCACGCCAAAAAATGTGGCTGTGTTGCATTACTTGATGTTTCCGCTTTCTTGTTATACATAACTCTATAGTTGATTTACGAAAAATGTGTTTGTTTTTTAACATCAAAGAAAACGCCTTGAAATTCCATATTTTCCGACTTTGAGGTCCAATTGCCGCGGAATTTTAAAACCTATAAAAATAAATTGCATCGGAAAAGAAACCGTGCGGTGTTGATAATGCAACGAGGTGCAAACGATGTCAACCGGTTTATTGGTCTAGAAATTACAATCCCAAACGTGAAGAAAGTCAGGGAAAATCCGAAAAAGTGACACGCCCATTTTTTGCGAAAACGGAAACTAAGTTTTCAAAACGGTTTGCGGATTCGAAATCAGCGCTCCCTAATTACCCTAGAACTGATGTCAGAACCAGAAAAGCCATTTTGCTGTTGATCAGTGTTATTAAACTTATTTGTTGATACTGAAGAAAACATACATAAGTATATAAAAATTAAAAATGAGTAGGTAGGTAGGTAGGTAGCTGTGACTGCGTGCTCACTGAGCAAACCCAAGTAACACTATGTGCCGTTTTGTTGTCGCCTCCTCGACTGGGTCTTCCCTGCGTGGGAGAAGATACTGGGCCTTAAAGCCAACCCGCATCGTCCAAATAGGACTTAATGCATTTCAGTCTACCAGACAGATCAGCTTAGTCTTTTAAAAGCTAAGGCAGGGCAGCCGCAGAGGAAGTGTTCGAGTGTCTCCCCCTCGTTGATTTCTCTACAGCTTCTGCAAAAAGTTTTGTGGGGGATTTCCAATCTCGCCGCGTGTAGACCAATTGGCCAGTGACCCGTGATCACGGCAGTTAGCCTAGAAACATTCCTACGAGAATTTAGCAGCAGGTCGTTGGCTCTGTGGGAGTTGTAGCATGGCCAGATCTGCCGAGCCACTCTGCAGCTGGAAAGATTGCTCCACCTACTATCCGCTTTCCTCAGGAAATAATCCTTTAATAATCCTTAAGCTTTCGCTTAAAAGCGGTGCCACTCTTTCGGACTGTGAGTCCATGGCAGATCCCACCTTGGCCAGCTCGTCAGCTGACTCGTTTCCACTGATACCCGCGTGACCGGGTATCCAGCAGATGGTCAGATCCACCCGGCCGCTCACCAACCCTAGCAATTCCTTACAGTCTCTGACTAGTTTGACTATGGGCTTAGTGAGTGCCTTAATGGCTGCTTGGCTGTCTGAAAAGATGTAAACATCCCTACCTTGGATTTCTTGCTGTAGGAGAATCCTGCAGGCTTCTCTTATTGCAAAGACTTCCGCTTGAAAGACACTGCATATGTCTGGTAGGTAAAAGGCTTTTTCCACTACCAAATCTGGAGTAAATACCTGTCCCAACTCCACAGTCCATCTTTGAACCGTCTGTGTATAGGGGGTTCCTACGTTTGTAAAAGAAGATGCGTAACGCTTCCATTCCCTTCTGGAGGGGAAGAGCGTGGAAAACCTAAAGTCGGCACATTTTTTGGTGTAGTCCGTATCCCCCCTTAGCTCCATCGAAAACTTCGTGAGGATGTTACTGTGTCTCTAAGGTCTTTCCGCCCATTGGGATAGTTCTCTCAGTCTCAATGCGCTCGAAGCGGCCGTCCGTCTTATAAAAGATTCAATCGGCAGCAGATGAAGAAGCGTGTTTAAAGCGTCAGAAGAGCAGGACCTCAAGGCCCCCGTAATCCCGACACACGCCGCCCTCTGCACTGCACTGAGTTTATTGATGTTATGGTTCTTTTCTAGCGCCGGCCACCACACCAGTGGTCCGTACGTGAGAATTGGTCGAACTTTCGCTGCGTAGGTCCAACGAACCACCTTCGGTTGTAGGCCCCCGTTTTTACCGAAGAGTCTGCTGCACGAGTAGTACGCTACCAGTGCTTTCTTGGCCCTCTCTTGTATATTAGTTTTCCAGCTGAGTTTGGTGTCCAATATGACTTCAAGATATTTAGCTTCTGAGGATAGCCTAAGCTTGCTCCCGTTGAGCTTTGGCAGTCGAAATGGGGGAACCTTGTACCTTCTTGTAAACAGTAGCAGCTCTGTTTTGGTAGGATTAATCCCCAGCCCGCATCGAGCGGCCCAGCTGCTCAGAGTCCTCAGAGCACCCTCCAAGATGCCACTAATTGTATCTAGGAAGGGTCCTGTCACCATAATGATGATGTCATCGGCGTACGCAACCACCTTGACCCGACCATGGTTAAGAGCCTTCAGTATGGGGTTCAAAGTAATTAGCCATAACAATGGAGATAATACCCCTCCTTGGGGTGTCCTCCTCTTTGCATATCGTATGACACTAGAGTTGCCGAGTTCAGCCGGGAACTGTCTGCTACTTAGCAGAGCCGAGATCCACGAACAGATGCACCCCACGAAATATATAAGAAAAATACCCTAAAAATAGTTATTTTCACTTTTGACATGCGCTACACAACGTCAGAAAAATTAATTTTGAAAATTTTGTGCAGCGATTCAAGTGGAAAATGTTTAATTAAAATGAAGCAAGTAAATTTAATTTGAAGTTAGGCGTTACCACGTACACTTATATATGCGTACAGGTGCGTAAATTCAATTTGAAAATAATTAAACTGAAGAGGGCCGGATACAAAATATTTGCACTTAAACCATCCAATCTCCCACACATTCTAAATACTGACGCACATTGCACATGTCGCCATGTGCAAAAACGCCAACAAATAAGGCCACTTAACCCCGTAAGCAACCACCGCCCATGCCGCAAACCTCAACAACGAACTCTGCATACACACACACTTGCATAGGTATTAACACTTTCCGCACCACACCAGCCATTACCGTTGTGTTATTATCGACTCTCATCCACGCGCACACACCCTCGAATCGTTCGCCCAAGTATGAAAAATAATTCGATTTGATTGCCTTCACTTGCATTGCCGCTTGCCGCCGCCACCCGATTGTCTATGGAAATGGTCGTAATTTGTTGCGAAAGGACCAAAACACACAGGCACAGACATTCTCGCACTGCCACACCCCCACGCGCAAACACAGCCACAATAGACGCTTTAATAAAATTTTTATTGGAAGCAAAGGGCGTGCGCACCGCTTCAGACAAGGCACGACAGTTTGTAGCCTTCGAACCGGAAATTACAAATTTTCACATGCACCGAATGAAAAGATTAAACGTTCTCGTCGCTTCTCTAATATTGCGTCGATAATGGTGGCGATGTGTAGTGTTGTAGTAATGTCGATTAGGTTAATTTGCTACGAGGGGCTATGCAGTGTTGTTGTAAAATTCTTAAAATTGCAGATTAATTTGATGTTTGAAAATGTTTTGAGGGCCGGCGATGCCATTGAAATTTTCTTCATTCCGATTGGGTAAATTAGGCTGATTGAGTGTTGAGGTGTTCAAGATGTTGTTGTTGCTGTTTGCTGGAATTTGGGTACGTCTACCAGACAATAAAATCAATTAAGAGAGAGAAAAATATTTCTTTTAAGGTAGTAATAAAATTTAAAGTAATTTAAATTTGGAGTCAACTGATGTTGATAGTCGCCTTGACTCAGTCGGTTAGTGCTTTGAGCCGTGAGTCTGCGGTGACGCTACACCAACAAAAAGAAGGTAGATAGGTAGGTTGAAAATAAAGAAGAAAACACAAATTTTCTGTCAGCGGCTGTCCTCACAATACGAACTGGCGAACCTCACTAAAATTGCCTATGAAAATGCTTCCAATGAGCCGTTCTGAACCGACAGCGTTCTGAACTTAAAGTCCTTTCCATTCGTGTCAAAACTCATAACTCGAAGCTTAAAGCTTGGGCCTGTCATATGGAAACAATGGTTTTCTCGTTTATAGTGTGCGGCCCTAAGCGTGACCTGCACTTCTGACTTAACCCATTGCTGCCGGGTACCAGTTCCGCCCATACGATTTTGATAAAATTTTTTTATTTCAGCTTTATATCTCTGCACGTTGCTGAGATATTCATTAGGTATTTTATACCCATTACGCAGCAATGGTAGCTTTTTTCCATACTTTGTGAAGTGATCAGCTAAACACGTGACAGTGGCGTAACTACCACCGGTCTTACCGGTCTCAGAAACCGGGGCCCCGAGCACCAGGGGCCCCAAAAGTGGCAAGAGAAAAAATTTTTTTTATCTTTATATCAGAAAAATGTTCAATATGAAAAAATAAAAATTTTGGTGTTTTTTCGTTATAAATATTCGTTGCCATCTTAATATTATATTTCTATCGTGTGTTTTTTTTCAAATTTTCGCGCTATTTCATATGAGCATGTTTCATTCTTGCCAATCTTTTTTCAAAAAACAAATCATGTCTCAAAAAACAAATTGAAAAACTCAGTTCTGTCAAGCAACTTGCAAATTTGTTAATTATTGAAAATGCTGCTTTATCTTCGAGTTTTCAAGAAGTTTGCACAGCTTTGATTTTATTTTTAACTATTCCAGTTACAATTGCGACAGCTGAAAGATCCTTTTCAAAATTAAAAATCATAAAAACTTATCTTCGAAGTACCATGGGCCAAGAGCGTTTGAGTAATTTGAGTATTCTGTCTATTGAACATGAAATGGCCAATCGTTTGAGAAATAACTTGGATCAAATTATTCACAAGTTTGCTGATTTGAAAGTGAGGCGCATTAAATTCTGAATATGCATATCACAACTTTGAGAACTCAAAAATTGTCCATTTTATTCACTGTTTTTTATTTCAGTTTCATACCATAAAAATAAAATGTTTTACATGAATAACACTTGATCCTTTTTTTTCAACATCATTTGTATCCGTACCTTGAATAATACACCCCTTCGAAATCCTGAGCGATGAATATTAATGTGTAAGGCAGGAGGGGGGGGGGGGGGGGTGGAGTGAGAAAAGTTTGAATGATTTAAAGAATTCTTCTGGTAAGGGCCCCTTAATGAAAATCTGACTGGGGCCCCCATTTCTATAGTTACGCCACTGACACGTGAACAAAAGTTGTATTTTTTACAGGTGAGTTAGGAGGCAGATTTTTGTAAAGTTCTAAGGCCACTACGTTTCGCCACATTTTCCACCTCCGGAAAATTCACGATTTTAGGGTGACCTTCACTAGGTTAAGGTAGTTCCATCTTTACCCTAACTATCCCTATCAATGGTTTTGAGAGATCTCAAACATTGACTTTTTTGTGATTTTTTTTTTAAATCAATTTTCATGGGTAAAATTGTATCCATTAGGCAGCAATGGTTAAATTGACGAACCTTTCTAGAAAATAGCCAAAAAACATTAAACATCCAGATTTGTATCGACCGGGAAAGAATTGAAAATACCCAATATCCAATAAATACCATTGCTTGTGATTGGTCCTTATCGAATACTAAGCACTCAAGCATTGTATGCCACTAACTAAGTCTTCGATGTACAACAATCATATATAGCGTACACAAAAGCTCTGAGATCTTTTTCAATCATGAGATCCATACCACTACATACAATCATTATTCATATTTCCAAAAACTTTAACATTAATTTTTTTTCTACTACATATGCATTGATTTTATGTTCAGCTTCTTTAAATTTCAACATTCGTCGTCTCTTATACATTCTAAACTTGTTCAGCTATATACCTTTCGTTTGTAAGCAAATCAGCTCCTGAGTACAACTGTCAGTTCGCATAAATATTTTCAAACAAAAAAAGTCACTGCGAAATCTAAATCACTACCGTCGCTCGTGATGCCATTTTCAAGTAGACTGCTGCAATACACAAAATCCCATAATCTAAATTGCGTTTGCAAGTAGTTTGGCAGCAGTGAGACGTGATTTCAATTTTCAAACGCCTAAAAGTAGACTTCCGTACATTGCGCAAATATGAAAAGTAGCGCGAAAATCGCGTGTAAATTTCGCACTCGAAAAACAGCATTCACCAAAAAAAATCGCCACAGAACTAGGAAAACGCCTGATATGCTTATCGAGAGCCGAGCACGTAAAGTAGAAAAAGTTGTAGCCACTCCGGCAGGCGGTCGCTCCAAACGTGCGCTGCTATTTGCCAATGCCGCCGCTTCCATCTCTACCCACCGCCACCGCAAGCAGCACCGGGGCAGTCGCTCAGCGTATGCGGTTGAGGCAGCGATTGATGCTTTTGATGGCGCTGTTGCCGACGTCGCTGGTGCCGGGGTTGGCACCGCCGAAGGCTCTTTTGCTGGTTTTTGTTTTTTCGTTTCATTTCATTTCTGTTTTTTAAGGCCTTTTGTGCTTCAGCATTGAAGCGAGTTGTGAATGCAATAATTCAATGGTTCAAAGCATTCAGTCACTAGAAATCCGTCGGCTCTGTAATCGCTTTGCACTCTACGTTCGTATGCACTGCCATATTCGCCATATTCTTGTAGAGCAAATGATGAAATCGCTTTGCGGTTGCTTGCGCCAGACATTCGTCTATGGCTCAATGAGTTGAATGCGAATAGCAGTGACTCAATGAATAACGAGCGGCAGCAGTTGAGAGAAGTAAGAGAACCATAGAACTGGTCGCTAACTAACATGAATCAGTTCGTTAGGTATTTCAAAGTGGCACATTTTTAATTTGACTTTTAATAAATGAAAATTTTTTTACATAGATTGCCAAAGATTTTTTCTGCTTCGTAGTCACTGCAGGAATTATAATGAAAGCACTTTGTGCGCTTTGACTAAAGTTTTACTATATTGGCCATTGTAACTTCATAATAATGAACAACAAAATACAAAGTGTGTCAAATCCGTTGCATCCTTTTAGCGTCACTGTCAATTAAACTCATTTTTAATGGAACCTTTAATCTACGAATCTCGCGTATTTTCAAATAAAGAACGCCCTGCAACAATAAGCTTTCATTGTTATTTTCTCAATTTCAGTACCTGCCTGTTGTCAGTCAATTTCACTAGAATCTAATAAAAGAAAAATGAATTTAAAGCATTGCAAACGAGCGCGCTGTGAGGCAGTTTTTTTCTACTGCTGGAGCTAAGCCAATTGAAGTATTCATAAAAAGCAAAAAACGTTGGAAACCTTTGCAGACTTTTGCAAATATTTGCAACTGAATTAAATTTTAAGAAAATGTTACTGCTTTACTGTAAAGTTAAATGAAGATTCTGATTTATTTCAATGAAATGTGCAATTTTAATTTACCTTTGCAGGATGAGGGCTGGAAGCTTAATCGCACGAATTACTATCAGGAGGGCTGGCTGGCGACAGGCAACATACGCGGCATAGTCGGTGTCACGTTCACCACATCGCACTGTCGCAAGAATATGGACTTTCCGCTGCGCACCAACTACAATCTGCGTGGACACCGATCAGATGTGCGTGTTTGCAACCTCTTCACATCCTTTGTAAACCATCCAAAGCTAATTCTCTATTGCGCAGGTGATTTTGGTAAAATGGAACGAGCCCTATCAGAAGTTGGCCTCTTGCGACAGCTCCGGCATCATCTTCGTCTGGATCAAGTATGAGGGTCGTTGGTCCATTGAGCTGATCAACGATCGCAACACGCCCGTCACGCATTTCTCGTGGTCGCACGACGGGCGCATGGCGCTCATCTGCTACCAGGATGGTTTCGTTTTGGTGGGCTCTGTTGCAGGACAGCGCTACTGGTCGTCCATGCTCAACCTGGAGTCGACCATCACCTGCGGCATCTGGACACCCGACGATCAGCAAGTGTACTTCGGCACCACCCAGGGACAGGTGATTGTGATGGATGTGCATGGCGCCATGGTGTCGCAGGTGCAGCTGTGCAATGACGTGGGCATTACGTCGATGGCGTGGTCGTGTGAGAAATTCAAGATGGAAGAGGGGGAAGAGGCCGAGCCAGGTGTCACCAATGCCGGTAAGTTTGCTCGTACTGCGCTGAGAAGGGAAACGTTATGAATTGTGTGCACTTTGTTTTTTCACAGCCAAGCGTTCGTTTGTTTTGGCTGTTAGTTTTCAGAATGGCTTCATTTACCTGCTGAAATCATTCGACGATGTCTCCCCCGCACATATCAATACAGGCCTTAATGGTGCTTTGGGCATGGTCATGGAGTGGAGCAATTCGCGTGAATTGCTTGCGGTCGCCGGCACTTCGCAGAACTCGGTGAACGTGCTCGACGCCCAGGGTGCGCCCGTGTACGAGAATCTACTCAAGTTCTACACGGAGTCCGGTGCTCTGCTGTATCAGGTGCGAATACCGAACACCACATCGGCCGTATCGGCGCTAACCTGGGGCCACAACGACAAGCGGCTGTTCATTGCCACCGGCACACAGGTGCACATCGCCTGGGTGTCGCGTCGGGTCGCCTCGTTGCAATTGCTGTGTCGCCTGCAAATACAGGCGAGCATTGGATCGGAGAGTATTTTGCCGCTGTTGCCTTTGCCGTCGAGAATAAAGAGTCTGATTGGCAATCTATTTGCTCAAACAATTAGAGTGAGTAGCAAGTCAGCCAGTAAGAGGCCGCCCAACACATTTACTGTATCCTCTGTGTCTTTTTGCAGTGCTGTGTACCTGATTTAAAATCGCTGCGCGAATTCGTCTCCCGCCCTCCAATGTGCTCGACGCGCTTGCACTGTACGATGATACGACACGACGATGACACGAATCTGAGTTCGGGCACTTGCTATACGCTGTATTTGGAGTATTTAGGCGGGCTGGTGCCGTTATTGAAGGGTAAACGTACATCAAAAATACGTCCAGAATTTGTCATATTCGATCCGCAGGTGAACGGTATGTTCCAAAATTACAATTAAACTCAACTTCAATTTAGAAAAAGTTCGTTTGAGTAGTTTGTGATTTGTTTAGTTTTTCAATTACACAGTGCAACACTAAAAAAAAGGGACAAGGTCAAACATATCTCATTCGATAGAGGACCTCAGTTGATCAAAAAGTGTCAAAGGATATCTCCCGGGATGTTGCAGTTTTTTATTTAAATGCAGTTTAAAGATGGCGGCCTAGTGCCCCTTACTGAAACTTTTAAAACATCATATCTCTTGACTCAAATGTCAGAACGGAATAATTTTTACGTCACATGAAAGCTAATGATATGAAGTCGAAGAAACAATATCCTTTTTTGAAAAATTTTATGAAAAAGGATATGCAGGACCTCAACTAAATTTTGATCCTTGAATATCCTGGAAACCGTGAGAGCTAAATTTATATAAGTGACTTCTGATAAATTTCAGAAGTCACTTATGTAAATCACTTTTACAGTTAAGACTTTAAAAAAATGTGCTTTGCTACATTCGATGTTTTTAGTAAGCAGCTATGAAATATTTTGTACATAAACACATGAATGTGTATAATTTTTGAAACGCTTTAGTGGCTTAACATTAAAATTGAATTAAACATTAAATTAAATTACAATTATTCCGTTCTGACATTTGAGTCAAGAGATATGATGTTTTAAAAGTTTCAGTAAGGGGCACTAAGCCGCCATTTTTAAACTGCATTTAAAACAAACTCGAACATCCCGGAAAATATCCCATGGTACTTTTTTTCCTACTGAGGTCCTCTATCGAATGAGACATGTTTGACCTTGTCCCTCGAAATTTTTTTTTAATTTGTTGCACTGTATTATTTATGAATTCATAAAGAATCTAATTTTCGATCAAGTTATGTTGTTTTTGGTTTCCTCGAGTTATAATTTTTTATTGCATCTTTTCTTCATAGATTCTCCGTTATTTTTCCAATATTCGCCAGACTCCAAAAGCACCTCCGGCTCCAGCCAGTCCACCACCACTGGCAATAGCGGCCGCACCGACTCATCGGATAGCGAGTTTGAAGATCGCTGCCGTGGTTCGCCGCATACGCCGCGCAAGCGCAAAGTGCGCCAGAAAAAGCGCAATCACAGCAATGGCGATAGGAGTACGGTGGCTGGTACTAGCAACGATCCGGATAGTTTGGATGAACTTGCTTATGTCGATACACTTCCAGAGGTAAGTGCCTACGAAGCCTACCAAGCGGATTCGCAATCCAACCAAAACCATTCCATCCCACCATCCAAACAGGAAGTGAAACTGGTTGAGGTCACCTCCAATATTTGGGGTACCAAATTTAAAATTCATGGACTTGCAAAAACCGTCCCAGCCAATTTAGGCCAAGTAACATATAAAACGTCCCTACTACACTTGCAACCCAGACAAATGACACTAGTCATAACCGAACTGCGGGACGACTTTCCGCCGGGACCAGATCCCAGTTTCAATCCGAATCTCTTTTCCGAGGATGAGGACGATGCGATAGCGTTGAACAACGGCGATGGCGGCCCTGAGAATGCGCCGCAGGCGGTGTCAGAGCCAGTGGCGAAACCGTCGGCCATACCGCAACGACGTTTAAACGAAAGTGCCCCACCCATTGCACCTATGTCGCCGCGACCCAACCGTATTTTGGCGCGACACAAGAACTCGCTCAACGGTAGTGGACCGCATTCGTCCAATGGTATAGGCATGAGTCCGCTAGCGAGAGCGGAGTCGTATGACGACGATTCTTCGAATGAGTCGCAAGAGGCGGGTGGAAACGGCAATGGCGCAAAGGCCTCGACCTCAGCGACAGCTTTGCTGCACTCAGTGCACGGCTGTGGTCCAAGCACTTCGTCGCAGTCAGGACCCAACAGTAACAAAATAGCGCGACCCAAAAACATAACGGCCACCACACCCGGCGCTCGTTCGGGCCCTGGTCCGGGCTACAGCAGTTTCAAAAACAATTACAGCCGCTCCAGCTCCAACTCGAGCTGCCAGTCTCGGCACGCCATTTCGCCGCTCTACTGTGACGGCTCCGTCCCGACACTGCAGTCGCCGAAAAATGCAGTCGCGCCCACTGACATCATCTTCGAGCGACCGGCCGTCTCGGCAGCCGGCCAAACCACACTCATGTCTTACTCGAGCAATGCAGACTACGCCAACAATGTGGTACAGGTGAAGAACGCATTGATGCCCGAGTCAATACGTGCCACCAACAGTCACGTGAATCCGGTGCCGCTGAACTTGAATCTAAATCTGGAGCGCATGGATGCGAAGCTGAGAACTATGCCGGCGGCTTGTAATAGCATCGCCGCCGTCACCAACGCAATCACCCATTGCACCACTAGCTGCTCCAGAAAGCGTGACATACTGTACATTGACGAAGAGACACAATCGCCCACACAACAAGCGATGGTAGCAGCGGCAGTGGCGCCCGTGGTGCCCACTCCGGTGACCGGCGCTGCGGGCGAACTGCGCATGAAACGCACGCCCACAGTGGTCTCAATCGCGCCGGCACTACCCGACTCTATAACGCGCAGCTGTAGCGTGGGCTACTTGGACTCGGTGGCGATAACACCGTCCGATGAAGCGCTGTCGGCACTGCGAAAAGACGCACCAAATAAGCGCCTGATTTTGGTCGACAACAGGAAGAGTCGAAAGAAACGACACAATCACGAGGTAAGGGCGACTATTTTCTTGCAAGAAACTTTTTTAAAAGCCGGGTAGTACTGCCTTAGTGATCGGCTGCACTGTGCACAAATTTGTTACCGTTTTTCTTACATCCGCAGGACCCACGCAAGCCGAAACTGCAGCAATCAGGCAAATCAAAAAGTCTCGACTCCTGTGACTTGTTTTCCACGCAAACCAAGCTTTCGAGTAAGGAGCACGAGAAGGTCATACGCAAACTGCAAGAGATTTCGGAGAGCAGCGCTTGCAGCAGCGCGGCCAACACACTCTGCTTCAAATGCCGCAACAACATGAACCCGAACGAGGCGTGCCGCCGCTGTCAGGCCAGTCAAGCATTTCCCGCTGACGAAGCGGTCAGCAAAAACGATTCGAGCGCAACACCACCGAAGACAGTGCTAAATCGAAACGCGCATCTCTTCGACAGCCTGTGCATGCAACAAGCGCAGCAGAAGCCCAACACCACTCCCACTGAGACGCCAGTAAAGAAGAAGCTCGATGTCATCACCAGCTTCACGGACAGTCCGCTGTTCACGCGCAAACACCGCTTCGGCAGTGGCGGCCGCAATAAGGATGCGGCCAGCAGCCGCGGCGCCAACACCGAGAACTCCACACCAGTGCTGGGGCGCAAGAGCGAGAACGGTTTCAGTTTGGTGAAACAGCTGACGGAAGTGCGTTGGCGACGCAAGGAATCGCAGCAGAACGGGCAAAACGGGCAGCAGAGCACTGCAGCAGCTAGTCAGCCGGAACTACTGCCGCACAGTCATAACAATGGCGGCATGGAAGCGAACGGCAACGGAAATGGCAACACCGTTGAAGCAACGCCGGTGGAGACAAAGGCTTCGGTTTCGCTGCAGACCCAGGTTGGTGCTGCAGTTTCACTTTTGAAAACTTTTTACATAGTTTAAAGTTTAAATTGTTTCACAAACGCAAAACAGGCCCTCACCACACTGGAGAACATCATCAGCCGCTTGCGTGATCTGGATGAGGGACGCCTCACGCCGCCTTCTACACCGCAGCGCCTGCCGCGCAGTTCGCCCGCCTCGCCGGCGGCCAGCAAAAAGAACAAACGTCAGCAGAGCAGCTCGCCCATACGGCACATACTCAACTCGCCACTGCTGAATCGGCGACAGCGCAAAAAGCAGAGCATCATCGAGAGCTCGGACGATGAGGGCAACCTGACGAACGGGTCCGGCGAGGAGAACGGCGGCACTAATGGCTGCAACAAGCAATATCGCGATTTGGAGACATTCCAAAAGGCGCAATTGCGCCAAAAGGTAAATTAGCAATTTGGCAGCGCGGTGCTGTTGACACCAGTGCCCGCGACAACGTTCTTGGCACTTTCATCTTTTGTTGTCATTGTTTACAGCTGAAGCGTGGAAAAATCGAGCCAAACGGCTCGTCGAGCTGTTCCTCCATGCCGGCGCCCGTGCGGCGCGAATTCGTGATGCACAACAAGGCGCCCATGTGGAACGAGATGAGCCAAGTGTATCAGCTGGACTTTGGGGGGCGCGTTACACAAGAGTCGGCCAAGAATTTCCAAATTGAATTTCGCGGCAAGCAGGTACGCCCACGCACCAAATTGATTTCGAATTACGTGATCGCAGCACTGCTAATAATTTGTACGTAATCAATTCATTCAGGTCATGCAATTCGGCCGCATCGACGGCAACGCGTACACGCTGGATTTTCAGTATCCGTTCTCGGCGCTACAAGCATTTGCGGTGGCGCTGGCGAACGTTACACAACGCTTGAAGTAAACGAGGCGGCATTGAGGCCCACAATAGCAGAGGCCGCTTCAGAATGGCTCAACGGCAACTGGCTGAGAGCGCAATGTAAATAACACAAAGTATAAACAACAAGGAAGCAGAAAACCAAAGTGAACGAATAGTAAACAAAGCAGAAACTGTGAGCAAGTGTTGGCTTCATAAATGTGCAATGGCTACTTTGCGAGTGTAGTATGCGTAAATAATTATACAAAAACTTAGCAGAAAAATAAAAAAATCGAATGAGCATAACACACACACACACACACGTACACAAACACATACAAACATTAGGCTATTTCGAGAATATTTTTGCACTTGCCAATTTTGCACTTTATGCAAATTTTTTTATGCAAACACAAAACCAAAAGAAAAGAACGCAATTTAACATTTTACAAACAATAACTAAAACTATACGTACGTACGGGAGTATTAGCATTTAAATGGAAGTCTTATGTGCAATATTAATCTTTTTATATACATACAACTGACTTGATTTATCCAATGTTAAGGACATAATTGCGAATGTAAGAGGATTTTAAAATTGTTTACACATGTTTAACATATTTCAGTGAGCCTCGAGGTGGAGTTGTGAAATGTGTGAAGAAATTTTAAGGAACAAATTTTGAGCGATTTAAAGTCATGTGTGTCGTTTTGTTCGTCCAACTATCTTTATTTAGGTTTTCCAATTACAATAAACTAAATAATGGAATGAATAAACTTGTAGTTAGTGAGTTGTACAGTGAATCTAAAATCAAAACCAGGGACTTAACTATTATAAGTTTTTTAAGAAATTAATTGCAATGTAACTATTACAATGTAACATAAATTTTATTTTTTGAATATAATAATTATTTGCGACAATTAATTTTTACGTTGCATAATAACTGTTATGAGAAATAAATATTTTTTTCATTCTGGATAATTATTATTTTGGGATTTTTTTTGTTTACGTTGCATCATAACTTTTATTTATGACTTTTTTTATTAACGTTACCGATAACTATTATTTTGAGAACATTTTTTTTACGTTGCTTCATAACTTTTATTTATGATTTTTTTTTTATTTACGTTACCGATAACTATTATTTGAAAGACAATTTTTTTTTCGTTGCCTCATAACTTTTATGAAAGAAATTTTTTTTATTTACGTTGCCTTACCACATTTTGAGTATGAATTGATTTTTAATTGTTTAGTTGTTGGTGGAAATAAGGTTTCTACATGTAATTTGCGTTTGTCAATTTAAAACAATTAAAAATTTATTCATAACCAAAATGTAGTAATTCAACGTAAAAAATTGTGTTTTCAAAATAATAGTTATCGGCAACGCAAATTAAAAAAAATCATAAATAAAAGTTATGAAGCAACGTAAAAAAAAAAATTTCTCAAAATAATAGTTATCGGTAACGTAAATTAAAAAAGTCATAAATAAAAGTTATGAAGCAATGTAAAAAACAAAAAACCCAAAATAATAATTATCCGGAACGAAAAATATATTTCTTACTTATAAGAGTTATTATGCAACTCAAAAATGTTTATTACATGATAATAGTTATAGGCGACGTAAAAAATTTCTTATTGGAAATAATTATTATAAAACAATAATTATAGAAATTTCTTAAATGAGGGCAATTTTTGCATTCCCAAAAATGTGGATAATAATTATTTAAGGTCTCTGATCAAAACCTTTCTGCGAAGTTTTTCGTTCGACATTTGAAAAGGTGTTCCGTCTCATTACTCTGTTTTCTCAATGTTTAAGTTCAAATTAAGTAGCAGTTAAGTTAAATTCTCAACTGCACCTCACAGAGTTCCCCATTGCGCGTACTTTTCATTGGAATATTGTAATTTCCAACACGTTGTATTTATGAAAATGTTCTACTAAGTTTTGGAATAGTTATATTTAATATTTAAGGCAAAAAGTCCGATCCATTTTGTTTCGCATACAGCCAAGTACAATAATTAAGTGCAATGATTAAAAATATTGAAATTATTTAAACTTTTTCTATGGTACCTCAACAAGGCACACAAACATTTTGGTGAGAAAAAACAAACATGATCACTTCACTGTAAATTTAAGCACCCGAACAGCCTAGTTCCCAATTAGTTAAACGTAGTTCCATTATGTAGTTTTAGATAGTAACGAGGAGCTGTAGTATGAAGAATAGCTTAGACTCATGGTTTCTCATTCCTCCTAATCACGGCTCCGGACATTTCACCCTTCTCATTTCGTATCGACTTCTCATAAATTTTATCAATCGTATTTTGTACGTATTTTGTAATGGAATTTTAAGCTCACTTGCAGTCATAAGCAACATTATTTTATTCAGCTCATCTCATTTAGAAACTCAAATGAAAAGTATTAGACACGAGCATGCGAGAGTATCGCTTATAAATTTTACGCAATGCGGCGCTACGCTAATGCAGCAAAATTTAATGCTTTTTAATGTAATACGCAAATCAATTAGGCATAAAACCATATAGAAGCAAATAGGAGGGCGTGACAGTAAAATCAAATGTAAAGTATAAAATTACCGGAATTATGTGAAATTTCATTTTACTCTTAATGTAGCGTAATATTTTTTATAAATATAATTGTGACATTTGTTTATGAAATAAACTCACTCTCGACTTGTTTCGTAGTTAGGCTTAGTTTCGAAATTCGTTAAACTGTTGTGTATACGCAATGGAAGTTGTAATTAAGAACAGTTGGAGCTTGCGGGAGAAAATCTTAAAACGAGCATATGCAAATTGAATTTTGTATTATTGATGACATGTTATTGGCAAACGCGAATTCGTTTTTGTAAAAGTCGTAAAAATTTCACAATCAGAATTGAATTAGCCATTATACATACAAACAAATATTTGAATGAATAAATAAATGTATTTTATGTGAATTTCATAATTGAAAATTTGAGCAAGTGGTTTTATTGAAACAGTCTTCTCTTGTAATGGTAATGTTGGGCCGGTGAGAAAAACAAATTTAATTATTACTTTAATTCCAAAGCAATAATAAGTCACATTCCATTTCAGAAAATCGTCCAATGTTCGAAAATTAGCCAAAAATTAAATTAAACAAACACTTAGAATGAAAATGCAACTCTGTCACATCCTTTGCGTTCAAGCACCGTTTTCTTTATGTTGGCAGTACCGAGATTTTAATCGAATATTCTTTGAGAAGCGAGTTCCCGTTTTTGCTGTTGATTTTTAAAGTTTCAAAGGCGGATTTTCCTTGGCAAAATTTACAACATTCGCTCGAACCGGCTTGGCTTTGAATCGACAAACTAAATAGTGTTATAATGGATCGCGCCATGAGATATCCGTATACTTTTTCTGCCAAGCTAGCGCAGTTCCCTCTTCGACACTACATTCAGAACCAATGGATCTGGAAATACTACTTCATTTCCGTGGTTTTGTGCATTCCCATTTTCTTTAAAATTAGCAGATTGGGTAATTTCCGAATGAATATGAGAGCTAAAATTTTTGTATTAAGCTTTGTTGTTTCTATTCCCTTTTAGCTAACTCAAAAGCCAATAAGCAAAAATGGGCCGATGCTAAGGCCAAACAAAAAGCTGCAGAAGAACATCATTGAATGCGGCGCAAAAACGTCCACAACCACTACTACACATTTTAATGTTATCTTAACAATGTTGTAATAAAATGGCAAATTTAAATATTTTTATTGTTGAACTGAGCTTGCTTGGTTATAAGATTGTTGGAAATAATCTAAGATTTCAATTCGAAAATGGCTTAGAATTCTATAAACCTCGACGAAATGTGAAACGTTTCGATGGGGCAACATTGTCACAAAATACCGTCTTACAAGCTTTTCCAATTGGCAATGCCGCTGGATTGACTTTGTCATGTGTCAAAAACTTTGAATAGCTGTTCAGGAAGAAGCAGCAGAGAAGTGTGGTGCATTTTTGCTAATTGTCTTTAGAATCCGGAATGTAAGTTACATAATTTTTGGGCAATATTTTCGTGAGGGAACTTCACAATTACATTTTCAATTTATCAATCACACACAGCCAAAAACTCATATATCGAAATGGCCGATGCTCCTGAAAAAAAAGTTGCACGTCCCATGAAATATCCATACACCTTCTCGGCCAAGCTCGCGCAGTTTCCGCTGAAGCACTACATTCAGAATCAATGGATTTGGAAATACTACTTTATTGCCTTCGGTCTGTGCATTCCGGTCTTCTATAAGATTAGCAAATTAGGTGAGTGGCAGTAAAAGTAATGTGTTGATAAAAGAGAAGTCATGTAATTTTGTTTTATTACAGCCAATTCACCAGGTAACAAGGCAAAGTGGGCTGAATCGAAGGCCAAGGAAGCCGCTGCACATCATTGAATGCAGCATTGCTAGTTGGACAGTGTGAAGTGGCTTTAGTGATTTATTTTGATGGGAATCTTTACTATGATGTACAACTTCATTTATTCTGATTGAGAATTTTTCGGCTCAGGCCTGCATCATGTTAAAAAATAAACTCGATTTGATTCGCTAAAATGTTTGAAAGGTGTCGATATGTTTAAGCGGGATAAATATTTAATTGGAAGATGTAATATAACACACTGGCTAACATGGAATTTCGTGCTGATTGTAGTCGGGCCATTAGAATTGCAAAAAATATAATTGACAAAAACGGGACTCCGACTTTTGATATGGTTTAGTATACGCTTGAATGCGTGTGGAGAAAAAAGCTACAGTGCGCATTGTAATAGAACGAGCGCCATACGAATATGCAGAGCAAAGCAGAAATGTCAAACTCACATTTGTCACAGCTGGCAGCGCCAAGTTATCAGCTGCTTATCAAAGAACAGCCGAAAAGTTGTACTCCCCATCACTTTCCAAATAATTTGTTATTACATAGATTTCTACAAAGGAAAAAAGTGTCTTTTACAACCGTGAAACATGAGATAGAATCCAGTAAACTCGTAACAACGCAATTGCGATACTCTTAGTTGCCACAAGAGAAGGTCACAAACCGTTCGGAGCGCCTTAGTCGAGAATGTATGTGCGTGGAATAGAAGCCATCAAACTGTATATGCCACCCACAGACACACAGATCGTCACCGATATCAAAGAGGAAAAGGGGCGTGAAGAGCAGCAGGAGACAAACATGTCATCGGTAGAGCGTTATGGGTACGAATTCTTAACCACGTAACAATAGCTCGCACACATTGATTTTGTTTACATGTGCAGACAGGAGTGGAAGCAGCTGCTGCATTGTCTGGACGAGAACGTGGAGAGTATACGCGACCAGGCCTTTAACGGCGAGCTGAAGGTGTCCAAGTTCCGCAGTTTGTATTGGACGCTGCTGCTGCGCGTTCTGAACGCCGACTATCAGCGCTGGCACGAACAAAGGCTGCAGCAACGCCAACGGTAACAGTAGACAATGCAAGCGCTTTATTTATTTTTTTTTTTGTTATTGCGTTACTGTTCGCTACTTTCTGACTGTATGCTTTTCTTTGTTATTCTGTGCTGTGTTGTGAAGCTATGAGAAACTCAAGCAGGAATTTATCAAGAACCCACATGAAATCGAAGTGGCTGACGATAATCCATTGTCACAATCGCAACAGGTTGGAGTGTTTGTCCTTTTTTATTTGCTTTTTTTAGTCTGCTTTTTGTTTATTATCGTAGAGCGTCTGGAATCAGTTCTTTAGCGATCAGGAACTATTCGCCGTCATTCGGCAGGATGTGGTGCGAACCTTTCCCGGCGTGGATTTCTTTCGCAAGACAATCATACAGAACGCCATGGTCAGTGGTGCTGTTCGTTCGCGAACATTTAAAATTAAGTACTATTATTTTGCAGTCCAACATTCTGTTCTACTATGCGCGCGAACATCCCTACATGTGCTACCGTCAGGGAATGCATGAAATTCTGGCGCCCATACTGTTCGTCATGTACAGCGATCATCAATCGTTGCTACACTTTACGGAAATCGCCAAGAATGCCCACATTGAGTAAGCAATGTTCCCTTGCAGGGGAATTGAAATCGTATTTGTTTAGTTATTGATCGTTTAAATTATAATAAGTAGTCGTAATGGTTGTCTGTATTCCTATCTGTATCGCAGTCTTTATGATGTTTCTATAAATATTATTAATGCAAGTACTTTGTTATTTCACAGCAACATCCTTTTGGATGTACTCAATCCGAATTATCTTGAAGCGGACTCCTAGTAAGATGCCAACTGATATTTCCAACATTAAAACATTATGAAAAATCCTTGGGAAATTTGTTTCAGCTCGATATTTTCACGCCTCATGTCGTCGATTGAATCTTACTATCGCATCCAGAATTTTCCACAAAACCAGAGCGGTTACGTACCGACACAAACTCAAGTAAACCCTTAAACCTTACAACTAGAACCAATAGCCTGACAGTTGTCTGCCTTTCAGAGCACAAATGGCACGAATGTGGAGGTCCTTGGACAGCTGAATTCCATACGCGATAAAATCCTTGCAAAGGAGGACTTGCACTTGCATAACTACCTCTTAAAGCTAGACATACCGCTCCACATATTCGGCATGTAAGCTCAACTCCCAACGTGCTGTAAACTCACACTTCCCTTTCTAACCATTTTCCCCCCCATGCCTTCAGACGTTGGCTCCGTCTACTATTTGGCCGCGAATTTGCGTTGCTCGATCTGCTGGTTGTGTGGGACGCCATATTTGCCGACAGCGATCGCTTCGACTTGCCCAACTACATTTTGGTTGCCATGTTGATACGCATTCGCGAAAAACTGCTGCTCAGCGACCAAACCACTTGCCTCACGTATCTCATGCGCTATCCTACGAACGTGGACGTAAATCTCATACTGCGACACGCGCTGCACATGCTCATGCCCAAGAAGTTCGACCTGCCACCAAATGCTTTCGTCTACTTCACCATGAAACAACAGCGGCAGCTACAACAACAACTGCAGCAGCAGCAACTGCTACAAATACCAACGTTGCCTTCGTCTGCGGCAGCTAAACCGCCTAGCATACGCCATTCGTCGCGAACTGTTGACTTGCAGCACGATCGCGCTGGCGCGCAACGCGCACGATCCACTTCGCTAGGTGACGCTGCTGTGCAGCTGGAGCGGCAGATATCAGTGCTGCAGGCACATAATGCCGCCGAAGCGGCAGCAACAGCTCGTCTCAGGGTGGGCGGAGGTGAAATGGACCACTCCATCATGGAGGGCTATTCAAAAAATGTAAGCGCCATATGCCATTAAAACTACCTGCATCACATGCATTTCTCATCTTCATCGACAGAGTCCCGAGCTGTTGCGCCTCGAATTGAAGAATGCGCAAACCGTAATCTCCATAGCACGCAATAAGCTGCTGGCATATCTGTCCATTATCCGCCGGCATGTGAGCCGTAATAGCGCCGATGAGCTGGTGCAGGCGCTGGATGGCATCGAGGAGTTGTGCAGCTTTTTGGATGTGAAATTCATGTTTCCCATGCAGACCAATGCGGCGCCCATAGATCAAGCACTTGAGGCCGACGAACAGCAACGCCTCTTGAAAAGCGCCACGAAGCTAAGGCATAATCAAACAGACTCCGCCGCAGTTGTGGCGACTGCTGAACAGACTCCAACAACAAGCAAAGCGACTCTGCTGGCAGCTGGGCCGCCCTCGGAGCGTGCATCTGTGATAGAGCAGAGCTCCATTTTAAGCAGTTCATCGGCGACCAATTCCAACACGGGTTCTTCGTACGAGCGACCCGACAACAGTTTCATGCTCAACTCCACTCGTCGACTAGGCAATCTGCGTGAAATCGAGCTGATAACAATTGCACCGTCCGAAAAGGTCGTACAGCCGCTGAGTCTTGAACAGCTTCAGCGGAATGAGAGGTTACAAAAAAGTAACTTGCCGCTAAGTGATCCACTGCGTCAACACAAAGACGATGAGCAGTGCGATTGACTCGAGAATTTGAATATTCTGAAGCACACAACATAAGTAAAAAAAAAAGGTGAAAAGACGTGAAATGTGGCCTCGACTGATTTTCAATATTTTATTAAAATATTTGCGTAGCGAAAACTACATACATACCGATACGCGTAGACATAAGCTGATAATGCCCTTTGCGATTTCTTACGATTAGGTAATAAAGACTCATAAGTGATCAATTGGACGCACTGCTGCTGTCTTTGGACATTATAGTTGTAGTTTAGCAAAAACGGTAGAAAATGGAGCGATAATTAGTTTCTCATTGTGAAAGCGTGGTAACAAGTTTGTATCACTTTTCAAATCCCTAACGCATAGATCGAAGCTCAAGTGGTGGGTTTATACCGATTTCGTGCAACAACCTATGGTAGCATCTTATGAAAATCGAGCAAACCAAGCGGAATTTCATGTTCGAAAATAATAGTTTAAAATTTTACATGAATGTACATATACTTTTAGATTATATATTTACTTCTTAACTATAAATTCATAGTTTTACACTTCCTATTGATGTACGATTGGATTCCAAAGTGCTGAAACTCTTGGCTTACGGTGAATATCTTAACTCAAATACGTATAAATCAAAATGTGAAAAGGATGAAACTTAAACATAATACCGCCACAGGTAAACGGAAGTGAAACATATTGAATTTGCTCGTCGCGTCCATACACACTAAGGATATACCGTACTAGTGTCCCCGATACAGCACATTGCTTTGCGGCAACTTAAAAGCATTTCATGTTTCCTTGCAAAACGGACTAATGTGACCATTTACTGGAATGAATTCAATAGTGCTGTGCCGCCGAATCTGACGCAGTTTCGCAGCTAACCCTGGCGTGCTGACAGCAGCCGTAACATCAGCGGCAATTGGGGTTGGCATTGTCGTTGCTGGTTTTGGATCCGCTGCCCCGGAATCCTTCGGCTTTGAGGGTGTGGGGGTCTCTATAGGGTCGTTTATGTTGTTCGATGCTGAGTTCTGTGTTCGGTGCAATGCACGCGATTCCAGATCGTATACGATCTGCATCACTTTTATGCGGCTTTCGGCAGCCAAATCAGGCGGCAAGCGTTTTACCGTTTCACACATACTCTGAAAAAACAGGTCGTAAGTGTTGGCTTTCTTTTGTGCTGCTGCGGCAATTGCTGACGAATTTTGTGATGTAGCTATAGCCAATGGGTTTCGCTCTACAGTCGACAGGCAAGCGGCAATTGAGAATGGCGACGTTTGCAGAAAAGTCGAGTTGCGCGTTTTGCTCTCGTTTAGTTCGCGCATTAAATTTAACATTTCCAAATGCGCACTTGTAAGCCGGGAAGCCAGCGAGGACGCACTATCACTTTGCGTCGTTTTTCTGAACCGCTTTGCGGGCGGCTCAGAATCTTCGCGCGGATTTCCTGTATCTTCAGCGGATCTGAAACATTTGAATATATTTTTGAATATATAAAAAAAAAACATTATAGCTCGAAATAGAAAAGCTTGTAGGCGGCAACTAAAACTTACTTTGCACTCAAAGCATCGATACCATCTCCCAAAGCAGTGCCATCGGCACCTTTGTCATCATTGCTCCCAGCATTACGTTCGGCCTTTTGCTTCTGAGCGCGTAAAAATGCTGCAGCCGCCTTCTGATGTGCTGGGGAACTCTGATGTTGAAATTTCAAAAAGCCACTTATGAGCACTTTGGTCTTGCAGTACTTGCAGTGTCCAACTCTTTTGGAATTATTTTTGATCAACCAATCAAACGAATTCACATTCGTTTCATTTGCATTTCTGGCTAACTCCTCGTCGTCTCCATTTGAACTTTCGTCAGAAGCTTTCGCGGGCACGTCTTTTTTCGCCTCTTCACGCTGACGACGCAGCATGAAACACGCTCTTAAATGTCGTGAAGACCGCTGATGCTTCAAGGCGAACTTAAGTGAAGGCACAAAAACGCTTTGATCGCAGTACTGGCAAAATGCGTAGTTTTCACGTGTCTCCTTGCGTTTGTACGTTATCCAGGGAAACCTGGACTTCCACATTATCACGCAGCCTTGCATGGACTGCTTTGCTGCAGTTTGCTTAGTTGCTGGCTCTTGAATAGCAGACGCATCGACGCTATGATGTAAAATTAATGAGCCAGATTAGAGGAGAAATTAACACAACCGAGCGAAGCTTACCCATCATTTTGCGCAAGGTACTCTTTGGCGCACATGATGTGCCGCTTGGTAAGTTCGTGTTGCTTGCGCGAGTACTTATCGGAGAGCACAACACGACAGAACTTACAGCGGTAGCGTTTGTTCCTTGAGTAATCTAGCCAGGGGTAAATGCTGGTAAGGGGTTTACGTTGCGACGGTTTTTGCCTGCCAACAGAAATAGCATTCCAAATAATAAGCATTAGCACAATAAAAAATCGTATTCAACTTTACTCATTGGCGGGGACAGGACACTTTCCGAGGCCCAAGCGATGGCGCGAGCTGCTCTCGTGTTTTTTCCGCGGAAATTTCTTCCTCAATGGTACTTTGCAGATGGTGCAGTACATGTAGGCCGGATTCTTTGAATATATCTTATAGCAGCTATACAATTTGAACCACTCACTGGAGCCACGCGCTAAGCGTCTGCAAATATATGTAGTGTGGGATAAAATTAATAAACAAGAACAAATACCGCGTTAGCCAAAGTCATTCATGTACTTAATCGTCTGTGATTCATTTTCGTTGTCTGTGGCACCGTGTTCTTCTGATTCCTCCGCTTGTCCTTCGCCTGCACTGTTGTCTTCGCCTTCTTCCTGCGCACTTTCGTTATCGCTTCCTTGCTGTGTAGTGCCCGCGTCCTCCCTCTCCCCCTCTCCTTCCTCCTCCTCATCGTCCTCTTTCTCGTCTCCAGTATCATTTTGTCCATTGTCGTTCTCTGCTTCATCTTCATCGTCTTCATGATTAGCCACTCCAGAGCTATCAGCATTACTCTCACTCCGTGCACACCCCGGCGTGTTTAACATTTGTTGCGCTATGGCCTGCTTATGCGAGGCTGAGTTCTCGTGCAAGTAACGCTTTGCAATAGACAGCCCGTACATGAAACGCTTTTCACAGTAAGAGCAATACGCATATTTGCCATTGCTCGGATCTGCGGTAAGCCATGGATGTATTTTCGTATATCGCCTCCAGTCAATTTCCTTATCCCGATTTTCTGCCCTCTCCTTTCTGCAAAAATTTCCAGAGTAATACAATGTTTTTACGAATCAGTAACAGACCAACTCACACTTGTGTGCTGCTCGTATTTTTATACAAACGCACGTTGGTGTGGTGCAACTTTGTCTTTATATGCTTGCGGAAACTCTTCTTCTCCATCCTAACCATGCAAAGGCGGCAGCGACAGTATTTACTTGAATCGCTGACAGGCTCATACCACGGCCCTCTAACGAGCATTTGCGAATCGCTATAATGAAAAGCGTACGAACAGAGTTGCTACTTTGATGTTGGAATATTTTGCGCTAGCTATCTTACTTAGCATCGTTGGCACTTTCTACGCCGTCGCTCTCATCTTCGGGCTGCGAATCGTCATGGACACTAGAACCGTTGGCGGGCTGCTCTTGTTTTTCATTATGGTTCATTTCCTTATTCTTTTGTCGCCAGTACAGCTTAGCCGCCAGTTTGTGCTTCATATTCTCCTCATGGCGTTGTCGATCCACTGAGAACTCAACGCCCAGCTCCAGGCGACAGTATTTACAGTAACCCCTCATACCCTGCTTCCCCTTTCGTTCCAGCCAGTTGTGCGCCAGAAGCCAGCGCTCCCAATTGAAATCATTCAGCGCGTCTGTCTGCTGCAAACGTCTATACTTCATGGTCATGTGAGAACTATTGGTTCCAGGCTCGGCCTTTATTACAGGGCTGCTGCAAAACACGAATCACTGTACCAAAACTTCGCAAAAGCTTTACATGCTCACCGCACCTATCATCGGTCCACTGGCCACTAAGTTGAAAGATGCGATAATTTTCACCGCGTTCTTCGTGGCTCTTTGATGTTTCGTGTCGCTTGATATTCCCAAACCCACTTACCATGAGTTTAATGCCACAGTAGAGGCAAAAGCCCTGCCGCTGGTCCTCACCGTCGTGCAGTAGCCACTCACGGCCCTGCATCCACTCCTGCCACCGCTCGTCCGACGGCTCTTTGCGCTTCCGCGCAACGCTATCGTTGTTCTCCAGCAACGACTCATCCTCGTCAGCACTGACGTGAACTAACATTTCCAACAGATTCATGGGATCAATCTCGGACATTGTCGATGTGCGAGGCGTTGTCTCGTGGTTATCTTGTGGTTCTTGCTTAATGCGATGACCCGATAGAGGCACAAATTCCATATCCTCTAAAATCTGCGACTGATGATCGGTGGCAGTACCGACCCTACACAGTTAAGTGATATTTTAAAATGCAACTTGCGCCTAACTAATTAAACACTTACATATTACCGTCACTGCGCTTATGTCGAAACTAAAAAACTCCACGAAAAGCAACTCAAATGAATTAAAATGTGTAAAATTGTTTCCAGCCAAACGCCAATGCAGCTTGTATTGACGCCAAAAACGCGGGCCTGATGTTGCCATCCGGTGCAATCACGGCTGAAAGGATAATCGTCAAAATGTCGTACACTGTGAAAAGCAGCGATTTATAAGGCTTCCATTGGGATTTGGTGTAAATGTGCAGTTGCTCTATGTACCGTCTACCTCTTTATGTAGTAAGTTATGCTCGAAGAAATGATTAAGTTTTATTCACCGAATGATAATTACGTTTATTAGCTTTCAATCATAGTAAAATAAATAGTTATTTCACTATGGGTTTCAATATACTAGATTATTCACCTTGATCTGAAAGTATATGTCATAGTGCATCGCGAGTATTTGCATTTTCCAGAAAAATGAAAACTGTCTGAGCTAAAGCATAACTAAAATGTGCATATTTTGTGCAACATGTTTTTTAACCCTTTCCTTCCCATGGTAGCCATATGGCTACCAAATTCAAATTTGGAATTTCGATGTATAATTTTCGATTTTTCCCCATTCTATGAATTGTGTCGCTTTAAAGAAACATTGTTCTGAGCTTTTTCAGCAAAATATGTAGTTTGTTTTTCTGGGAACATTGAAAATTGTTAATATTTGTGCAACGGCTCCCGCTCGACAGGGCAGCTGAATTAAATGCCAAAAATGTAATATTGCTCTATGTTTAACAAAGGACACCAAATAACTTTGAAATTCTAACAAATAACTCTAAAAACTTGTAAATACAGGGACATTTTGTTTTCATATAAAATATGTTGTAATTTTGCTTCATAAAAGTCCAGTGTAGTCCAGTGTTGTATGGTTATCACCCCTCGCACCGCCCACAGGAAAGTCGAAACCATTTTAAATGTGATGCAAAATACTTTTAAATACTTCTCTCGTTTCAAATAACCAACTTCCAATTTGATTCTATGGCTATTTCATAATTCCGGAAGGAAAGGGTTAACAATCGCTTTTAAACGGCCAAACGGATAAGACAATAAATGTACTCTCTCTGAAAATTGAAAGCCTGTGGTAACGCGGTCGTTGGGCATTTTTATCAAAATGGCAACACCGCTAAAAATCTGAAATTGGTGGATATGGTTTTCGTGTCGTTTTGTTTATAAACAAATTTAGGCCAACGCAAAAAAAGGGCAATTCTTCTTCTGTGATTATAAATCATAAGAAAACGCAACAAAATAGTGCAGTAGTAGTCAAACAATAAATGTACTCTCGCAGAAATTGAAATCCAGTGGTAGCTCAGGCTTTGGACATTTTTGTCAAAATGGCAACACCGCTGAAAATCTGCAATTGGTGGATATGGTTTTCGTGTCGTTTTGTTTATAAACAAATTGAAGACAACGTAGAAAGAAAAGGGCAAAATAACTTATAATCTTCTGGGAATCACATTACTAATCATAGTAAAACACAAAAAAATAATGCAGTAGGCGCAACGGAAAGCGCGGTAATGGCGAATCTGAACTTGACACAGGAAAAACTGTAAGTAGCTGTACGCTCCCATTGTCGGCAGCACTACAACCAGTTTTCCGCAGTGAAGCACTCCGCTCGGAGTACAAATATCGCAATGTGCGGGGAAAGTATCCGCGTCAGCGCATGCTTCCCGAGTATATGGCCATCTATCCGTGGGTGCTGCCTGACGAGGTGGACCCTTATTTCGCCTTCTGCACTATTTGCGAGTGCCGGCTGAGCGCTAAGCGTTCCGATCTGGGCAAGCACGAGGGCAGCATCAAACACACGGAAAATGCCGCGAAAAAAGGAGTTGATGGTCCGATGGTGCTTAAGGGCGTGAGCGGCCAGGCTAGACAGGAGTTGCAGCAAAGCGGTCTGGATAGCATTGCATCGACGTCAGCGTCAGCTTCACAAGACGAGGATGAGGATGGCGATGAAATGGTGCCAGTGCAGTGCGTGGGCGATGATGATGATGGACTTTACATTAAGTGAGTTTGTTTTAAGGTGTTTGTGAGGATTTGATTTTATTGTTTGGAATTTTCGCAGGCAGGAGCCGGTTATAGACTTGGTAGAAACCAGCAATGCTGAACTGAACCTTGGACAGGTGATTAAACTTGCGAGTGTCTCTAAAAAGTTTTCCTAAACTTAAGTTCACATCTTTCAGCTAAGTCCCAACTCTGATGACGACGAGGAGGACGAAGAAGAGGAGGATGACGAAGATGATGATTATGAACATGACGATTCCTCGTATGTTCCACCCGCCAAACGACGCACCTCTGATACGCTTGACTCGCAGTCACAGCATTCCAGCACGCTCGACTATCTGCCTGTGCAAGTGACGCTCGGCGAGGCCAACTTACTGCAGCGCTTCTCCATACGGGAAATCCCATCCACCCCCGTTGCCACATACTCAAAGCCCACCGTCTGCCAAAGCGGCAGCGTGGCGCAAGTTCACTATGCGCCGTCTTTGAATAGCCTGCCGCCTGCACAGACGCCCTGTAAAATTACTATAAAAAAAATCACTGCGCCTCTGCCTACCGCTGCAACATCTGCACAAGTTCCAGTGTCAGCTGCATTAGCAGCCGTACCGGCTTCCATTACCATATCGCAACAACCAAAGCCACCGGCAGCCACACTCTTAACGCCGCAATCAACTGCGGCACCAACACAATCCTCTCAAACAGCCCATTCCACAGCAACGGTAACAGCAGTGACAATGCCAACGATGGCACACACACCAGCGCCAATAGTACCGCTCGTTCCAACACCAGTGCGTGATTCCTATGATCTCTTCTTTGACAGCATTTGCGCCAGCGTCAAAGCGCTGCCACCCAAATTAGCTACGGAGGGCAAAATTCGTGTGATGCAGTTAATTGGCGAGCTAGAGATGCGCGCCATTGTTGAACGGGAAGAGATCAGCGCTGGCAATGCGAATACGGCCGGACAGCAAAGTGCCACAGTCGCCTCAACAACAAAGTGAACGAATGACAGCATCGATTTTTATTAGTTTTAAGTTAAATTCATATGCAATCTGCTTTATGCTCTTAGCATATACAGCGCGATCAATTAGCGTAGGCTTAAATTTTACGATATTTAATTGTATACTTTATGTTGTTCATTGACCAAATACACACACAATTGGGTAAAAAAGTTAACAATTTGTATTGCCGCACAGTGGTTGAAAAGGAAGCTGAGAAATGCTAGTAAAAGAATCAAACTGCGTTACACTCTTACATTAACACTAAACTCCAAAGAGCCGCTAGCTAATCGAAATGGTAAACCGAAATATACACATGTCACTTGGAAAGGCTACCGTAGATGACTCGGCATCAGTCGCGCAACTTTGGCTGGAATGTGTACACAATGTGCGGCACGCCCGTTGTTGGATCGATGCCGGCTGACTCCTGGGTCACCGTGGGCGTCACGTCGTGCGTGCTAGATGCCACCACTACTGTAGTGGTCTCTGGTATGGCGGCAGCAGCTGCTGCCTGGCTGTTTTCTAAAGCTTCACGTTCGCAAATCGCGCGCAACTCGAACTCCGCTATTAGCTGCGAGACGCGACCCTTTACTTCGGCAGCCAATTTCGGCGGCAGTATCTTTACGCTGGCACTCACACTCTCAAAGAAGAGATCAAAGCTGTCCTTGGCCAGATGCGGCGTGGGCGAAAGCGCTCGCCGTCGAGCATAGTAATATTCGTTCAGTTCGTTTCGATCGCGATCGATGCGTTTGAGCAGCTTGAAGCGATCTAATTTGCTGCCGCCAGCAGGCTTCAGCGGTTGCGCCAGGCCTTTGGTAGGTGAGGGGTTTGCTAGCTGTCGGCGCGCAGAACCTTTTATTTTAGAGTTAACTTCACGTTTTACACGCTTGCTGGGCTGAAAGTGAACAGTTGAAAAAAATATTGACAGGTACGCTGTTCAATTTACTCTCCCCTAACAACTACCTTCAGCTCAAACTCGGCGCTGTAATCGGGATCCACCTCGATGGCGTGCCCGAACTCCTCCTCATCCTCTGGTTCACGCCTGCAGAGCAAAACATATAGTACAAAATGTGTTCATTTAATATATAGGCAGGGCACTCACTTCCCGCACTCGAGAAATTCAGTGGCATTGGGTTGCGTTGCTTCGCCCTCTGTGTCCAGGGTCTCGAAGCCCTGTTGCCGTTGGTGTTTATATGACCTTTGATGGCGCTCCAGGTGGCTCTTCTTACAGACTAGATGCTTGTTGCACACGGTACAGAGGCCCACCTAAATTGCAGTGTTTTTATTATGCACTTCATATTTAAATGGCATCTATTTGATGCCTACCGACTCGTCTAGGTTGTCCGCTTTCAGCCAGGGAAAGTCCTTCTCCCAACGGGCGCAAAACTTCTGGCGTGGATGCCGCAACTCCGACGCATCCTTTCGGCTGCTTCTTGTCTTCACCAAAGGCAATCGCGAAAAGCTGAAAGTGGAACAACAATGCAAATATCAAATTGTATTTTCTACTGGGGCACAGCTTTGGGGGAATAAGGCCGAAATCGGTAATGCCCTGTGCGGCACTAAATCTCTCCGGACCTTTCTTCAGTGTCCTCCTCGGTAGTGACATTTTTCTCGTTATCAGCGTCGCTCATATTTTGCGGCTATAAACTGGTCTAAGGCTTTTGTGAAGGCTGCTAAATATTCAATAAAGTAATTCTATTCCAGCTGAGCAAATTGTAATGGGCGCAAACGAAGCACGCAAAATAATTCCCCCTCGATTGACGTTGGTGTTGCCATATTGGGATCTATTTCATTCATGATAGAAAAATCTATACGCCGCAAAAATTATCCATTGCCCTTATCAATTACATTTTCTTTGAATCTTGTTTCACATATTTGCCCATCGAAGGAACATACATACATTTAATTTTTTAATTTTTATGCAACAATTTTGAAAGTAGTAAAAACCTAGTTGTTCAATTGAATTTCGCTTTTGTATACATTTAGACCCGTGATTCAAGGTGTATATAATGACTGAGCTCACAATTGCTGTTGCTATAATAGTAAAATGTTACCCATACTCATGTAGTAATAATGCATTATCTACGAATGGCTAATTTTATATTTGTGTGGTAGCACTCCAGCCACAGTAAGATAAAATATGTTACTATTGATTGAGTGTTGCTCGGTTTGAAGTAGATCATTTGGCAGACAGGTGCAACAAGTCAGGATGGCCGAGTGGTCTAAGGCGCTGCGTTCAGGTCGCAGTCCACTTCTGTGGGCGTGGGTTCGAATCCCACTTCTGACAATATTTCGTTTTTATTACACTTTTATAAATTCCTTATCAGCATAACAATAATAACTACCGTTTGTAATCAGCATATTCTCGTCCACACAACTTCTACACCAGCTGTTCTCGCTCACTTTTGGCGCTTTGTATTTTTAAAAAGTTCCCGAGTCCTTCTATACAATTCCAAAAAACTTTATTAAAATAACACTTCCCGCGTGTGGGTGTGATAGTATCATGGTACAAAGTTCAATTTCACACTACTACATTAGTTGGTAGGCAGGATTTTAACTAGCAGTGGGGTATTTTGTAATTAAGAGGAAGTTCTAACATTTTGAATATATTTTTTATATTTGAATTTCCAATAAAATTGTCAATTGCGCGCGCGGCTGTCGCACAACACCAAAGCAAAAAAAAAAACTACGAAAAAGCTAAAATTGAAAAGGTCGCGCTTAATCCAAGGACATTAAAGAAAATACCGAGTTTTTAATGCCACTGCCAACGTTACCACTGCGCCGCTTCCGTTGTATTTTCGCTTCTTTTCGACACCTGCTCGGATTGCCACTGCTCCCTATTCGGCCACTTCAACTGAGCGGTTCGAATTCCTGGCCGCCGCTCTCGACCTGGTGATGTGTAGCGGCAAGGTGTTGCGTGCCCGCTGCGTGCACCACTGTCGCCACGGGCGGGTTGATGATAAACGCATTGCTAACTGCACCCGTCTCTGACGATACCACCACCGCTGATGCACCTGCCGCCGCCGCCGCCGATGTGCCCGAAGTGTTGGCATCGTTCTCTGTTAGTGCACGCAGCTCCAGTTCGCATATTAGCTGAGAGACGCGCATCTTCGTCTCGGAGATCAATTTCGGCGACAGGGCTTTCACACTGGAACTGACGCTCTCGAAGAACAGATCTACGTGATTCTTTTCCCGCGGCGGCGACTGCTGGAACGAGCCACCCATCAGTTCCTTGAACGAGTCCATCAATTCGTTTTTGTCCTTCTGTATTTGCATGTATAGCTTCATTCGCTCCTTCTTTATGCCCTTCTTGGGAGGCATGCGCACGTTGCCGTGGTGATTCTTCGGTGTTGAGCGCACCGGCAGTGGATCGCCGAGTCCATCTGCCGATATAGTTTCCTGTTTGAGTACCGTCTCCTCCGTGTACTGGTCACCCGGTGGCGCTTCGGTCTGCACAAATTGAAACGCTGTCTCGCCATCCGCTTCGGTTCTGCTAAGTACAATTTCAAAAAATTAGCGCAAATGTCAACTGTCGATGCCCGCGCGGTTACTTACTTGCCGGCGGGCCTTCCATTAGACACATACTCCTCAATGTAGTCGTCCGCCGTGTCCATGCCCAGGTCGGAGGCGTCGTGCGACGACGCCAGCGAAGAGTTAATCTTCTTCCGTTGCTGATAGTACTTGCTGCGTTCTTGCCGTATACTCAGGTTCTGACGCGCAGCACCCTCTCCCTTGTTCAGTAGCACTTCCAGGTTGCGGGCGTGCTTGGTAGTCCGCTCGTGTCGCTGCAAATGACAGCGATTGCAGTCCAAGCGGCACTGGCAGGCGCGGCAAAACGGCTTATTCGGATCGTCGTCACAGCGTGTCAGCCACGGATGGAAAATGTTCAGCCACTTTTCGCAAAACTTCTGTGAGTACTTCGGTTTGCTGTGCGATGATGTGAGTTCCTGCTTGATGGTTTTACTCGTTTGCATTTTAGTCTCTTTCCTGCGGGAAGCGGAATGCTGATTGAATTGACTACGAAACACACACACAGCATGCGCTACGCCACTTGCTCGCTGGTATCGTTGAGCGGGCACAAGCGCGCGACCCCCCAAAACAACAATCACACCCACTCACCAGTCCGATTCGGAAGAGTCCTCAGTAAAACTCATGTTTTCTGCAGCAAAACCTTGAGGCTTTTATTTGCTAGCAAACTATACGTTCCACTTTGAAACAAATTTTTTTAATTTGTACTAATATTTTTAATATTTGCTCAGTGGATGAAGAATTTTCAATGCGCGTCTTTTGCTTTCTATCGAAACAGTGCTGCCAGCTTAGACAACTTTTTTTCAAGAAATTAATAAAATATGTGAACAATAGTTTTAAAGTGATCCAAATAATTATTATAACGAATCTTTAAGCTAGAGGCAAATGATGTTTTAAGCAATACGGATGCTGATCAAATTACATTTTGTGCAAATAATTTGGAGTAAATTTCATGTCTAACCCAAATGTGGTTGCAAGGGAAATTGATGGCGTTGGGTACATTGGTTGGTGCGTCAGAGCTGCCACCTGACTGAAAGTAAATAGCTCAAAGTAGTAGATGAAAATAATATAATTGGTGGTACTTATACTTATGGTCTGATTTCTTTACGCTTTTTCCTTGCGAGAATGAGTAGAAGAAGAACAACATTGTTTACGTGAAATGCTTGCGATTGAAGTGTAACAATCAGGCAATAATCATGGATACTTTAATTAACCCAGCATTGGTGTGGTGGGGTATACCATACCCCAGAGGTTGTTTTTTTGTAAATAATACAGATATCAGTTTTATGTGGGCACTATCGCTTCTAGTAGCTGTTTATAACAGTCCAACCATACACATTTGCTATCCAAAAACAACTTAAGTGTGACTAGATTTCAGTCCCATCCCGCTAAAGTTCATTGGGGTATGACATACCCTACCACACCAATAACGTAACTTTTTGTGTAAATGATTTTGAATTCAAATTGATATTTTCGATGGTCTAGTAGTCATGGATTTATTCAAAAATTCACCGTACGGAAAAATTAAAGGCAAATACCAACTGCCCAACTGCTACGTGCAAGAAAAGCTCCTAGTTCAGTATTCGCATTTCGTCGCCGTAGAAAACGAATGTCGTATGTTCCATTGAATTTAATAGCACATAAGACAATCGTTTTCATCGTATCATATGTTCCAAAAAATATCATTAATACACAAAAATATCATGATTCTGTAAATCCTTGAGATAAGGCGAAGCTCTACCAAAACGTCGTCAGTACAGCACTCGATGTTCGGTTTGTCCGAGAGCAAACAACTCATACAACTTGCGAAAAATGCGCTAATTTTGAGATCCTGTAATTCGCTACTCTTTCAGGGTAGCTATCAAAAATTTTAATGCCACATAATTATATGTATTTCGTGTTTAAAACAGACTATGCTTTTTCGAAAATTATATAGACATTTTTTAAACCCCATTATATGAAGTCAACTTATAAATATTATTATTTTTCGTTTATTTTTGTTATACATATTTGGTATTTTCTTTTAAAAATTGCTTGCACATGAAGTACAGTACTTTTCGTTTATAACGAACCCGTTTAAAACGAATTCCCGCCTCAAACGAACCAATTTCAAAAGTACGCGCTTTATGTTTTCGCTTATTACGGACCCCTTTTAAAACGAACTTTCGGTTAAAATGAACCCAGTCCCTCGAAGTTCGCTTTAAGCGAAAAGTACTGTACTATTGTATGTTCTTACGTAAAAGTAAATGAAGCATAATATATAATTGCTATCTTTCATATTTGTGTTGTTTCTTGAGGTTGCTGCTATATCGTTTTAGGGTATGTCATACCCCACCACACCAATAACGTTAGTTTTTTCCACCACACCAACGCCGGGTTAATGCTAAATTACAATCTTCCGGAAATGTTCCTATAAGATTGTGGTTTGATGTATTGAAAACAACCTCCAAAGGCATGTGTCCAGCAATTATTAAAACGCACTGCAAACGTCAGTTAATACAATCAAACTTTAACTTTATTTGTTGCAATTACTTCTCGTCCTACAAGTACACTAAATCATTTTGAACACCGATGAACATTCGACATTACTGCATACTTGCAGATTTTATGTGCAGATTTTACTGTTTGGGTTTGCTTAATTTGACCCCAGTGTTAGGTAGAGTTGGTTGGTTGGTATTTGTTTTGCTCCATTTTTTTTTAATCATATGTCGAGTTATGCGATTAATGCCAATAGGTGAATCATACTAGATTTAAATAAAAATAATTTATTATATTTAAATTAAAGAAGCTGCAATACACAACACCACATAAGTATGTTAGTATGTACGCGGATAATATGAATTGTGACGACAGTGGAGGATTTGTCGCCTGTCTACATTTTCTGCCAATTAGAGTGCTTGGTTGCAGTTGTTGCGGATTGTGCACCTGCCTCCTCCAGGCTTTGTACTGAAGTAGCTGGCTTATTCAACTTTACTGCAGCGCGGAAAGATGAAAAGAAAGAAAATAAAACTGTTAGCATTGATTTGGTGTTGGAAAGACACGACACTAACTTTGCATACATACATCGATCAACCAATCAATCAATAATTAAGTCATTCAAGCTGTCAATTCAACTATTCATAACATCTCTTTGGATCATACAGGTCGTTCATTAAATCTTGCAATCACTTGCACACACATACACACATACACACTCAAACACGCTTAGTTGTCGCAAGTGCAAAACTCATCATCATCTGCCTTTCCAGATTGATCGTCTACGCACACAATACGCATGGTGTTTGTGAATCCGGAACCCTGCTTCCAGCCGGTAACGATCACCACAGAGTCGCCCGCTTTGATGAAGCCGTTCTTCTTGCCGACCTGCACGCCGAATTGTACACGCACATCGACGTCCTTCAGCCAGTCGGAGAGTGGTGCCTCTGTAACGATTAAATGAAAAATATTAATATGAGTTAATGACTTTACCAACTTTTTACATTAATAACAAATTGCAACTGACCTTTGTATACGACCGGAATGAGGCCGCGGTATAGGTGACCTTGCCTGGCAGTTTGCGCGAAGCGTGTCACCGCCACGATGGGACAGCGTGGCCGGTACTTGCTGATCAGATATGCCGATTTGCCGGTTGTCGTGATGACCACCAGGGCGGCGGCCATCGACTTGGAGGCAGCCTCGCAGGCAGCCACGGCCACGGCGTGTGTCGAATCGAAGGAGGATTGCGGCGTAGCACGCACCAAGTCGGTGAACAGATTTCGGTGCCACAGGGCCGCTTCGGCCTCCTTGCATGTCTTCGCCATGGTCAGCACGCACTCCAATGGGTAATCGCCCTTGGCGGTCTCTCCCGACAGCATTACGCAGTCGGCACCGTCGAGAATGGCATTGGCCACATCGGATATTTCGGCACGTGTCGGACGCGGCTTCTTCACCATGGACTCCAGCATCTGTGTGGCGCAAATGGCCGGCTTGCCGGCTTTGTTGCAGCGCGCAATGATAGCCTTCTGTGCCAGGAACACCTTCTCCGGGGGAATCTCAATGCCCAAATCGCCGCGCGCCACCATAATACCGTCCGATCCGGCAATGATCTCATCCAGATTGTGCATACCCTGCTGGTTCTCGATCTTGGGAATGATCTTGATGTTCTTGCCCTTGTCGCCGAGTATGCCGCGAATCTCAGTGATGGCCGAAGCATCGCGAATGAATGAGGCGAAGATCATGTCCACCTCCTGCTCCACACCGAACTTCAGGTCGGATTTGTCCTTCTCCGAGACGGCCGGCAAGTCGACTGGCACGCCTGGCAAATTGACGCCCTTGCGGGAGCCCAACATGCCACCGTTCTCGATTTTGCATACCAACGTGTCGCCCTTCACCTCCTGCGCAATCAGCGAAATAAGGCCGTCGTCGACGTAGACCCGATTTCCCGGCTTTATTACGTTCACAATATTGGCGTAATCTACGAAGATGGTGTTCTTGTTGCCCTTCTCCAGGAAGTCCTTGCTGGTCGACAGATTAATGATTTCGTCCTTCTTCAGCTCGACTTCGCCAGTGCCGCTGCCCTCGATCAGGCCGGTACGAATCTCCGGACCCTTGGTGTCCAGCGCTATGGCCACGGGGTATTCGTAGCCCATCTTGGCGGAGTAGTTCTTCGCAGCAGTGCGCACATTGGCAATTGTCTCAGCGTGGTACTCGTGCGAGCCGTGCGAGAAGTTCATGCGCGCGATATTCATGCCGGTGGCCATCATCTTCTCCAGCATTTCGACGCTGCGCGAGGCAGGTCCGATGGTACAGATGATGCCCGACAGGCGGACATGCGGTACCGGCGAATCGAACTGCAAGCGGCACATGTGCTCCAGATGAGACTCAGCTTGGGCGGCCATCATTTGAGGGACTTCGTACATCTGAACAACGCACCGTCCAATCACATCACATTAATACAAAAAAGATAGTAAACCACCCAAATTAGTTGGTGTATTAAGAGGGCAAGCAAATCAATGTGTCATATCGTCCATGTCAATGTTGTGCTATGAAGTTGTTGTATGATGGCAGGAGGATTATGGTTGTGTGATTTATGATCGGCACTTCAAGAGGTAATGTTATTACCAATTGTGCGCTATAGGCTATACAGATAACGCAAACCGTTCGAAGCGTGAGCCAACGTAGAGCAGCACATAATTGCCCAATGCGAAATACGAGCAATCGTAGCTTTATTACTTAACTGGAGCGCACCCACAGGGCACTTGTTTGTACTGGTTTCAAACCCCACAATACGGAAACAGAACAATTCAAAACTATTGCCAGAAGCAATATCGACTTTCATGTCCAACATATATGTAGGTCTATAAATTATAATATTTCACTGTAGAAAATTGCGTGTCCACGTCGTTCGTCTCATTGAACATTTGTTTTATGAATGTTCAAAAACATCTCACAATGATTGAATGCTATCATTAGAGCAATGACCCACAGTCAGTTCCATCAAATGCGTTAATTTTCGTACACTGACCATACAACGTTTGCATCTAATACCATTGGAAAATATATTTTTCACCAGCAATTTTTGTATGTGGGGGTTTGAAACCCCAAACAGCACCCGCCTGCGTGCGCCACTTCATATATGGCAAAACAACAGATACAAGATCTCTGTTGAAAATCGTTCAAAAAACGTATCGAACAAAGGGCTCAGCAATTTAGCGACCTGAAATATTCTTTAACTTTCAATTTTTAATTGGAAGAACGAACTAGAATGGAATTGTAGCATTTTTCCTGTACATATTATTATTTTGTTTAGTGCAGTATCGAGTTTGAACAGCACATTGAATTATATATTTTCTATATGTATTGTTATTAGACAATTTGCGATGGTTATCAGGTTCATACTATTTACGTGATTTTCCAAAGTGTGGCATCAAACGAAAGGATTTGCTTTGCAGATGAGCAATAAGGTCTTATTTCTGTTTAGATATTGTTAGATATTTGTGAACAATTTTGTATTTGTTGTTGAGAATTTTTTGTTAAGAAGGTGTCATGTGGTGTTATCTATTGATTTTATTATTGTTTTTAAACCTGTTAAGGTGTTACTACCATGTATTGTCCACATTAATACATACATTAATGATATTCTCTAAATACATATCGCAAGTGGAAAAATTGTTATCAATCTATCTGCTATTTTAGAAAGTATCTTTACATAGAATAAATATATGTATTATAAACCGAGCAACGGCTATGCCTCCCCAAGTGCACAAATACGCAACAGCACAAGTACGCCTCACTTATCGCCGAGCTAATGTCAGATTGTTGGATTTAAAGGATATAGATAGATGGATAGATATTTTCCTAACGTCACAAATTATTGAAGTTCGTTGCCATAACACTTCATATCAAATTGACCGGTAACAGAAATGTCGCTATTCTGTGCTCCTTTCGTTTTTTGTTTATTTGATTCAATTCTGACGCACAGTTTGTTGTTGTGTCGCTAGACGTCAAGCAAAGCGCTTGCTTATAGTGAAATGCGATACTTTCGTCATTTAGTCACTAGTTGCCGACATGATTTGTGGTAATGTTTGAAAGACAATTCGCTTGATGAAATTGCGTTCGCCAGTGAATGGGAGAATACACATCAAAGCATTATTAAGTAATAAGCGGAAGTTCTGTGAATGATATTGTTGGCTAAGAGCGCATAGTGCGCGCGAATCTTTCAACCGTGGCGTTGATATTGAAAAAAAGCGTAATCTGAGAGATATACAAATAAGTTGAGGATGAAGTGAGCGAATGGCTGTGTGAGGGTGTCAGCAGAAAATGACGCTTAATAGGCTTCACAAATGAACAAGCAATGGCAGAGTGTGGAAAATTTTTCGAAAACAAATCAGCTACGAGTATGAAAAAGCGAAATTATTGAAAAAATGTTTTCCCCAATGCTATGTCCGATGAGCTTATTCTTCGATCCAACGTCATATTCTTTCAGTTACCGCCTCAACAAAAAAGTCGAATGTTCTAGAGTTGCAGAGCAGGAGTGATGGACATGCACTGAACTTTTATGTAATAACATATGAATCCTCCCTCATTGACCGGCTATTCAAGAAGCTTTCTGTCTGTAGGCGTCTTGCGTACACACCTACATCTGCGTTCTAATGTCGCCATGCCGAACGGTCGTTCGACAAATGGTCGCAAACATGCAAACGCAAACTATGGCAATTTTATTGATTTCGGCCATCTTTCGGCCGGGTAGAGATGAGAGCATTTCTTTTTTGGCTTGGCGCCGACTCGAGAGCAATCTTTGCAAGTATACCCACATAAATACAGCTGGCTGCCACTATGCGTTGCTGCACACATTACTCACTATGTATGAACATGTGTACATAGCAAATAGTACACATTAACTCTCAGCACACAGACATATTCGTAAAGAAATGCTTTGAATTTTGTTGGTTTGCTTTTTTGTTGGCAAGAAATCTTTTCTGCGCAAAAGTGTGTCGAATGTTTGCTCGCCGTGTTGGCTCGGTGCACTCACAAATTGCATTACGTTCAATTGCATAATTCTGCATTTCGTTTGTTGCAACATGAAAAACGCCCAACACCGCCGCGCCATTGCACGCTAATTGTCACATTTGCGCCGACATTCATTGATGCGTGTTTTGGCGCTCCCCAGAATCCACACGGAAGTGCAAACTAAATATCTCCGGCGCTGGCGTCATGTGACCTTAGCTCAAGGTTAAAAATGCATTTCGTGAGTGCGTGGAATGAGCGTATCTCCCTGTGATTGTGTAATCGTGCGGTTTCCCCCTGCTAAGCAGACGTTTCATGTCGCTTGGCTGCTCGCGCCCGCTGGCCCGACCCGCAATTACCTTCAGCGACGGTCGCTCATCGTACATCGTTATGTTGACCATCTTGAAGTTGGGCTTTGTCTGGAACTTGCGGTATGGATGTGCTCTGAACGGTTTCTGACAAGATCTCCTGACCGTTAGCTGAAGTCTGCAGCCGCTGCTACTTTTTCCTCCTCCCCCCACTACCAGTTGCACAAAAGTACAAACGCCCCGGTTAGCGAGTTGCGCTCTTGTCCAAATCTTGTTTCACTTTTTGTCGATATTGATATTGTTTTGTTTGTTCGCGTTTGATAAAACGATTGCACGTCTAGTGCGTGCAATATTGCTATATTTTCTAGCTGACAATTGTGTATTGTTAAATAATTTCAATGAGCTTCCGAGCGAGGAAACTGTGTCGGAGCAACCGTAGAACGTCAATGTCGGACGGCAAGTGCAAGAACATTGTATTCGTCTAGCTTCGTTACTATTGAAACGGTGCGAATGCGATGGATAACGAAAAGTCGGTTGAGATATGAGTGTGCGCGCGGACGGGCCGGACCGGGGCGGGGTGGGGCGGGGCGGGGCGACGCCTCGCGCGGGTGGCCGTTTGGGCTTACAACAATAGACAGTGGTAGCAATGGCAGTAGCGGCGGCAACGGGATTTGACCAGTGAGCCGGCGAGAACGCTTGCGCCGGGCGAGAAAGTGGCATTTTCGCCCTTAACCGTGCGACGAGAATTCCCCGTGAGCGCTTCTCAGCGAAAAATACACATCGCATTTGTTGTTGCGCTTAACGTACGAAGTATACATTTATCGCAATTATTTTGTATGCACTCATCGATTGTATATCTATAGCGCGTAAATGTGTGTAAACAAAAAGAGGGCAAAAGCTTTGCGCGAAATCAGTTCTTGCCACTCAGTCAATCGGCGCAGGAAGTTTGGGAATAACACGAAAAGCTCAAGGCTCAGTGCATCATCACAGTCTAAAAAATATTTCAAAGCAATGTGCATGGTCTTGATTTGGAGCTATGCAGGTCAATTTATTTCCGTACTCGCAGTGTTGTCGCTGAGAAATTATTTGAAGGCGATTGAAGAGCAGACTGCATTGGCAATTCTTCGTGGGGCTAAGAAGTGTGATTATGTAGTAAACTTGGTACATAATTATTTCTTTCGTAGCGGAATACGGAAGACAATTTGAAATCTTGAGCAACCACGAGCTGACTTTCTGAAGAACAATTTTTAGAACAATTTTTAAAAGATTGTCTAAAGGTCAGGGAAAACATGATAGTTTTTAAAAGAATGTAATCTTTTATAACATGGATGACTTGTAAAATATTGGAAATTCTAACTCATCTAGTCAAGTTTTACTTGACGTCATTTCATCTGCACTCTGTAATGAAATGTTTTTAAATTCAAAATGTAATTTTATTAAATATCAGGCAGTAAAGTTTACCGCAAAGAAGTCTTTAGTCCAGTCATGTCAGATGTCAGGCTTTTACACCAAATCAATGGTAAAGACTATCACTTGAAATCACAGTTTAAAAATACACGGTTTGAAGAATACAGTAACATGAATTGACGCTCATAGGACGATCATTTTTCCTAAATATGTATGAGTTTTGTTAAAAAGAGTAGCTACAAATATTAAAAGTAGCTACAAATATAACTTACATATGTTTATATGACGATTGGATGTATGTGATATGATTATGTACACAAATATGTATGATTATTTGACATATTGACAAACATACTGTAAACACAAAACGGGACATTACACACATGAAACCAGTCTGTTCAAAAAGTGTGTGACGAAAATATTTTAAATATATGTAATTAATTAGCTTTTGTTTATATAAAATTTTGAGTATGTTTTAAGTAAATAAAATAGCAAATCGATAGCAACATCGTACGTTAACATTAATTACAAATTACAAATTTAAATAGTTTGATATCCATTGTAGTTCTAGTCGCACTTTTAGTAGGATTTCTTCTGAATTGATGAGTTTTTGAAAACAAGGAAACACGCACGTAACACAAAGGGGAGATTATCGACTCGAATTTGTTGTTCAATTACTTCAATTGTTTATATTTCAATGTAAATTTGATAAATGAAATCGCTGCCTTGATTCATTCTTGTTGAACAGACTTCAGGTACTTTCGAATAATGTTAATGCATTGACAAACAAAGCTAGTCCCAGATACTGTATTATTGTATTAATAAATTAATGAATTTTTGTCTCTTGCCTATTTTTAACACAACAATGGAGACAATTTTTGTGTGCTGCGGAATTAGAGAAAATCCAACAAGGAAAGCTGAAAATTTACAAAATGTTAGAAAAAGAAGCGCAACAAAATTATAAAATAAGAAAATGATAAGATATAAGTAGATGCCGCGGTTACTCGAAGCGTATTAGCCAATTTTAAATAAAAGTGCACATTCGCCAACTGAAATTGTGTAGGTGCAAAGGCATAAATAAAGAAATAAACTGTTAAAATATGACGACAAATATTTGACAAACCATTGTCAGTACGTTCGTCCAGGCGCGTGGCGTTTATATGCGACTGTATTATCGCGAATGGTGAGAATTTGCCGCCGAAAGAAAAGATTCTGATTAGAAATACAACAATTTCGGAGCAACCAAAACACAAACATTAATTCTAGCATTGCTTATTTAAAATTTGTATTATAGTTATTTCGGGAGAGGGCCACTGCGATCCTCCGGTCAGCTGTTTGGCGTATGCTAGTCACGCCTTTGGAAACTAATTGCGGTGGTGAGGCGAGTGCCGGTCAAGCAACGATCGGCAACGGTACTCCCGAAACGTCAACTCACATGTGACCTTCAGACAGCCGGCTGAAATTCGCTGTGAATGGCCTTAAGTGTATGCGATAACGAATGCTTTCGAATGTGCCATGTGGACGAGCATTTGCCGATGGCTGCTTGACTGCTTGGTTGGGTGGCGTTTCGCGTTATGTTGGTTGTTGTCGAGATTATTTCGTGTAGTACTTACTGCACATGCTCAGTGTGCGTGATTATGGGGAGGGGGAAATGGGAAAGCTTTTTGCGCTGCCAGAGCCATGCGGCAAAGGGTGGTTTGTGAATGTTTGACAGTAGCGAAAACTTTTGTGAAACGTCACTGTTTGAAAGTAAAAGTAAGTAAATTTACCGCTTTATAACACTTTGAAAACTACAAGAGAAAGAGCGAGTGAGAGCGTAATTTTCTCAGGTGATAGTTTTGCCCTTGAACTTGCATTTGAAGGGCATTGGTATAAGAGCTTCTTGGGAGAGAGTTTTTAACTTTTGTGCAACGGTAGATGGGAGAAAATCGACAGGTAGAGATTGAGCTGTGCTCAATTGTAAAATGCGTGGAGTTTGAGTAAGTTCGGGTGGTATATTTTTTCGGGCGCAGTTTGCCGGTACTGCGCGTGCCCTGTATAATTCTCGCACCGGCCACAAAGTCGACATATGCAATTTACTATAGTTTTTGTTGATTTTGGCGTCCGCAATGCGTTTTGTGTTGACTCTCGACGAATTGCTTCGTTAAGTGGCTGAATTATCAGCGATAACGCGCACCGCTACTGGCTTCACTGTAGCACAATTAAGATCATTCAATTTGCGAGCACATTTGCGTTTTTCAATCATCTATCGCTTCCTTATTGTACGCCGAATTCGCTGTAGCGGCGGCTACAAGATCGTATGTTGTCAGCGAAAGCCAGTAGAAACGCCGCTGACGAATGCAATCAGCGTTAGCGCCTGTGACTTTTATTTCACCTTTGCGCAGCGGCCAGCGTCGTCACTAGCAATCCATTACGTACACATATAGCGGCAGCAGCAGCGTTAGCGCCCTCGTCATCGTCAACGCTAACATAAAAGCGGTGTACGTCGCATTGCTATGCTGGAGCGCTGCCGGTAGAACCTAAATCCGATTTCATAGTTGACTGCAAAACTTTCCAGAATCTTTTCTTTCGTTGGGTTCGCATTACAGTTGTTGGCATTCGGCGGACGTTGAGTACACATTTCTTTTTAACTACCAATTTACAGAAAGCAACACTTGTGCTAGTAGATGGGTTGAGTTTACCTTTGATTGAGAAAGGCTAAGCTTTAGTTCACGACGGAAATGCGAAAATTAAACGCTGTTTAATTTGCAATTAGCGATGCACTGGAAATCTCACTGGACAACTACTGCACGGAGAACAACCACTTGGAGCAAGAGCTGTTCGAGCACTAAGTCACTAAAAAACGAAATGCCAGCCGCTATAGTCGCTGACGCATGTACTCGTAAACTTCACGTCTCCATGAACGAAAAAAGCGCATGTCGCTTTGCCACACGACTTTGCTGCTGGGTACTCGTATCTGCCGTATGTGTATGAGAAAAATAGCAGCTGGTAAAAAAGGCAGCGATTCGTGTGGTTTGGTGGCATTGCACGTACGCTACAGTTTGTGATCGATTTAGTGTTCGTTGGGTAAAGTTGTTATCAATATTTATTATTATTTGTGATTGCTCAGACCACTTGCCACTTCAAAACTGGTCACAGTCTGGCATAGGTCCCAGGACACATGGGAAGACTGAAATGGCAGATGATAAGCTTGCAAATAGAGAAACTAAGATAAGTACACTCCATATCCGGAATTGGGTTGTTTTTCACAAAATCGACAGGCCTTCAAAGATGCCAGTTAGAAAACGATTCTGCTATCTATTTTATCTGGCAGCATGCCCAAGTTGACACAGTATGTCACAGAATAAAAAGGACTTATACTCATAATCCCATCAATGACAATGCAGTTTTACCTGGACTAAGCTAATCTAATCTTTCGGTTCATTGACCTTCTAGCTCCCAATCTTCTTATCTTCTTATCTTAATCTTGTTAAAAAAATTATCAGTGATAGTTTTGTGGTGGAGAAGCAATGTTTGTTCGGGGAAAAAAATTGCATGTCAATAGGAGGCGTGATAGAGGGTGTAGAAAGTAGTAGGCTTGTAGGCCTTTGGGAAACAAAGGCAAAACAAATTGCATATGAAGAAGAAGTGTTTCATAATTAATTTTAATTTTTAATTTTTTTAAATATATGTAAACATAAATAACGGGTAACAGTTTCGGGGGTGGGGGTGTAGAAACTAGGAAAACTAAAAAAATCGGTATAGGTATATATGTATATATTTGCGGTTCTTACTTTTTTTAATGCTTTGTTATCTTTTCACACAGATGTCGATAAATCTACTCCATGAAATAAAAGACTAGGGCAGACTAGTTCTCTCATCTACCCCCGCGGACAACGCCTTGGTATAAATTTTTGCAGTGATATGTATCTTTTTTACATTGCGCTGTATCAAAATGTCGGTTCAAATAGAAAAATAATGCTTAAATAGCGAAAAAATATCATCAATGACCGTTAATTATTAACGCTTTCCATCCCAAGCAGGCCTACAGACACTCTAGGGTTTGGGTTAGGTAAGAGGAGTGTAACAACTATTTTTCATAATTTTTTTTTATTTTCTCAAAGAACACATTAACAGCTACTCACCAATAATTTTTTTAGTTTTATTGAGGCTCACAATTTATTTAAAATAATTTTTGTTTCTCACACAATTTCAAAAATAATTATTTGCTTACTTTCTCACGTACTTTAACTTTGTCTTACAATTACTGCCGTTGTGCATGTGCCAGCGTTATCTGCCAACATTTATTTTATAAAATGGAGATTCCCCTTTCCATACGTGTAAAATCAGCTATAAAAAAATCATATAGTGTAATTTACAGAATTTTTTTAAGCTTAGGATGTCTACAGGCCTTCTTGGGAACTAGAGGGTTAAATTTTCAGGGGCTACTTAAACTTATTCATAGGTCGGATAGGTTCAGATAACATTAAAGTTGAAAAGAAATTATGAGTACTGTTGTATAGTCGTTTCACGTTCTGAAAATGAATATCGTGCATGGGTTGACTCTTAGCAGGAAATGGACGTATGTTCGTAATGTCACGAAAGGACTTCTCAGGCAAAGCGAAAATTGTTTTCACCGGCTTCACTCTCTTTTCAATTGCAGAATAGCACCTGACGCATATAATAGACGATCCCATTGTTTGTAGGGCGCACCGAATACGACCAGCACGAACTCACGCTTCGGCTGGCAACTCCGGCCCATGTACTATATTCACCGGTAGGCAGCTGATATAGCAGTGCGCAGAACTGTAGAATTTTTAAAAGTACATACTTTGCGTGCTCAGCAAATGCTGCGCGCTCTATGTGTGCCATGGTAGAAAATGCTCCACAGATGATGTGCATAGGCAGATGTGCCATGAGTCGCAAGCTGCTTATGCCGTAACAGCTGATAAAGAATTTTTGGCACTTTCTAGACTACACTTAAATTTGTGCCCCGCAAGCGTGGCAACCGCATGTTAGAGATAATTATTTAAAGTTCTAGGCGTTCAATTGCGCCTGGATGTTTTTTCCTTTTTTTAACCGTTTTTCATGCAGATCTCGAAAAATTGGGCAACCAAAATGAGCTCATCGCTTTTGTCTCTTTCACCCAATTCGCTTTATTTCGCTATGAGTTTCTCTACTTTTGTCATTGTGCTCTCTTTTGTTTAGCAGGTGTGAAAAACAACAACAAAATATTAAAATATAAGCACAAATAAAAAAAATCCCCCAAAAAATTTCAAATTGAATTAACAAATCCAAAAAATACCGGCTGCCGACTGGTAAAATGGAACAACAAATTTTAGTGTTATATCATTTGTGCGTTTTATTTTGATGCCTTTTGCTTTCAACTGGCGACTTCTTTGGCTAATTCGTTGGTAAACAAATTTAAATTAATATTTTCAACTAAGAATTTCTCGCACAAAACTTAATAAAAAGTTATTTGCATTATTTACTTGCACTTTTTCATCAAGTTTGATTGAAATCATTTTCAATGCTGACACTTTTTTTTTAAATTAAATTTATATTTGCTTAATTGTGGGGCTGCGTTTAGTATTAAATATATATTTTCAAATGGGCATTCGCGGGAGAATGCAAGCAAACTTTAACCCAAATGGTCATCTTAAGTTAAATATATGTAGTCGCAAAATCCGAGCTTCACGCTGTAGTTCAGAAGCGGAAATTCTTTATTTCTTACAAAAATAAGGAAAATCGCGCGAGAAATATAGGTGTATAGTTGTAGTTAAATTTGCATATGGAAATGCAGTTTCGAACGTATAAACCAAAAAATTGTTACTAATGCATTGCAACTTTATGGCGTAACACTTGAATTAATTTTGGGTTGTGTCTGTGATAAGATGAACTCAGTGGCGACATCTGTGGGGTTATGGTGAAACAAAGCATTGCCATTCATTGAAAAACTTGCACTGAACTAAGAGACTGGGATGAAAATACTTTTTTTGATTCAAAATCTTTACTTCTGCTTTCAATATATTTTTTTAAGGGATACTTTTTTTGATTCAATATCTTTAGTTCTGCTTTCAATATATTCTTTTAATTTGTATTCCAGTCGCAGTAAAAAATGTTTTTAAAACTTGTGAGTAAAGAACCTACATTGTTGACTTCACAGTTCCAGACTCATCAATTAAACAGTCGTAGTAAACATTACTATTTATATTTGATGTGATTTATTTAATTTTTATTGTTCTTATAAAAATCTGTCATGTGTTTGGCGAGTTTTTCAGTCTCAGCTATGGTGATGGCATTGTAGAGTGAAACGCGTATGCCGCCCACTGAGCGATGGCCCTTCAATTGGATCATGCCCAGGGTTTCGGCTTTGGCCAGGAACTCCTTCTCCAGCGCGTCCACACCCTCAGCGCTGCCAATGCGGAACGGCACGTTCATGCGGGAGCGTACTCGCTTGTCCACGGGACAAACGTAAAAGCCTCCGGACTGCTCAATCACATCATAGATCAGTTGCGATTTAATTTGCGAGTTCTTAGCCATGCCTGCTATGCCGCCGTTGCGCTTGATCCATTTGAAGACTTGGCCCATGACGTAAATGCTGCAAAGTACACGAACACGTTGGTACAAATTGGTGCCTCTTTGAATTGGACATTGCATTGACTTACCCGAAAGTGGGCGGTGTGTTGAGCAGTGAAGCGTTTTTGTCCATCAGCGAGAAGTTCAGAATCGAAGGCGTCTCTTTCAGCTGATGGCCAATGAGATCTTCGCGCACTATCACCACCGTGGTACCCGCTGGGCCGATATTCTTCTGTGCGCCAGCAAAAACGACACCAAACTTGCTGACATCCACAGGGCGTGAGAGAAAGTTCGAGGACATATCGCAGGCTAATGGCACATTGTTGGGTATCTCGGGCACAAAATCGAATTCCACGCCCTCCACTGTCTCGTTGTCGCAGTAGTAGACATAGGAGGCTTTGGGGTCCAGTTTCCAGGTGTCCTGACGCGGCACTGCGGTGTACTTTGCTGCTTTCGGCAGCACCAGGTTTACTTTGCCAAACAGTGCTGCTTCTTTGGAAGCCTTGGCTGACCACGAGCCGGTGACCACGTAATCTGCAACGCCGGTTCGGCCAATGAGATTGAGACAGATCGCCGCAAACTGGCCCGTGCCACCACCCTGCATCAGCAGCACTTTGTAGTTGTCGGGTATGTTGAGCAGTTCGCGCAAGTCGCTGATGGCACCCTCCTGGATCTTGGCGTAGTCCGCGGAGCGATGCGACATCTCCATAACCGATATGCCGGTGCCATTGCAGTTGAGCAGGTTGTCTTGCACCTCTTTGAGTACCTGCCAATCGATCAAAGTACACGTTGGATAAATGAAAACACAGGTTAGTATCACATTTGATGGGTTATTGTAAAATGTCTCGTTTGTTTTGTATGTTTGCAACACTCTCCGATGCTCAAATCGCTCAAAGTTTTCTTTCTTTTATGTATTTAAACAACGAGTTAAGGAATTTGTATGGTGATGTACGTATGTATGTATGTACATACATCGGTCTATTGAGCGCATTAGCTCGGTTTATTACGCTGATGTTGTACTAATTTGACATGAATTCGAATATTTGTTAGAACCGCACAAAGTGGCTGATAATGGCTCATCTTTGTTCAAGCTAACAGAACCGACAAAGTCATGAAATGGGCTCACCTCTTCTGGCAATTTGGCGGGACCGGCTGCGAAATTGATAACCATTTTGTGTTTTTGAAAATTTCGAATGACTCTGAAGCACGATTGAATGTTGAAAGCGTAGTCGAATCGCAACACGTCTGCACTGCAGTGACTGTTGAGTAAAACTGAACTCTGTAGTCCAGCCACTTTATGAGCGAGCGGAGGAATAATAAATGCTGAAGCTGAAACCGGTGCAAAATAAAAATAAAAAGATAACAGACAAAACAAAATACAGCTGAAATGAAAACAAGAAACACACAAATATCACTCGTATTAACCCGAATGTGCGGGGAATTGTTTTTCTTTGAGTTTTGCGAAAGCATTTTTGAAGCGATTTAATACGAAGAGTAATTGAAAAATTAAATTTTTTGAGTGCATGTTTAGTGTGACCATATGGTCACGCTAGGCACTACCGAGTTAAGCTATGTATGTGGACTGTAGTCGCGCTGGATAGGCGGTGGCGATAAGGCGGAGAGGGCTCGCGCGCTGCGCTAACAACAACACCACAACATCGGCCGATGTAACAATAAGACAAACAACAGTAACAGATCGGCAGCAACGAGCCACGGGTCACTTGGAGTGGTCAACGACGGCGAGTGCCTGGGAGGCGGTTGCCATGTAAAAAGTGCATTTTAGTGGAAAACAAGTGCTGCACGCTACATCCAGCTATTTAAAATGATTTTAACTTTTTGCTTATGTAGGTCTAGTGTGTAATTTTCTGTCAAAGATTAGGATAAATATTCCGACTCAATATGAATATGTGAGTTGGTTGGTGTTCTAAGAAAACTCGTCTATAAATGTTGCTTTTGCGTGCTGCAAAGAATTCAGCAAGAATGCAGTATTTGGTAGTAATAAAAATTAGTGTTATTTTTTTCTTTCTAAGTATAGCACTGAAAAGAGTCACCGTCTACGTGTAGTGAGCATTTGCGTAAACAAATGAAACGTAAACAATCGGTTGAGGAAATTGTATGGTACTGCACGCGTGTCGGTGGGTATTAAAAGAGAGCTCATTTAATTTGCTGATATCGTGCTAATTTGCATGACATCGAGCAGGTTTTACGGCAGACTCAAGAATCCAATTATCAGTACCAGTTAGAATTGGACACAATGGCTGATAAGGAACACGTTTTACCTGTGTGTATAAATATCCGAAACAAAATACATGAAAAAATTTGCAAAAAATTAGGTAATATCAAACTGGTTCACTTTTAAGGACAACTTGATGAAGCGACAACAATATTTGATGACCACTTTTGACAGGATATGCTGCACTACAGGGAATATTGACTATAATTGAAAATGCCGAATAAAAACTTGGCGCTCTATTTACTTAGTTGGTATGATAATAAGTTAAAACTTAAAACAGCAAAATGCAAAGATAAACAATCCAAAGAATTAAATTAGAGTCATTGTAAAGATCATACAACGGTGATGAGAAGGCTGAATGAGCGCAAGAGAGTGTACAAAAACAAGATTAAACCGTATCGACTGATTGCAAAATTCAAGTAATTAAGCATAGATTATGGCTACAGTCAATGTTTTCGAAGTGTCATGTAAAAAAGTGCATTCTGATTAAGAGAATGTGATGTAGAAGGTTTTAATCACGCCAGTTGGAAATTAAAATCGAAGTATGAGTAGCGCTTTTGTAAAAGTATTGGATGCCATATATTGGATTTTCAATTCGATTTACCAATTGAATGTATTTTTAATATATTTGCGACATAAAAGTGCTTAATTTTGAATGTTATTAAAGTTATTCTATCCTACTTGCGGGCGGTCTTGGACACTACATAGACGGTTAAATGGAGGTGATATCTTGATTCCTGATATTAAATCATGAAAAGTAAAATGTTAAGAGTTGAAAATAATAAAAAAAGAAACCATTTATACCATTTAAGTGTTCGATTTTTGCTTTCAATTTTCTCTTAAGGCAGAGGAATTATATGGAATTATAAGAGCATGAACATTGTTTTTAATTTCTAGAAACAAATCTTCGGGTCAACTTGGCACTGTGCCATATAGATATTTCAAATTCTACAATCTTTCTCTTTCTCTTACAATGTTTTTTTAAATTTAGTTTCGTTTTAGTTAGTGACAAGAATTAATATATATGTTTATTATTTTTTAATATTTTTTGTATCAATTTATTAACCACAATTTATGAAGTAGGAATTTGTATTCTATTTGCTTATTTTTCCGAATTAGCTTTTCGGCAAAGTTCAATGGAAAATTTGTATTGTTTATTATTTTTATTATAGTTTGTTATTGTTTTTTATCTTTTTATTGTTTATCTTTATTACTTTCGATAACATTCCCTGGCAGCATTTTTTATCACACAAGTTATCGTGAAAATTTCTATTTTTACATTCATTAGTTTGTTGATATTTAAATAACCAATTGTACGGTTTTGCTTGCCATTGAGTTCATATAATTTCTCGAAACCAACAACAAGCATTCTTTCAAAAATAATACATTTCTTAAGAATAAAATTCAGTGACTTGACAATAGTCTTCAATATTTGTTGACATTTCGACTGCTTTTGTAGTTGACTTATTGAATGACACGTTTCGAAGCGAAACAACACTGCAAGTTCGGATTAATTTGTGAACAATAATTTCTAGACAGGAAATGCAAATTAATGCAGCTACACTCTTCGTGCGGCACTTTTCAGCAAAGCAAATTTCGAGTCGCGCTCAGAACGAAGCAGCTTCGCATTTGTCGCTCTTGTTGTTGCCGGCGTTGATTACTCGTTTCTGTGCGGCAAACCGGTTTCGACGATCTGAGCGGTCAACGAGATTTTGTACGCTTTTGAGTGCTTTTCTTCATTCTGTTTTTCTACTTCTTGTGAATTTCGAACTAGAACTTTTTTGAGCGTTAAAGTTTGAGCAGCAAAAGTTTATTAAACTTTTGCGGGCGTTTATTTTATTCTTCACAAAAATAAATGTAACAAAAGCAAAACGAATGGTTTTGTAAATACTGGGAATATTTTTTATGTATTTTTTTATGTATTCATTTATTTCTGTTCAATTGTTGGGTCCATAATAAATGCATCTAAGTTATAAATTAAACATATAAAAAACCGCTAAAAACGTAAAAATCTCACGTAAAAATGCATGATTTAGAAAATGTATGAAAGATTATTGAATTTAATTTGAATTAAATATAAAATGACCGAAAGCAAAATGAAAATTGAATGGTAACGAATAAAACGGTAATTATATGGAAATTAATAAACAAAATTGAACTGAACTTTATCCTCATGACACTTTAAATTCATTTTATTGACGGTCCCGAGCAACAAAAAGGCATTTTACCGATATAGGATCACAAAACAATGAAAAAAGGGGGGGGGGGGGGGTGGCGCCTTAGAAAGAAAAAAAGGTGGCACTTTACATTTTTATGCCATTTTGGAAATCATTGTATACATTTTTTCCTTTTACGATATGCTCGGATATCATTTCGGATTATGTAAAACCTTAGTATTTTATAAGTTTTTGGTTACTTTTTCACCGGAAGAAAAACCTACAGTTTTTTTTTAAGTTTTTTCTTAGCCAAATTTGACACTTGTTTTTACCCAGACCGTGTTATTGCGTCTGTTCCCTCAAAAATCACATTAAAATTTATGTTGTCATATATACCTAAAATGACGTTAGGAATTTTTTTGCTTGGATTGCTGGAACGTCGAAATCGAGCAGGGGTGGCACCTTACAAAGAGTGGCACCTTACAAAGATTTCCCCTATCGAAATAAAATTATTGTTCCAAATAAAGAAATGTTTTATGAACATAAATTGAAGCAAAGAATTGAATTAAAGTTTAAAATGCAATACCTTTATAGCTGCTTTATTGAAATATTTTCGCTTTATGAAAACTGAGCTGAGAGCATTTAACAATTTCTCATGCGTTTTATTAAAAACTATTCAGACAAAAGTATGCAGTGCATTTGCTAAACATGTGCAACGTTGTTCCAGCTGCAGCTGCTGGCTGGGCTGTATTCGCTGGCATTTTCCACAGACTCCGCATTCCAGAGTACCGCACTGAAACCAATATCATACGCAAATATTTGGGTCAACGCGCAGCTACGCGGCCGACACACAACACACACACACACACACGGATACACAAAGCGCACAACGCACACTTGCGAGTCATCTTAATTAAAGGCATCAATTTGATTTTAACCATTCCCCAGCGCCGCCCCCCAAACCGAAGTGTTAATAACAACATTTCCCCACAAACAACAAACGGCCAATGGGCAGATCGGCAAACCTATAACAGAGAAGTGCGCTGCACATGTAATGGCCGGAACAGCGGGAGCCCGAGGACTCGAGCAAATGCAGGTCAATACACCAATTACTGCAGCTACGTGAGTGGAAATTTCAATGGCCGAAGTCGTTGAAGAGTTGAAGTCTGAATTGGCTGCAGTGGGTGAAGCGGTCGCCGGTGTGTGTGTGTGTGTGTGTGGTGTTTGATAGTTCTGAGTGCTAACCGCAGGAAATGTGCGAAGAAGGCCATAAAAATCATGGTCAACATTGCTGCTGGTGAAGCAGAAATGTGACAGGCGATGGTGTTGAGTACTTGCAACAACTAGCAGCTGCTGTTTGAGATGTACGCTTTTATATTTATTACTGCATGACAAGCTTTAGTGTTTTCTATAAAAAATGTGAAGAGAAAATAGCGATTGCTAAATGTCAGCCCAAAAGTATGTGAGAAAAAGTGCTAGTTAAAAATATTGTAGCTGACCGATGAGATGTCTTCGTGCTTTTTTAAGATATCATGGCACGTTAGAAAGGGGAATTTTTAATGATTTATAAAATTATTTATTTCCCAGATCCTTTACTATATTTTTTTTTTTAGCATATTGTCTCTTATATAGGTGGAGCTGAAGTCGCGTAGAAAAAAAAACACGTCCTCCATTGCGGACACTTAATCTCCGGATTGGCTCGACCGATTTTAGAAAAATTTTTTGAGTTCTTTTTATTAACTTATTTTTTACAAGAATCCACCACAATATTCAAGCAAAATTTTTAATTTAAAGTACTTTTTCTGGTAAAAAAGGTGAAAAACGCAATCAATTTTTGACACTTTTTTTCAAAAAGCTCCTATCTTTTTATTTTTAGCGTTTTTTTATTTTTCTGGTGAATTCCTGTGCCCGAAAGCTTAATAATTATGAATCTTTTTTGTTTTTTTTTTAATTTTTTTTGTTTGTTTCACATTAGCCGATTAGCTTTTCAAAAAGATTGATAATAAAAGAGCTGGAAAATAAATAAGTTTGTAAATCATTAAAAATTCCCCTTTCTAACGTGCCATGATACCTTAAGGGGGAAAGCCACTGTGACGGGTAAAAAAAAAAAATTTTTTTTTTTTTTTAAATCAAAGCTTATATATTCAAAAATATGTGTACAAAATTTCAAGTCAAAATTTCAAAGACTCGAGTGTTTAACACACGTATGAAAATTTTAAAAGATACATGATTTCATTACGAGAGAAATGGACTCAAAACTTTAAACGCGTTTTTCTCGAAACGAATTTTTTTGAACTGGCGGCATCAATAACTCGAACAATTATGAACCGATTTCTAATTTTTTTTTTGTTTTGTTCGTCTTAGTAGTGGTTAAGGTTAAGCGTAGCCGATTTGGAAAATTTTGTTTTTTACTATTTTTTAAACTGTCTCAAAACCAAAAAAACAAGGTCGAAAACATGGAAATATTTTCAATCGGTCGCCATTTTGTGAAAAATCAAAATAAAAAAAAAACGGCTACGTACAAAGATAGCTACATTCATACAGATTACAATAAAATTTTATTTTATTTTTTCTGAGTACGGGTTTTTGAGAAATCGATGCCGCCAAGGAGGGGGAATTTTTTTTCAAGCGCTACGGGATCATCTCTATTGTTTAAACTATTTAATATTTTTTAATAAAAATTTGTGGAAATATTATTAGATGTCTGCTTAAGGGAAGGCTCCCCTGGATTTGGGCAAAAATAAGGCAAAGTTTGTAATTTTTTTGTGGGATAATGAAAAGGCGTACAAACTTCCGGTTTTGACTATTAAATTCGTCTATTATTTAGGAGTTTAAAAAGTTAAAAAACTTGATGAAATTCAAAATGGCGGCTACAAAATGGCGATTTCCGTAGGCCTCTGCGCGCCAAACATCGCTCGAGAACTGTAATCCTGCAGCCTCTTGTAGTGGACTGAAATCAAAAAGCATTGTCATTACTTAAAGATAACAAAATTGTCTGTGCATTGAACTAGACTCAAAAAATTTAAACGAAAAATTCTTGCACAATGAATATTTGAAGTAAAAAGTTAAATTTTTTGCACCTTTTTTTAATTTCAACCACATTTAAAAATTAAAAATAAATAACTATTTATGCAAATTGTTGGTTCAAGGCATACAGAAAATCAAATACATTCGAGCAGTTTTTAGATGAAGAAAATCGGATCATTAGATCAAGTCCAGGGATTTCAGTTAGATTGGAAAAAATGGTTTCGAGATACACGCGTTTGAAGTTTTTAGAAAGTCAAGTTTATCAAGTTTTTTAACTTTTTAAACTCCTAAATAATAGACGAATTTAATAGTCAAAACCGGAAGTTTGTACGCCTTTTCATTATCCCACAAAAAAATTACAAACTTTGCCTTATTTTTGCCCAAATCCAGGGGAGCCTTCCCTTAATAAAATAAAAAAAACCCGATCCAAAAATTCCTATATTTACTCGGTCAAAAAAAATGTTTAAAATCACTAATTTTTTGACCCGTCACAGTGGCTTTCCCCCTTAAAGCAATTTAGAAATTGACTAACTAAATAAACTTTAAACTAAATAAGTGTTCGATATATTTATACTTTATTAGCAAAATCTGTATTAATTTAATACAAATCGGTTCGAGAAATCGTAAATGAATTGTAATGCTCAATTGTGTAAATATGTGTGGATGTGTTGGAGATTTTCTCTGCTCTTGAATGAACCACGTGAATATGTTTACTGGCGTTGTTCCATATTACCAAATTAACATAATTTCAAGATGAAGAAGAGTAAGAAACGTGATGTCGTTCATGTAATTCTACTGCTGCGCCTGAACTTTTCCAACTATGTCGCTCCAGAAGGTGCCATACTCCTTCAGCACTGTGCCGCTGCAAAATAATTGGAAATTTTTTTATTTTTTTTAATAAACTCAAATTAAGACTCAATACAAATTTCAAAACAAATATTTAAAATAACAAATATGTACTAACAACAATATTAGTGTAGTGCAAGTGTAGCTTAACAAAGCCATTCATTCATTCGTTCGTTGAGTACAGTAGATATCTTATTTGGCAACTGCACAAATAAGAGTGCATTATGCAATTATCCCCAACCCAAATTAACTTTTAACTGCAAAATGGCCGATCAGTCTGCTTAGCGGTAATTGAAAGCGGCCAGCTGCCGCAGCTGGCAGTCAATGAATCAACAGTTTTATGAATGGATCAAAATGCACAACGCTGCCAGTGCGCGCGCTCACCAATTCCAATTCCGTCAGCGCTGCGCATGCGTGCGACCAGCCCAAATGCTCCAATAAGCGATAAACTGCAAAATCATTGCAGCGCGCAGTGACCGCTGAGTCGGGTGTCTGTCGGTCGGTCTGTCTGTTGTGTTGCTTGCAGCTTGCTTGCTGCTTTTTCTATTTTCTTAATTTCTGAAAAGTTTTCTTGTGCTTGTGCGTGTGTGCGTGTGTGTGTATGTATGACCATTTTGGCCAAAGCGGCCGCAGCAGCAGCGCGCGAAATAGGCAAATAAAAAAAATTTGCGATATGCTACTAATGCATCATGTTGTCTGCAATTCCATTTTTTCCACCATAAATAATTATCAGTTGTGCAATATTGGTATTTTTTATTGGCGTTTGCCATTTTCTGGCATTTGCTGATTGCGGCAAAAGTCCACACAAACAGTCGCAGCGGCAGCAGCAGCACCAGCGGCAGTTCCCATGCAAAAGGCAAGTGTGTCAGCGTTAACAACAACAATAACAACAACAACAGTAACAGCGACAACGACAGCTTAGTGCTTTAATGACGATGTCGCCATTAAAGTTTGTGTTAAAAAAAACAAATAAAACTAAAAAATACTTTAATAAAAAAATCGAAATGAGCAACAACAACAGCAACATTCAAATGAATTAAAAACTTGCAATTACGCGTAGGTACATTTTGGTGCATGAATGTTGCAATTGAAATGGGCAACAAGCGCGACACGCAGACACAGTTTCGCTACAATGTTCACGTTGCGAGCGTTTGAAAGGTTTTTTGTGTTTTTGGCAGTAATGTTGTCTGCTTATGGGAATTGCAGTGAAGGTGTTTGAGCAAATAATCTTCTTATTTACTATTTGTTTTTAATAATGATTGGTGTGTTTGTGAAAGGGTTTTGACACATAACAACGATTGCGAAACAAAATTCATGGACCAAGAGATTAACGCTGAAATGAAAAGATTTTTTAATAGACTCGTATAATAAACTGGTTAAAGTTGGAATTTTAAAACTGAAAATTTTATGGTTTCTAACTTGAAACAGCAAATTAACATCCATGTATACTGTACGAGCGATTATATTCCAACGAAAAAGATGTTGGAGGTTGACGGCAAAGAGGGAGGCCGTCTCTCGGGTGGAAGAACCAAGTTGAAGATGCTGTGTGATCTTTTGGTGTGACCAACCGTAGAAGGCGCGCGCAAAGCTGAATCGTCTGGAGAGAACATTTGCGGCCGACCGTAACCCGCTAACTGGTTGTTATGGCCACTTAAGTGAGCAAGTAACCAACTTGGAAAATGTTTTGAAGATTGCTTTCAGACTGTAATATATCTTTTCTGCTTTAACGTTTTTACGATTAATGCGACATATGTATCCCATAGGAAATTTTTCATTGCATTAGTCAGATTTTCACTGTTGTGTTCTTATTATCTTTACAAAACTTAAAAGTCGTACGCATGGAAAGGATTTTTAGGACTTAAAAACCTATAAAAAAGGCAAAATAAAGTAGCAAAAAATGCACGGAAAGGCACTAAAAACTGCCAAAAAGGCAGAAAAAGGCACTAAAAACTGCATAAAAAGGCAAAATAGCGAATTAAAAACTGTTAAAAGGGCAAAAACAGGCATTTAAAAATAAGAAAAAAATACTAGAAAATCTAAAAAAACGGTATGTATTTTTTAATAATTTCATTTCATCTGACGTATGCAACATACAATATTTATACCTCGTTTTTTGTAAAAGAAAAGGAACATCAAGGTTTTCAAAGGTAGTTTAAAAACTAAAAATAAGATATTTTAATTGAAATGTTGGCACATATTTTAAATTCATATTCTAACTTCTCATATAAAAGCATAAAAGCCGTACTTGTATCACAAAAAAATAAATAAAATTTTTGCGCAACTTTTTAACTTTTTGATTTTGGCATGTTTTTTTATTTAAATTTTCCACTGAATAACAAAAAATAACGGCTTAGGAATGATCAAATCAATGTAAAAACATCGATAAGTTAACGAAATTGCAATGTTGCCACTTAATTTTTTTTTAGTTTAAAGGTATTTTTGCGAAACAAAAAAGGGAAAATATTAAAAACGAAAGAAAAATAAAAAGGCGCTCGACAAATCTTGAAAAAGGCATTTTGTGACATTTATAGGTAAAATAGGCACTAAAAAAAGGCATTTATGAGTGAAAAAAGCAAACTGCCTTTTTAAAGCAAAAAAAGGCAAAATAAAAGTGGTATATTTCTAATCAGGAGGACCTAATTCGTGCTCATTTTCAATCAGAAATGCTCTAGCAGCAAACAAAAAAGGCAATTTCTACAAAATCCTTTCCCTGGTCATATGGTTCTGCTCACAATAGACTTAAGAAAGCAATGTTTGAATTTGAATGAACACAAATTATAAACGGATAGTTTTTAATTCAGTTTTCCGCAGTTGAATAAGAACTTTTTCTAGTAAATCCTCTTACACATTTACAACTACTGGCCTAATTGACCCCTGTTGACCTGCCCACTATTCCACCAAAAGAATTAATCATTACAGCTCGAGTGAATTATTTACTGCCCAGCAATCTGAAACCACTTTAGTGCACAAAACAATCTAAATAGTCGCACGCAATCTGGTCGGGGGGGGGGGGGGAGGCAGCAAAAAATTGTTATTGAAATAAATGTGAAAAATGTGTATTAGCGTTACAACAACAATAACACCGTTAACTGGCAACAAGCCAGTGCCGAAACGATAATGCAACGTTTTGGAAAGCGAAAATTCTCGCCGGCACACGCACAGCTTGCGCAACCTGCGCCACGTTTCGGGTTTCGTTAGCTTTCGGCTGACTGACCGACTGGTTAGTTGGCTGGCTGGGCGGCTGGTTTGTTGGCTGGTTGGCAGCGACATAAATCAAAATATTTTATGCGAAAATGGTATGCGACACAAACATTAGAACCACCGCACAGTACAGTCGAATGCGTCGATGAACCCACTCAACCGCCGAACGACCAATTGCCCGGCCAGCCGGTCTTCCGATTGACCCACGGCAGCTGTGCCGCATGGCTGGCCAAACGCTTTGGAGGAGGGGTCGGTGGTTGTCAGTGCTTGTCGTTGCGTTGGCTAATTGCTTTGGAATTTCCATGTGGCTTTCGAGCAATTCTTGCAACGCATAAATTCGCTGTTATTCACTGAATTTGCGCAGCACTTACGTAAAGAACACACGGCCTCGCTTGTTCTGTGGCGCCTTCCAAATGAGTTTGGCACCCAGCTTGTCGCGATTGTCCGAATGCGTTATGGCCGAGCACTCGGGAATGGTTTTGGTGTTCTCGCTTTGCACCCACTCGCCGAGCCATTCGTTGGAGTTGGCATCACGCGCCTGTATGAAGAAGCCGCGAAAGACCTGCTGACCAGCGTGCGGGTAGATCACAACTGAGGAGAGCAAAATACAAATGATGCGTCGCGAGAGTTTAGTTGCTGAACCTGGACTGCACCTGAAATCTCTTGGCCGGGGTGAAAGGTCTCTGCGTTGGCGACCACCTCGAAGGGATTCGTGTGCGCTGGCTGTGTGCGCGCCTGTCCGTGGTTGGGCTGGTTGGCGCGCTTTTTGACACAGGTGTCTGCTGGTGCGCCGTCCGGAAAGCCGCCAGCTAATCCAATCACAGCGGCTATGCCGATTGCGTATACGACGTGGAGGCCGCACAATGAATGCATTTTGCAGTACTGCTGCGCAATTGCAACTAATCTTTTTGCACTGTTTTCGTTTAAAATTTGCAGTGGCAAATCGCAGATGGCACTTTACACTTGGCTACACTCGAATATTGCTATTGCACTGCGCAGAATGAATTTCCAAACATGCGTTGCGTCGCTTGTGTGGCGTTGCAGCGTGACGTACAGCTTGCGCCCGAATCTAATAAAAGTCTCTATGCGCTGCTGCGAGTATGGGCGCTTTTAAAGACTGCGCAGGCGCGCAATCGATGCTGTCGCTGCAGCAATTTCGGTGCGTGACGCGTGTGCTTTCGGTTAAGCTGTCGCTTGTAACAGCTGGCCAGTGTGGAGCGACTTGAGCTGCGGAAATTTTAAACAGTTTGTAAATAGTTTTTTGTTTTGAAATAGAGTAACAAAAAATGTGTATTTTTTAAGTTATAGAGGGCATACTTGAACTAGAAAAAATATAAAAAACTTTAAAAAAGTTGCTTTTAATAGTTGACAACTAATGTTACTGAAATGTTATTTAGGTTGATTTCAATTTTCAGCTTAAAAACTGAGAATAAAATGATACACCACCTATTCGGAAAATTGATTTAAGGTAGCTGAAAAATAAATAATTTTATAAATCATTGAAAATTCCACTTTCTAACGTGCCATGTTACCTTAAATTATAATTCTGGCAGATAGCAGATATATTTATTGTTAAATCATTTTTTAGACTTCAATCAATAATTTAGACTTGAACGATTAATGTATAACAAAGTTTCATGTTAAAGTTTGTTAATTCTCTACATATGCCACACATTTCCTACACAGTTCAGCTCAACCAGTTCAGCCGCATGAGTCACTGACCAGTTGTTGATCATTGACGGTTGGCGCATGCGTGCATGAGCAAAGCTCTCCCCGTCAGTCGATCTAAGCTTAGACGCACCGTATCTGTTGCTGCCGTTATCTCTTTTTGCAGTTGCTACCAATTGCAGGCGGCCAAGAGCGGCCGGAGCTATAGTAGCAATTTCCTATTCAGTGTTTGTTGTTGTTTGCTTGAGTTTTGGTTTGTTGTTATTTTCGGATTTCTCTTCGCTGTTTTGCGTCACTTTAGATTTTGATGCAGCGGCAGTGGACCAGTTCTGCCCATCAATGGTCCGACAGCTTTGTGCTCTGTCAGCAACTTGAAGCTTTTGCTCGAAATGCGTTTGAGTCATAATACAAATTTGGTTTTTTAGATTAATTAAAAAAAAAAACAACATTCCTCACTGATAACACTTAAAGTCGATGTGAGTGTAAAGTGGGTACGTATCCAATAATTCGCATAATCCAACTAACAATGGAATGAGTATTAAGTTACAAGGTTCTTGTGGCTGCCGAGGCTGGTTGTCAAACATTTCACGATTAGTTGTTCAGATAAGTTTACTTTTTGATTGATGAAGTTATTGAGTGTCCGTGCTAATGACACTTTGATACTTATTGGCGCTGATTTGGTTTGTTGGATCTTAGAAAAACTTTATAGTAGACTCGTTTGATATGTTCCTTTAGATATTTATGTTTTTTGCTTTTGACATTCATTCATTCAATTCAATATTGATTAACCCTAGAAAGGTGTATCACAACGGGCCCGTTAAGAGGCCTAAGTGTGTCTCATACAGAGGCAGCCACTTCAACCTAACAACCCTAGAAAGGTAATCTTCGTCGATCCGACGAACACCACATACATTTCTTCAAATTTATCCTTATTCTCCGATCCGATTGTTTTCTCTTTTCGTGTGATCTCAGTTGGCGATGTGCTTTATTGTGCGGATGGTTTAAACAAAAATATCTAAATATAATTATATAATGAAGTTGGTGCTTTTACGATTTCTAGTTCTTCCAAGAATCGAAGTTGAATACGACTTCGTCGATTCGACGAAGATTACCAACAACGTATGTAAAATATGATTACCCTTCTAGGGTTAATGTGCAATTAAAAGTCACATTTCTTACTGCATGAATGTGTATCTCTTTCTAATATAAATATTTAAATTTAACCCTTTACGGTTACGCGTACTGTAGGATGGTTACCGGTTACTGTAGGATGCTGCAAACTGTACAGACTCTCCTGTCCAATATATTGAACATTATTGAAAGGGTTAACCCAAAAAGTGTTACAAAACAGTTGCTAGTTGCGACATTTAGGAACCGGTAAACAAAAGATCTCAATAAAATTGTTTGATTGTGTTTGCCGTTTGGCATTGCTTACGTAAGACAAATGCACAGCAACCAGCCGAAACCACAAATTCTCATTACGCCGGGCATCATCTGTGCAGACTGTCAGCCCTCAATGGACACAACCTAAATAAGACAAAATCCCGACCCGTTTAATACGCACGAACAAATCTCCAAGCAATATCCGTACTTACTCACCGCTAGCAAGAAGAAAAATAAGCCCATAACGTGTTGCATCAAGCAAAACGGAATCCTTATGTAAAAATCCTAAACATGGTTGCACAGATGGCAACAACACTGAAGCAGCTGAAGCAAATTACCTGCCAATTGAATGCCCAACGAAATGCGTCGCCACGAAGTGTTGGCGTCGGGGGTGGTGCAGCCAAAAGGGCGTAGAAATTAAGGAAAACCCAACAAGCCGGCCAATCACTACAACAACAAGCGGCAAGCAACAGAAAGTCGCTGCCACGCAACACATGCCCAACAACTTTTGGCTTCTCTGCTCTGACCCGAAAGAAACCTGCGGCAACTCCACTGCTCCACTCCCCTCGCTGCTATGCCAGCATTGATTGCACGAAAAATCAGTGTAATTGAGTCTGCTCTCCGTTTGCTTCAAGACTTTGCTAATTTTGGCTCTGTTGAGGAGGTTTCAGATGGAAGGAATGGTTGACTTATGAGTCTGAGGAGCAGCTGGAATGCTCGCACGTGCCTTGGACTGCATTGTTGTGACACTCGGTTTGGCCAGTATTTTTGGTATTCGAAAACTGTCGCAAGAAACAACATTTATTGCGCTTCTTACCCGAAATTCAGCGATTTTCCGCACTTTTCAAGCATTAAAGCGTTCGTGCTTTTGGTGTCGAGTTGCGAAATATTTTTCTCAACTTTTGGGCCTGTCAAACTTTTTCCCAACTTTATTGGTGTTTCTGCTGCAGACTTGTACACATTATGCGATGTGTGTGGGCTGAGCAGGCAGTGGAGGGTATGGGAACATCATAAAGAGCAAAGCGAGAGCATGTCTATGGTTCATTTGGCGCTTTCGACGAGACGCAGTAATTGCAGTCAAGAGTTAAATAAATGGTTAATTTGTGGTACCTTTCTTGTTGCTTTTATGCGATTTCAATAAAAACTTATGAGCGGATAAGTACTTATTTGGTGGCGGTTTTATGCACCAGAAACATTGTTGCTACACAACTGCCGCAACATTATCTACAGCGCCTTGTGCAACATGTTGCCAAACTGTAGCCGAAACACGCCGACGGTGTATTACTATCTCAATTATTTATGATAACAGCAGCTGACAGGCAAGTCGTAAAAAGAACCTTGTCCCGAAGCCTTTTCATTTTCAAATTCAGCCACTCCATGCTAAAGTGCTTCACTGTCAACTCGGCCTTCGTCAGTGTGTCCAAGTTCGTTTGAGTTTGCTGCCGAAGGGAGAGAAGCTCGTTTGATGCGCAGAAAAGCAGCAGCAGGTGACAAGCGCATGAAAATTGGATGTGTTTCTCGGAAACCGATACGTCGACTAAGCGATTGAGTGAGCTCAATTGTGGCCATGCTCGCATCTGCATATTTGCTGGGGACGTGATAAGTGCCGCAGCGACATTGCCGCTGTACGGCAGGTGGTGGCTGTCGCTGCACTGCATACCGCAAAATTTGCATATGTGCCAGTTTACGCGCCTGCGAGTGTGTGTGTGTGTGTGTGCGCAATGCCCCTCACCCAAAACCCATTCGTTGCATACGTTATGCTGGCTGCCACCACATGCCACACGTTGTGTTGCGCGCCAAACAGAATGAAACTTTATTCGTGGCGTTGATGCCTTCATGCGTTGATGGCGACGCGGCGACGTTGCTGCTGGCGTTGGTGTTGGTGCAATGTTGTAGTGTGGCTGTAGCTGTTGCTATTGCCACAATCGTTGGTGTTGGTGTTGTTGTTGTTGTTATGTTTGTTTGTAATGGCTGACGTTGAAAGGATGTGGAAGAAAGTGTGCAAATTTTATGTCATCATATTGGGGTTTCCTCTCTGCCTTTTGCATGCAGAATCGAGTCAGCACATTTGTTTGTGTGTGTCTGTGTGTTGTGTGTTTGAATGTCATTAAAATGAAACCATAATATGCAAATATTGGCGAGTTGGTGTGCCTAACTACAAAGCAGCTTTCAAACAGGGTTGTGGCAGTGGTTGCTTTTTGCGATTTCAGCGAAACCATATTTACAAAAATGTGATTTTTGTTGCGCAAATACGCTGTTTTAAAAGAAAGTTGTTGAAGTGAATTAGTTTATTTTCGAATAGGTTAAAAGGCAAGAGACACTAATTTATAAAAGACTTTCGTGATTTTCATAGCGGACGGTGTTGTAAACGCCACTTACAGTATTTAACATCAACACAAAATTCTTTTCAAAGTAGTTTCCAAGTAGGATCTGAACAAACTTATGGAATTGTAAGTTTTTTAACCACTGATAAAAATATGTTTAATAAAAAATACCTTAATATTGAATAATAAATTTAAATAAATTTAAGCACCAGAAATGTATTTATTTATGAAATTCATGAATAATTACACTGCACAACAGCATGTCTGTTGCATGGAGTTTTTTACATGAATCTGAATCGTTTTTCCACGCTGTTTTCAAAACCATACTCCGTTTTTATGTAACAGCTCTAGTTTTCGAAAAAAATGGGCGTGTCACTTTTTTGAATTTTCCTCGACTGTTTTCACGTTTTCGACTGTAATTTCTGAAACAATAATCCTATCGAAATTATTTTTATATCGTTGCATTTAAAACATTTCACGCCATCTTTTCTGGCATTAATCAATTTTATGTGTTTTAAATTGGCGTTGTAATAAGGTTTCAAATTAGGAAATTATTGAATTTCAAGGCGTTTTTTCTGATGGCGAAAATTGTACAGATGCATCATAAATCAAGTTACGAAGTATATGAATATCTTAAGAAGAAACATCAAGCAATACAACACAGCCAAATTATTTGGCGGAATACACATTCGCATCGAAATAATACCAAAAATGTACCATAGTCATTTTCATAATTTTTCATACTTTATCCTTAAAAAATTATTTGCCTCAAAATATGCAAAGGTTTTAATTTTTTTTTGTTTCGAGCAATTTAAATTTTTTTTTGTTTTTTGCTTGTATTTCATAAATATAAATGGAACATGTAAAAGAGCATATTTTGAGGCACCTAATTTTTTAAGGAAAAAGTATGAAAAATGATGAAAATGGCTATGGTACATTTTTGTTATTATTTCGATGCGAATGTGTATTCCGCCAAAAAATGTGGCTGTGTTGTAATGTTTGATGTGTCGGCTTTCATTATACACCTAACTCGTTATTTGATTTACGAAAATTGTGTATGTTTTTGAATATAAAAAAACGCCTTAAAATTCAATTTTTTTTCCGAATTTGAGGTCCAATTACTGCGGCATTTTAAAACTTATAAAAATAAGTTGCATCGGAAAAGAAGCCGTGTGGTGTTGTAAATGCGATAAGGTCATCAAATCATGTCAATCGGTTTTTTGGTTAAGAAATTACGATAAAAATATGGAAAAGTAGAGGAAAAACTGAAAAAATGACACGGTACCTATATCTCACTAACTAGAGCTGCTAGAAAAAATCTGAGGATAGATTCGAAATCAGCGCACCCAAATTAGTAAGAAACAGTAGAAAAACTCCACGCAACAGAAAAAAAGTGGTTTTTGTTGTGCTGTGTTATTAATGAATAATTATTAATTATTAATGAATGATTTATTAATGAATTCATTATTATGAAATTCATGAAATATAAAGTTTTATAATTTATATAAAGTAAAATATAAAAAATTCATGTTCTCAACTTCTCATAAACTTCAGTAGGCAACTGCTTTGAAATCCACTCCGAAATCAAATAGTTTCCAAACCACTTGCATTGAAATTAGTTTGAAAAAGACTTTGTTTACAACTGTTAAACGTAGTTGAAATTACGCGTAGACGTGCCTAGAACAATGTTGGTTTTTTTTTTGAGGGAAAACATTTTTTTCTTGAACCAGTTGTAGTCATTATATTTGGCATTATTTTAATATATCGCATATGAGAAGCCAGTTAAGTTCGTTGAAAGTCAATTCAATACTTACAGCTGAAATGTGTCATCTCAAACTGAACTTTGATTTGTCTTAATTGAAACAGTTATTTGTTTTTTTATCATGGAACTAATTAATATCAGCAACATTATAGTTTGCTAAATAAATTAGTTTGTTTCCAATTAACTTTTTCTTTTCAATGTTCACCGTGTAGAAGGCAGAAGGTGGCCCTCTTTGGCATTTGCTCGTCTTCGCTCAGTTGACTCTGTTCAACAACGTTTGTAATTCGCAAAAAAATAACCTAAAACAAAGAAAGTGGAAAAAACAACAACAACAAATTGTGGAAAATTGCATTCAGCGAAGAGAGCACAGCGAAAAAGTGTGTCACTGGTGGCACAAGCAAACCGGATATCGCATGGCCTGGCAGCCAGCGCGCATGTCCTGTGAGCCCACTTTTCGCCAACGCACGTGAGTGTGTGTGTGTGTGTGTGTGCAGTGAGTGTTGGTGAAATGTACACAGGCAAACAGTCCTGCTGGCGCGTTGGTGAGCGCGGTGAGTCAAAGCCACAACAACAATAGCAGCCACAGCAACAGAGGCAAAAGAGCAGCACGACTGAAGTTGCACGATTCGAATCAATTCAGATCGCAGTGTACAGTCGAGGCGCATTGACGTGTTCCCGCAATTCGTGCGCGTTCCTATTGAATTTCGGCCAGCCATAGCAGCAATAGAAAAAGTCAAGAAAACCGTGAGAGGCCGTTGGAAAAGTGTAAGGAAAATTGGCGGTGAGGAGACGAAAAGCCAGTCATGCAACACAAATAGCGTAAATGCACCGAGCGTAGAGCAACAAAAACCAACATCGAAAACAACAAAAAGCACAAGTTGGAAAAATAAATGTGAATTTTTGCATAAAGCATTTTAGATTTGAACGAAAAACCAAAAAAAATAGAAAAAGAAAAGCGAGTGAAGAAAATGCAATCACACAAATTTCGCCAGCAATGCTGAATTATTGGAAATGATGCAATTGATTGAAAAAATCACAAAATTCGCGTGTTGTTGTTACATGATAGTAAAAGCAATGTTTGTGTTGTTGTGTATGCACTGAAATGTGAATTGAACTAACGAAAATGCAGTGCAATGTGTGCTGAGAAAATGACCAAAAAATAACTCATTTTGACCACGAGAAGACAGCACAGCCAACAGTCGTGATAAAAAATATCAACACAACAATAAATAGTATTGAAACGAGACAAAAGTAGAAAGTCTTTAGTCCAGAAAAAAAATCAATTTTTATGCTCCAAACGAGGCTCGCAAAGCGCCAACCTTTTCGACTTGCAATTCGCTTCGGCCAGTTTATACTAAGCAGTTGATTTGAGTTCACGTGTTTCCACTTGGTTGTCCCTTGACCCCTGCCCCGGTTGGCTGTCTTTAGCGACACCTCAGCCTGCGTAAAGCATTCGCTCGTTCCATGCGACGTTGGTTGTGGGCAGGTGCGTGTCCCGCCCCATGTCCGGCCCCCAACGCGCTCACACGTCCAGCCGTTCTGCCGTTCTATCACTTTGCCATTTTCTATTTTGTTTTATTCGGCACACGGAGCTCGTTTGCATGTGTGCGGCCATCAATTTGTTTCTATAGAATTATAATGTGTGCACGGGTTCAGTTAGTGTGCAGAGGACTAAGAATTTCGGTCACATGACTTTTGCTACGGCTCTGCCTTCTCGACAAATCACAATAAAAACAAATGTGAAAACATAAAATGCGAACAAGACCAAAATACCAGTAAATTTATTATATTGAAATATTCCATCGGTTGCAGTGTTGGAAATGATAAAATGTGCTAAAATGTGTGCTTGTTTAGGTTTCAGATTAAAGCGAAAGAAGAAAATTATTGACTGATGTGTGTAGATTGTGGTACAGCAAATAATGTGTAATGAAACATTTCATTCAATTAAACTAAACTGATTTTTAATTTTGACAAATTTTAATTAAAATTATTTTAACCCTTTCGACCCCGAATTTTACCCTGTGTCTCGATATTACTTTTTGGTATTTAAAACATGACACACTTGCCTAAGAAGTGTGCACACGATATTTGAAGTCGCCACGCCTCTTTGTTAGAGTTCTAGAGCTAGTTTACTTTTGAAGAATTTTAGCTTAAAACGGGTTAAATAAATTTTGTATTAATATGTTTTAAATACAGAAAACTTATTTAATATATATGGAAAAATACAAAATTATCACTTTTTGAATTTATTTAACCATTATTAAAGAAACAAGGTTTTGATGAAACGCGCCCAATTCGTAGACTTCAATTAGAACACAAACTTTTCCTGATATTATTGCAAATTATTGGAAATTATTTGGGGATAACAGTAACATTTTTGTAATTTGCTTTGAATTCACTTATAAAAATATTAATTTGTTGGTGCAAGAAACCCTTGACCTGAAAATAGCGGGACTTAGAAGTATATAAGTACATGAGAGGGTTAAAAATTATTGTTATGGACATTGTTTAAAAAGTGGTGAGCAACTTTCATTTACATTCAATTAATATTTCAATATTAATTATATTTATTTTCTAATACTTTTTCATATATATTTTAATGTCTAAATGCTCTAAAATTATGCGAAACCGTTTCAAGTTGCAATATTCTCTTGGCAAATGTGAATTTTTGTAACCCTATTTTCGAGTGTGCCATAATTTTAGGCTAACTTTCAATATTCCTCACACTATTTCCAATTTGAACTTTCCAACCGCTATTGAGGCAACAAGCTCATTTTCGAATTATGATTTCACCATGAAATTAAGTTGCCACAACCATCACATTTGCTGGTGACTTGGTTGTTGTGTGGTTTATATAAAATTATAAAATAAAATAATGCAATTAAAGATGCCATTTTGTCGCTGGTTTAACTCATTCTGCTGCTGCTGCTGCTGTTGCGCCAATATGAACCTTATTCGCTTCGACACGTCACGGCATGGCACCACAGCGACAACAATAATAATAATAATAATAACAACAACAATAATAACAACCCCATTTTAAGTTCAACTAATTCCTCACCCATATTTGCCACCTAGCTACCCTGACGGCAAGTCAGGCCGCGCGTACAACTGCAGAGACGCGTTGAAATGCTCGTTATGGAGCGGCATCAACGCGGCAAACCAGCCAGCGCAACAACAACAACAACGGCCATGAGAACGACAGCGCCCCATAGTCGGCCGTGAAGGCTGAACAAGCTGAGCGCGTTAGTTGGCGCGGAATGGAGTGCAGCGTAGTTAAGCGGCTGGCTGGCTGGCGGTCGAGCTGTGCCGGAGTATGGTGTGGCATGACACGAAGTTTGCAGCCAGCGTCGAGCCAGCAGTGCCAGCAGCGGCTGCATGCGTGGAAACAGCGAATCGATTCAATGTTTCACTCACAACACCGCCGATTTCGCTCCTCACACGACTTGCTCGGAGTTCCTTCAGTTCCCATGCTGCCGCCACGTGCCATTTCCATCTTGTTTTCGCTTTACCAACACTTTTGTGCTGCGGCGGGTTTCGAGCGCCGTTTGCATTTTTGCCAGCGCCCCGCCTGCTCTTCGCCAGCCCCCAACTTGGGGCAACGTCATCGTCAGGCCATTTCTTTCGCCTCCATTTCGGCCCTGCAATTCTCCCTGTAAGCGCTTTGTTTCTTCATTTCAAGTTTGTTTTCATCTGCATGACTGAATTTCGCATTGTACTTGAATAGCAAAGAAGTCGCCGTTGTATATTTTAGCCACATTTTTTGGTGTACGGTGAAAATTGGTTTTTCCTTTGAAGGTGTCGCTGGCGACTGAGTGAACTTTAGTGCTCTGAAATTTGAATTCATTAACGCGAATATTTATTTTATTCGTTTGCGCTTTGGTGTGGAATGAAGACACTTAATCCGTCGTTCCTTTGCTCCTTGGAAGAAAGCATTGAATGCGTCCTTTTTTATTTGAAGTTTTTAATTATTACCGCTTTGGGATGCGCTCTGAGGCGCATAAAATAACCGTAAAACGTGAAATTTATTTTATGAAATGAAAATAAAAATGGTCTGTGTGGATTTCTTTTTCTTCAAATTTCTTAAAGCTTTAAAGGTTTTAGTTCTGTGGGCGAAAAATGCCTTTAAAAATGTTTAACCCTTTCGACCCCAAAGTTGCCTGAGAGCAACTTCACCTATCTGTCATCTTATAGTAAAAGCTACGATTGATTTATGGGTTTAATTTGAGTAGGCACCAACAAATTAATATTTTTCGAAGTGAATTCAAAGCAAATTACACAAATTTTACTGTTATCCCCAAAATAATTTCCAATAATTTTCAGCGATATCAGTTGCCAGCCAAAACATTGTTTTTTTAATAATGATAATTTTGTATTTTTCCATAAATATTATATAATTTTTCTGTAATTAAAAACTATTGATGCAAAATTTATTTGATTTTTACTGATTTAATTTTTAATTTGCAGCGATATCAGGGAAAGTTTGTGTTCTAATTGAAGTCTACGAGTTGGGCGCGTTTGATCAAAACACTGTTTTTTTTAATAATGATAATTTTGTATTTTTCCATAAATATTATATAATTTTTCTGTAATTAAAAAATATTGATACAAAATTTATTTGATTTTTACTGATTTAATTTTTAATTTGCAGCGATATCAGGGAAAGTTTGTGTTCTAATTGAAGTCTACGAGTTGGGCGCGGTTGATCAAAACACTGTTTTTTTAATAATGATAATTTTGTAATTTTCCATAAATATTATATAATTTTTCTGTAATTTAAAACTATTGATACAAAATTTATTTAACCCGTTTTAAGCTAAAATTTTTCAAAAGTAAACTGGCTCTAGAACTCTAACAAAGAGGCGTGGCGACTTCAAATGTCGTGTGCACACTTCTCACTTCTCTCTTCAAGTTTTTCATGATTTAAATACCAAAAAGTGAAACCAGGGTGAAATTCTGGGTCGAAAGGGTTAAGAGTCTTCACATAATGCTTGTTTATTTTTGCATCTTTGGCGATTGGTCATTCGAATTGCACGAGCATCAATCAACGTCGTTATAACAATAGAATAAATACTCATTGGGCTTCCCACTCAAATCAAATGCCAGAAAATTGTAGTTGTAATTGTGATTGAGATTTGGCCGCATGCAAATTTCTGGCTTTGCACTTTGCGTGCGCGGAATTTATTGCGAAAATTGCGCTGTCGCGTCTCACACTATATTTAGCATTCAATGAGCGCGTGCAAAGCGTTTAGCCGGCGACTTTATTTTTCGTTTGCGAGCACTTTTTCATTTGGGCGCCTGGCGCCGGGCGTTGAGCAGCGATGCCGAGCAATTTGCCGACGTGCAATCAATAGTCGCATTATCCGTTTTGCCTGCTTTCACTGCTCGGCAGAGCGGAGTGCGATGTGCTGTGCTGCGGGCCTTTCTTCTGTTTTGGCAACGTTCCGTCTCCTCAACGCTTACGTGCGCGCGCGACATGCAATGTAACAAAAACAAAGCGAGCGTGCAGCAGCGACGCTCAGATATTCACCCAAGGATATGCATTTGTTGTTGTTTCTTTTCTCGTTTGTTATCGACAGTGTTTCGGCATATTCGCACGCATACACGTGGCAGTAAATGTGTGTGTGCAGCATTTAAAATGTTGCAACGCCAGGACAACGTCAACGTCAACGCCAGACGACATTTGCTGTAAGCGAGAGCACAATTGACGAGCAACGCAAAAGAAAGCACATAAAATAAATAAATAAACCGGAGACTAAGTGGTACCCACTGAAGGCGGTGCTTGCTTATTGTACCAGTGGCAGAGCAGCAGACTTGGAGCGGCCCTCGATTAGGCGCAGGATCATTAAAGCCCCAACGGGTGAGTCTTGTTGACATTTCAAAATGAAAAATTCATACCCATTGCAATTTCATTCATTGCTTATTTTAAACAAGCATACATAAGCATTTATAGTACTCTTTGGCAATTGTACCTGATGCCTTCATTGACCCGTCGACCTCGGCAAGCGGTCGTACGCATTCAATGAGAAGTTAATTTTGAAGCTGCACTTGAACAGAAAATTATGCCGAGAGCTTAAATTTTCAACTGAAGCTGCTGTCATCCGTGAAGCTCACTTACACTCACACCAACGCGCACAAACACACACACACACATGCGCACACCAACTGGGCTATTTGTATGCGTGCCATGCAAAGCCGAGTAGGAATAGCCGGCCTGAGTGTCGGACTGATTTATGCATAGCGTTGCCATTTCTTCTGCTTCTTTTTCTGCGTCTGCTGCTGCTTTGCCAAGCAGACGCAGAGTTAAATTTGAAAACGCGGCTGCATGTGGCGACACTCGGCATGCGTGCGCGTGTGCGTGAATGATTTTGACGTGGTGAGAAGCGGATAGAAATTGAATAAAACATAAAACGTGCAGACAAATAAATATGACACAGAAGAGTCGTGGAAGTGGATGTTTTAAAATGTGAAGCGAAATAAGATACGACCAGACCATTTAATGGCACTCTCAAGGACTATGCGAATGTGTTAAGCAGTGATCTATCGATTTAGTTATATAAAGAAAGAAACCTTAGAGTTGACAGTGGAGTGTGCGTTGGTCAGTTCGATTGCTTTCCTTGTGACTTGAATTACTTTGCAGTAGTCAGGCAGTTGATTCGAATGTCCCATGCTCGGCTCAAGCCATATTTGCTAGCTTCTGCATCCAATTTAAAGTTGTTCGTTGATATCCTAGTCAGGTTGGCCTCGATAGCTCAGCGGGTAGCGCGCTGGCTTCTCATACCGAGCGCCCCGGGTTCGATTCCTGGCTTGGGCTGGAAAAAACACTCATCTACTTCTGTCGCTATCCACATGAAGGGAATGAGAATTACAAGAATCGCACAAGTGCGCTCTTGGCAGGCAATGGCAAAACCTCCAAGTGTGAAAGAAAAACTGCCCATCGCCGTTCGGATTCGGCGTTAAACTGTAGGTCCGCTCCCCTCCCTTTCCCCATCCGTTTGAAATGTGTGGTGTATCACATGTTGAAAAAACAGTGTTGCATACGCATTTCAAACGGGTGGAATCTGTGGTATCACAACGGGCCCATTAAGAGGCCTTAGTGTGTCTCATACAGAGGCAGCCACCTCAACCTAACCTAACCTATCCTAGTCAGTCTAAGCAAAGATCTCCCAAAGGCCTCACAAACTAAAGAATTTCATAAATAAAATTAAAATTCTTTATTAACCCTAATTCCCAGAATTTTAAAAGTAACGTAAACCCAGAAGTGAGACTGTCAGGCTCATATGAGCTAAATTACAACAAAACTCCATTTTTTTTTACTTTTCCAAATCCAGTTACTACTTAAAGACGTTTTTATCTAAGTTTTATATTTTTAGTAAAGAACTTGTGAATACAGGGTCCACTGGAAAACAATTGCTACTTCAAAAAGTCAAGAAATTTTGAGTAAATTTTAGTTTTTTGTTCAAATGAGCTTCTGAGGCTCACTTCTGGGGTTACTTTATATTTTTATAAAATTGTTTAAAAAAAGTACAAAAACTGTCTAAAAAGTTAAATTTATAAATGAAAGATAATTTTAACATTCCATTAGAGGATTACATAAAAAAATTGGAGTCGAAAATCTTTTGGTATAGGATTTATCACCATTTGAAATACGAGTATTTAGTGAGACTGTGAGGCTCACTTCTGGGAATTAGGGTTAAGCAATGTTTCTGCTCCGGTAAATCATCTTAACACATTGCAGAACGGTCACTCGTGTTTTCGTGGCCAAGCGTTGCTGACCGGTCACGAGTTAACACGTGATACGTTTTTTTCCGCATCTTTGATTGTTATACTTTTTATCATACGAAAAAGAAATATTAAGAGTTGAATAATAAATAAAATTTATTAAAGTTTAGTTATATTGTTTTACTTCCACATCCGCTTTCAAAACAACAGCCGGGCACATGAGGTAAATTTTCAGGAAAGTTGCCAGTTAGCAATGTGTTAAGTAATTGTTAATCAAAAACAAAAATTTGACTGCTGGAAGGTTAAGAAGATATTTTAGGGTGCCTGCCCGGGTTTCAGTCCTTGTGCAGTGCCTTAATTTTCATTGTAACATTCATCGATCTTAAGAAACTTCGAAGCAAAGTAATGTAACTAGTCACCATTGACCGAGATTCAATGGAATTTGGGAAAAACCATGACGAATAAAATGAAAATAATTAATGAAAATGATTAATTGAAATCTGATTTTTACAATTGACTGATTATACTTCGAGTATTTTGTTCTTTTTCTTATTCCAAAATGCCACATGAAAGATAAACCCTTCATCTACCAGAAGTTGCGCATTCAAATCATAAATAAAAACGTTAAATATTTAATGACTTTATGCAACTGTTACTGCTGTCATAAGCAAGTCGAACGTTCTTCATTATTTTGGCATATTTTTTTAGCCACAAAAAAACGTGACTTTACATTCACGTAACATTAATTCCAATTCGCTGTTTTTTTCGCTCCGCCAGACCACATTTAACTGATACGACGGAAATGCGGCTTCGCGGCACGCCAGTCTGCACATTTGGCGGATAGGGTAACGAATTTGCATATTCAAGCGAGACTTTGCGGCGAGGCGCTGCGGTAATGAGCTTCTGAGCGATGTGGCAAAAAGTGACAGGCACTTTAGGAAATCAATTGACACGACTGCTGGGAGCCGCATACAAAGTGGCAATCGCGCCAGCAAGACGCGCTCAAGATTGATTGAAATGAATTGCCGGTTTTAGTGCGAACAGGAAATGTAACAACACGAAACAATCATTGATGTAAAAGTGCTGTGAGATGATATCATTTGGCTCGAAACCCTTTGGCCAAGTTATGGGCGCACCAGCGAGTGGGATTAGATGGATGCAAAGCCATTAAGAAGGCGCTCCATTTGTGTGCTTTAAGGGGCGCAAAAATAATGCGAATCGATTGCCAGTGGAGCCGCACAGCATCAGCCTTAGAACCTGCGCCAAGAGCAACAAGGACAACAACAACGACAACAGCAACGACAACTACATTTTCAATCTCTTTGCGCCAAACCCAGTCAAATGCTCGCGTGTGGGGTGTGGTGAGTGGTGCACGCGCCGGCCTATTTTACTTAATCATCATCGCCAGTGGGCGCAGCAGCATTAGCAGCAGAGCAGAGCGGACCGGGAGCTGCGCGCGGAATTGCTCTCAAGGGCTTGGGCGCTTGCATCCCAGCGGCGGCAGCAATTATTCACGCATATGCAGTCATTATTTATGGGCGCACAACTACAGTGTGGCCGGCCGAGCTGGCCGGCATGGCGTACGCCAGCCAGCTGCGTGTGGGCATGACAAATTGTTGTTGTGGGGGCACTAGTTGTGCGAGTTGGCAGCTCGACAAGGTCGATTACTTGCACATTTGCCCTTTTTCGCGACTTTCTGGCAACCGCCAAATGTTTGTTGTAATGTTTCATTTCGGTTTTATTTCAAGTGGTGAAAAATCAAATTTTTTTTTTTTTTTTCACTTGCCAGCAATGCTGTGTGGTGATGAGTGTGCGAGTTTTTGTGTGCACCTAAAAGTATGTACAAATTGTGCTAATGCGCATTTGTTAATGTTGCCCTCACGGGGAATTATTCGTGCTTACTTCATCGCCGCAAGCACCGAGTCGAGTGGCGGCGACGCACAGTGTTGCGAGTAGTGACAAAAATGCCAAAATGCAATTGTATAAGCGCAAAAATCTGAGTACGAGGTTTTGTTGGAAATACTTTAATAAAGAGAAATTTTATGAAAAAATATTGAATAACATAGAAGTTATGAGCTCTTAAAGTACGCTCTTCCAGCGTTGGAAAAAAATTGTGTACAAACAGCAAATTTATGCTTTGACTTTGAAGTTGAATATTTCAAAATAAATTATGAGCAGGTCCCTAAAAGTTACTATTATCGTAAGTTTTATATAATTTAGGTCTGGCAAGACCAAAATTTTCCTTATTACTATCACCTCTGAGCAGTACCGTTATGATGAAAATTAAATAAAGAAAACGAGTGAATAAAAAGTGAGTTTAAACTTTAAAAGTGATTTAAAAAAAACGTTAAATATCACTTTTGAAATTTTTTGATATTTTGTTTATGCAAGTATCTACATTATGCTGTACAATTTTTAGCTGCGCATATTTGCGCGAATGCAAGTTATTGGCATTTTTCGGTCAAGACTTGAGTGCAAATTCGCGACATTTTCAACGATGCTCTGCTGCTGATGGAAAAATTTGTTGAAGATAGCTTCGAAAAATCAATTACGATTATTATTATATTCGAAATAGAGCGGTTAATGGAGTTTCGACAGTACACTTTGATTTTTTTTTGTACAGAACCAAAGGTTGACAACCTTTGGTGGTGAATTTTTAACCCTTTCGGTTATTCTATGCCATATGGCATAGTCTCTTTTCAGTGCCTGTTTTAGGTAAAAAAACTTGTGGATACTATATTTTTGTTGTTCCTTAGAATAGTTTGAAGTTTTAGGAAAAATACGAAATTAATAAACCGAATAATTAAGTTGAGAGAAGAGAAGTATACACGTTTTTTTAATGGTATATCTTGAGATAGTGAAGGAAGAAGAAGCAGACAAAATTAGATAACTTTTTTAATTTGACGTTTTCTTTCAATTTAGATACTTTTTTTAAAAAAATTTTTGCTGAAGTATATGAAGAAATATTCAAATTTTCGTTATGCATAAAAAGTTTTATGTTTAAGTAATTATTACAGCCACAACGATGTGGTTGCTCTCATAGAAAAACACTCCAAAAGACAGGGTCCGAGTATAAAAATTTCAAAATTTCTTATGGAATGTTGCTAACATAACCACATAGAAGCCTAAAACCTAAAATTTAAAATTTTAACTTTCCCCAGTAAAAAGAAGTTCCGAAAGGGTTAAAATTGAATTAATTTTGTATTTTTGGCATTCAGGAATATTGATGATTGTTGAATAAATCATTCAAATCGGTTCAGTACTTTGCCAGATACGATGTTTCTTCGTTTACTTTACTACATTTACAAGTGTGGAGCCAGTTCTATTGAAAATTACTAGTTTTGTATGGCAGCCACCTTAATAGTTGGATGTAGGGGTTAGGTATGTATAGAAAAAATATTCAAAAGGGAAAATAAATGGGGGTCAGTCTTACATATGGTACGTCTGGGACCAACCTAAGAGCAGCGGGAGCCCACTTTTTAAAAACGATGATTTTGTATGGGAGCCTCATTAAAGGTTGGAGATAGGGGGTCGGTATGTTCGAAAGAAATATTCAGGAAGAAAAATTAGTGGGGGTCAGTCTAAGATTTTAATCCTCTAAGAGCAATTTCTGAGCAGCCGTGGAGCACTTTATCGCGATTTTAATTTCAGTCACTTTGAAAAAAAGCGCATTTTATCTATATACACATTTATGAATAAATTTAAATTATAATACAACTATTTGGAATGCAGCTTTTATGAACTAAGATAATTTTCATTGTTAATATAAAGTTTTTCAAATCCGTTTGTATGGGAGATGGTCGAAGTTTTGGTCCGATTTCATTAAAATTTTGCGCAGTTAGTTCTTTACTCATAAAATAACTGTACACCAAATTTCATTTATACACGACCACTCCTTCTATTTTTGTCATTCCGCTATATGAACTCGCAACACTGTGCGACGCACTGAAGCGCTGCGTTCAATGTCCACCGGTGACAAAGTCAAAATGTAAAAGAGTGAATAATTGTTGGTGTAATTTTGTTTACTCACATTAGGCAAATTAATTGCACGTTCTTACAATTACAAGTTTATGCAAAGCAGCAAATTAATGAATAAAAAACTGACAAAAACAAAGAGCTTTCGCTTACGGTTCAGTTAAAATAAAACAAATATGTACATTTTTGCAGCATTTGCTAATTTTAACGTGAGTAGTGCGGTCTCACTAAAACTCATCCCTGTGCGTCGAAAATGCTCCATTTAGCGGCGCGGCCAATTCAACTATTTTCTGGCCAAAAGTGCATTGCACATAAACGAGAATGCACACAGCCACACACAAGTACACAAGTACGTACTTATGAAGCATAGCGCTTGGAGCTGGTCACTGGGGATGCTTCTAAAATATTTTCATTTGGCTAGTACACAATTTCGCAAACACGTGGCCTACATTTCTTTTGGCTGTTGGGCCTTCCAGCAAGGTGCTGCCACACTTAGTTGGGAGCATTGCTAATGTGTGCCTTGCTAATTAATTTGCCTTAAATGTCTGCTTCATTACGAATGAATTTAATGAAGCATTTCTGCCGAAAATGACTAATAAGCAAAAAATGCTGCCTGCGCGACTGAGCAAGTCGTTTGTTTTTGCTGGTGAATTGCCGACATGGAGAGCACAATTTAAAAGTGTGCGTTTTGTTGTGAGTGTTTGCAAGATGTTTTTTTTACATATAATTACCGAACGGGAAGAGCAGAAAGCAGTCGATATTGCGTATGTAGAATGTTCAGAAATGTGTTGCTGTCAATATTGGTGATTGGTGTATGGGGCGTATAAGTAACGGGTATTGTAAAAAATGTAGATTATAAGAGTAGTGCAGTAGTATAAAGAATGATATGCACTAGAATGGGTTTTATAAGATGTAATAAGCAAGGATTGACAATTATTAAAATAATTGATTTTTTCAGACGTCCAAATCTCTCAGAGTGCAGGTCCAAAACAGATACAAGGCACAGATACAAACCTGCTATTGACCACTTATTCCATACTGGAACTTTCCTTTTTCTTGTAATTCCATTCCTTACATTTTACATATCTTTCTTCCCACTTCCTGACAAAGTTTGCCTTAAACACTCTTTAATATGAACTAATTACACTGCACAACAAAATCAAATTGTTTTCAAAATAACAAGGTTCTGACAACGGATTCTGGTAGAGGGACAAACAAAAATATACGTGTATCGGCGTTTTGAAAGTTTACGTCTGAATTTTTTTTAGGGGGGTCAAAGTTTTCCCCTTTTTGCACATTCTCATGGTGAATCGGCATACGAAAACCATGTAACCTCACATTTTAGGTATATGATGTGTTCAGCAATTTGATGTAAAATACTACGAAGAACATTTTTATGGAGCATTTTAACCCTGTAGCTCCTATTTATATGGGTCAATTTTACCCTTTTTTCTAAAATGCCAAAAATGTCCTGTAAAACAGGACTTTTTATGGACAAAATGTACTACGAAAATATTCGCTATTCGCCATAAAATTCGACTATAAGTCTCTGAATACATCAAAGCTCAGAAATTAAGAATCCGTTGTCAGAACCTTGTTATTTTTTTTGTGTTGTACAGTGTTATTTGCATGCTCAATTATTATTGCTCGCCATAATTTCATACAGTGAAATGCGTTTACAATCACCACTCACTCCAGTCACTCTTGACCTCACTCGCCGTAAAGCGAAACCAACAGTTTTCTACATGGACGCAGCAATTAATATGTATATACGTGAGTTGAGTCTGTCGCCTGAGTACGACGGCAGCAGTGGCACCTTTTAATGAAATATTCATTTGCCGTAATTTCATAGTCATTTTCAATAATTTAGCCTAGCAATGGGAAAATTGCAACAAAACACACACAACTGAATGAACGGAAAATGCACATGCAAGCGTCGTCTTCCGGTACACGTTTCGCCACTGCCAGCGACCTATCACAGTCAGAATCGTCTTGTACCGCCGTCGGCGGTGCATGACACATTTGCCAGCAGCACTTCCGGCGGCAGCGCGGCACTTCCCTGCACCTCCGACGTGCGGCATTGCATTTCAATTGAACGTTCCTGTGCCAACTTTTATTCATCGCCGCGTCAGCCAACGTGTGTGAGGCGTTGGTGAATTGACGTTGGACGTTGGGCTGATGAGTTGGCTGGCTGGTTGGTTTGCGCGCAGTTGGAATAGATTTCAAATGTTAAATGGCTGCGTACAGGTGTGAAAGTCGGTCGTTCGGGTTAATTGATTGTTGAACTTGGCACGGAGCGTTGAACGTAAGTTTTCGTAGTTGGCAACAACCATTTTGTCTGCGTTCGTTTCGTTTGTGTTGTAATTACGCGTGCGCCTAAAAGTATATTACTCTAAGTGGGCCATGCAATGGGAGTGACTATTTTTTTTTTATAAACTACAGAGCGCCTTTAAGGAATCAATTATGGGCGCTCAGAACGCATTAAATATAGACTACTCACAAAAATTTGTGTTGAAGTTAAAACTAAATAAAGTTTGATGCATAAAGTTGTGTTGAGTGCGCATGAAAAATTGTATTCATTCATACTGATGATTTATTGTTCAGTGTTGTCAGATACCTTAAATTACATTTTTCAAACTTTTACAATAAAACTGAAATTTCCTACAAAAAATTTTAAAAATCTCCTAAAACTTTGTTTTTAATTTTTGTCATTATAAACTAAGGAATTAAACTTCTCATAAAAAAAGAAAATTATTTTTATATACACGTATTAATTTAGCTTCAGCTTAACAGCTTAACACAAACAAAAATTTTAAAAAATACATCGGTATGAAATTGCTTTTTTAAACTTCCTTCATTCATTGCATAAATTATACAGTTTGAAGCATAACATTTAATTCAATTAAATTAAACACTTTAGCTCCCAGTATTCAAGGATTCAGTGCCACTAATGATGTCAAATGTATCGCCATCGAAATCTCCTAAACTTTCTCCTAAACAATTCTTCCTCCTAAAAATTCTCCTAAAAGGCCAAGAATCTCCTAAATCTAGAAGGAAATCTCCTGATCTGGCAACACTGTTGTTGCTCTTCTTCCTCTCTCTTAATCCAAATGCATCCACTGCTGCCGTTGTCCATTGCTCCCTTTCCGCCGTTGAATTATTGCAGTTTTGTGCACACGAAAATGCAAATCGCTCAACCAATTTGGCTTGCAATGTGGGCAATAAATTAGAATCCTGTAGTCAAATGCAAATGCAAACACGGCACAGGAACTGTGCTGACAACAACAGCAATGATAACAAAGCCAGCAACAAGGCGCTTGGCATGCAAAGCCTTTGGAACATTGCAACGTTGGCAGCTGATGCAATCGGAACAATGCGTTCGTGTTGTTCAAGTGGTGTGGCTGTTGTTGAGTTATGTTCAACGTCAACATGGAACAACAATAAAAAAAACAATAGCCATGGCGCTCAGCATAGACGAGCATGTCAAACGCATACAGAGGCACACCAACGTGTTTACATGCACACGTAAGCAGGAAAAAGCAAACAGTTGCGTAAAACTAGACATGGGAACACAGTTGCACTGATGCACAGCAGTGGTTAGTGGAGTTTTATGAACTTGTATGAAGCTATTGCCATGTGGTCTTGTCCAGTGTGATCCAATTTGCGTTTGCAATGTGGACATCGATGTGACTCGGACAGCTGTCAATAATGAACTGAATGATTTACGGAGAAGGCAATACAATTAGGAAACGAAAATAGAGCTATTTCAAAAGTCCTCTCTTCTTTCATAAAACTAAGATTTTGCTTTTTACATTCTCAGTTTTAATTTCCCTCACAATCGAACCGTAGCACAGTGTTCCGAAGTGGGACAAAAATAGAAAAATTGTATGTCACCGATTTCAAAGAAATTGGTGTCATTTGAAAGATAATACTTTCATTAAGCAAGATCTCAAATTATTTCTTAATCGAGTAAATTTTGAGAGAGTTATAGCATTTACAAGTTGATCAAAATCTAGAAAAATTGTTTTATCATAAAATGCAGTTTTGAGCGTCAACAATTGAAAACGTTACCAAAACACTATTTTCGCTTCAATCGGGGAAAATGTTACTGCTATGCACTTATAAGGGTCCAAAAAATCATTTCATGAGCTATTTTGAAAAAAAAGTTAAATAAAAACGGTGTTGTACGTTATTTAAACAAAACATTTGTTTTTATTAAAAACTATAAAAACTATATATTTTTGTAGATCGCAAATGTCGAATCGCGCATTATCACACCTACGTTATTACGCAATCCTATAGAATGGACTTTCTTCTTTTGGATCAATAAAAAAAATTCTGCGATTTCCTGTGATCTTGGAAAATAATAGAATTTTTGTAAACTACTCTAACTAAAAAAATTGGATTTTTGTACCCAACGTTGAGGTGCCCACCGGTACATTCACTTTGGTACGGAGCTTGTAACGCCCAGAAAGTGATGTAACTGGAAAGAAAAAGCATAGTGCCACTGTCGCTATTTAAAATGTGCATGGTCCGCCCACTAAAAGCAGAGTTGCCATAGGGAAGTCTTTCATAAAATATGAAAACTTCTATATTAACAAAGCCAATGTCACAAATTATTAACGTGTTATAAAAAATGGGTTTTGCTTACCCGTTTAGCCCGTTAAGAGCCATATTATCCTACTTTTGTTTTCATTATTATGCAATTTTTTGTTAAAATGTGATTTAATGCTAATATTTTCTGAAAATAAGAAGGAAAGTTAAGGAAGGCAATTTTGTTAAAATTACGTTGCATTAATTACACTAGTTTACAATAAAGAAGAAAGCTATAGGAGAAAACTATTTGTAAAATAGTTGTATTTCAATCGAACTGTTTGTGTGGAACTAAAAACATCATTCTTGATGATAGTGAAACTGAATAAACTGAACTTTTTAAAAAATGGCAATTATTTTTTTTTCATCCTGGAAATTTTACTATAGCATTCATTCATTCATAGCAGTCATCTCTATGTTAAGTTCTGCGGAAATAAAAACAAAAAAGCTTTCTTTCAAGCAACTTCATCGCCCTCTTTCCACCCTTTAAAGGTCGAGTATAGAAAAACGCTGAAATACGTATTTCGTTATTTTTCTTTAAGTATATTTGTACAAAATTTTAAAACAATCCGACCAAAAACAATATCCGTCTATATAAGCTTCACCACCCCGTTTCCGGCCTGTCAAGGTCGAATTTTTTAAAATCGCTCCTTTTTAAAGGTTGACTTTTTAAAATACAACTACTGACCAAATTTCATCATTATAGTTCCAGCGGTTTGGGCTCGGTGGTGATGGCATACTTGGTTATATATATTCGATTTTTTTTAAAACTATATATTTTTTTTAGAAAACAAATATCATTTTTAAAGTCAGTAGCCCCAAATAATTCATATTGCAAATTTTCAGCGAATTTAGAGCACTCCTTCTATTTTTGTCCGAATTTTGTATGGAGTCGAAACACTGTGCGTAGGCGATTTCTTGGTTCTATTTAGAGCAGTTCGCATTTAAACTTGACCCAAAATCTGTGTTCGACTTAGTTTAAACTTGATCTCATTATGAATTAACTAATAAAATTGTTTATAAATTTGTTTGTTTTTTAAAGATGGCAAAAAATATTCAGAAATTTTTATTTTTAATTCTTAAATTTCCATTATTTTTGGGTTCAGAAACTTAAGTTAAATGATCCCGTCAAAATAGATAAAGCAACACAAAACGTAGCTGAAAGAAAACCAACAGAACATGGGACAAATTACTGAGGCCCCGTGAAAACATTACGTCAGGCTTTGGTTTGGCTGACTTTCATTCGTTTTGGCTCGAGCATCTTAAGTCTTGACGATGACTATGTCTCTTTGTCTTTGCGTGTTGTAAATGGTACCTAATGAAATGATAATAAGAAAGTAGTTTTGTTTTTTCCTGTCAACTTACAACGATATACATTTTCTGTAAGGAATCAATTTTTTCTATTCGAAACCAGCGAGAAAAAGGAATAAGAAGGAATAAGTAAGAGTGGAGTTCTAGTAATTTCTGATTCTAAACCCTGTAATTTTAAACTTTTTTTTCATAAATATTTGTTGTTTAAATATTGTCGTTGGCAAGACCAAAGCCGAAACCACCGCTGCCGCCGGAATATTATTTTTTTTTTATAGTGCGCGTTGCATCGTTTTTGGCAAACTATGAATTGGCCATGTTGTCCGAAACGTTATTCTTTCCACAAATATTTTGATTTTCCGACAATTATTAAACAGCATTTAAATTGTAGATCTATCTATCTACTCTGTATTTTTATTTCACGCTATTGGCAACTGCAATCTATACAAAAGGCGAATTGGATTCCATCCGTTCCGCATGTTTGAGATTCATTTGAGAATTTTAATTTCTCAATTTGAGAGTAAAAGCAAATTTTCATATTGAAAATGTGCGAATTTGGCGATTTCGATTCCGTCCGTTCCGCTCGTTTGAGATACATTTGAGAATTTTAAATTCTCAATTTGAGAATAAAGGCAAATTTCCATATTAAAAATGTGCCTTTTAAGTTGAGAACGCCATAACAGTATATTTGATATCAATTTGAGAACAAACGTTTGAGATTTGAAAAAGCAATTTGATTCAAATGTACCTCAATTTGAGATTAGTCATAAATGTTTGCTGGGTTGAGATATTTTACATTGAGACAAACAGTTTGACTAGAAAATAGAAAAGTGCCAGTAAAACGGTATGTGGACGTTTTGTGAGAGTTGATTGTAGTTGTTGTTTACGGCACGCAGCCGACAACATCAACATTTCATCAGCGTTATTACATTTTAAACGCGCACAAACCCACACATGCACATCTGTATGTATGCATAAAAGTCCCGCGGGGGTACTGTCGGCACCTGTAAGCAATCTGGTGAAAATATGAGAAGCGAAAGTAAATATTGGTGTCGCGCTGTTGGCAACAACAACACAAACATTGACACATAAAATGAAATTGCCGCAATGTTGCCGTTGCCAGAGCTATTAATAATATTGATGTTGATTTTACACACACATATAAACATAAGTATGTGTGCATATGCAAACAATGGCGACAACAGAGAGAACAACAACGAAAATATATATGAAAACAATGTAAAAATAACATTTTTAGTTTTCGTTTACTTTTAATTGTTGAAGCATTGTTTGTTGGGCTAGTTTGGGCGGTCGTGCGGCTTGTTTGCTGCTGCCACAGGCAGCGAAAGACGCATGTCTCCATTGTGTGTATGTGTGTGTGTGTGTGTGTTCACCATGGAAACGTACAATATGGTAATAGCGTGGCAAGGCATGGCGTGGCGTGCCATGGAATTGGATAACAACAATTGCCGCACTGAATCGCCCTGTGCCACGCCATGTTTCGTGTTTGTGATTTCAAAATCCGCATTTCCTTTTGTGGGCTTTGTTGTCGCGAGAGCTGCCACCGCCGCTTCTTCTTCCTTCGACTTGTGTTGCACTGTTGATTTTGCACAGCTTGGCGTCGTGGCGCTGTTGTTAGTTTTGCTGCTGCTGCAGCCACCATTCAAATATAGCTGTTGTTGCTTTCTGGCAGGCGAACATAATTTGTAGCCTACACTTGCTGGTGTATACTTTTAGGCATTTAAGCCCTAATTTCTTTTTTCTAGCCATACAAAATCACTTGGCACTTGGGCGCTGTGCTGTGCCTCAGCGTTGTTGGGTTTTTTGGGTGCCGGGTTGTTGTTGCGGCCGCGATTTATTATGCATGAGAACTTCAATAAATTATAATGAATGCGGTAAGTGTGCGCCGGTTCGAGTGTTGATCACGGACGGAGGCCGCCGCGTGCTGCACACTTCCCGTTGCGTCGGTTTTCTGCCGTTGCGACCCAACGCTCAACACTCGTTATGGAGTGGGTTAATAATAACATAAATATGGCAAGCATTATGATTGGTTGCATACTTTTAGGCAGTAAATTAAATGCGATTACTGGCTCTATATGCATTTGTGTGTGTGTGTGTGTATGCGTGCAAGTGCGGTCGAAATGCGCAGATTGCGGCGGGGGCAGCGCAACACCAAAACAGCTGTTCGCTGATTATGCCATGGAAATTGCACACATAAACATGCAATCATTAGCTGGTGAATGGCACCGTAAGATGCCGCAGGGAATAATTAATTGCTGACATCATTATTGGGAGTCTGCTGCGAACGTAAAATGTTGGGCAGTGTGCGGGCATTAATCGAAAATTGAATTGCCACACAAATCATTCATGTCATAAAATATGGAAACACTTTGATGAGGGCGAAGACAGATATTCGATCTTCTCAAAAACAATTTACATGCTACAAACATTATTAGGCATAGTCATAAAGTTGTAAATAAAACCGCAGCATTCAATAACCAATAGAAATCCATTAAAAGCTTCGTTGCAAGTGTGTAGACTTACTGATTGATTGATTGACTGATTGATTATCGTCGCCCAGCCCAAACCGCTGACGCTATAACCATGAATTTTTAACTGTAGGTACATTTTGAAGAATGAACCTTCGCTAAGACGGGACTTTTTCAAATTCGGGGTCTAAAGGAGCAAAACATGTGTTAAGGTTTTGTATGAAGAAACGTGATGTAATAGACATATTGATTTCGAACTTTCTGAAAGTACACTAAATCAAAAATAATTCGACACGTATTTTATAATTTTCGAAAATCAAGATTTAACTGTGCCAACAATGGGTTAAGGTTTGTTTACGGGAAGACACCGAAAAAAACATGAACCGATGCGCCTATTGACTTCAAAAATTGTAAAAATACTTCTCATTATTTTCAAAATTGAAAGCTAACTGAATCCACGACGGGTTAAAAGTATACATGGAGACTAGTGTCCGACCGAATATTCGGTTTCGGTTTCGGTTTCGGCCCAAATAAGTGGTTTCGGTTTCAGTTTCGGCCAAAAAATGGCCGAATAGCCGAAACCGAAACTTTCTAGAATATTTTTTACATTTTATTGTGTAGCAGATATATAGTAAAAGGAGGAGTAATTTAGATGCCAGCAATGTAAATAAACTTCTTTTTTTAGCATATAACTAATATTCAATTATTTAATTTAGAATATTATCGAGTAAGGTACGAAAGGGTGATTTCTTCTTGTTTACGTTTTTAAAAAATGAATAAATTGATTTTATTAATAAGTATTTATTTATTTATGCTATATTTGTTTGTTTGTTCTTTATTTACTTAATGTAAAATTGGTTTGTTGAAAAAAGTGCTTGATATGGTGATTTTTATTTCAGCTAGAAAGTTTCGGTTTCGGTTTCGGCCAAATATTAAAAAAAACCGAATATTCGGTTTCGGCCCAAAAAAGTGGTTTCGGTCGGACACTAATGGAGACACAAAGTTTTTTGAGCCTTTTGACTTCAAACTTAATGAAAGTGCTTCAAATGTAAAATAACTCGATACGTGCTTTTTGCCGAATATTAAAATCCGACGGGGTCAACAACGGGTTAAAAGTTTGTATGGAGAAACTATAAAAAAACATGAATTAATGAGCCTATTGACTTGAAACTTGTTGGAAGTACTCTTAGTGAGGAATAATTTGACACGTGTTTTTCACCTTTTTGAAAATCAAAATCTAACGGGGTCAACAATGGGTTAACAGTTTGTAAGGAGAAACAAAATTTATTGGGCCTTTTCACTTCAAACTTAGCAAGAGGGCTTCAATCGGGCAATAATTAAAATGTGCTTTTCATTTTTTTGAAAATCGATATCTACCGTGGTAAACCGAGGGTTAAGAATTTGTTTAGAGTAAATGTGAAAACACATGATTTAATGGGCCTTTTGACTTCAAAATTGGTGAAAACACTTGAAATCAAACATAACACAGGGCAACGAATTTCGACTTTTGGTCGGCTTTTCTGGTTTTGACATGAGTTCTAGGGTAATTAGAGACCGCTGATTTCGAATCGGCAAACCGTTTTGAAAACTTAGTTTCCGTTTTCGCAAAAAATGGGCGTGTCACTTTTTCGGATTTTCCTTGATTTTTTCGCGTTTTCAATTGTAATTTCAAAACCATTAAACCGGTTTACTTGATTTTCACTTTGTGGATTTACAAAACCTCACGGCTTCTTTTTCAATATAATTTATTTTTATAATTTTTTTTATATATTTTTACAAACTTTTCGTAATACAGTTAACGAGTTAGTTGTGTATAACCAAAGCGGAAATATCAAGTTATACAACACAGCCAAATTTTTTGGCGTAAGTCACGTTTTCATCGAAATAATAGCAAAAATGTACCATAGTAATTTTCAACACATTTCAGATTTTTTCCTTTAAAAACTAAGAGCCTCAAAATATGCAACCTTATTAATATTTTTTGGTTTCGAGCAATACAAAATCTTTTTTGTTTTGCTTGCATTTCAGACTATAAATAGAACATATAAAAGAGCATATTTTGAGGCCCCTAATTTTTATAGGAAAAGGTATGAAAAATGATGACAATTTTGATTAAGGGGTCATTCTCATGTGAAATTTTGTAAAAATCCATTTTTTTTAACATATTTGGAATGTATCATCCTTGACGAAGGTGCTGTCAAAATTTTATTGGAAAATTTCAAGTATTTCGGCTTCTACAGACATTTATATAACGAGCGGTCAAGGTTTCTAGCAAGGATTCAATCAGTTAGTCAAAACTTTAAACGTGTTTTTCTCGGAACGCCTTTTTTTGAAATGGCGGGGATGATTTAAAAAAAAACATTCATCCGATCTCTCTGCGATTTTGCCACGTCATTCTACTTACTGTTAGCTATCGCCCCTAGTAAATTCACTCTGATATGTTAAAAATTTCATATTTTTTTTCATTGATAAAATCTTCAAAAACAACCATTATTTACTGCTCTAACTTCCAATGCCTGCCATTTTGTGAGATTCTTATGAAAAAATTCAAATTTACTACGGGCGAGAGGTACGTTCATACTGATTAAGAATTTCTTTGAAATTTATGTTTCAGATAATCCGGTGACTCAAAACAATCCCCGCCAGCTGACCATGACGCGGCAGAAGCCGTGTCTTTAATCGAAAAAAAGTGTTTGAAAAAATTAAAAAATTTTTTTTGTTTTTTTATTTTTGTACCATAACAATGAATAAATTAAAGTGGAATATCGTTTTTTGATAATTCCTCGTATTCACAAAGGAAATAATTTCTGAAAAATGTCCAAAAAAGGGGCAAATTGACCCATACAAATAGGAGCTACAGGGTTAAAATGCTACACAAAAATGTTCTTCGTAGTATTTTACATCAAATTGCTGAACACATCATATACCTAAAATGTGAGGTTACATGGTTTTCGTATTCCGATTCACCATAAGAATGTGCAAAAAGGGGAGAAGTTTGACCCCCCCTAAAAAAAATTCAGACGTAAACTTTCAAAACGCCGATACACGTATATTTTTTTTGGCCCTCTCTACCAGAATCCTTTGCAGAACCTTGTTATGTATTTTTGTGTTGTACAGTGTAATTCGACACATGTTTTTTTTATGAAACAAGAGAATTTGCGTGCAAAGCCGCGGTGCTCAGCTAGTATACTATAGAAATATGGCCATAGCTCAAATTACAAATGTCGATATTTGCTTGGACGGGATCTCATAAAGTTTAAAATGATTTCCCTCTCATCAATCGACGTGCAACACTAACAGTATTCATAAGAATGGGACCAAGTCTCTGTGCTGTCTCTGTTGAAGTGAGTGTGTGATGTCTTGGAAGCAAATGTCGACCAGGTTTCCTGGAGAAGATTCAGCAGAATTGCTTCTCTGTCCAAAGTTTGTCTTCTAAACGAACACACAAACAACAAGATTTTTTGTCAAACATATCGGTTACATAATTTAACTTATACAAAATAAAAAACACTGTCAGATCGTGTAATGAGTCCAATTCAAAAAGCATACAAAATTTTTTTAATTAATTTTAACTAATTTAACAAACATTTAACAAACATTTTTGCTATACGAGTATAACTGATATAACTTTGAAATGGGTTTCTTTCAAATGGTAAGTGGCCATAGTGAACTAAGAAATCGATTCAGTTGCTTCTCCTTAGCTGGCCGTCTGTCTGTTGGTTTGTTCTCATTTCGCCACCATTAAAATTATCACAACTGCACATCAGTAGTTGCTTGCTAGAGCATCGATTTGCCGTTCTTAATCGTATTCTCTTATTGCATGCTTTTAAGGCAAATTGCAAAATTGCCTGGCTGCTTGGGTACTTGTTCAACAGTGACATGACATAAGTCCGAATGGTATGGCGCCAAAGCCGTTTTAATGTCTACAAATGCGATTACATTCCAACAACGAGAAAACTACACATTTTCCTAGCAATAAGATGCGGAAATAGGAATTTGTATTGCACATGCAATTTGTCTTTCAGCTCGAAACAGCGATGCCATTTATCTTCGCCAAAAGCAAAAAATGAATAGGTTTCCGTTGCAGTTTCTTACGAGTCGTTTCTTCCTTTTCTGTGCTTAGTGCTATAAAGTAAAACTTTAAAGCTGATTTGATGCCACAAATTAATTATGCATTTATTTGAACACAATTAAGCGATGGAAAGCGTGCGGAGTATTGATTAATTCTAAATTAAGGACTTCACAATTTCTTTTTTGTTTTGCAATAATTTAAAGTTTTAAAAGTTCCGAAAGCAGTGAAAAATGAAAATTATGCTCAGCACAGCGGCAAATGGTGGCATTTAATGATGCTGAAAAATCCAACGATCTGCAGTCAATCATTCCATAATTTTTCTTCTTGGCGCTGCCGCAAACACATCCATTCACTTTATACGCTGTCTATGATTTATGAAGTCTTTCTTGCAATTTATGGGATTTTTTTGCGTTTGTCGCCAACACAAACAGTGCCATGATTCAATTCACACACACACACATGAACACATGCACATATTTACGCACACAGGCACAGCATAAAACTGGCTGCTGTTGGTGCAAATGTGCAGTTGATGCACCAATCAATAACGTTTTCTACGTGCTACACGTGTTGTGGTTGTGTTTTTGTTACCATTTCACCGCACACCATCCATACACATTTATTGGCATTTGGCCAATTTGATATACTTCGCCCCAGCACGTTTGCATTGTCTCTGCAGCTGCGGTTAAGCTGGCTAAAGCATGAGTTTGCATTCTTCCCTGCAACATAAATCAAAACCAAACATTTAGATTGACAGCGATTGAGTGCGTTTAACCTTCTGCCATTCACGTACGGAATGTGAATTTTAATTTGGCTTTGTAGCTGTCTTTTGTCTCTCTAATTGTGCATGTTTTCTGCCTAATTAATGCGCAGCTATAGCGGCTTCTGTAGCGGCTTCAGAGTGCCCTGCCGCCGCACGTAGATGATCAAAATACGCCCATTGCTGTTCGCAACACCGTACTGCAGTGTCGGCTACACGCTGTTCGTCGTTTTTGTGGCACTCTGCGCTCAGCTGCAAAGTGACTGCAAAGGAAGAGGAAATGTGCATCCTTTTGCGCTGCCTGCATTGCGTTCGACCTTCGTGCGGTGTGGCGTGCGGATGCGGTGTGCGGCGAATGGGTGCGCTGATGTGTAGTGAAAACGCCAGCAAAAGATGTAAAGTTTGCTTCGAATTGAATGCGCCATTAATTATGACAAAGCAATTATGGCGAAGAGGCAGCGACTCAAAGCACTAAATGTACGAGTATGGATTTTTGCGCATTTGCACAGATTTTTCTACTATTTTTAATTGCGGTCTTATTTTTAGCACATCAAACAGCGAAATAGTTGGCATTGAGTTATTTATAACTAAAGATTAACAACACAGAAAGTCAAGCGTTGCATAACTATTAAACTTTGTGCGCTTTAATTTATGAATTTGACAACGATCGCATTGAGTTTTGTTGTATGCAAAGTTTGTGCACGTGTCACGCACCGATAACTGGTCAGTGTGTTTGCATTGATTTAGTGCGTATACGCCTGAAACTATGCCATGTGGACATACGTTCGCTATTAATTAAACAAACAGATAGTCAACTATTCAAATAAATCGCAGAGCCTGTGCAGTGATGCGTTGGCGGCGCGCAAAATGGCATACAACCAAAATCAATTTCGTTTGGAGTGATCTCCGTAAATACGAATATGTGCGAACGAGATGGTGGGCTGGTTTGATTGGATAAAATGCGGCTGATGTTGTAAGTGATGGATAAAGACAGAAGTAACACAACATTTTATTTGACTCAATGCACAGTGATTTGACTCCATACAACTGCGGGACAAAATTAGAAGGAGTCGTCTGCTTTCAACCCTAGAAAGGTAACCTTCGTCGATTCGACGAACACCACATACATTTCTTCAAATGCCTCCTTATTCTCCGATCTGATTGCTTTCTCTTTTCGTGTGATCTCAGTTGGCGATGTGCTCTCGTGATATACACACATTTTGCAGAACGACCGCAGCATACGTTTTCTTTTTTAATAGAAAAACAAAACTAGTCTTCGTCGAAACGACGAAGATTACCTTTAACGTGACTATTTGCAATTGAATACGAATACTGCACATTGCATTTCAGTATTTCAAAATTTCTCCAAATGCGGGGTTATCGGTTGAAACATTTTTGGAATTGGTCAGTTAATTAATCATTACTTAGTTAAGTTAATTAGTTAGTTAATTAATTAGAAACAAGTAAGTGAGTTAAATAGTTAATTAGCATTGTAAAAAATTAGTCACATTTATTGATTATTTTGCTTTTTATTAGTTTTTTAAGGAATTATATTTGTGTGTCTGTCCTCATGGAGTAGCAATTTATTTCAAATTTAATTAATTTTTTATTTTCTGATACTCATTCTGATCTCAAAAATAACTGTACCTCAACACAAATTACTTAAAAATACACAAATAATTAAAAAAAATATATACGGTGCGAATTACACTTACTATACTTACTTACTTACTTAACTGGCCATAACAACCCGTTATCGGGTTACGGCCCGCCGCAAAACTTCTCTCCAGGCGCCTCTGCTTCGCGCGCGCCTTCTCCAGTTGGTCACACCAAGAGATACCAGGGCCTCTTCCACTTGGTCCTTCCACCGGAGACATGGCCTCCCTCTTCGCCGTCGACCTCCAACCATCGCATCGAACACCTTTTTCGCCGGAGCTTCGTCGTCCATGCGGCAGACATGACCGAGCCAGCGTAGCCGCTGGATGTTAATTCGCTGCGCTACGTCCATGTCCTTATACAGCTCATACAGCTCGTTACTGGTTCGTATGCGATAGTCGTCACCAACACGAACAGGGCCGAAGATTTTGCGAAGTACCTTCCTCTCGAACACTCCAAGGGCCGCTATGTCGTTTCGTGTCATTGTCCATACTTCAGCGCCATAGAGGAGCACGGGCAAGATGAGCGTCCTATAGAGTGCAAGTTTTGTCGGTCGAGAGAGGTCTCTACTTCTCAATTGCCTACCGAGACCGTAGTAGCACCTGTTGGCAAGAGTAATCCTTCGCTTTATCTCCAGACTGACATCATTACTGCTGTTGATGGCGGTGCCAAGGTAGACGAATTCCTTGACAACTTCAAAGGTATACCTGTCGGCCTCGACGTGAGACCCTAGCCGCTGCGAGTCCCTGCGTGTAGACAGCATATACTTCGTCTTGCCCTCATTTACCACCAGACCCATTTTGGCAGATTCTCTTTCGATAGCCGCAAAGGCAGCGCTGACATCTCGCTTGTTACGCCCGATGACATCAATGTCATCAGCGTAGGCAAGGAGCTGGACACTTTTGTTGAAGATTGTGCCATTACGATGTACACCGGCCTTGCGCAGAACACTCTCCATGGTGAAGTTGAAGAGGTCGCAGGACAAAGGATCGCCCTGTCTGAAACCTCGAACGGTATCAAAGGGGTCGGAGAGGTCACTTCCAACCTTGACGGAGCTGCGCGTATTGCTCAACGTCGCTCTGCAAAGTCTAACGAGCTTTGCAGGGATACCAAGTTCAGACGCGAATTACACTACTCGACAAAAAATGGGTTCATCGCGTGCTCCTAAAAACAAAAGTATTTTTTAGACTAATCTTCGGCTACTGAACACAAAACTGAAAATCAAAACATTTTCTTAAGAAGCGTTTTCGAAAAATTTTCGAAAAACACGTTTTTTCCCTCTTATTTCAGTTATGAGCACATATCTTGTAAAAAAAACCATCTGAATAACACAAGTAGCCGGTCAGTTAGAAGATAATAAACTAACTTTTCCAATTTTTCGACCATTTTCAAACATCATACATTTTTGAATACTTTTTTTATAGATAAAATAAATGATCTCCTCTGGTTTTAAAATCTAAGATGAAAGACATATTATTTGAGCAAATATTAAGCCCAACATCAATAGAATTGAAAGAAAAATGACAAAGTTATGATGCACGGAGTGAAAACACCAACTTTTCATTTATTACACCGTGCGAAAAATTTTTTTAATTTTTCCGAGACCCATCCAAATGTTGATATAGACGTGAAACTTGAGGTAATTTATAGTATCGTGGTATAGTCAGTTTTTCATTTTCTGACCCAAAAACCTTCTTAAAGGACTTTAAAATTTAAAGGGCATACACATTTGAAATAGTTTTTTAAATATTTGCGGTTGTGCAATGATGATGATATGGGTAGCAAATGAAAGAGAAAAATTGTCTAATTTTAACTAAATTTTCTATTTTGAACTTTCAGGACCAAAATATGCCAGGTAGGGGAAACATACATGTTTTGGATCTCAGTCTGTAGATTCATACATCTAATTTTTTTTCTATTTCAAAGTTCTGGAAGTTCAAAATAGAAAATTTAGTTAAAAGGAGCCAACCCGACTGAACGACAGGTCACTTGTGTTGGTCGGATGGTTGGTTTACGAGATATGTGCTCATAACTGAAATAAAAGGGGAAAAACGTGTTTTTCGAAGATTTTTCGATTCTTAAGAAAATTTTTTGATTTTCAGTTTTGTGTTCAGCAGCCGAAAATTAGTCTAAAAAATACTTTTGTTTTTAGGAGCATTTTACGTGTCGAGTAGTGTTATCTACAAAAAAATGTCTAAGTATAATTATATAATAAAGTTTGAGTTTACACGATTTGTAGTTCTCTCAAAAATCGGAGTTGAGTACGACTTCGTCGATTCGACGAAGATTACCAACAACGTATGTAAAATATGCTTACCCTTCTAGGGTTAATAAAATTTGGTATTCTAGTTAATCATGGCTGAAGTGAAATCTTCATTTTGTTTTTCCTAAACTTTTGTAGTTTGGCAATGCCTGAGACTTGAATTTGCAATTTTCGTCATTTTTGGCACCAAGCACCAAGTATGTTGGCTATATTTTTCAGATTTTACACGTAATCGGTTACATCAACATTGATAATTGCAAAGAGTAACAGAAATTGTCTTAGGACACTTTAGTTTTGCAATAAAAAGGATAATAATAGACGTCTGTTTTGCTTTTTAGCAGTTTTCTCAATTTATCATGCTGATTGCATACTTTTAGGGATGAATAACATACATTTTGTCGAAAAATAGGTGTTTAGACCACTTTTCAAATTGAATTATTTTCTGAGATCTAATTACATTATTCGACAAAGAAAGAATGCTGCTTAAAATAAAAAAAATCCAGGAACATACTTTCACATACTTTTTAGATATTTTCCTCTGTTTTGCCAATTTTCAGGTTTTTAATTAAAAAAAATATTTTTAGTTAAAAGTGATGTAAAAGCCTCAGCTTTGCAAATTTTGAGAAAACATCAAAACGAAAATGACCACATCATTTCCTAATCTATATTGAAAGTTTTAGCAACTTTTTGGTAACCATGTATTTTAAAAATTTTTTTTACTCAATAGACTAAAAATATATAATAATATAAAAATATAAATATATAGTATATAAAAAAGTTTCAACTTTGAGCCGCTTTTGCACAGACACTAATTAATTTCTTGCACAGATGTTTTGGGGTTTTCTTAGTTGGAGTTTTTCCTTTGAAATTACATCAAAATCGTTAAATTCTGAGACTATACATTTTTTGAATTTTGTCTATGCAACGAATCACTGTGCAATGTGCCAAAGAAACAATGCCAGAAAAACGAAAATGTCCAAAAAAATTTTGGTTGAAGCATTGCTTGGTGAGAGGCTAAAAATACATATTTGCAAGACACTAAGTCAAAGTGTACCAACGTTTACACGTGCCGAAAGCACATAAATACATAGAGAACAAAATTATAATAGCAAAAAAGTTGAATAAATATTAAGTGAAAAGAACTCGTGTCAGTGGTATAGAACGAAAAAACTCAATACAAACTCATCTCAGAAGAACGCCAAAAAAATGATACCAAAGTCAAAATTAAAGAAATGTTCTAAGCAACTTTAGCTGATTTAAAGATGCGCAGAGCTTAGCATAGTTTTGGGTCTAAATAAGGAATACATTTTATATTAAGCATTTAGGTTTTGCTTTTACTTCAGCTATGTAACAAAGCAATGTAATCAATTCCAGAACCAACAAAATTGAGCGCTGCTCTAAGCATTCCAGCGAATAGTTTATTGTTGTATTTGTTAAATTTTTTTCCTTTGGCGCCCACTCAATGCACGCATCAATTTACAAAATAATTTCATTTTCTGCCAGTTTGGCCTTTTCGACCGTTTCCTGTGCGCCACACTTGAAAGCACAACACTTGCAGGAGTAATGGGGGGATTGAAGGCAAACAGAAGCGGCGCTGAGAATGAAATTGAGCGTCTGCTGGCATTTGTCTATGCTTTTCTATCCCGCATTTTGTTGTCAGTTCGTTGCGATGCCACCGTGTACGAACTGTGAAAGCATCGGCGTCTTCGTCCTGCTGGCCTGTCTTTAGCAACCGTGTAGTTGTTATTGTAAAATGTATGCTTCAGCAGCTCTCTATCGCTCACGGCATGGTTCAATGACATTGGCGGAAACTAAATATGCGATGCTTGTGCGGTTGTGTATGTTGTTGTTTTTTTTTGTCGAGGTGAAAAACCACCAAAGGCACAGCTGTGTGGGATTTGAACCGCAGTAAAAACACCTCAAGTCGCCGACCCTAGATCCCCTCGTATTTGTGTGTGTGTGTTTTATTTCACTCACTCACTCATCTGCTATTTGTCTTATCTGACGCGACTCTAGCCAGCCACTGCACGCAGCTCATTGCGTGTATGTGTGCGTTATTTTGATCCCTTTTGTGCCCTGGCTGCCATCTTTCGCAGGAATTCAGCGCTGATAAAGCAAAGCATATTGCAAGTAAAAGTTGGGGCAATAAAGTTTGCTATGCCTTGGCTACAGGTGTGTGCGTAGGGCGTCTTGACGGCAACTTGAGCAGTCAAGCGGTTGTTGTTGCTGCGACAGGTCATGGCACGCAGTGAATACTTTTTGCAAATCAGTCACAATTTGTCTGGAGTCAGAAGCTGCTTAAAGTTGCTTTCAATGTTGAAAATTTCATAGAATTTCTTCGCACGCAGGTGACTGAGCTGAGACACTTTTACAATTCTTGGGAAAATTGTAACTTTGCACATGCGGCTATGTGCATGGATTTTAAGCGCATCGACAGCGCACAGTGTTGCGAGTTCATATAGCGGAGTGAGAAAAATAGAAGGAGTGGTCGTATATTAATGATATTTGGTATACAGTTATTGTATGAGTAAAGAACTTACTGTGAAATTTTAGTGAAATCGCACCAAAACTTCGACCACCTCCCATACAAACGGATTTGAAAAAACTTCATATTAACAATGAAAATTATCTTAGCTCATAAATCTACATTAAAAATATTTGTATTTTAATATAAATTTATTTATAAATGTGTATATAGATAAAATGCGCTTTTTTCAAAAGTGATTGAAATTAAAATCTCGATAAATTGCTCCACAGCTGCGCAGAAGTTGCTCTTAGAGGGTTAAAATCTTAGACTGGCCCCACTAATTTTTCCTTCTGAATATTTCTTTCGAACATACCTACCCCCTATCTCGAACTTTTTATAAGGCCCCCATACAAAATCATCGCTTTTAGAAAGTGGGCTACCGCTGCTCTCAGGTTTGCCCCAGACGTACCATATGTAAGACTGACCTCCATTTATTTTCCCTTCTGAATGTTTTTTCTATACACACCTAACCGCTATATCCAACTCTTAAGAGGGCTGTCATAGAAAACTAATCATTTTCAATGGCTCCACACTTGTAAATGTAATAAAGTAAGCGAGGAAACATCGTATCTCGGAAACTACTGAACCAATTTGAATGATTAATTCAGCGATCATCAACATTGCTGAGTGCAAAAAATACAAAATTAATTAAAGTTCACAAATTCACCACCATTGGGTGCCTCCCATACAAACGAAGTTGTGAGGTTGTCAACTTTTCGGTTTATACGACGAAAAAATCAAAGTGTAGTGTCGAACCTTCATTAACCCCTCTATTTCGAATATAATAGTAATCGTAATTTATTTTCCGAAGCATCTTCAACAAATTTTTCCATCAGCAGAGCATTATTTGACCGATTGCTATTGGCATTCAACCAAACGGTGAAAATATCGCGAATTTGCACTCAAGTCTTCACCGAAAAATGCCAATAACTTGCATTCGCGCAAATATACGCAGCTAAAAATTTTACAGCATAATGTAGATACTTGCATAAACAAAATATCAAAAAATTCCAAAAGTGATATTTAACTTTTTTTTTTAAATCACTTTTAAAGTTTAAACTCACTTTTTATTCACTCGTTTTCTTTACTTAATGTTCATCATAACGGTACAGATCAGAGGTGATAGTAATCAGCAAAATTTTGGTCTTGCCAGACCTAAATTATATAAAACTTACGATAAGAGTAACTTTTAGGAACCTGCTCATTATTTATTTTGAAATATTCAACCTCAAAGTCAAAGCATAAATTTGCTGTTTGTACACAATTTTTTTTTAACGCTAGAAGAGCGTACTTTAAGAGCTCATAACTTCTATGTTATCCAATATTTTTTCATAAAACTTCGGATTTCTCTTAACTTAAAGTATTACCAACAAAACCTCATACTCAGATTTTTGTGGTTATAACATTGCATTTGGCATTTTTGTCACTACTCGCAACACTGTGCGTCGTTGGGAGCAATTTTTGGGGAGAATGCGTGATATGGAAATTGAACTTACATATAAAAACCTTAATTTACATAAATATAAGAAAATTGTCTCACTCAGGTTCTGGCTACCATACATTTAGGCGTAATTACTGGCTTTTGTTTTCCTTCGCCTTCGTTCCTGTTGGCAATTTGCAAAACACTTTCAGCAAACACATTTTCAGTTGCAGTTTGAATCAACTTTATAATTAAAAGTCCCCTCTGCCAAACTGGCGAACAATGATCCCTGTTACCTTATTCCGAACGCCCGCCTACTGTTAAGCGCTCTCACGTTCTGCGTGCACATTGTGCTTCACTGCCCGGTGTGAGAAACACTGCAGCTGTGCTAATCCTTTGCGTTCCCCAGCGCGCCCAATCCACCATAGGATTTCTGTTCAATGTGGGCGGTGACAATCTTTCGAACAGCACTGGTCGCTGCTGTGTCAATAAAACGTTGACTGCGCTGACTGACACAGCTCGAGGACTTGCTTGCTTCTTGTTCGCATACAGAACGTTTCCACTATTTGCTGGGAGTTGACTGTCCATGCATTTGACTGCGTGTGTGCCGTCCGTTTGCTTATTTATTTGCGGCACTTGTTTACTTGTTGTGGTCGCTAGCCCCATTCAAAATTGTATTTGTTTTTGTAGTACTTTCACAAGTGTTCCATTTAGTTTTGATTTCCTGCAATTATTTGGTTGGCTTACCTCTTCAATTTGGTCACCGCTCCAGGCTTTACCGCCGGCCGCCTCGTGCTTCCCACATTCGTTGACCCATTCAAATTACTTTTCCACATAAATTTCACAGAGCGAAAGCTTTTGATTTGTCTTCCGCTTTCATTCCATCGCTCAGTTGTCATTCTGTGTCATTCGCATGAGCGCGTTTTGTTTGTTTCTCTGCTTTTCACTTGTCGACCATTCCTTACGCACTTCCACCTTTTTCACTTCCTTTAAGTGCGTTTTTCTTGCGGTCCACTGTTTTGGTGACTCTTTTGTTTGCCTGTGTGGGCCTACACTTGGCAATTGTCAGCGCATCAGAAGCCTTAAATTGGTTGCAATTTGGGGCAGCGGCACTAAAATTATGTTTATGTGTATTAAAGAAACCGTAAGAACGAAAAACTATAAAAAAAAATGATCAAATCATGAAACGAAATTCACGACTGTTCCGCTGGCTATCTCTGCACAAAAGCAAAACCCACCACAACTACAGTAACCAACTAGCAATAACAATGAAAGCTGTGCTGTGCGCAGGTATTGAGACTGTTGCAAAGTGTGGCCTCATTTTCTGAACCGTTTGTAGTTGAACACAATGTCCTTTACTCATATTGCGCTCGGTACAAGTTGGGCAGTGCAAAAGTGCGATGGTGCCTGTTTTCTGCCGCGGGCTGAATGCCGCACAAAAGTCAGACTTAACGAACGCCCCAAACATTTGGCCAGCAGCAGAAATGACCCGATGAATTTTTAATAAAAGCCAACTTTACATTCATTGCTTTAGCGAAAAGCACGAAAGAATTGAGTCGGCTGTGCATGTGAGTGTGTGTGTTGTGTGACACAGGACAAGTGTGTTGTTGGAGCTGGCGCTGACTGTGGAAGACGGCAGCATGTCAACGCTTTTGGTGACCCAAATCGACGGCGCGCGAACCTTTCAAATTGAATTCGGACTTGTGAGCATATTTCGCGCACAAAGAGCCAGTCGAAAGAACCAGCGGAAACAGATATTTGCGAAAGTATTTCGCAAATAACATTAACGCATGAAAGACCTTTATCGACATCCTGCGGACGTGGTGCACTACAACCAATTTATTTCGGTGACTTTTAATAGTGTGAGGAGAGCGACAGTGTGTTAGGCAAGTTGCCTTTCGGTACTAAATGCGTGAAGATGTAATTTATTTAATTTATTTTTTACTAAACAACTTTAAATTCTACTAAAAATAAAAAAAAAATTAAGTATTTTATGACATAATTGTTGTGAATAATAATAATAATATTGAGGCTATTAGGCACTGCGACCAGTGTAGATTTTTTGTGCAAGCCTGGTTTAACCCTCTAAGTTGAGGCTTTTTATTAATTTAAGCACTCTTTGGGGTTGTAGATTCCAGATCGTTTCCGGGGCTATGGTGATAGCCCCTAGCTGGAGAAATCTTTTTCTGCTGAGTGCAGGACAATCACAGAGAACGTGCACAGAGGTTTCTGTTTCTTGATTGGGGGGGAGATTCCCATTTTACTGAGATGATACCTTAGTGAGCAGTGGCCAGTTAGGTATCCAGTGAGGGTGCGGAAGTCCTCCTTTTTTTAGCATGAGGAGTTTTCTGGATATTCCTCTGTCTGGGGTTATAAACCGCTTTGCCTGGCGTTGTCCTGTGCTGTTGGTCCATTGTTCGGCAACGTTTAGGTCTACCCATTTCCTTAGCCATTCTTGTGTGTGTCCTTTTGATAGTCCACAGAATGGTTCAGGGCCCACCAGTGGGCGCATTGCGCCTCTTTTGGCAAGGCGATCAGATTTTTCGTTGCCTTCGTGACCCTCGTTTCCTGGGATCCAGTGTAGCTCTATTGAGTTACGACCTCTCAGTTCATTTAGGAGAGCACGGCAATCCTTGACGAGTCTTGAGGAGACCGCATAGGCTTCTAGAGCCTTTAGGGCCGCTTGACTGTCGGATAATATATATACCTGTGCGCCAGATGTTTTCCTGCGTAGGCATTCTCTGGCGCATGCCTCAATGGCATGGACTTCAGCCTGGAATATGGTAGCTAGCTTCCCTATAGGGAAGGATTTGTGGAATCTTGGGCCATATACTCCAGCCCCTACGCTTCCGTCTTCCAGCTTGGATCCATCCGTGTACCAGATTTGAGAGCCTGGTGCAGGGGTGAATCTATAGGTTATCCACGATTGTCTGTCTGAAATGCAGATTTTGTATCTCCTGGAGAATTCCACGTCAGGTGTAATGTTGTCGGAGATTTGCATTATGGGGTCATTGCTGAGCATTTTTAATATGCTCATGTGTCCCCTTAGATCTCCGCTCTTAAGTTCGTAAGTTCTTATCGGCCTTAGTGCTTGAGAGCAGGCTTCCTTTTTTACGATAAGAAAGGGACCCCTAAGTAAGTAAGTCGTAATCTTGACATAGCTGGACAAGAGAAAAGAATGTGATCCAAAGTTTCCTTGGCACCGGTTTCTCTGAATTTCCTGCCGTCATCCGACTCAGTGCTTCCTTAGTATGTCTGTGATGCATTGGTGCACACAGGGGGGATTTTTGGGGCCCAAACATGCCCAAAACACCAAAATTGCTGGTACAAAATATGTTTTCGAATGGTATTTGGCCCAAAAGTTGTACGCAACCCCCCCCCCAATATGGAATACTGTGTGTACTGCTGTAATGGCTATGTAATCCTTTCTTGAGAGCGAGAGTACACGTTCCTTGAATTGTCCTAACATTGTTTTAGCGGTTGTGCAGGTAGTTTAACTCTTCCAACTAGCCTTCGGCTTTCGCTTTTGGCGATAACGTCTGCTGCCTCATTTTCCTCAATGCCTTTGTGACCGGGTACCCAATAGATATCCAGCTTGAAATTCGCAGCCAGTCTTTGTGTTGCTACCCGGCATTGCAGAAGATTTTTGGATGATATGCAGAAAGAAGTTATCTATCGCTTTTATAGCAGATTGACTGGAGGTACAGATAAGTCATTGCTCAATGAATATTCGAGCAAACACAAAGAGCTGACTGGTTGTAGAAAGATTAAGGTCACAGTTCATGCTATCAATAGAAAATTCGCAATAATTCTGAGATTACTAAATCCTATTTGTTGACTCTCTTAGACTTTCGTTAAATATGTATGCAGTATCGGTTTATGAGTTCTTTTCATGTCTGAACGATGAAAATGCATTTCCCAGGCAACTGCCCAATATTTTTAAGGCTTCTTTATGATTTGTTGAAAGCAACTATCAATATTTCTCTTCCATTATCTGGAATCTAATATTTTATTTTGTCAAGAAATGCAGCCCTTTGCAATAAAGCAAAGTGGAGTTGTGGCCAACAAATAACCAACATGTGTCCGAAACGAAATTTCATTGAAATACCTTCAAAAGTGAAATGAAATGAAAAAATACCATACAAATGCAAAGAAATTAGTTTTGGATTTTTGCATTTCTAAGGCTTGACAGCTAAATGGTTTGACAGCTTCTTGATATAATTTAAAGTTTGCATGCCTGTATTTTGAAAAGTTTAATTGGTACCACAACTTATGTCAGCTACAGGCATTCACTAAATTTGTATATATTATAGCAACAGCACACTGGTTTCAAACAACAAATGTTGCATACTTTTAGTAGTTGAATTCGTATGTTCAACGCGAACAGCTGCCGCTGCACTGACATCCCGTCCCGTGCGCATACAGTACCACACGTCGTATACTTGATATTGATTTTTAATAATTTCAAATGTTCCAACATCACAGGTACCTGTTTTTGTTTCAGCCTCTAAAAAGGCAGAGTGAAAAATTCAGGAAAATTAGCGCCGCAGCCTCAGGTTTTGTGTTTCTTTTTTTTGGAGTTTCTCTCCCTTCAACATTTTGTGCGCTGATGGTAGATGGGCGTCTGGGTGCATGTGTATGTACATACATATGTACAACTATGTACCTGAAAAGCAATCGGTGCGGCATATTGAAATTGAAATTTTATTTAAATTAATTTTGCCGTAAAAAGGTTCAAAAACTGATTTGGGTCTTCATGGATGAAGTTTCTTGTGCGCGTAATTTGTAATATGAAATTGTTACGACTTGTTGCTGGGCGGTGTTGGAGCGTGGGGAGTTTAATAAATGAAAGCATATTGTAAAACACTCTACACACACACACAAGCATACGTGCAAAGAATAAACGTAATTTGTATGCTGTACTTAAGTTGCTGTAGATTTGTGTACTCCGAGGCGTATGTGTAATTTTTAATTTATTTTCCTTCGTTAGGCTCGTTCATGTGTTTTGCCTTCAAAGCCTCGTTAATGTTGAAATATATATATTTTAGCAGTCACACCGACACACGCACGCATACACCCAAAATGCAATCCAATTAGCTCGCAGCGTGGCGCTGCAGAAAACGGACAACTGACATCACATGTCATCCGACACTTTGGGCAGCGTTAATTCCCAAATTTAATTTCCGTCATTTTATTTTACAATTTCGCCCATCCTTTGCGTCGGCACTGGTCGTACGAGTGTGTATTTGTTGTTGTGTGTACACAAAGCGCCGGCCACCTGTTCGTTGGTTCGCTGTATGGACTGCATAGCAATTGGCCGGCTGTCGCTGTCGTTGAATTTTTCAAATGAGCCTTGCGCACTGAATACTGGCGAGCGAATTAATGCCATCCAAGCGCGATGTGGTGTTGGGGTCGGTCGGTTGCTGGTGGCATGTCAAATTGTCGCCGCGTGGCAAAAACTAAGTTAATTCAACACCCTCAGCTACCAGCTGCGGCGAGCCTTTGGCTGCACATCTTCACTCGATTCAAATGCAAAATGGGACACTGGCAACGCTGTTTGCATGTGTAGGTTGCTGTGGGTGGGTGGGTGCGCGGGCACGTGTGAGCTGATGATTTTGTGTGTGTATGTATGTTGAGTTCATGCAGCGACGTTTCGATTTTCGTGCCCTAAGCTCCTAGTTGACAATTAGGCAAAGCGACGCACGACACACGCACACACACACAGTTGCCAGCTGCCAGTTTGGTCAAACTTCGCCCTCCACTGGCCCGTTCCGATTTCAGTTTATAAAAATCCATGTGCCGTATTAAATTTCAGCAAATAGAACGCACCTAATATTTTTTCTAAATTAAAGCAGTCGCTCGTTGTGACTGCGGTCCACGGGTCGTATGCGTGATTTTGATTACTGGCTTGGTTGACTTAGTGTGCGGCCTATTAGTTGGCTGCAGCCTTCGGTTTTGGCTAAAAAGTGAGTGAGCTTTCCGATCCCAGTGCTGACCCAGTTTCTTAGAAGCGATGGAATGAATTGCAAACTATATAACAATTTTAGGTAAAAGCATTCAGATTAAATCAAAATGTTATTTTTTTAGCCTGCAATGATGTCGTTGGACGCATAAAAGCGAAAAAATCGCGTCTGTACGCCTGCTCTACTAATAATATATCTGGTGCAAAGGGCGGCCGCATACGCAGCCGCCAGCTGCCAGTCGTCAGTCGTCAGCGCAGCACAGCCAATGGGCAATGTCGTCTTCTTTTGATGACTGGCTGACGAAATCTGCAATTTCCGCGCATACAAATTGCCAGCGATAAAGAGTGCTTGAGGCACCGAAGGGCGGCATTGAGGCGTGGGTGCGTTAACCGCATAATAGGCATTTCGCTTGCTTTTATGCCGCTTTGTGTCTGCCCCCAAGTTTTTATATCTTTTTCTTATATTTCCTGCAGCCGATTTTTATTTTTCCTACAAGTTTTGTAGCAGCAGTAGCGGCATAAAGTTCCATTATTATTTGTTATTTAGGAAAAGGAAGCAGCTCGAGGCAACCATAAGCTGAAAATTGCAACAGTTTAAAGGCGACAACTCATTGTCGTTTCCCCTTCCGCACCCTCTTTGGCACCCCACGCCATTCGCCCCTGTGCAACTATCGTATCGTCTAATTTTTTCAGAGACCTAAAATAATTATTATTCATATTTTTGGGAATGAAAAAAATGCCCTAATTTAAGAAATTTCTATATTTATTGCTTTATAATAAGTATTCCCAATAAGAAATTTTTCACGTCGCCTATAACTATTATCAAGTAATAAATATTTTTGAGTTGCATAATATCTCTTATAAGTAACACGTATGATATATTTTTCGTTGTTGATAAATATTATTTTGGAATTTTTGTGTTTTACATTGCTTTATAACTTTTATTTATGACTTTTTAATTTACGTTACCGATAACTATTATTTTGAGAAATTTTTTTTTACTTTGCTTCATAACTTTTATTTATGATTTTTTCATTTACGTTGCCGATAACTGTTATTTTGAAAAAAAAAAATTTTCCGTTGAATTACTACATTTTGGATATGAATTAATTTTTAATTGTTTTAAATTGACAAACGCAAATTAACTGCAGAAACCTTATTTCCACCAACAACTAAACAATTAAAAATCAATTCACACTCAAAATGTGGTAAAGCAACGTAAATAAAAAAAATTTCTTTCATAAAAGTTATGAGGCAACGTAAAAAAATTTTCTTTCAAATAATAGTTATCGGTAACGAAAATAAAAAAAATCATAAATAAAAGTTATGAAGCAACGTAAAAAAAATTGTCTCCAAATAATAGTCACCGGTAACGTAAATAAAAAGTCATAAATAAAAGTTATGATGCAACGTAAACAAATAAAATCACAAAATAATAATTATCCAGAATGAAAAAAATATTTATTTCTCATAACAGTTATTATGCAACTAAAAAAACTTATAATAGTTAAGTCCCTGAATTTTTTACGTTCATACAAACAATTCTTCATAAATTTGTTTGTTTACTTTCAATAATGCACAAAGTGCACTAATAAACAAGCAACGATCGATGCCGTTGCTTGTTTATGTGCGCAACACAGAAAGCCCTCGCACTGCGCTAATGCTTTCTTGTTCTCAATAATAAAAATATTGCAAATTCAAGCGTGCTCTATGCCATTCGATTGTTCGAACGTAGAGCATTTTAGTACTGATAGGATTTTTTGCCACAGTTTCATCACTTCAGTTTCTTGCCTAATTGAATTGTTTCTTCAACATGTTGCTGCCCTGCCCTGCTTGCTTCATTCGTATTCGCACAAACGTTATCACTCGTATCTAAAATATGCGTTTTGTTGTTGTTTTCTATTTTTAGCAACCCACAATTCGTGGCAGAAAGGCAGCAAACTGCAGACTAGCCGAGAGAAGTGCGCCAACAGCATCTTACGCGCCAAAATCCAACAGAATGGATGAGGAACACGACGACGAACGAATATGAGATTAGTTGGGGCTGTAGAGCCCCACCACGGAGCTCCCGCCAACGTCACCGTCACTGCCAGCGCTGCCGTTGCCGTCGCAGTCGTCGCCGTCGGAAGCTCTCTTGGTGCTAGGAGGTGGTGTCGCGATAAGCGATGTCAGTGCCAATCAACCGCGGCCGCCACCACAATAACAACAACAACACGAACAACAGCAACAGCAACAACAACAATAAGAACATTGCCATCGTATGACGCTGTGACCGCCAACGGTGCTGCCACCGCTACCGCTGCTGCCGCCGCCGCCGCCGATGCTGCCGACGAGCACGATGTGGATGCTAGACTGGAAGCGAGCTTGAGCAGTGTCGTCAGTCTTGCGTGCCATACAGCAACGGATGTGCTACACGAGCGCGACAACAGTCAGTGCAACAGGATTAATAACAAGAAGAAAAAGAATTGCACACACCGGAAGTATACGAGCAAAGTAGAGCAAGCCGAGCAGCAAGAAGGGGAACAACAAGCGCAAGAAAATTGCGAAGCAGCCGAAGTCGACGTCGACGCCGACGCCAAAGTAGCAAAAAACGTTGAAAAGGGGAAAGGAGTAGAACAACAAACACGACAACAACGTAACATCACAACACGACAAAATTATTGCGAAAATACAACATCGAACGCAATCGCCCAAACTGGGATATACAACAACAACCAAAACAGCTACACACACAATCGCATCAGCAATAACAACGACCGCGAAATCCATAGCGCCGAAAACCAATACGCGCGTGAAATCGTAACTAATCGCAACTACAACAACAATAGTAACTATTTCAACGAAATTAATGAAATATCCGACAAGCATATAAACGTCAAAGCAGCTAAAGCCACGCCAAGAGTCAGCCGTGAAAAGTGCTACCGCAATAATTTTAAAGCATCAAATATGGCCGCCGCAAATGCTGATATCGACTGTAAGACTTCCAGCAACAACAACAACCATCAGCTGGGCAGTGGCCCTCCGGCACCGACACCGTCGCTGCGTTGCTGCGCCACTTTGCTGGCCTTGTTGGCCGTCAGTCTGGTCGAAATTTGCGCTGTCGGCTGGCTGCGTGTCCAGCAATCGTTAATGAGCTACGGAAGCAACAAAACCAGCAGCAACAACAACAACGACAAAATGCTGCAAAATGGCGTTGCGTCGTGGCCGCAGTCGTTGTCGCCGAAATTCGCACCGCCATCCCCATTCGTCGCCGCCATCGCCTTCATACGCGCCTCCACACCCACGGCCGCTGCTCGCCACGCATCCGTCTCGCAGCGCCGCGGTCGTCGTTCCGTGGCAGCTGCCGTTCTCTGTTTACTTTACGCCGTTCTTGCGTTGCCGCCAACCGTACGCGCCGACGACAGCGATACTTTCTTTGCGGTTAATAGCTTCAGCATGGCACCGGAGACGGTAACACCCGAATTTGGTAAGTGACACACTATGTTCATAAACCTTGATATATTTATGCTTACATACATACTTACTTAAGTACATATGTATAGGCAAACATAACCTATATTCACGCTTGCAGTGTCCTTAGAATGCCGCCAGCGCGACATCGCCCAATGCGACCGAAAAGTTGCTGTCGCGGGTGTGAGTGAGTGAGCGCGTCGAAGTTGCTTGGTGGGGTGGAGTTGCTTAATTTCGTGTTGGAATGCTCATTATTATTATTGCGTTCTTTTCCATTCTTTCATTCACTGCGTTCTGCAGTCCTGTTGGTGTGTGTGGGTATTGACGCGATGCGGTGCGAAGCGGTTATGGGTAACACGTGTATCTGTATATGTGAAATCATTTGGCATTGTCAGCATATAACCAACACTGCGATAATGACTGGCTTAGACGCGCAGAACGTCGCGTGAATTGCTTGGCGGCGGCTGGTGCACGAGCACAAATGAACGACGTATTTTTAGACTGCCGCACATGTATGCAACTGCGATGAAAGATAAACAGCACGAATTACAATATTATGCGATGGCATTGTAGTCGGGCAGTTGAGTAAATTGCTGGGCGTTGAAATGTCAGTGAAAGTGTGGTTAGGGAGAATTCTGCTGCGCACACAATGGCCCGCAGGTGCTGTGCCGAAGTCGGCAGACAGTTGCTATGAAATATTTAACAGACAAGAATGTCAGCTTTAGTCGTTTGATTTACATGTAATGTTGAATATTGCTTTGTTGTGACTGGTTTCTATGATATAAATAATCTGGAGTTTGCTTTCTTAGTGAAAGAGGGAGGAAAAAAGCTTCTAAGCGAACTTTTATAATGCAATGAGGCGGCATTTTCAATTGAGGACTTCGATAAATTAGTTTCTAACCATTCAATGGGCATAGGACTGTATTGACTGAAAATTCAACAATGGGCTTTGAAAACGTTTTCGAAAAGCAGTTTGAAAAAAGTTTATTGTTTGGGTGAATTTTTTACTTGGAATATTTTATACTATTTTATACTATGACTAACTTTAATACTGAAAGAAATGAAGTAATATATGTACCATATATATTTTTTTCTATTTGTTAAACGACTTTTCTTATAATTAACTATAGTTAAGCCATCTCGAGTAGAGTTCCTTTGAAACATTCTTATTTAAGGGGGTCAATACGTGTAAATATACAAAATTTTCAAAATTTTTTTTTTCGTGAAATAGACTCCAGGGGGTCTTAAGAATATCCCCCTCAAGTGGTTTTTAATTCTGATGACCCGTTCCCCTGCAGCAGCGCTTTATTGATGGTCAATTCGTTCCGCATGATATCGGTAACGCAAAGTTTAAACTGAATTATTTCGAAACACTGGTTTTTGATTATGGAAGTAGAATGTATCGGCAAGTTTTAGTCCTACTGATCTAAAATTTGGGCAGCAACTTTTTGAAACATAGAACTTCTAAACTAACTAAAAATGTCATTGTTTTTGGCAAAATCCGCGGCGCCATTTTCGGGAAATTAAGAAAAAAGGTATTTTTTTCGGTTGGAGTGTATTTTTGTATTTTCGAGAAAATATTTTTATTTTGTTAGTTCGTTTAGAAGGTACATATATTTTCTCATAATAACTTATAGCAATATTTTTTCAGATGATTTTTGAGGCGCCGGCACAACTTCTACTAGAATTTGGGCCCAACGTTGGACCCCCACCACCGCCGCCATTTTGAGCACGCCAAAAAAAAATGTTTTTCTTGCACTGCTACCTTTTAATAAAATAATGAAAAAAAAATTGTACATTGCATTAATTTTTTCCGGCGTATGCGCGATTCCAAAAATATACCGTTTACACGTATTGACCCCCTTAAGATCTCAAAACTAGTCGTGAAGAAGTGCCTTGTTGCAGATATTAAAGACATTTCGCACCGTTTCGAGACTGTGTGTACATTTGCATATTTATATGAACATAAAAATGCAAGTGTTTGCATTTGAGAGAATTGCTTTTAGTTTGCAGCATCTTTGGCTCATGCAGTCATAAAAGTTTTACTATGCAATTACGGCAACAACGGAAATTGCACAAATGAACAACTCTTCCTATGCCACATTAAATAGGCTGTAGCAGGAAATATTCGTGCTCATTCGGGGGTGAGGTACAGTTTAGTTTTTTAAATATAATAATAATTGAATGCGACTTTAGCGAAAATATTGCCAGCGAATTGCAAGACGATGAACAAGACTGTTTGTCAGCTTTCGATGCTGTTCATAGATAATAGAGAGAGGGGTAAAGAAACGGGACAGTGAGTTGTAGTTAGGGGAATCAGGGCCTTTGGCTACTCAGAGCAGAAAGTATCTGTTAATTACGGGCAGGCAGTCAGTATCTGAGAGCCTCTTTGGTAACCCTGCTCTCGCCTAATATAATTTAATAATTGACTGGCACGACAGCCCGCTTACGCGAGACTAAGGCCTAGCTTCCCGCAACTACCCGTGTTGTGCGTGTGAATTTGTACACGGGTTGGAGGGACCTACAGTTTTATGCCGGTTCCGAACGGCAGGTTGGGAGCTTTTTCATAAGCAATTTTTACTCTCAGAGGTTTGCCATTTCCAGCTGAGAGGACAGCCACCGAAAGAGAAAACGAGTTTTCCCGTTATTTTTTTTAGGTGTTATTACAGGCAGTATTTGAACCTGAGGTTGCTGCCTGCGACTCGCGGTCCAACGCACTAACCAACTGAACCACGGCGGCTGCCTGCTCTCGCCTAGTCTTTTCAAATTTTACGCTTCCTACGATCTATCGTTCTAAGTTCGAACATTAACTGATTTTTTATGGCTGAAGTTTGGCTAAAGACACGTATGACAAATTTACATTGTTGACTCTAACTGATGAAAGATGAAATCTTAATTGTGCAATGATTGTTTAAATGAATAAATGAAATGATGCTAGCCGGCCTCGATAGTCCAGTGGGTAGCGCGCTGGCTTCTCATACCGAGGCCCTAGGTTCGATTCCCAGCTCGGACAGGTGAAGCAGTCATCTACTTCTATCGCTATCCGCATGAAGCAGATGAGAATTGCAAGAATCGCACAATAGCAAAACCTCTAAGTGTGAAAGAAAAACTGCCAACCGCCGTACAGTGGCTGATTCTGCCGATGCAGGTTGCAAAAATCAATTTTGTCATGTTTGATTTGGGGGGAAACTGTTATACTTGTCCGATAGATAAATGCTTGGACCTAAGAAATCCGAAAACCTTAACTAAATTGGACAAATAGTTTTGCTTGTAGAGCCCGTCAAAGTTGAGCAATTTTTAGAGTGTGAAATAATATCAGCAATTTGCACTTTTTCGGCAAAGCTGAAGTTTTAAAATGCGGAAAGGAGCAAATTGATTGAAACTTTTTGCACCAGCATCGTAAAAGAAGGCATTTGAAGTAAATAATTAAATATAGAAAAAAAAAGTTGATTGTTGTTGTTGTCTTTTCATAGGCACTCACTTGAACACTGTTTTTATCACACTTTTTGAATTTTCGATAGACTTTAAAAAAAGGCCATACTTGCCAGAGTTCCGTATTTGGGAAAATTGTTCTCTAGTCTTCTGTGAGTACTGCCCTGAAGAGATCGGGTGCCCGATTTTGCCCGACTGGATTTTACAGCGATTTTTCTGTGGCCACCTCGCGCAATTTTGTGCGTTCTAACAAGTTCGTCAAGATTTTGATAGTAAATCAATTACACGCGATTATAATCGTTGCCAGGGCATGCAAATTTGGATTTTGGCTTCATTTAAGATGTGATACAAGCTTGCAGCTCAATACTTGTATTAAGTAGACTTTTTTTGCGTATATTGCTGTAAGCTCGAAGTAAAGGGTACTTTTGTTTGATGCGCAGTTCGCACGCACGAAAAATAAGCTGGCTTTCATTTCCGGCAATCAGCTATCATGTATCCTTTGATGTAATGTTTTTGTTTTTAACAAAATACTAACACTGAGTCTGGCATACAATTTTTTTAATTTGAGCAAAACTCAGTCAGTCGCCATTAGTCTTTGAGTTGAACCGCGCCAATGAAACAATTAGTTATTGAAAAACAAAACGCAGACTTATATCTGTGCACTGTCTAAAACCCACTTATGTGTCTGGGCTGTTCAAAAATTCTACAACGCGGGAAAACCTAGCAACTGTTTAGGTACCTGCTAGTACTAGAAGCTTAGTGCCTGCTATTTGAATGCATATGCAAATCCTACTTATAAATAAAGGAGTTTGGAGTAAGTGAAATTAGTTTTGAATTTAATTTGAGCTAAACATCACTTCAACTCCGCCAGTGCAGTGTTTTGTCGAAGGAAGTTTGCCTGCAGCCAACATATCTACGACTAAAGAGAAGATATCCAGGACTTATCGCACTATAAAGCCGCATTATAAAGCGGCCAACCGTACCAAATTCAATTTTGTCCAGAATAATGAGGAGTGGTTAGAAAAAAAAATATTTACTTCGATGCAGGAGATGCATGTAGCGTAAGCGATGACCAACCATCGACATCAAAGGCGGCAAAAGGAAGGCCGAAAACGGCAATTCATGACTGTGCGTCATTCACTAAAAAAAGGAAGCTTATGGAGGCAACAGGAAAAATAACTACAACCCACGTATCGGAAGCTTTGATCATAAAATAAAATGAGGATCAGGAGAAAATGAAAGGCGTTAAAGTTAAAGAAGTTTAGTTTTGGAATACAATGGCCTGATGAATTTCTAATCAACAGCAAAAAAATGTCCAATTATCTATATTCGTTCAGAAGTTATGATTTTCGCAACCTAAAATGACAAATTGAGCCACTGTGCGCCGTTCGGATTCGGTGCTAAACAGTAGGCCCCCCTTTTCCCTTATCCGCTTGAAATGTGAAACAGGTGCGGTATCACAATGGGCCTTCCAGACCTCCGAGTGTGTCTCTTACTGAGGCAGCCACCATAACCTAACCTAACTAATGGCACATTCTATGATAAAGTGATACTACGATAGCCTAAACCTTTACTCAAAGCATATTCAAATATTTTCAAATTCATTGACAATATATTTCGAATCGTTCTGCATACAAACTTCCCGAAAGTTTCGAGCTGTGGGAAACATTTTGTGCATTTTTTTATTTTTTAAATAAAGCTAATCAACGCAGTTGTGCGATGCAGCACAATATGAATTTGTATATTATAAATATTTGGAATTTTCCTTTTTATACAATCCAAGCACTGGTGAATTGTGAGCAAAACAGTTTCGTTTGTGTGTCGCGCTCGCACATTGCATAATCAACTGGAAAGCGTATGTAAGTGGTGGCGAGCAGAGCGGAATGGAAAAAATCTAAAAGTGCCTGCATTCATATTTAAAAATAATGCGGTATTGTATTCGAGTGCACTTGTCGCTGCTGCTTCTTCCGCTCGCTTACAGGCGGCACGTAAATAGATTTGGATCAAGCGTGCTTCAGCGAGCAACCACCAGTGGCGACAGCGCGAGGGAGAAGAGGAGCTCAGGTCTTTCGTTGAACCTATTACGAAGGGGGAAGGGTAGAAAGGGAGAGAGAGAGGGTAATGAAAGGACGATGGCGACAAGTGAATGAGGAGGGGGGAGTGAATTTGATGGCGTTGCCGATGCATGATGACGCTGACAACAATAACAAATAAATGGGCGATGGCGATGGCGCTGCTGCAACATGCCATCACATGTTTGTAGTAACAATTTATATAGAATGTTGCATGCATGCAGCATGTTGTCGCTGACATGCAGACGCACAGGCATTGTTGCTGCACTGACATTTTATAAAACTTGCGCCATTGTTTGTTCAAGTGTCATGCAACCTATAAGTGGTGCATGCCAGCGGAAGTGCCAGCGCCACCACTGCACTGCTTTGCACTGATCACTGTCGCCGTCACTGCTTTGTTGTTGTATGTTGTGTGATTGTGCGGGTGAGGTGAGGTGCGGTGTGTGTTAGTTGGCAACTAGTTGCCGCCAAGTGCAAAAGCAAAGGTAGAACCAAAGTGGGCCAAGCGCAGTCGTACACCGCGTTCGCACTCAATTTGCTAACCTACCCTACCCCCTCCCCCCTTATCATATATTGCGCTCTACGCGTATGCAGGCAACAAAAAACAAAATAATGTGACGTCGTTGTTGACTTTTCTGATTTGGTTTCAGTTTTTCATTCTCGTTATTTGTTGTTGTTCATTATTCCAAGGCAACATTCTGCGAAAACTGTGCGCAACTGCAACGAACTGCATGCCGCATGAACGGCAAAAAAGTGGAAGCCACATGAGGAAATTCGTGGGCAAATGCGGTGGAAACGGAACGGAGTCTGACAAACACGGCGAGTCTTGTTGCTGGCAGTCGAACCTTGCGCAACGAATGCGACTAAAAGGGGCCACTGCCACCCAACGCTGTCACCGCAGTGTTTCCGCAGTGTTCCGCGGCAGCGCACCATTTTTAGCCCTCAAATGATAAGCCAAAATTTTGCAAACTATTCCTAAGTATTTAGAACAAAATAAGAAAATGGCCATCAAGAACTTCCGCGCTTCTTGCTGTACAATTGGCAATTTGGCCATTTGGCAATTCGCCTTTTACAACTCGCATTTCCCTAGAACGCATTTCGCTGACCATCTCGGCTCGGCATATTCGAAGTGTGACCTTTCGACGCCTCATTTGGCGGGTCGCGATTGCGCGTCATTGAGGCGGCGAACCCTTGCAGCGTACGCAGCCAAACGATACCTAAAGCAACGACGAGCAGTAAAAAATATAATGAGCAAGAAAGTTGCAGCATAACAAATGATAATTGTGACGAGAAGTAAAGCGCAGAGCGGAAATGGCGGCCGCGTAGTGGCAGGAAGTCGCGTCAATTGCGCGCTGCACACGCCCCGCAGCACTTTTATTTATATGGCGACGCAAAAGGGTAGATGTGTTGCCCTTGAACTGCGCCAACGAACGCACCATCCGAGTTCTGTAATTTTTCATAATTTGTGTGCGTATGTGTGTGTGTGTGAGTGTTTGTTTGTGCCGCTAAGGCTTGACCGGGTATCATTAAACAATGAAGCGACGGATTATGCTCTTCTGAGATGCGATGCAAAGCACTGAAAATGTTTGGCTGCCTTTTAAGAACAATGTTGTGTTGGCGTTGAGGCGCTACACTGACATATTACAGTTGTATCGGGTCGATTGATGTGAAAAACTAGCACCGATCAATGCTATAAATTTGCAATGTTCTTTAAGATTGGTGGGTTACGGCTTCTAGTGAAACTGCAAATATCTGGATCTGAAATTATAGTCATAGAACTTTTAATTGGGTGGAAAGAGCAAGTTGCCAAAGTTGTCGAAGAGAGTCGAGAGTTTGACATGAATTAAAATCGATTTAGTTTTTAGTTTTGTGTTTAGGCTGTGCGATGGTGGGGGAATGGAGAGATTTTTTTTAAGGTCTTTATTATGTAGTTTTTCTTAACCCTTTCGACCCCGAATTTTACCCTGTGTTTCAATATTACTTTTTGGTATTAAAATCATGAAAAACTTGCATAAGAAGCGTACACACGAAATTTTTAGTCGCCACGCTTCTTTGTTAGAGTTCTAGAGCTAGTTTGCTTTTGAACAATTTTAGCTTAAAACGGGTTAAATACATTTGGTATCAAAACATTTTAATAACAGAAAAATTACTTAATATTTATGGAAAAATACAAAATTATCATTATTAAAAAAACAGTGTTTTGATCAAACGCGCCCAATTCGTAGACTTCAATTAGAACACAAACTTTCCCTGATATCGCTGCAAATTAAAAATTAAATCAGTAAAAATCAAATAAATTTTGTATAAATATTTTTTAATTACAGAAAAATTCTTTAATATTTATGGAAAAATACAAAATTATCACTTTTTGATTTTCTTTAAGCATTATTAAAGAAACAGGGTTTTGATCAAACGCGCCCAATTCGTAGACTTCAATTAGAACACAAACTTGTCCTGATATCGCTGCAAATTATTGGAAATTATTTTAGGGATAACAGTAAAATTTGTGTAATTTGCTTTGAATTCACTTCTAGAAATATTAATTTGTTGGCGCCTACTTAAATTAAACCCATAAGTCAATCGTAGTGTTTGCTATAAGAAGACGGATAGGTGAAGTTGTTCTCAGGCAACGTTGGGGTTTAAAAGGGTTAATTTGCTGTAAGATGTCGATGTCCTTGGCAACGATTTGGAAAAATGTCTCATTAAATCGGACCATTTTCATGTGAGGTTTGCTTTAGTCTAAATTTTTGGGACTTTTTTAAAGTTTCAATTTTTCATGATTTGGAGTTTCTAAGTTCAGAACTGAGCAACAATTTAGCAAAATCGTTTTGTAAAAGATATTCTTTGATAGCTTAAAAATATATTCAATTATTATAATAAATGATAATATTTGTTATGAAAATATTTGTATACATATTTATTTACAAAAAATATAACAAATCAACTCCGAAAAAAATCTTCATTGCAGAAGACTAAAAACTCTTTTTATTGAACTATTTCGATAGTTAAGTTTAGGGAGTTTAGATCATTCTGCAGATTTTAAAATAATAATTCGGATTAAGGTAAATCTTCAAAAATTTTCAAATCAAGTTTAGATTGCTTTTATAAAAATTGCGACCATGAGAGGTTCAGTAAACATAAGGAAACCATTTCTTCATTGTATTTTTTTGCATTACTGTGACGTGCAACATATTTTCTATGTTTTATACCGCAACCGTCTGCCGCAAGATTTGAACTCACAGTTTTCTGCTCTTTTTTCATTCATCTTTTTAGCCTCCATTGTTTTAATTCACTGCTTTTAATTGCTGCAATTAAAATGTTTTATATTCTTTTCAATGCATATTTGGGGTTAAGCTGAAAACGAATACATTGTATGAGTGGGAAAATGTTGGCATAAGGCGACCTTGATGTGCACTTTGCATCGGCGCAGCGCATAGACTTTTTTGAAGGAAACATTAGCGAAAAACGCATTCAGATGCGTTTTAGTTGGAATTTATGTGTGTTGAGGTGAAACTGAGCTGTTGTGCGCGAAAGCTCACAAAGCACTCAAATGTGCAAGGACGCATATATATGCGAGAAACTTTTGTTCTACGAATGCTTCCGACATACGCGGATGTAACAAAGAAACTGCCATCTTAGTAAATGTTATGAAAAGCCTTGAAGTGTTTGAGTTTTCGCTGGTTGAAAAAAAATTCTTTACAGAGATGTATCGGTGGATTGGGGTAGTGGCTTACATTGTTTTACATTTTACATGTATGAACATATTTTTTAATATCTAATTGAAAATACGAATGCAATGTTTTTTTTGTTTTTGCTTGGATATTATTAAGACGTCAATTGGTAGACAAAGGTTTGGTTTTTCAAATGACGTATAAACATATTTGCCTTGTGGGGTTAAATTAAACTTAGAGGAAACAACAGAACACATTTTATGGTAGGGTAGGTCGAGGCCGGCTACATTTTATGCCGCTGTCATTATCTTTCTAGGTCTTGAAAAATGTCAACTTAAGATCTTGCGGACAGATTTCCCATGAATATATTCTCGTTCCTCTTGAAAATAAAGCTTAATGTAAAATTGCAATTTAATAGCAACTTTATTACAATAAAACTTCTTAGGATGCGGTGACTAGGCGACTAGGTGACTGGTTCGGAACGCCTTTCTCCAAACTTGAGTTGTTGAGTTTTTAGGTATTTTACCATAAAAGTACTGTTTGGAGTCGAATGTTTTTGAAATCATCGGTAAATTTATAAGACATACTCGTCAACATATTTGGATCCTTCCGTGGCTCTTTTGACTTTTATTGGTATACTGGTTTTACATGGCGAGTGCCAAGCCTTGTGCACAACCCATATTTAACACTAGAAAGACCGCAAGTTTTCCATACCTACCGCTACCTATACCTATCTCGAAAAGTACACATTGGATTTGGCTTATTGTAATTGTAGAACCCTAATTGTAGAACTAGTTATAGAACCCGATAAAAAAAATAAAAGTCATCAAAGCAAAAGTTGATAGAAATACTAAAGAAAATACAGATATTGAAAAATGAAAAACCGTCAAAATGACGGCAATTATCTTTCTAGTGTTAACCCTTTCGCTACAGGTTTTTACTGGGGAAAGTTACAATTTTAAATTTTACGTCTTAGGCTTCTACGTGGTTATAAAAGCAACATTCCATTCGAAATTTTTTAATCTTTATACTCGAACCCTGTATTTTAGAGTGTTTTTCTATGAGAGCAACCACATCGTTGTGGCTGTAATAATTACTTTAACATACAACTTTTTACGCATAACGAAAACTTGAATATTTCTTCATTTACTTCAGCCAAAATTAAAAAAAAAGTATCTAAATTGAAAGAAAGCGTCAAATTAAAAAGTTATCTAAAGTTTTCTGCTTCTTCTTCGTTTACTATGTGAAAATATAACATTACAAAAACGCGTATACTTCTCTTCTTCAAACTTAAATATTCAGTTTATTAATTTCGTATTTTTCCTAAAATTTCAAACTATTCTAAAGACCAACAAAAACATTTATTCTTGCAACCATAGAGGATGCAGACGTCCACAAAGTAGCATGTTGCCATATGGCAACAATTTCGTATTTTTCCTAAAACTTCCAACTATTCTAAGGACCAACAAAAAATGTATTCTTGAAACCACAGAGGGCTCAGACGTCCACAAAGTAGCATGTTGCCATATGGCAACAAAATAGCGAAAGGGTTAAGGTCCTGAGGATTGAACACGCTGCACGCATTGGTTCACTTTTCAGTGGGTACCGAATCGCTATCCAAGAGGGCCACGAGGATGCTGAAGGTCAATTTAGATTGGACAGGAAGAAGGATCATTCAGGCGTTTTCCGGGTTAAACGCAGTCACAGACTTTGCCCTGTGTGTCCATTCCCATCGTCCCATTTAGTTAAGTTAATATTTATGGCTAACCAAAATTCAAATGAATACAATTCGCACATTTTCAGTGTCCTTTAAATTCAATTTCCAACAAGACTTTATCAGCTTTTCGCTTATTGGCAAAATTTGCTGGTTCAGAAGGCAACCTTAAACCTAAATGTGCGTGTAAATTTTTTCGTTAACGACAATGTGCCGCCGAAATTATACCTTTTTAGCTCGCCACCTCGTGCAAGGATGCGCTAAAATTACACCAGCCAAGTTTAAACTGTTTCCAAGCAGGCATTTCGTTCACACCTCAAATACGGGCGACACGTTCAGCCATGTTTTATGGTGCCACCAAAAATTCGCCTTTCGTTGGTTTTTTGCGTAGTGGCTTGTCTTATCTTTTATTTATTTATTTTTCTTTAATACTTGAGGCTGCCTCTGGAGATTAATTAAAAGCAACTCATGTATGCCGAGTGCGCCACATAGCTGCAGCTGCCACTGTTGCTTGTCGCAATGGCGCGTCGCACGGCTTTATGACGCACACATGTTTTTCGACCGCAGCAAGACTGGCGCTTTGTGAACGCTTTGTGGCTCTGTGTTTTTAAGAAAACCCAAGTGTGCCATTTGTGATTGTGTCTGTACTGTCTGTATGCGTGTGCACCAACACACACACACACACACACAACGTGTATTATAAAATAAAAATACCGGAGCCCATTTTAATTTATGCATGAGCCAGCGATGCGCCAACCAGAGCTTCATTCCATTCATACTTAATGAAGGACTTGCTGGCGAATAATGCAAAAGCGACAGCAAAGCAGTGGCAACAGCCGCAACTGCAATCTTTACAGCGACAATAACAACAGCGGTGGCACCACAACACCAAAAGCGGCGACTTTGCTGCTGACGGCGGCCACTGAGTAGTCGCGGCGCTCTTCTTTTCGGGGGCAACTATTGGGTAGCTGGTGTTGGTCGTTGGTCGTTGGTGGTTGGTGTTGTCGCAGCTGCTTACCTTTTGTTCGGTGTGTGCACTCGTCTGTGGGTATTTGTATGTTTTTATTTCTATGCGGCTATGCCGTCATGAATATTTCATGTGCCGCTTAACCACAGACGTGATGCACGTGTACTTGTTTTTGCTCTTATTTTGTTGTTGTTGGTGAAACCAATTGTATTCATAGTTGAGTAGTGTTGGCGTATTGCTCACTACTGACTTTGGTATGTGGCTAATTGTGGCTTCCAGCACGTGAGTGCCATAAAACAATTGCAAATTTGCCATAAATCATTTTGAAGAAAATCTACCTGGGATTTGATGCTGAAATTAGTGGCGTTTAGTCATTGTGTGAAATTTACAGACTGCAAGCACAGTTTTGGGATTGCATAGTCTGGGATTACGGAAATGATTTGTTGGATAGAACCCTGTTTGAAAATGTGTTCAAAATGTGCAAAAACAATTTGATCAAAACTGATTAATTAATTTATTTATTACAAGTTAGCTTATAATTAAAATTTAAGGCTAACGAATGGGGGTGGGAGACAGCAATAGCATCGATGGCTTTCCCCTATCTGATGGTGTATATCTATAGTATTTTTTATGTCAAACTAAGGTATTTTTTAGGAAGAGTTATATACCTGTGTATATATTTATATTCGTGTATGATACGGCGTGATTCTAGTTAGCGGTAATGGAGGATGAAGTGAGGGGATAAACGTTGCATTTGGAGGTTTTATACAATTATTTGTGGCCAATATTACGAGTATGTACAGGAGGAGGAAATCTTCGATGAATACTGGGGCAACCCACCAGCATGTTGGATTATTACCGACTAAAATCCATCTTAATTCTACTTGCGTAGTAACATGTGTATGTACTTATCAGTGGCGCACGCAGTATTTTGTTTTGAGAACTTTGAAATAGAATAAAATTTAGATGTATGAATCTACAGACTGAGATCCAAAACATGTATATTTCCCCTACCTGGCATATTTTGGTCCTGAAAGTTCAAAATAGAAAATTTATTTAAAGGAGACAGTTTTTCTCTTTTATTTGATACCCATATCTTCATCATTGCACAGCCGCAAATATTAAAGAAAATATTTTATTATATTTTTATTTTATTTTGTCCTTAAAATTTTAAAGTCCTTAAAAAATCACTTTGAGTCAGAAAATTAAAAACTGACTATGCTAGGTAAATTACCTCTAGTTTCACGCCTATATCAACATTTGGATGGGTCACTGTGTAATAAATGTAAAGTTGGTGTTTTCACTCAGTGCATCATAACTTTGTCATTTGTCTTTCGATTCCATTGATGGTAGGCTTAATATTTGCACAAATAATATATATTTCATCTTAGGTTTTAAAACCAAAGGAAATAATTTATTTTATCTATAAAAAAACATTCAAAAATTTATGATTTTTGAAAATGGTCGAAAAATTCACTTTTTTATAACTTACTTCGTCAGTAATTTCTCCAAATCTCATCTGATTTGGACAATCTGTATATCTCTGGAAAAGCTAAAGTATTATCTTCTGATCGACGGACATCTTGTGTTAGTCGGATGGTTCGTTTAAAAGATATATGCTCATAACTGAAACAACAGGGTAAAAACTGGTTTTTCGGAGATTTGAAAACGCTTCTCACAAAATTGGTGATCTTCAGTTTCGTGTTCAGCGGCCCAAAGTTAGTCTAGAAAACATTTTTTTTAGGTGCATTTTTTGTGTCGAGTAGTGTTAGTGATGATTGAACATATATGCGATGGTTTTAAATAAAATTTCTGTACTAACTTAAAAATATTTCGGGGGTTTAAACGCCCAAACCCCCCTGGGTGCGCCACTGGTACTTATGCATGCATAGTGAAAATTACAGTAAAGTTTTTCCTACAAAAATCTGTATAGATTAGGTTATGTTAGGTACATATAAAACTTGTTGTAATGTCTAAAAATGCGGTGTCCAATTAACAGAATAGACTTTGTCTTCTCTTTAATTCTGCAGCTTCTCCACAAGTCATTAGAAAAAAATTAAAACATAAGTATATATAAGAGTATGTAAGCCCCACCAAGATTTCAATTCGATTTACTTCAACTTTTAATTATTAATTATTATTATATTTAATTATTTTAAAAATTAGAATAACTATTTTGTGCGCTTAAGGTAACGTTTTATATATCATTTACACTGATATAGAATGGTTTGCCACATTCTCTTGGGCCTCAGAGGCCTCCCAGTCGAGTGATCGTCTAACCTAAACTAACTTAACCCTTTCGCTATTTTGTTGCCATATGGCAACATGCAACTTTCTGGACGTCTGCATCCTCTATGGTTGCAAGAATATATATTTTTGTTGGTCCTTAGAATAGTTTTAAGTTTTAGGAAAAATACGAAATTGATAAACTGAATATTTAAGTTTAAAGAAGAGAAATATAAACTTTTTTAATGGTATATCTTTACATAGTAAAGGAAGAAGAAGCAGAAACAATTAGATAACTTTTTAATTTGACGTTTTCTTTCAATTTAGATACTTTTTTTAATTTTGGCTGAAGTAAATGAAGAAATATTAAAATTTTCGTTATGCGTAAACAGTTTTATGTTTAAGTAATTATTACAGCCACAACGATGTGGTTGCTCTCATTGAAAAACACTCTGAAATACAGGGTTCGAGTATGAAAATTTAAAAATTTCTTATGGAATGTTGCTAACACAACCACATAGAATCCTAAAACGTAAAATTTAAAATTTTAACTTTCCCCAGTAAAAACCTGTAGCGAAAGGGTTCAGGCAATGTTTTGGCCAAATCCGATGCAAGTGGTCTATAGTACAATATTGGATATATATTTCGTTTTAATTAAATTTTTGGAAAATTTTTTTTTTTATTTGATTAATATTCTTAGTACGAGTTTAATTACCTTTTTCACTTTTCTAGCCCTTTGATATTTTCACAGCAGTTACTTTCCGTTCAACCTAACATTGGTTTGTTAGAAAACTATGACATTGAAACAGTAACAGCAAAACCCGCAAAACTAAAGCTAAATATTTATATTTCAAAAATTCTGTTTAATTTTGCCCAGAATTTTTAAACATTCCACAAAATGTATTCTTCTGTGCCTCATTGCTCGAATATTGAAATTCCACTTTGCAAACTAAAAACTTTCCAAAGACTACTCAGCTAATGTGTATTATGTTTTGCAAGCAGTTCATGGTTTTATGCCAATTTCACCCGTGCTTTCAAATCTCTGAAACTTATGACCAGATAACTTAACAGATTTATCTGCTATCCATTGACTGTTCGCTCGCTTTCACAAACCACAACTTTCATAAAGCTCTGCGGCCCGTCAATACTTCGAAGGCCAAGCACACAAATGCGGTCAGTGCGCTCACAAGTTGACAGTCGCAGTTGTCGATTTAATCCTCTTAATGAGTTTTTTAGCATTGCTTAACTTTTTAATGCCAATGCAAACTGTACAAAAACTTCGACTCGCCTCGACTGGCATCGCAGCGATAAATGGCCAACATTTAAATGAGATCAAAAGCAGTTAATGCCTGAAAAACATGCGGGCTGTGGGTTGGGTATCGGCGGCATCCGAGCGGAAATGAATTTTTATTTGAGATACACGCGAAAAATCGTGTAGTGTGCAGAAGGACGCTGCACTCGGCACCCGCGCCCAGTCCACATTTATTTTCCACGCCGAGTGCAAGCCGTCGTAATTGGACAGTGTCGGCAGTGGCGTGAATGACAAACGGCGACAGCTGTCCGCCGACAGCACGTAGCGCCACCCAAGAGGCCGAGTTGATTTCGGGCTGATTGCCAGAGCGGAAATGAACTTTACACATTATCAGCACAAGTGGACATGAAACTATTTTCGCAGCTATCCATAAATGCCGGCGCACCGCGCCACTGCGGCTGCTGTGAGCTTCACTAATATTTAAATGCAAAAATTTTAAAATAAATACAGCCAGGAAAATAAAGTGTAAAAAAGTGTAATGTGCTGTTCGCTTTGTGCGGTGCGTCAGCAATCTGGACAGTGCTGAGCGCATTTCATAGGTCGGTGCTTGGCTGGCCGAACTGCTGGCAGTGCCACTGCCGTTGTATGCATAAAATATCATTTCCGCATCCTTACGTGCGTCTTTTATGTACCGTGAAACAGACAACGAGCAACGAACGAGCCGCGAGGCGCAGGAAGCGATGAATAAGCGAAAAGTTGCAGTTTAAAATATTCAGTGCACGGCAGTCCAACGACTGCCGCAGCAAGTGCGCCATGGGCCGATTCGCATCTGTATCTTGCAGCTACTTTTTACGTACTTGCAGCTGGGGAATTGCTGGCGAATGGCATGAAATTAAAATTAGAACAAATATTGAAGTTATGACTGCAAATAGCGTAACAAACAGACAAATGGTCAGCACAACTGGCTAACAACTTCTTGTGTGCTGCCTCCTCGACTCACCCACTTCTACTTACACCATGCAATGTGCTTGGCGCTTTACAGAAATCATTCCTTGTTGAAATCGCGTAGGCGATATGTAACATCAGAAACACAAACACAAGAGAAATCATGTTGGAATATAAAAAATGCAGAAATGTTGCCGTATTTGTCCCAAGTGGCAAATAAATTTGCTGCAATTCGATGCACACATTCTGTGCCTTTGCTGCAGGAGCAGCATTGCTAACGGCGCTGAGCAGCGCTAAAAGTGGCCGCAGTTGAAATGTTACGAAAATAATGAAATGTCGATTGATGTGCGAAAAACGAATGAATGACTCTTTCCAAGTAGGCCACTTTTCTCTTGAGAGAGTTTGTGTTATGTTGAAAATGTGCTGACCAATTGTAATCCTTGGAGAAAGGTGAGCTAGAAGTAGAACATGCAATGAATTGAAGATTTTGCTATTGTAAAGAAATTGAAAGCAGTTTCCAGTCATGTTTTGTAGTCATGTTTTTCCATTGGATTTTGTTAACCTGGTTTATCATCTAAGTACATTTTCATCTAAACAATCTTTTTAGTATTTGGCTCGGAAGTCATTTAGGGAGTACACTTACAACTTTTTTCAATTGCGCAAATAACTTAAATCATTGCGCTACGTATAGAAAATTACTAACGCATGCAGATGTAAATGTTTGTCTGCTTGTTAAACTTGTTTGAACATTCTAAATTTTAATGTCATTACTTCTATTAGGTACTAAAATATGTTGAAAGCAAAACAGTATGTTCTCAAATATTCATAACTGTCACTCATTAAGCAAAAAGCTTTATATTTTTTGTTTACTATTTGCCAACTTTCAATTAAAAGGTCATTAAGTGCTGAAGTAGTGACAGAAATTTTCGTTAATTCAAATTATTCAAGTGAAATGTAAAACAAAAACAAATCATTTTAACATTTACAAGTAAAAACGAAAACAGTAAATAATGTAAAAAAACAAAAACAAATGATTTTAACATTTACAAGTAAAGACGAAAACAGTAAATAATGTAAATAGAAAGAAACAAACAAAAATTTGGCACTTTAAAGCGAATTTATTAATAATAAAACGAGCGTAAGTGGATGCTGTCAACAGCAGCAAAAACCACTTTGACAGTTTTAACTTTGGTACAGTGTTCTCGAAACTGCTTGCGGCGAACTCCACAAAACTGTGTCAGGTCTTTGCAACAAAAAATTGTAACATACAAAAGCATTTAATTCGAAAATATGTAGATACTATATGTACATATGTCTATTTTATTAATTTTAAATTCATAATTGGGGCACTTGAGATTTTAGTTTAGAACTTAACCCTTTCGATACAGGTTTTTCCTGGGGAAAGTTAAAATTTTTAATTTTACGTTTTAGGATTCTATGTGGTTATGTTAGCAACATTCTATAAGAAATTTTTTAGTTTTTATACTCGGACCCTGAATTTTAGAGTGTTTTTCTATGAGAGCAATCACATCGTTGTGGCTGTAATAATTACTTAAACATAAAACTTTTTACGCATAAAGAAAATTTAAATATTTCTTCATTTACTTCAGCCACAAATTAAAAAAAAAGTATCTATTGAAATTGAAATTGAAAGAAAGCGTCAAATTAAAAAGTTATCTCAAGTTTTCTGCTTCTTCTTCCTTTACTATGTCAAGGTATCACATTAAAAAACGTGTATACTTCTCTTCTTTAAAATTTAAAATTCAGTTTATTAATTTCGTATTTTTCCTAGAACCTTAAACTATTCTAAGGACCAACAAAAAATGTATTCTTGAAACCATAGAGGATGCAGGCGTCCACAAAGTAGCATGTTGCCATATGGCAACAAAATAGCGAAAGGTTTAACTAAAGTCTGCCTGAAAGCATACAAGATTTATTATTGTACTGCATTGAATTTATGTAGAATAAAGTTGTTAGAACCAGACTGCCAGCGGCGGAATAGGTCGCTCAAATGCCAAGTAATCCAGCAAACTTTAAAAACGACACGAAAAATCAATTTAAGAATTAACAATACCGACTGCTATTGAAATAATGAAAGAGTTGTGGGAACTAAACAAAATATATTTCTTCATCATTCATAAGTAACAAGAAATGGAGTACTAAGAACTGTGTGACATTTGGGTTCTTTCATATTTTTGTATACTCGTTCATCTCCCAGGCGACACAGTGCAGTGTTTCGCTATGTATTTCCATTCACATGGCTTTGCTTGACATTTGCATAGTTAACCATAAATATTTAACATTTATTTCTTTTTCCTGCGTTACTTTTTTTTTACAGATTACGCCAGCCGTGGACAAAAGAAGTTTGGTGATAAATGCGATAATACGTTGGAGTGTGGATTTCCTGGCTCGATATGTGATCCGAAGAAAAAGTCCTGCCAATGCACCGAGGATTTACCGGTCACAAATCACATTGACAAATGTGGCAAAGGTGAGTGGAAAGTGAACATGGTGGGCGTTGTTTTATTAGCAGCAAGCAACACATCGAAAGAGAATAGGTTGCAGAAAAAAATTCTCAACAATCGAAGCTGTACGTAAATATGGAGAAACTGCACAAAAGGTTGTACGTAAAAGAGCAGTGAAGGACGAGTAGTGTAGTTGACGACACTCGATGGCGCTGCTGTGAAGTATTGGATTACAGTTTATTGTCTCAGAATGGTTTAAAGCTTAAGTGTCTATGCTTTGACCCCTTTTGGACAAACATTGCTACATGCAAACCCCCCCACACACACACACACACATAGGCCTCTAATCGCATGAATAACATGTGGGAAGGACGCTTAGCGACACAGCTGGCTGTCTTTGCGCCCTCCTGCTGATAAGCCGACGTTTTACTATGTGTCTGTCGTTTGCGTGGAAAGTGGGAGGCGTGATACTGTTTCAGCGAATTACCAAAACCATAAATTCCAACCAAATACGGTGGGCAGTGTCGACATGTGTGTTTTTGTGTGCTTTGTTGGCGATATAGAAAGATCTTTTTGATTTATTTGCCCTTTCGATGAGATTGTCAAGAACCAAAAAGATAACGACGACATATTTTACGCATAACTGCGGTAACCACAACAAGTTTTTATTCGATTGTATTGTTTGATGGGTTTTTGGTGCTCAAATGCCAGTCGTAGTTATCTTTGAGTAGTCTTTTTATGCTGTCTAGGCTACTTGTCTTTTTATTGCAAGGCGACTTGGTCCAAACATAGCCAACTTGTAATCTTTTAAGCTGCGGCAATGAAAGAATATAAAGCAGCAAATGCTTCAAGTTTATCAAACATATCTGCAGCATGCACATGCACCATGAACTTTTAATCCGATTTATTTCGAAAGCATACCAAATGCAATACTTGTAAAGAGAAAAGTAAATATCGAATGTGTTCGGGCGCAGCAGATAGAAAAAAAGAATATGAAAAGGCTTCATTCACATTGAAGTAAAAGCTTGTAACTATATGAAAAAAATTCATTGGTGAAGATTAAAATTATAATTTTCAGATGGTCTTTTCATGAAACTTTATAGGAAAAGGCTACTTAGTTACTTACACTGTATTGTTTTTATCAAATTGATGTCAATTGATTCAGCGTTAAGTTATGAACTATGATGCTTCAAAAGAATCACTTTGAGGTACATTTTTTGAATGCTATGTCTCAACAGTCAATAAATAAAAAACGAGAACTAATATTGAATAACTTAATATTATACTTTTCTTATATTTATCAGTATTTTCTCAAACAATTTTAAAAATAATTTAAAGTGTTATTAAAGTTAGTCAGTTGAGTAGTTAGGTTCATGCACCAAATTGAAGGCGTCTTAAAAGTTCTTATAAGATTCAATTATTGAAATAAATTTCATTAAACAATACAAATCTTCAAATTTCATTAGACTAAATTTTCATTAAAATCAGTAATATTTATTGCAGTAAATATAATTAAAGTAATAAAATCAGCAGATTGCTCTTTCGAAATTGCAGCAATTTCAATTTCAATTTTCATTTTTGAGCACTCACTACACCACAATACAACAAAAATTACTAAAGTTACATACTTACTTATGCTGCAACTTTGCTTGTTACATCGCTGTTGGTTTCGTTGCATTTTCTGCATGAAAACACTGAACGTTGACAACTTGCTTACGGAAAATGGCCAATTCGTGCGAAGGGAAGGACAGAGTTAGTGCAACGTTGAGTGCATTTTGTCGAATTTGTTTACTTTATGGGTCTGCTTGGGCTTTTAAGTGAAAGATGGAAATATCTTCTCTCGTCACAATATGAATTCTTGCAATTTTGCATTTCAGGTTATTGCTAACATTTTCTGAGCGAGAGAGAGGCAAAAGACGTAGCACTAAAAGCATTTTACAGTAAAAATACTATGGGAATATTTTTAGAGGTTTCGTTTTATTAGCAATTCAGTTTATGAATAGCATAGAAAAAGTCATAAAGTGAAATATTTGAGGTAAAATGTGCACTGCCGAACTTCCCAAAATCAATTTAGCAGTTGAAATATAATTGTAGTCATAATATTTGTGACTCTAAGTCATAAATCTGAGGTATGGTACCATCGTAATGATAATGTGCGGTGTTTTATTTTCCAAAAGATAAATTTAATGGCCCTTTATATGAGCAATTTTAGTTAATTTACTGCAGATACTTTAATGATAGGCTCAACTATTTTTACTTCAATTATCTGTGCCACTTCAATCTACTGCGATCTTTTCGTATCTAATGAAACAAATTGTGTTAAACTTTTAATATTATTGCTTATTTTTATTGTTTTCAAGAATCTCTTAGTCGCGTTTGTTGTGTTCATCTAAGAATAGATTTGACTGTTTTTAATTATACTATTTATTGAGATTGACTGACTGTATTCGTGTTTCTAATTGCTTTTTCATTATTTTTATTCCATCTCTTACCTAATTTAATAAGATTTTTACCATTTGATTTTTATGATCTTAAAGCTGTAATAGTTTTTGTTTCACCAAACATCAACTACTACCTAAACAACCAATTTCACTTTAGTCCCTTCTAATTTAAACTGATTTACACTGAATTCATAGAAAAACTTTGCACTAAAATTAACTAAGCAGGCCTGGCATAACGTGATCTTACCCAATCGAATCTAACCTAACTTCTTCTCAAGTTGGTCTGTGCCTAATTACAGATAACCAAACACTCACTTTCATCACAATCATTTACATAGTTATTTACACTTGGCATTCCTAAACAGTTCCAAACTTATAAAACATACACACACACACACACAAATTGCACGCACTCCTTGGGGCCAGGTTCTTTGATGGGCTTACGGAAATAGCTAAAGCACGGATTACCGATCTATACAATTTCCTCGCCAAGACCAAATGGTTCCCAAAAGATCCCGTCTGAATCTACAGGGATCTCAACAGATAGGGAAGGACACTGATTCTTTAAGAGTGAAGGAATTCACAATGAACCCAATGGGGTCTCCGGGTAAAGGTGCATGCCGCACACTACCCTTCTTTAACCTAACCTAACCTAACCTACACGCACAAAAAAGCAAAGGCATGTCCTTTTGCCTCTGTGAATGTAATGTATTTTTCAATTTGAACTTTACCAACCAACCCCAACTCTGTCTTCAAGTGTGCACTTTATGATGTCTTCCTGCCGCTGTGCATGCGCCTTGTCAGACCGGAATGTCTCTTGGCAGCGCACCAAAAACATGACATTTGTGTCATAAGCAAATACAACAACCACAACACACGGCAAAATCAAGCAGCCGAAGGCTTAAACCCGAAGCTGCCTTTGCTTTTTTGCAAACTTATTTCGCATTTCATATTCTTGAGCCTTTAACCGCCAGCAGCAACATTGGATTAGCGACAGCGCCTTAACCTCACTCCTCTCCGGGCGACACTAACTTTATTGAAAAGTTGAATATGTGCCAGCAATTTCAGCATTTCCTGCCGATTACACTTAGGACGGTAAATGTGCACTAAATGTTAAACAAATTTGCAACACACCCATACCGCGGCGATTATTTTGGCATTTCGTCTGATTACTGCAATTACCTGGACGGCCTAAATTATGAAGTTTGCATCAAAACTGCCAAAATATTTGAGCCGCTTGTGCTTGTGCGCCGACTGTGGTGGCTATTATTTTCATTGTGGATGCTTTGAAATTTGTGTACTGTTAAATTATACGTGATTTATATTTGCCACCACTAAATATTGGAGTCATTTAACGCTCGTTGAAAATAAAATATAGTATGACTGGCATTTCCGTCTGACACAAAGCACATAAGGCGGTCTGCAGCTGTAGACTGAAATCATTTAACGATGTAAGAATTGTACATGATGCCAAGTAAAGTGGAAAAATGTGAAAAGAATGAGTTTATTACTTTATATAGTATAAGATTGGCCTATTCTCAAACGGTTTTGTTGGCACATGTTGTGGATGTTTGGTTGGTGCGTTGTCATCAAATTGACAGCCTCTTCTGATGGCTCAACGGTTCTTACTTAACTGGCTATAACAATCCGTTAACTAAAGTCCAGGGGCACATTATTCCTTCGTCACGCTAAGCAATTATGAGACTTGTTCCGCATTCTTCTTCCATCAAAGACATGGCTTTCCTTCTTTCTATTCGACGCTGCCCGACGGCTTCCACATCGAATGCTCTTTTTGGATTTTCATTCAGGGACCCAAAATAAAAGTTATGAATTTTTAAAAATTCGAAAGCGTTGCCCATTTTTTTAAGGAATATTTATAAATGTTAGACAATAATTATTATGAGGGGAAAAATACTTTTTTCGCCATTTCGTAATTTTAATTCGTGACAAATATGTTTTTCTGTTGCCTAATAACTATTATCAGTAATAAATATTTTTTCCAGTGCTCGGTAACGTTTATTTTTTGAAAAATATTATTTCCGTCATCGCATAATTGTTATGAGAGAAAAATATTTTTTACGTTGCTCGGTAACGTTTATTTTGTGAGAAATCTTTTTTACGTTGCTCGGTAACGTTCATTTTGTGAGAAATATTTTTTACGTTGCTCGGTAACGTTTATTTTGTGAGAAATATTTTTAACGTTGCTCGGCAACGTATATTTTGTGAGAAATATTTTTTTATTAGGCAACAGAAAAAAATATTTGTCACGAATAATAGTTATACATAGATGTAAAAATAATTATTTCAAAATAATAATTATATGTAACAATTCAAATATTTGTTACAGTGAAACAGTTATTTTTCCAACTTTTTTTTCTAAAAACGTTATAACTGTTATGTCCCTGGTTTCAATACTTATTGCTTATCATACAAGATTTTCTTAAAATTATTCCTTATTTAGAAAACGTGACCTTCTCAGCAATAAAATATGAATGCATTCAGTTGGCCTGATTTTTGCTACCTAATAATTTTACAATTCTACGCCTCAACACGCAGCCAAAACCCATCCAAACAATTGGCAATCTTAAAGCTGCGTTAATATATTCTCCCCACCAGTGGAATGCCCCACTTAAGCCGAATGCGTGGCATGAAAATAAATGCGGAACGAGAAACGTGTCGGCCAGCAAGAAAAATCAATTTATTTGGCGACAGTTTTCCGCCAGCATTTTGCGCCACCAACAATTTTCATTCTATACAATGCTACGCTTAGCATTGTATTGTGCTACAAGTTGTTGTTATTGTCGCTTTTTCTTGATGGCTTGATTGCGCCAAACAACTCATGTGGTGCGACTGCGACTGCGACTGCGGCGGCGACAGCGATGGCTTTGCGTAGAATTTACGCTGCGTCGCATTAAATTTGCGGTGCGGGCACATGGCGCCACTGTAGTGGCTAACATCAGCGGCAATGGCAACAACAACAACGTTACCCAAATTCATACCAATAACAACAATAACAACAAGAATAACAACACCGGTAGCAACAGCAACAGCATCGCCATGGCAATGAAGTCGGACTGTTTGGTGCGGTGCGGAGCCAAGAAACTTTGTTTTTCTGCTCGATGAAAGTCGAGTGGCGGCGGGTCTGTCGTTGTTGGTGCTGCTGCTGTTGACTGGTGCCGGCAATTACAAGAGCGAGAAATGCAAAAATGCTTACAGCAATAGCAACAAAATACATAAAAACCAAGTCGCACAAAACGAGTGTATTTGCATAAATTCCAGCATAAAGGAACACGAGACAATTAACAGCTCACCCACACGACAGCGTTTTGTTGGCACACGATACCACATCGCTGGCAATAAAATATAACCTGTTCCACTGTCATTCCACCATTTCCTGTTGCGTTCGATGGGACTATGGACAATGAGTTTTATGGAACTTTTTAATGAATTTTAATATTTTAATATTTTAATGGAGCCTAATGAGAGCATTGAAATTTGTTTGCTTTGCTGAAGTGTTCTTGTGCGGGGCATTGTTAATTGCGTATTGTTTTGTACGACAGCAAAAGTGGCTGTTGTAAAATTTTTCAATATTTTCAACAACAACTTTTTTGTGCGTTCGTGATTCGTCTGCAATGGAATTTAAAACTATGCGAGTTTTCAAAGCGAACGTGCGTGTTTGAGTTATCATGAAGTATTCAAACACCTACGCGCTGCAGGGCGTATGAGTAACATTAATTCGTCGTCACAGTTAAACCTAAGCAAGCTCTGAATTTGTGGACATATGTAAAATTGTTTGGTGTTCAACGTGGCGTATGAGCAGTGGCGCACACAAGGGGGTTGAAACCTACTCAAATATCTTATCAAAAGTGGTGTATAAGTTTCATTTGCCTTGTCTTGACACACGCATATTCTACTTTACGAAGGTATGTAAAGCGATAGTTGCTGCTCTTCGAGTCGAAAACTACCCTCAATTCCTTAGTCTTCGATATTTTTAGTTAGTAAGAATATTTTCCATTGACTTGGATTAAGTTTTAATGATGAGCAACATTAGCCACTAAACTGTTAAATACCTTTGAAACTTTAACAAAACTAGTCAAACTTGCCAGTCTTCATTTTGAATGGGCTACTCATATAGTAGCATTGATTGCTTGACGCAAACACAAATTACACTGCACAACAGCATGTCTGTTGCATGGAGTTTTTTACATGAATCTGAATCGTTTTTCCACGCTGTTTTCAAAACCATACTCCGTTTTTATGTAACAGCTCTAGTTTTCGCAAAAAGTGGGCGTGTCACTTTTTCGAATTTTCCTCGGCTTTTTTCTCGTTTTCGACTGTAATTTCTGAACCAATAATCCTATCGAAATGATTTTTATATAGTTGCACTAACAACATCTCACGCCATCTTTCCTGACATTAATCAATTTTATGCGTTCTAAATTGGCGTTGTAATAAGGTTTCAAAGTAGGAAAATATTAAATTTGAAGGCGTTTTTTCTGATGGCGAAAATTGTACAGATGCATCATAAATCAAGTTACGAAGTATATGAATATTTTAAGAAGAAACTTCAAGCAATACAACACAGCCAAATTATTTGGCGGAATACACATTCGCATTGAAATAATAGCAAAAATATACCATAGCCATTTTCATCACTTTTCATACTTTTTCCTTAAAACATTAGGGGCCTCAAAATATGCTCTTTTATATGTTCCATTTATAGTCTGAAATACAAGCAAAAAACAAAAAAATTTTTAATTGCTCGGAACAAAAAAAAATTAAAAATGTTGCATATTTTTAGGCTCCTATTTTTTTAAGGAAAAGTATGAAAAGTGATGAAAATGGCTATACTACATTTTTGCTATTATTTCGATGCGAATGTGTATTCCGTTTGGCTGTGTTGTATTGCTTGATGTGTCGGCTTTCATTATACACCTAACTCGTTAATTGATCTACGAAAATTGTGTATGTTTTTGACCATCAAAGAAAACGCCTTAAAATCCAATTTTTTCCGACTTTGAGGTTCAATTACCGCGGCATTTTAAAGCTTATAAAAATAAGTTGCATCGGAAAAGAAGCCGTGCGGTGTTGTTAATGCGATAAGGTGAAAATCATGTGAAAATAATGGAAAAATTAGAGGAAAAACTGAAAAAATTACATGGTACCTATATCTCACTAACTAGAGCTGCTAGAAAAAATCTGAGGATATATTCGAAATCAGCGCACCCAAATTAGTGAGAAACAGTAGAAAAACAGCATGCAACAGAAAAAAGTGTTTTTTTGTTGTGCTGTGTTATTTACAACCAATTTGTGGCGTGAAATCCTTTAATATTGATTACATATTTTTACCAATCAAAAGTCACTTCAACCTAACATTTAAATTTTTGATATGGTAACTACCCAAAACGTCAACAAATTTTCCAATAATAATTTTAACTTCACTGCCCAGCGGGGCGTATGCGCAATGCCAACTAATTTCAAAGCCCTTTTCTCTTTTTTCTCGCAGAGGCCGCCGTCAATGAGACCTGTTTCTTCAACGAGCAATGCGAGATGAAATACTTTCAGACCGAATGTCGCGATGGCCGCTGTGTCTGTCGCTTCGATATGACGCCGATTTGGGGCAAAGATGGCACCGTCGAATGCAAAGGTAAGTTCTGCCCTCTCAAGCAAATCCAGACCCTAATGATCTGCCCATTAATTCTTCTTTCCGTTCGAACGTTGCACCGTGCAGGACGACAGGACAAGCGCGGCACGGAAACGTACATCGACCCGGCAATGATTGGCGTTTTGGTAGGAATGGCATTGATGTTTATTATTATTTGTGTCGTCCTCCGATTGTTTAGCCAGTGAGTAATTTTTTGGCAAATACATTAATTTCTTTCTCTCTATCGCTCTAACGCGCTGTACGTACCAACCAACCACATAGAGAACTATCATTCCCTACCGTCTCCTTGCCTAAGCCGTAAATATTGTATTAATGTCTATTTCGTAACTATTCAACTGCCTATACATACATACAAACATGTGTAATTTGCCACCTGCACCAACGAGCACTAATTGCAGCGTGCAATTGTATCCCATTTCGCCGGATACGAGCACTTTTTGAACCTTGGCAAATTTTGCATTTATGAGTAACCGATACGCGGTGAGGGGTGTGCGTCTAACTGCCTAACGACAGAACGGTAACTTTGCAGGGATGCACAATTTAATTTTTTAACGATTCGTGCAGCTTAGTCGGCACAGTGAAAGCAGACAAAAGGGTCGCTGTGAAAAATTCCAATGGGACCGTGGCGACGCTGAAGTGGGTCATCGCAGGCGCCAACGAACAACGAAAAATTTAATCAAAAGCTCGTTTGGGGGTGGCAGAGTATCGACTCGAATTGTTATTTTCGTAGCTGTTTTATAATTTTGAAATTTCATAATAAGCAAAAAAAAACGTGGTAACCATTCACCGATGCAAAGTTCGGTTTATTGAATCGAAAACTTTGCCAACTCGACAAAAGTGCCAAGTGGCGCTAATGAGCGCTGCAGTTAATGAATTTCACTGATTGAGATATTGAAGTGGGCTGTTGTTGTTATTACTTGTGAAATGACATTATAGTTGTTAACGAAGCAATGCAGACTCGTACACGTGCAAAATTTTAATCAAAAAATTAGGAATTTCGGTCATTGAAAATGTCGCATAATTTATAACATTGAACAAAAATACACAAATGTGGAGGGAAGTGTAGAGGTAAGCGGGTTTGCTTCGCAGCGAACATTGAACACTGAACACATGTGCGCGGATAACATTTTGGGCGTTGCCAACTACGAGGAATTTAATTGATTTCGCTGTTGAGCAGAACGTGACTCGAAAGCGTTTTAGAGGCGCAAACGTTGCGTAGAGAAGTTTTTTAATGGAAAAATGTGGAAATTCTGATGTTGTTGGAATGAAAGCTACCTGTGTCCAATTCTACTAACAGATTAACAACATTTTTTGTGTAGAACCAATACTGCACTCAAATCGTATCATTGCTACTATTGGTTTTTACTATATCGCAGTCTCACGACATTCAATTTGTATTTTTTTCTACCAGCTTCAAAACATGTAAAATATTTACACGTCCTGCTGTCATTACATATCCTCTCCTCTGTGGATATTTGGCTTTAATTTAATTTGTGTTACCGCCTCATGGCGGCACTTTACAGCGATTGTTAATCAATCGGCTGACATGCAACTGCTTTGGGAAATTTGCGCGCGAGCGAGCATGGAAAACTTGGCATGCAAATGTTCAATGAAATGTTCACCACACGAAACTGGCCAACCCAACCATCGTTGTTGCTCTGCACAGCCTCACAGAATGGTTCAAGTGTTTAAATATGTGTGGGAGAGCGGACAGCGAGAGCGCTGCTGACCTTATTGCCCACAGTAGCACAGCATGAGCCGGCGCTGAGTGACAGCTACAGTCACTGTTGCGGTTCGATTGAATGAAATTTTATGCGGGCGCGCGCGCTTCGAATGCAGACAGCACTAATGGGTGACAGGGCGGAGAAGCGCGATTATTGATTACGATATTTGTGAAAGTGCCAAGTGGGCTGGTGAAAATGACAGCGTATACAAAGAGGCGCTCGCAGTAAATGACACCAAGCACACGTTGAGCAAATAAACGCCGCTGTTGGCATTGCGCTAATTGGCAGTTGACTATCAATTTCGTGTAACTGAAGATTCATACTTAATTAACTTTTTGACAGCATGAAGAAAGCTAATCAGCGCCCAAAAGACTTTCACTGCTTCCGCTGTCGCCGACTAGTTGCAAATTAGCATTAGCAATTTTACTTTGACTTTATTTACATAAATACTAAAAGTAAGTAAATAAGTGACCGCCGCGTAACAACAGTTTACCAGTGAAAATGCGTGCAATGATGTCGCAGAAATGTGGGCGTAAGTATGAGTTGTGTGCTTAGCGCTAAACGCCAAATTGCAACAATGAAGGCGGACATGTTCCGGTTATTAAAGGAAGCAACTTTTAAGGTGTTAAATGGCCAATTAGTTATTACTGGGGTGCGTTGTAATACACGTAATATACTTTAAAAGATATGGTATTCTGAGAAATAAATTCTAGAAATTATGGCATTCTGAAACATCTGAAATCTCGTGTATATTTAATGTAATCAGTTTTGCGGACAAATTGTATTCACAGAAAAACGACCAACACTTAGTATTTAAAATGTTCTTTCAGTATTTGGTTTGTTGGTTTTTAGAATTCCGTTGAAATTTATATTCAGATAAAAAGTAGAAGAAGTTAAAATTAATATCTGAAATGTTTTTTTCAGTACTTCAATGCTTTCGTTGTTTTCACAGAAAGTTAAAAATAATAAGCCAAATGAATTTCAAGTATTTACTAGTTGAAACAAATTCTCGAAACAATTATTTATTGATTTAGTGATTCTCGAAACAATTACTTACTGCGTTTTGTGAAAAATTTGGAAGGATTAAACTTGAGCCGCAGTATTTTAAAAGCTACAAAAGTTAATATATTGTAAATTTTTTTCAAATAAACATTTTGTTAATTTACTGACATCAGTTAGGATGTGCCTTACGAATTGTGATAGTAATAAATCAGCCAAGGTCACATAAGCAGCAATTTATAAAACTAAGAATTACATCTAATAAAATTGTTCACTATAATGTTCACTATAACAGACCGCAACAAATACTTTTGAAATCAGTGTTTACTAGTGTCCGACCGAATATTCGGTTTCGGTTTTGGCCCAAATAAGTGGTTTTGGTTTCAGTTACGGCCAATAATTGCCCGAAAAAACGGCCGAAACCGAAAATTTGTATAATATTTTTTACATTTTATTGTGTAGCGAGGTAACAGCTATTTAGTGCAGCTGGGCAGATACATATATAGTGAAAGGAGTAATTTAGATGCCACCAATGTAAAAAAACTTCTTTTTAAGCATATAATATTAAATTATTTAATTTTGAATATTAGCGAGTAAAGGGTGATTTTTTATGTTTATGTTTTAAAAAAAAAAATTAATTGTTTTTATTAATAAGTATTTACAGTCGTGTCTGGATATAGTCAACTAATTATTGCAAGGCCTGTTCACAGTATTGAAGTTGTTCACTATATCAAGGTTAACTTTTTTGTTCAAAAACTCGTTTTATTTGCTCAAAAAACACTTTTTGTTTTTTTTAAAAATTTTTTTTCAATATTTAGAGACTCCATATCAAAATTTGGGTGTTCACTATATCGAGGTGTTCACTATATCGGGTGTTCGCTATACCCAGACACGACTGTATTTATTTATGTTTTGTTATGTTTGTTTGTTTGTTCTTTATTTACTTAAAGTAAAATTCGTTTGTTAAAAAAAATACTTGATATGGTGATTTTTATTTCAACTAGAAAATTTTGTTTCGGTTTCGGTCCAAAAAAGTGGTTCCGGTCGGGCACTAGTCTTTACCAACTTTTTAACTTTTGGAATTAGTCTTAACTGAAAATAGTTTTGAAAACTAGCGCAACTTTGCGCAAATTTACTTTCGTTGTTTGTATTTCGAATATCAAAATTTCGAGTATCAATATTTCAAATGTCAATATTTTGAATTACAAAAATGATAGTGAAGAAGTGTAACAATCAATTCAGTTCTTAATTCCCCTGTGCATGCAATTCTGTTCAGGGAACTAGCAAGCAAGCTTAACGGAAGTTTCTTCAACTCCAAACCCGCCGCGGTACAAACATTGTCCTTCAACAATGTGAGTGTTAGTGTTTTGCAATTGTGTTAATTTTCCTATGTTTATTTGACATTTATCAACTAACGACATTGCATTTAAACTCATACAGCGATTTTTCCGTAAGTACTAATCAAAGGGCAATCAAAATCGATAACAATTTATCTAACTATTGGTAACGATTTACTATAATCAATGACAATTATTCAAAGTTCAAAGAGAGATATACGACTGCTACGACGCACTTATTCAGCAATAATGGAACTACGTAAATAATAAATTAATCAAAAAAAATATGCCTGTTAACACTAAAATCAAAGGGATGAACGAAAAGACTATCTTATCTTTATTACAACCAAACACTTTCCCTCCCCCCACCTCAATTGTTGTTACATATGCACCATAAAATCCCTTTGTGAACGAAAACATTTCCACGCGACAATACCACAACAATGTCGATACCAATGAAATTCGTTCGTGTTACTCATACGTCCCCCTGTACTCATAATGCATTAACTGATTACCATAAAACTGCACTTGTACACGTTTGCGCCACCCGAAAGCGGGCGTTCTCGAGGCGCACCTAATGAAATGGCATTAACCCCAAAACGCGCCTTTACACATTACGGACACATTTTCACTCATTTGCAAAGCGACCATTACAACGCAAATCAACAACCAGCAATAACAACAACAACAATAACACCACGCAACACTGGCGCTCAGGACAGCAACGTGCAGTGAAACGCAATGCCGCTCGGCCTAGTAAGCGCCAGCTGACTGTCAGCGGAGCAGTAGAAGTGCCGCATTTTTAACTTGTTTGTCGTTGCATGACATTGCACGCTGCTGTGCGTCACCGTGCATTGTTGTTATTTGTAGGCAAATCCTATGTATATGACCAATCATTGTGTAGAACAACAACAACAACAACCACACAATTTCTAACAAAAAAATACTTAATTGCAACCGCAAATGTGTCCATCACCTGCCTTAACATATATTTTAAATTCATATTTACTACAACAATAATTTTATGGCAAATTTTCCACACTCCACGAACAGCACAACAACAACATAACAACATATGAATATATTGAAAATACTTGCAGCAATTAGCAATAACAACAACAACAATAATAATGTATTGTAATAATGCAAATGCTTTCAACTTGTTGTTGTTTTTGTTCCGTTATCCGCTTGCAATTTGATTTCAATGCAATCCTTTTCCTTTGTTTTTCTTTTCATTCTTTATTGCGCGTCTGCGTTGTCGCCGACGTCCACGCCGTGCAACGATGCCGATTCCGATTTCGATTTCGATATCGCAACCACAACCACTGCCACTACTACTCCCGAAAATCGTTAATCGTTTCCGATATCGAAACCGATACGACCGCCAACGCCTACGCCAACTGCAACATTAACATCAACATCAAAAACAACAACAACAACAACATCGACAACAACAACAACGGCAAATCAATAATTAAAAAAAAACGTTGCACTTGCAAAATCCGTCATTGCAAACGCGCGCAGGGCCCGTTGGCGCGAGAATCGGACAATATTCAACACCCCCAATCCGCGCCTGATGAACGTGTCGCTTTTGCGTGACAGCAAACTCTTGCACGGCCAGGAGCGACGCGGCTCGCGTATGTCAGTGCGAGCGCCGTCGCGCCAGCCGAGCATGGCTTCGCTACGTCCGCATTCGCCGAATCCGTCGTTAGGTAAGACAGGTTTGTATTCCAACAACACGACGCACACACTCAATACTACTACCACCAACTGCTCTCCCCAACCCGCGCCCAATCCGCCCACGCTCTCTACCAGCCCCCCAACTCTAACTATCCAACCAATTCAACTTTCTTTCGGTAAATCTGAATCTCTCTCTCTCTATTTTCTTTCGACATTTGCATTTGCTTTGAGTTTTTTACTTATTGTTGATTTCATTTTGGGTCCTGGCATTTGCTTTGGCGTTCTTTCGATTTTCTTGGCGCTATTGTCGCTAGTCGTAGACTACAATCTGCAATCTGCCAGCTTGCAACGCTTGGCCAATGACATTTGCAATTTTCACGCAGCGGCCGCAGCAGCACTGAGCTCCGCTCAAAAGACAATAAATTCGGCCAACACAATAAGTTTAGTCATAAAACGCCGTGAAGCGTGCAGCATAAAGTGCGCACATTCGTGTGCAGTGTGTGTGGTAGTGAATCTGTGTGTGGCTGTGTGCATCATTAATGTAATACGTAATAAAATTTATGGCGCCATTAAATTTTAAACTCAACCCGGAACCACAGCGCTGCCGCCGCTCCAACTGTTGCTGCTACTGCTTCCGCCGCCTAACCCATCGCACATCCTCTACATACTCTATACACACACACACATGTATAGTTTCGCATACGCCAAGCCATATCCATAACAGGGAGCAAATGGAAATGTATGCAGATTCCATCATCCGTTTTTATGATGATTTAAGCGTTGAGGCAAAATTCGTGCACGTCATTTTAATTGCAAATACTGACCCTCTGCTCGGCATTGCGATGTTAGAAGCCAAGAACACACACACACACGCGCAGTAGCTCAGTTAGGTTTAATAGTCATCAAAAATCAGTATGAAAATCCTTCCTTAAATCTGAGTTGCATTGAAAGTGTTTACTGCAAGTTAGGGTTTTGAGTAGTAAAACCGTTGTAATGGCCAAATATTTGACCCAAGAGAGGAACAGTTTGTGTCTGCTGAATGTGTAATACTATGTGCTGAAAGATATATATATATATATATATATATATATATGGACAAACGGTGATTCCATTCATATAAACAAAACACTTGAAGAAATGGTTTTGTGTTCCGAACATCAGATTCTCTAATTTTACACCAATTAGTTATATTTCTACTTGGATAATTCTTCCAACTCTAAGTTCCTATAAAAGCGAAAGTAAAGAAAACCTGGAAAAACTAATAACTTAATGGTAAAAAGCCACTACGAAAGCATTCAAACAGTTGAACAAGTCGACGAGTTTTTTCACTGTTGTACTGTAATCATAAAAAGCAGGGACCGCAACAGTTATAAGTTTTATTATAAAAGTCATTGTTTAAGAGTTATTTTTTCATTTTTATTTAATGACTCAACAAATAAAAGTAATTTTTTATTTATATCTTGAAAATCCTAAAATAACAATTATTTTTCATTTTTTTTCTTATTAGTCCACAAATAACAGTTTTTTCGATTTTCATTTTAGTTGTCCTATGATAACAATTACTCGTGACTTCTATTTAAAAATTCATCAATAAAAATCATTCAGTGACTTTTATTTATAAAAGTCATAAATACAAATCATTCAATGACTTTTATTTATAAAAGTCATCAATAACAATTATTCAATGACTTTTCTTTTTTAAGTCATCAATAAAAATCATTCAGTGACTTTTATTTATAAAAGTCATCAATAAAAATCATTCAATGACTTTTATTCTTTAAGTCATCAAGAAAAATCAGTCAGTAACTTTTATTTTTTAAGTCATCAATAAAAATCATTCAGTGACTTTTATTTTTTTAATCGCAATATAAAAGTCATTTTCATTAATTGCACTATTGGATTCATTACATATCGAAATGTACATATATTCTTGATCGGCTTAACAAGACCTGTCTTGACAATTCTATTTTCTGGAAGAATCATAACTTTTGCATGCATTCATGAAAATGACTTTTATATTGCGACTTAAAAAATAAAAGTCACTGACTGATTTTTATTAATGACTTTTATAAATAAAAATCACTGAATGATTTTTATTGATGACTTAAGAAATAAAAGTCATTGAATGATTTTTATTCATGACTTTTATAAAGTTGATGAGTTTTTTAAAGTCACTGAATGATTTTTATTGATGACTTCAAAAATAAAAGTCACTGGCTGCTTTTTATTGATGACTTAAAAAATAAAAGTCATTGAATGATTTGTATTTAAATAAAAATAAAGTATTTAAATAAAAATTAAATAAATAAAAGTCACTGAATGATTTTTATTGATGACTTAAAAAAATAAAAATCATTATTTAAATAAAAATTAAAGGAATAAAAGTCACTGAATGATTTTTATTGATGACTAAAAAAATAAAAGTCACCAATAATTGTTATCATAGGACAACTAAAATAAAATTCGAAATAAAACTGTTATTTGTGGACTAATATTAAAAAAATCTAAAATAATTGTTGTTAAAGGATTTTTAAAATATAAATAAAAATAATTCTTATATTTTAATTTTTCCGTAAAAATTAAAAAATAAAGTTGTTTGCCAAGTTTGATTCTCCGTGCGAAAAGAAATGTCTTCGTATATTTCATTTATTTATAGGATTTTTCCTCATAGTAAAATTTTCAATTATAGTTTCCATAAATAACTGTTATTTCCGGTCCCTGATAAAAAGTATAAATCTATGTGCACAGTGTCAGTACTAGTCCAGGGAAAGCGTCAGTCGTGAATAGTCTCACCACTAAATATATCGTTTTAGCCTTCCATCAATAAAGCTTTTCAACGCTTTTCAACGCCAAACATTTAGCTAAGTTCTAAGTTTTGATTTTCTCTCCTTTTTGATTTTTTGTATATTTTTTCGTTTTTGACTTTCCTTTTTTTCTTAGTATAGACAAGTTAATTCACATCTTTTCCTCAATTGATTTCCTTAACCTTTGATTTCGCTGTAAAATTTGCAAGAAATAAAACGCGACAACGACTTAAAGAGATCTCTTTCCACCATTTCGCTTCTTTCCTTCTCCGCCATGTGAATTCTTGTCCCATCGCGCGCACGCCGCCGCCACCGCCGACGTCGGCCAACGCCACTGTCTGAACTGTCTGAACTGTCGCTGCTTTGCGACACGCCCACTAGGACGTATGACGCGCTCCAAGAGCAACACCCGCTCGAGCGACTCGCGCGTCAGCGACGTCTCGAACTGTTCGCGCCTGCTCGAGCACCCGCACATCGCGCACGCCGCCACACACACGCATGCGCCGTACACGTCCACCACACACCACGTGCAAGCGCCGCCACCGCCCTCATCATCGACATCGCCACACTCGCCACAGCCCCTGGCGCCACTGTCGACAAGTGGCGCCGCCGCCGCCGCTGCCACCGCCGCCGCCACAACGACGACCACTTATGTGCCCTGCTCGTCGCCGGGCGCGAACGCCGACGCCGATGCGGATGTCGGCGCCATGTGCTTGACCACACCGCCAGCGGTGGCCATAAAAGCGAACAAGTTCTGAACTCGTCAGCGCCACCGCCACCACAACAATCACAACCAAATCAAGTTCTGTAGAGTTCCCTCGCCGGTGCCCGAGGCCTAACACTCGCCACTCGAATTCCGATCGTTCAATGATCTCACTAGCGATTTCGCCAATTGACTGTAGCGGTACCGCTCTTGCGCCACAAGTAAAGCGTTTTTCTCTTATCAGTTGTCATTGTAGTTGCGTTTCTTGCGTAAGTGTGCGTTGTACACGTATTTAGCAGCTGGTGTAGCGTTATCCTTACAGTTGGCCCTAGAACGTTAGCCCACTGCTGCTCGTAGTGCTGAATGTCCTTCCTACAATGTAGCAAGTTTCTTAGAATGCAACATTCTGCATAGTAGTGTCTACTCTTCCGTCTATGGAACACCATCACACTACATACACCACACCACACCACAGAACAATATGCCACAATATTCCAACAACAAAACTGCACAAACACTTTGAAAATGAATTTGTGAACTGTTTGAATTGTTCGAATTGTTCCATTGAGATTTTGAAGTCCCCAATGGACCACATCAATTTTCTTCCAATGAACAAAAACTAAATCCGAATATTTTTAGCAACAATTTAGCTTAAGGACAGTGAGCTTTACTTGTGCTGAGGCTTTAAGTAATTTTCTATATGTATGCAGTACTTACGTTTATATATGTAGAAGTCAAAGAACAAGGACTATAATGAGACGAAAATTATATTACTTTGTATTTGAATTTAACAATATTCATTTAAGCACAAAGCTTCTCTCACAGATCTTCTTAAGTGATCTAAGTCGAACCTCTTTCGATTGGCTGTTTACTTTGTTTAGTTAGTGTTGTTTTTATATCAAATCAAAGGACTACAATTTCGAGTTGACTATTTCAAAGCTTAGACAAAAGTTCCTCACTATTATTTATTCATCCACAATATGAAAACTTTTCTTCAACATAGGCCAATTGATGCCGTTGATGCTAGTTGCCTTTTTAGTTGTAATACAACTATTTTGAATCATATTTTATATAAATAAATCAATTCAACAAATTGCGGATATTCCATGAGGCCAGAATTTACTTAAAACCCACTCAACACCAATCTTACGTTCCACTTCCTAGCACCACACCAACTCGAATACTTATATCTTTGCCCTCTCTAGTAGACCCCCCGATACTCTCAACAACGATAACACTCACCCAACAACTACCAACAACACTAAATATAATTTTATATTTACTTATCCATATAGTTGATCTGATTTATTTTAATTTACAACTAGTTTGCCTTTCAATGTGCTTCAATTAGAATTATTTAGTTTTGTTCTTTGAATTCTGATTTCTTTTGTTTGGTTTGTCTGTTCCAACAATGCAATTGTGCACTTTAAAGACACGTTTTTTTAAATACTTAGCTATAAAAGTTATGCAATTGTGTGTTTGTAAATGTGCTGTAATCGCTTGTCCGCGTGTGTGTGTGTGTGTGGTATATGCGAATGTTTGCTTAAACCAACCCAACCTACCCATACATGTGCAAATCAAATTAGTGATGGAAAATGTCAAGATTGTTTGTTGCAGATGAGATACAAAATTTCAAGCAACTAATATAGTAAACAGAGAGAATTGATTAAAGTTTATTGCTTAGTATCCAAAATATTTTGATATATAGAATGTATTTGCACCAACCTCTTTCTATCATAATACACCTTCAACTTTTGTACGAGCACAAGGCACAGCACCTTTAAGGATGCGTGTCATCACTACACCAACTGTCTTCTTACCCTGTAGGAAATCGGACCAATTGTAGTTTTTCAACTGGTTGCTTGACAGTCACAGCTGACCTCAGAACCGACTCGTTTCCTTGGAGCAAACTCACCCTTTTAACGTGGCTGTGTCCTAGGCGACAGTCAATTGTCCCCGTCTGTATCCATTTGCAACTAGTCCAAGGTTAGTCCGAAGTAAAACAGTTTATAAACCAGTTGCAAAGCGACTACTTAGTTTGCAAACTAGTTTATTCTGGATTCGTTTTCTAGCCAGTTGATTTTTATAAAGGGAAAATAAATCATTGAAATTTTTAAATATTAATTTTATTTTAAAAATATTATTAAAACAACAAAAAGTCATTGCGAATAAAAAAATATTGGTGCACGTAAAGATGAACTTTGACTTGTTGACACACTTCTGTCGACACTGTTTGGGGTCTGATGCAATTCAACATCCTGGCTTCGCCTGCAATTAATAAAAAAATTAATTAATTAATAAATATGTAATTACATAAACATAATTACATAAATTTATGAATACATACAATTCGTTGCTTCACGCAACCACGCATAATTCGTACTGAAATCATTCAAGATAAAACGTGCAAATCGAGCGAACTTCGCGTCATAGAAACATAAAGTTCGAAAAATGCAAACATTTCTACGTTGTTGTTGTAACAAAAGTATCAAGATCAGCCGTAACAGAATTTTGTTGATTATTTCACCTCTGTTTCGTCTTTCGTTTCGTTTCGTATTTTCATGTCTCTTCTCGCCTATGAACGCGCACGCAGAACGTGAACGATTAGACGCGAACTGACTGAACTGACTTCTGCATTCGCTGACAACTACTTGGGCAACTAGTTGTCCAATTGACTTACAAAAAACTAGTTGAAAAATCAATGAATTTTGGGAACCAGTTGTCTCAGGTCCGACAGGGTAGGAACTCAACAAGTTTGTGTAAGTATTCAAGGACATGCACAGCACTTTTGAGGGTGAATGTCTTCGCTACACCAACTGATTCCTTAAGAACTTAACGGGTTTGTATAGGCATCCGAATTGCCTGAGACACACATAGGCACATTTACACACATTCCTCAACAAACAAACAAAAAAAACACATTCCTTTAATCGATTTTTAAATAAATCCTTGAATGAAGTCTCCAAGATTGATTGATTTGAGGCCACCCAAAAGTGTGAAACCTGCATCAAGCGAGGGGTCGCACAGTGACAGAGTGTAAAAGAGTATCTTCTCCTCCTTTTCCACACTATACCATATTGTCCTGCAAGGATCAACCCTCTGTCACTAGCAAACTTTTCAGATCAAACAGCAATTAATTTTTCTAACAATATCAACGTCTCTCTATCATATTTCCTAGTTTCATATAGTTAAATTTAAGAAGTATTTAATTCTTTAAACATCCAAATAAAATTTGTGTCTTAATTTAATAACATTCAATGATTACAAACCTGTTGGAAGCGTAGCCAGATTATTGTGCATTGTGTAGATACATTTTCAGATCAACACAAATTTTAGGTCCTTTCTTTGTAAATATTCCAATCGAACACCTTTCCCACAGTGTCTGTCTGCCCTGTACACAATGCGTGAATGTGTTTGCGTTGGCCATGTAGATATGTATGTGTGTGCGCTTGTATGTCTGTATGTAAATACAAACGTGGCTGTTGTACAACTTTGTGTGAGTACTGCGCTTGCCAATTCATCCCACTACCACATGCCATAACAATGTAATCTAAACAAGTGCCATTAATTGTTTTCCACGCCGAGTAGGGTCACATTCGGGCAGCGGCAGCGCCAGCGCCAGTAACGCGTCGGCCACCTCGGTGCGTTCGACGCGCAGCAACTCGGTGGCACCCGGCAATGTGGTCAGCAACAGCCATCACGAACGCAAAGCCTCCCAGCATCAGCACCACCATCAGTCGCCGCCACCGCCGCCACCGCAACACCAACACCAACACCAACAGCATCAGCATCAGCATCAGCAGCAGCATCAGCAACAGATGCCTTTGATCACCAACATCACCGCCAATCCGGCGGCCGAGAGTGTCACGGTCGAGATTATCGAGCCGGAAAAGTGAGCGACGAGCGCTGCATGCACCACGGAGTGGACAACAGCTGCCGCAGAGGGAGGAGCAAGAGGGAAAACTAGCAAACTAACCAAATGGAATCGCTTTAAAAATTTAAAATATTTTTCTAAATACAAATATAGAACGTAACAAAACACAAAAACACGCTACTAGTTCACTTTATAACAACAACAACAACCAAAGAAAAATGCTTTGATGATGCAGTCAAGCAAGAAGAAGAAAGAGTAGAACAAGTTGAGAAGCTGGAGAGCGCAGCTTACAATATTTCAATCATTTTTCAAAATGAACTTTAAATAAAAAATAATTACAAACACTTAAGTAAGCGCGTAAAAGCACACACACACACACACAAACAAATACAATTACCAACACACACACACACTCAAACAAATCGCTAAGTTTAATAAAATTATTATAAAAAAATATGAAAAAAAACTTGCATAACAAATTCATTTTTTATTTTTTCCTAAATCCTAAACTAAATAAACACGCATAAAAATCAATAAAAACTTAACCTCAAATGCTTGTGTTTTTAAATGACAAACTACCCAATAGAAATAAGCAAGAGCAACGTATATATATAAACGCTATAGACATATGCTTATATATATATATATAGAGTTATGTATGAGATAAACACACAGCCACTCACAAAAATACACTGAAAAGTACATTTTTCACAACTTTTTGAAACCCTACGCACCCGAGACTAGCATTAAATTCTATATGAAAATTACACAAAAACAAACAAATGAAATATAATAACATAACTTAGTGAATGAATAAATATTTCTTATAGCTACAGTTTAGATAAATTTTTAGCTTATTAACAATTCAACTCACATTCGAAATCAATTATGCAATGCATGTGTAAGCGTCATTACAATAAACGCACTTAAAGGCAAAACACACCAAAATAATTACTAATCATATTAATCAATTTAAATACAAATTGAATAGAGATTACAACAACATTGCAGGGGTTTCGTTAGCACCCCTTGGACCCGCAAACCAAAAATCTTCCTGTTGTAGCGACTTTAGCAGCGGCACAAACCCGAGCACAGCACAAACCCCAAAGCCGTCTCGCCTCGTACTCGTAGTCACATGCCAAATTCGTCAAGGGAATCATTGCATTTTAATAAAAACCTAACTTAATTAGTGTATTGTAGATGACTAGCAAAGTAACGGAGGAAGCATAAGTGAATTAAATTGAAACAATGCGCAAAAGAACTCTAAAGCTAATTTCACTGAAACTATTTTTCTAAATAAAAATTCGAATTAGGGCGCAATTTATGCTGAAATCAATGGAACAAGAAAAACGACAAATCGTCAGAGTCGTTTCAATGCGTTCAATATGGCCGAGGAGCGCTAGAATAGATTGTAGCCGACGAAGAGGATAAGAAGATGGAAACTACGACGAGCAGCGAGTAGTAGAAAACAACAATAACAAATTTGGGACCATATTTTTTTAATCAAAAATATGCGTTTCAAACGTTATCGTGCTATACTTACCTTAAATTTTTCCGTTTGTCTAACAGTAGCCGAACAAGACGAAAAGCAAATTAGAGCAAGTAAAAGTCGATAGAGAAGAAAAACTCGTTTACACTCGGATAGGACTCGTTTTGATTTGATATAATCTTTAAATGTACGCAAGCGCCATCTGTGCACTTCTAAAAGCAAGAAAACCCGTGAAAAAGGAGCAAAAACCACTACGAAGAAATACTAATAACTTTCTTCTAAATTTAGGGAACTATTTGCAAAGCTATTAAAGTAAATAAAAGCACAGTTTGTAAGCAAAAAGACGCATCTTAAAATAATACTTAAAGCATTAGACCATTAATGAGAGAACGAGTAAACCATATAAGCGCAGATTTTTAATGTAAACGACGTTTGAATGTAGCTATAGTGCCATAAATTACGTACTTGACAGCCACAGCAGAACAATAGCAGCCATAGAGCAGACAATTTCTAAGCATAAGAAGAAGAATTCAACTAAAAACTAACAGAAATCGACATCATTAAACCGGAAATGCGACGATATGCACATTTTGGGTTATTTCGCTCACACACACACACACCGACACATCACAAACATATCCTGCAATCAACTAAAAGTTTGCTGTAGACAGTGGGCGTAATTTCGAAAAGTTTCAGCAATTGTTGCTGAACAATTACTGAACGGTAACAACACAAACCAGTCCATGGATTTCAATTTACTTGTTTTCAAGTTAAACTCTTTAAAATTTATTTAAATTCACAGTCGTACAGAATTTAAGTCCCTTTTGAGTTAATACAAAGTCTCTGGTTTGGAGAGTGTTTATTAACCCTTCGAAGCCTGTTCTTGTACGTGAGCAATATTGGCGGGAAAGAAGTGCAATGCATGACATTTGCTTATTGATGCAAGTTTTCATGAAAAACCAATAGTTTAACTCGAAGTGTTAGTTTCGAAGCAAGATTTATTTGCAGATATGTTTAGCACCAGTTGTTGAGTTGAGCTATGCAGAAAAGTCCGAATAAAACCAGGAATTTAACGAAGAAGGGAAAAAACTTACTAAATGTTCAAGTCAAAAAATAGGGGAAGATTTTTTCAATTGAACATTAAATATGTTTTATAAATATCAAAAGCATTGAAGACAAAGAACTCACAACTGTCACATAAGGAAAGTGAAGATGAGAATATTTTTGAAAACTTTAGTTTGACTGAAAATTCAATGGACTCGCCAACTACTCACCTCAACACAATCACTCACAATCACTCTTCCACATATTCCATATTTCACTCTCAATCCATAGAACTCTTAAAGTACGCTAAGAAAACCCAAAAATAATGCAATGATTTTTAAGATAATCAGACAACAAGTGTTTTGTTCTTTCAATTGCTTTTTTTGTGCTCAATCAATGAAGCTTAACTGTGAGATATTGAGAAAAAAAACGAGTAAATTAACTACAAGTAAAATGAATAAATAAAAACCAACACAGAAATAAAGCTAAGCGGACGCACAGTTTACAAATATTTTAAAAGCACCAAATAGGAGAAAACGAAAATTTTAAATACCAAAAATCACACGTGCCGCACAGCAGCTGTTCCCAAACCAATAACTAAGTACATATATACTCGTACATAGCAAGTAAGCACACGAATGCTTTAGTAATTCTACAGCGAAGAAGAACCAACTCAACAAAGCAGATAAGCAACCAAACATCCCAAATTCGAGTTGCAATTAAAATCTAATTAGCAAACGATTTTAGGCAATTTTAACCGTTAGGTAAAAGTAGCAAATTGCCAGCAACTTTCATACTACAAAACTTGGTCACACCGGAAATCAATAAACCGTCGAGTTTTTCATAAATTCTTAACAGATAAGAAATCATTAAATCGGTGAAAACAATTCTGGTTTTGGGATTTGGGGAAGAATTTCAAAATTGCTTTGTTTTCCGTCAAACATTCAACGAAAGACAGAAAGTCACAAGAAACAAAACCGGCAAACAATTCACATATTGCGCCTTCGCCTGTCGCCAACGTTTCGTCATGCTAAACGCTTAAGTCGTGTATAGCCGACATTTTAAATTCCATCTATGACAAATCGAAGAAAACCCCTTTCTAATAAATATTGAAAATAATTTTAGAATTTAGTGCAAATATCCGAAAATCTCCTAAATTCTCCTAAATCGAAATGGAAGCAAGTAGCAAAATGCTACTCTGTTCAAAATCAGATCATCAAGAATTTACGTATTTGTATATTCGTCATACGAAGCCTGCTTTATTTACTTAACATTAAATATATGAATTATATATATTTTCTAAAATATAGTCATTACTTGTGTATAAAGAAGACAAATTCCAACGAACTCTCTGCAACACTTTGCTTTGAAAATACAAATTACATAAAGCGACTTTTTTCTGTACTTAAGCAAAGAACAATGCCATGAAACCGTAGTGGTAGCAGTTCACCAAAAATCGATTCCATCTGCCCCACGAGTCTAGTGACAACTCTTGAGTTTCCTCCATTCGTATGCTGTGTTAAAAACCTAAACTCTATGACAATTAAGCAGTGAAAAAGAAAAGAAAACGAAAAGTATGAAGTCAACATGAGAACAAAACATACTTTACATGAACGCAAACTTTATATGCATAAGAAAAGATATATGAAAAATATGTATTAAGCTAAATACATGAAAAGTGAAGCGATCTAGCGAAATTTTACAAATCGTGCGAGCATATTTAGATGCTTCGCATACAGTTATATCTAAATCTAAGTATATATATAGTGCAGGCGAAATCAAATCAAGCAGAATTTGCACTATGCGAACCTAATACGATGACATGAAATGGAAATGAATTTGTTTAACGATTAACTAATTAGCCGACAATGGCACTGAACAGATATTTATTATTATTGTTATTATTACAAATTATAATCATTTGGCATTGGAAACAAATTTCAGTCAAACAATTTCATATGGTTCGAAAAGAAAATAGCAACAACATTAACACACTGATAAATATACCAAAATACAAAAAACACACATCCACACACATACATGTGATCCAATACACGCCTTCACTTGTACCCGACTAGCCGTCAAAACTAAACTAAACTTATTTACATACATACGTACATAACATTTAAATTACAATGTTTGCTTTAAAATAAAGTGACGACAAATATATTTTGACCGAAAAGTCAGAGGGACAACGTTTTAAATTCCAATCAAAGAACACTATTCGCCCACACACGCAGTCACAACAACCGCAAACACCCCTACAAGAACTGCCTGACCAAAACTCCAACACATTGATAAACATTTTTAAATTTACCAATACATTTGCATGACATTTGGCCCATATGAGACAAAATATCGCTGCAATTTGTCTATCATTTAAACTGAAACAAACTATTTGACAACCATAGAAACATTAATTGCTTATACACGCATGTGTAAGAATGAGACAACAATAGAAGCAACTGCTGACAAGAACTCGCATCGGAGTTAATATAAATGATTAACAGCCGGCTGCTGCCGTAGCTATGTAACTCAGCTGGCTAACGCGTGCGGTCGCGAGGCAAATACGACGCGCGAGCCCAGGTTCAATACTTCGTTGCTTCAAACGTCGAAAAAAAAGAAAAACAGAAAGAAGGTAAGAAGGGGTAATTAAAATTTAATTTAAATAATATTATTTGAATATTTATATAATTCTGCACTTTCAGTAACTTCAATATTGAGCCATAGCAAGTACCAAGGAAGCCGATGTCAATGATGCCGGCAATATGGAGTTGAGCTAAGCAACGCCTTCGATTTTTAAATTCAATTTTTTTTATATTATTTCATTTTAATTAATTTTAATTAAATTCAAAATAAATAAAATTAAATAAATTCATTTAAAAAGAAAAATTGAAACAAAAAGTTGTTTTTCTTTTTTTTCGGTATTAACGCAACGGAGTATTGAACTCGCGGAGTCTTGATTCGCGGTCAGCGAGCTACGGCATTAGCCAGCTGAGCTACGGCGGCAGCGGCGGCGGCGGCTGCAAGATAGCAATAGATAGTAAGATATACAAAACTAAATATTTGGAGGTTGGAATACGTGTGCGTTAGAGCAGAGCAAAAACACTTTTCTTAATATGCAAGAGGTGTGTGTTAGAGTGAAACAAAAAATCACACGTATACAAAAGTTTCTATCATTTTTGTTAACTCGCCTGTAGAAAAATGATAGAAACTTTGTTCCGAGTGCTGACCGATATTTCTATCAGGCCTGACTATCAAATGACCGGTCATATGACCGAAAGTGTTCTTGTAGGGACTAGTAGCAACCAACACTATGACATTCAAAGTGCATCCGGTTGTGGCTAACCGTTTACTAACCGCAACACAAACACACAACTCGAACACTCGAACACACCGCTGCCTGCAGTCCGTATCTACCAACATGGTAGACACATTCCGCTACAAAAACAACAAACCTGCAATGCATGCCACAGACGACGACAAAAACCACAATAACAACAATAACAACAACAACCACAATAGCAAAATACTCTAACCAAATGAACGCAAATTTAGTTAAAGTAAATTGAAAATCAAATATCGCGAATAGGAAAATGCATAATGCATACTAAGAACAACCAAACAACAAATAAACTCGTAGCGAAAACTTATTGTAATTGCTAAATAAATTCAGTAATCACTAGCGATTGCATCACTTTATAGAAGTAACAACAACAAAAAACCACAACAAAACAAACAACCTACAAAACAAACCAGCAAACAAACTAAACAAAACGAATTCAAAAACCGCAACAAAAATTTATATTTAAAACAATTTTATTAAAATATATTATACTACCATAACTTCTAAAGAGAAAATATTGACTGTGTTTTATTTCGGCCTTAGTCGGCGCACAACCGAAAGGTACATGAAAGGTTTTACTTTTTTGTTATTTTTATTTTGTTATATTTTATATTTGCAGACATGTTTAACTCTTAAATTATAATCAATTTTATTTCAATAGTTTCAGCTATTGCTTGGTATTTACAATAAATAAAACTTAGCCTAAGAAAAGTATCCGCGCCGCAGATAAAAATCTATACTCTCATTTCCCCCTGTCCATCAAACTCTAAACAATCCGAACGAGTTAGAGCGTAAGAGCGCTTACAGTTAGTCGTCGTGATGTCGATCTGTCACACGTTTCCTGTAGCTGGTCTCCGCTACGGAGCGGAGACTCTGCGCAACGCCGCCGCCCGCATTCTCCACCAACTTGTACAGGAAGCCAGCCTTGTTCTGCAGCAGTTCGTAGGGATGGCCCAACTCCACCATACGGCCCGCATCCATGACCAGCACCCGATCGTTGTCCATGACAGTGTGCAACCGATGCGCTATGGTCAGCACTGTACACTTTTCGAAATTGCTGTGTATGGTCTCCTGGATGAGGCGATCCGTTCTGCAAAGACAAATCGAATGTAAATTGATATGAAATTATTGCGGCTCACTTATGAAACCTACTCGGGATCGACATTGGCCGTGGCCTCATCCATGATGAGCAGCTTGTTGTGTCGCAGCAGCGCCCGCGCCATGCAGACCAGCTGTCGCTGACCCATGCTGAAATTCAAGCCACCGTCGTGCATGCGACAGCAGAGTCCGCCTTCCAACGAGGACACGTACGTTTTCAGCTTCACATCGTCCAAAGCGCGCCACAACTCTTCGTCCGTTTTCTCCTCAAACGGGTCCAGATTGTAGCGCAACGTGCCCGAGAACAGCACCGGATCTTGTGGTATTATCGAGATGCGACTGCGCAAGTCATGCAGCCCCAACGCTCCAATGTCGTAGCCGTCGATTGCGATGAGCCCCTCGTTTATGGCCAACCGAAAGATGGCTTGTATTATGGAGGACTTGCCAGCGCCGGTGCGACCCACAATACCGACTTTCTCCATGGGACGAATGGAAAAGTTGAGACCTTTGAGAATGTCGTCGCTGTTTGCCGAGTAGCGCAAGTGCACATCGCTGAAGAGCAACTGACCTGTGCTGGGCCAGTCGGCGGGCAGCAGCAGGTCTTTGTCCGTCTCCAGTGGTGGTTCCGATGGGGTTTGTGCGTATTCCACGATACGCTCCACGCTCGTCATGTTGTTCTCCATTTCGGCAGTCTGACGCATGCCCCACTGGCACATGAGTATCAGCGTCATGGACTGGGTGATGGCCAGACCCACGTCACCGCTGTAGTAGTTCTTCTCAATAATCAAGAAGCTGAAGGTCACTGCACAAATATATAGCACACAAATCAGATCCGTCCAGAAGGCGAAAGCCCGATTGGTGGTGACGTACAAATACAGCGCTGAAGTGTTGTTGTTCTGATGATTGTGGAACTCTTTGTCCATCTGTTGGGTGGCGTTTAGAGCGCGAATCGTGGTTAGGCCTTGGAATGTCTGGTTAGTGTGTGAGTACACGGGACTGCGCGCTATCGGAAGACAACGAAATGGATGGATGCATGGATGGGAAGGGTGAGTGACAGTTTCTTAGGAGTTGGCCAAGTCCACGATCTACTCACTCATGCTCTCGATGCGTTTCAGGCTGCGACTGGTGCTGATGTAGACGTTGCGACACATATAAAGCAATGAGATCACAACTACGGCCGGTATTAGGAGCCAGAAGTTGGCAATGGCCACGATTAAAAGAACAGCAATGGCATCCATATAGAACTACGGAAGAAACTCATTTCGTATAAATATTTTAAACAGAACAATTCAATTCAATCCGAGTCAACTCACCCCTATGGAGTCCATCATAGCTTGCGGCAGCGGATTGTCCACGTTGGTGATATCACTCGAGAAACGATTCAGTATGCGGCCCGACGGATTGGTATTGAAGAAGTACATATAGGCGCGTATGATGCCGTTGAAAAGACAGTCGTGAAGCCGAAGCGAGATCTTCAGGCACATGAAGAAGAAGCCGAACGTGCGAAAAATGTAGAGCAACAAAGTGAGCAGCATGAGCATAGTGTAAACGATTACAATGCGCACGCGCTTTGTGTCATATTCCTTGAATGACTCATTCTTGGCGGGCAGTGTCTCCTCCCAGGTTGCCCTTCAGAACAAGAACAAATTTATTGCACATTTACGGTTTGGTTGTAGTGTGCTTTTTCCACCGACTCACCATCTGGCTATGAAGATATCCATGGCCGCCTGGCAGCCTCGCGCCAAGATGAAGAGCATAAAAATCGTCACGACAACCCACGGCTTAGCCAGCGCCCGAAAGTAGAGCATGTACGTGTGGAAGCTCACGGAACCCTGCGCCTGCTGCTCCTTGCGCTCGTGTCCGCTGTCGTGCGGCACTGGGGTTGGCGGCACTTCGTCCCCGTCCGCCTTTATCACAATGCTATCAGCGTGCTGCAACTTTGTCTTTGGGTTCGCGTTCTCGGGCTCGACGTGGGAGCGGAAATTGATTTTAAGCTTCAGTTGCTCATAGGAGCCCTGCATGCCGATAGCGCCCGCCTCCATCAGCATCATATGGTCGACCTCTTTCAGGTGCTGAACACGGTGTGTCACCAGTATCCGAATGCTGTCGCCAAGGAACTTCTTGAAGCATTTGTGCATCAATCGCTTGGCGACCTGCGAATCCACCGCCGCCACCGGGTCGTCGAAGATGTAAATGTCCGCCTGCCGGTAAACAGCTCGCGCCAGACTGATGCGCGCCTTTTGGCCGCCACTTAGACTGACGCCGCGCTCACCCACAATTGTAGAGTCGCCAAAGGGAAACAACTGCATGTCGCGCTCCAGCTCGCAGGCATGCACCACCGCCTTGTACCGCTTCTCGTCGTATTTCTCCACGAAGCAGATGTTGTCGCGTATGCTGGCTTCGAAGATCCACGCCTCCTGCGGCGCGTAGCTGACCACGCCGTTAACCTCCGCCTTGCCCTGCATTATTTCCAGCTCGCCGAGTATGGCGTTCAATAGCGTCGTTTTGCCGGAGCCCACGTTGCCCACAATGCCCACAAACTGGTTCTGGCGCAGGTGAAAAGAGATGCCCGTTATGTGCTGGCGGCGCTTCTCGCTACCCACCTTGTCCCAGCTGGCGGTCAGATTGTGCAGTATGACATTCTTCTCGATGGCGCGCGGATTGTGCACATGGCCGGAGAAGTTGCTCTTCTCGTTCAGATCGCTGTCGGCGCCAAAGTTCTCAATGCCTCCGTCCGCCGGGTCCTCGCTTTTCAACAGGAAGTTCACTATGCGACGCGTACACACGACCGTCTCCGCCCACGTCGTGACGCCCAGCGGCCAGTAGTGCAGCAACGAGTCGTTTAGAGCATCAAAGTAGGACGAGACTATGAAGACCTTGCGCGCGGTCACCACCTCGCCCGTGTACACGAATGTGACGAGGCTGAGGAAGAGCGCAAACTTGGAGATGATGTTGGTGCACTGCAGCGCCGCGTAGATCTTCATGGTGCCGCGTATGGCCGTGATCTCCTTCTTGCGTATGGCCGCAATCAGCTTGGCGAACGACGTCTCCCACGCGTACATCTTGATCACTTGTATCGCGGTGATGATCTCATTCATCAGCTTGACGCGCTCGTCGCCGTACTGGGACGATCGGTGGCGAAACTTGGCTGCCGCTTTGGCAGCCCACGCCTGCAGTGGTATGAAGAGTACAATGGAGAAAATGCCCAAAATGGCGGGCCAGCCGATCTCCTGATACATAAAGTAGCCAAAGACACCCGCCTCCAGCGGCCCCTTCCAAAGTTCGTGGAAAAAGTAGAATGTCATGTCGAACTGGGGCAGGTCGCTCGACAGAACAGAAATGGCATAGCCACTCATCCCGCTGTTATCGGCGGTCACCGAGGAGCGCAAGCACTTGCGGTAGATCAGTCCGGCGCAGGCCAACCGTATGGAGGTGCCCATTTCGAAGAGGAAGAACATGAAGGGATGGAAGCAGACCATGGACACCAGCGAACACAGCACAATGCCGGTGGCACAGAGGTAGGCCCCATTCTTGGAAACGATGGTCTGGCCTTCGGCAAAGTAGGAGACGAGCCGGCCCAGGAAAAGCGGCTGATAGGCACTGTAATGAAAAAAGGATCGAAAGGGGATAGACTGGGTAACAAGGTAAGGCAATGAAAGGGTTTGTCTTACTGTATTGAGATTTCCAACATGGAGTACAGAATGCAAATGGGTATAAATTTCCAGCCGTACGCGTGGAAGATCATGTGCAGCAGATTGGGCTTCTTCCGACGCACTTCCTTCTCCCAGTATTTAACGAGCGATGTGGAGAGCGTTTTGCTGTCCAGCTTGGGAATGTGTTCGTATAGATCATCTGCCTCCAGATTTTGGCGTAGTCCTTTGCGGAAAATGCCATGCGTCCAGCTGAAGGAAATACAAAATTAAAATAATCGGAATTAATAGTATAATGAGTAGTAATGAGTAACACCTTCATCCCATTGAGCTGTTCATTAAGGGTTGCGCCGCTAAAGGCGGCCTCAAACTGAGGGAGGCCAACTTGTGGAAGCAACACGCTTATGGACACTCTGGAATTCTTAGGTTATTCGCGAAGCTTGATATTGGATATCAGTTGGATTCCTCCACGCGCGCACTAGCCTCATATCCCACAAGGGAGGAATGGGAGCTGACAGGTGCGACGAGAGACTCGAAAATGGAGGAAGGTACTGGAGTTGGTCTCTACTCCGACGTACTGCAGACCCGCATGTCATTCAGACTGCCGGACATCTGCAGTATTTTCCAAGCAGAGATCTATGAAATTTGGAACTTGGCTTGGAACTTATTCGTGGCGGTGGGCTACCACCCACAGATGTCACAATTTTCGTGGATAGTCAGGCGGCGCTTAGAGCGCTGGAATCAGTTGTTTTGAAATCAAAGGTAGTGCAGAGGTGTCGTACCGCACTTCAAGGCATTGGGCACCACCAGGCCACTCTCTGCTGGGTTCCGGGCCACTCAGGAGTGGCAGGGAACGAAGCAGCGGACGAGATGGGAAGAAAAGGGGTCGCCTTGTCTGCCACCGAAGTGGATACCTCTGTGTTTCCTCCGATATCTGCCCTGTATATGTATATTGACAGGTTGACGAAAACACGATTTGTACTGTCCTTGCGTCATACCTCCATCCGACAGCTCGTTGGAGTCATCACCGGACACTGCGCTATTGGATCTATGCTTACCAAATGGCGCTTCTCGTCCAGTGATGTCTGCCGTAGCTGTGGAGATGAAGAAGAAGCAGAAACGATACAACACTTCCTGTGCCACTGCCCGGCTCTGCAGGAACGCCAACTCCGCACCTTGTAGTCAAGATTTCTGACAGACCTGGCTTGCGCGGCGAAAGTCGAAATCTCGAATCTGCTTTCTTTTATTAAGAGGTCGAACTGGTTTCCCCTTGACTGAGACTATTGGTTAGCTCCGGAATACCATAAGAAGGGATTCACAATGGGCCATTTTGGCCTCCGAGTGGAAGTGCGGTCCTGCCGCACACACCCTTCCCTACCTAACCTAACCTAACCTTCATAGTTTCACTTCACATATAAAAACTACATCGTCACGCTTAGAGTTCCTCATAATTCTTAAGACTCGCACGGGCAACGAAACTAAAATCATTGAAAAGTTCCGTGTCCCAACTCAACAGTGGTGTGTCAGCTGACAAATTCACTGTGTCAGTAATCCGAGGTGTCCATTAGGAAAGCTCAATCGTTTTGCATGATCGACAACTGCAATCCCACGTGATAGACGCGGATTTTGCTAATGTTGCATTTAGCGCAAGAATTTATTGCCCGCCTCTGGCCACTAGCATGCAGATAAGTACTTGAAATTTAAACGAAAATAAAACGCCAAAATATCAACATTCTTATCAGAAAAGCAGACGGGAGACGCAACACGTTGTAAAATCCAGCATTGCTGTCCGTGCAATGAAGTACGCATCGGCGGTGTCTTGCGCCAAGTGCAGCGAATGGAAATTTACTAGCATAATTATTAGGAGCAGAGGAGGCTGTAAATTAAAATTTCGCACAATGCTTAAGCTAAACAATACCAATCGACGAAGCACACAAACCAAACATTGCAGCATATCTAATGGCAATCGGCAAAATTTATGACCACTCCAGTGATAGTGGGAATTATTTATTTACTTATTTATAATGAATATGAACAGACAGCAGAGATATTGAGTGCACGCAGCCCGTTTCCGTTTATATTTATTAAATTCAATTAAATTCAATCAAATCGTTTGCAAGCATTTAGCATTTAAAAAAACTCATATTCATTCATTCAAAGTGTAGAATAACAAAAAAACAATGCATTCAATGAATAGTTTTCAACTTTTTTTGCACTTCCCCAATTATTTTTCGTCACTTCGCACTGACGCGGCGGCCATATTAAGTTTTGGTGCCGCGTTAACACGCTATCAGTGTTTAGTGTCGAGCAGGCGCCATGAAATTTTGTCGCAGTAGTGCAATCTCACCGATCGGCTGTCAAAGTGGCGCAATTTTTTTTTTTTTGCGGTGATAAGGATTTTTTGCGACTACAAGTTTTTGTTTTCAGTCAAAGAGTGTGTCAAGCAGCAGCCATGTTGAAAGCATTCAGACAGTATGGCTACGAGTATAGTTGGACAAAACATAATCGTCGATTATATCTCAGCGAGCTCCGTCTGTGCTTCAAGTGCACGATGCGTTTATCTTGTTGATACAATTGTGCTATAAAATTGTTGTTGGCAGTAAGTGGCTAATTTTAGTGCTTGCTACATTTGGTTATGTTGGCACTTAACGGCCAAAATTGCAAATTTTCAAAATTTAGAATACTGAATACCATTAGTAGCTCTGTTTCTAACAAATTTTTCTCTGTCGCTTTGGCATTGAGACAACCCAAAACTGAAGTGTCCTCTTTTACTCTTTCACTCAAGAAATGTTAGGTTTCGAACATAAATTTGTACCAATCCTTTAACCCTTTCCGACATGAAAAAAACCCGTTCTGTATGAATTGTATGGGCTGTAGTCCAATATATTGCACATTGTGACTGAAAGGGTTAATTTTGACCAGAAAATATAGTAAGACCATAGCAGTGGCGCACACAGGATTTCATTTTGGGGCTGTTTTGCGAAAAACTTTTGGGCCAAATACTATTCGAAACCAGATTTTGTACCAGCAGTTTTTGTGTTTGGAGGTGAGGTTTTAACCCTCAAAGCCTCCCTGAGTCCATAGGCGCCACTGGACCATAGTGAACTGCTGAAATTTAAACAAATTTTTAAAAAGCTAATGAAGAAATAGCGTAAACATATTTCAATATAAAGATCTGATATTTTCCTAATCTAAGTATTACTTCAACCAACGCGTACGTTAAAAAGTGAACGAAGTTGGCGCTGCTTCAGGTCTTCGAATAATGTAGACTGGACGTTTACTTACTCAATGCTTAAACTATTTCAAAACGTGGCACAGTGGGGTATTTGATGCCGAAAATACCGATTAATTCAACCAGGTTATTTAGATATAATAAGATATAACATAACTATTACGTTTAGTTTTTCGAACATTAGAAAGAAAAAAAAATTTTTGCATATACACCTAATTCTGTTTTTACACGGTGTTTTTTTACACGGTTTTGATTTAACACGGTTTGAAAATAAAAAAAATTTAAATTTTTCGTGGTAAAGGGAATAAAATCGTGTAAAAAAATTAAAAATTTTGTTTCCAAACCGTGTTAAATCAAAACCTTGTAAAGAAGTAAAAACAGAATTAGGTGTACTTTACTGGAATTTTTTTAAAAAACGGTAAAAACTAAAATAGTTAATTAATAATAATAATTGACTGACACGACAGCCCGCTTACGCGAGACTAAGGCCTAGCTTCCCGCAACCACCCGTGTTGTGCGTGTGAATTTGTACGCGGGTGGAAGGGACCTACAGTTTTATGCCGGTTCCGAACGGCAGGTTGGGAGCTTTTTCATAAGCAATTTTTACTCTCAGAGGTTTGCCATTTCCAGCTGAGAGGACAGCCACCGGAAGAGAAATCGAGTTTTCCCATTATTTTTTTTTAGGTGTTATTACAGGCAGATTTGAACCTGAGGTTGCTGCCTTCGACTCGCGGTCCAACGCACTAACCAACTGAGCCACGGCGGCTGCCTAAAAACTAAAATAGTTACAAAAGATAAATCTAGCACATTTCGAATGAAAGTTAAGCTTAACAGTTTAATTGAAACATTTCATCGCCACCTCTTGCAGCCAATTCAATATTAATATCAATAATGATGAATATCATCATTATAATCTTCACCATCACCGTTATCATAATTCCTCATTACAATGGGGTCAGAATTTAAAAAAATTATTAAAAATGTTTTCAATGGTATTTTTTCACTCCACTTTCTCTGTATTCCGTGCTTTTTGAGCTTCTTTCGACAATTGGCCGATTGGCAACAAACCATGCAATATGATTTGCGGTCGATGTAAAAACTATTTGTGGGCATATTTTACCATAAATATCATTGCATAAAATAGTTCACAGTTTTTAATCCATAGCTGCGAAATTTTTCTATTTCAAATTGATGTTCACTAGAAACAACTATAAAATGGTGTGAATGTTTTGATTCAAGTCGACATCGATTTCTATTATTGATGCAGATATTTCTGCTTTTTGAAAACAAACAATAAAAACAATAATAAAACCGTTTGCTTATTTGTTCTAAATCTATTTTGCACATTTCTATTTGTTCTCATAGATGGCCCATTTGGCCCATGGTTGGTTGGTTGGTTGTAGTGGCTGCCTCTGTATGAGACACACTTAGGCCTATTGGCCCGTTGCACAGTGATTCGACTCCATAAAACCGCGGGACAAAATTAGAAGGAGTGGTCCGTTCTTCATAAAATTTGGTATACTAGTTAATCATGGTCTGCTGAATTGAAATCTCCATTGGTTTTTCTTAAACTGTTGTAGTTTGGCAATGCCTGAGGCTTAATTTTGAAAATTTCGTCATTTTTGGAAAGCTATAGCACCAAATGTGTTGGCTAGATTTTTCAGATTTTACATTTAATCGGTAACGTCAACATTGATTATTCCAAAGAGTAAAAGAAATTGTATCGGGACCCTTTGGTTTTGCAATAAAAACGATAATAATTGATGTATGTATGTTTTGCATTTGTGCAGATTTTTTAATTTTTCATGCTGATTGCATATTTTTAGGGATAAATAAAATAAATTTTGTCGAAAAATACGTGTTTAGACCAATTTTCAAATTGAATTATTTTCTGAGATCGGAAGATATCGGAGGATATAATTACATTATCCGACAAAGAAAGAATGCTTCTTAAAATTAAAAAAAATCCAGGAACATACTTCCACATACTTTTTAGATATTTTCGTCTAAGTTTTGCCAATTTTCAGATTTTTATCTTCGAAAAATATTTTGAATTAAAAGTGAAGTAAAAGCCTACGCTTTGCAAATTTTGGGAAAACGTTAAAAGCGAAAATGGCCACATCATTTCTTATTCTATATTGAAAGTTTAAGCAACTTCTTGATAACCATGTATTTTTAAAATTTTTTTTACTCAATAGACTAAAAAACAGAAAATATGAATTTCAATTTTTTGGTGAAAAAAGTTTCGACTGTGAGCCGCTTTTGCACAGGCACTAATTGATTTTTTGCACAGATTTTTTGGGGTTTTCTTAGTTGGAGTTTTTTCTTTCAACTGACATCAAAATTGTTAAATTCTGAGACCATACATTTTTTGAATTTTGTCTATGGAACGAATCACTGTGCGTTGTGGTATCGCATGACTTCGCATACAAAAATCGAAATGCTGGAAAAGTGCGCAACATTCGCGCAACTTTTTTTTCATAAAATGTTACTGAATTATCCAAGCTATACATAACTGAAAACAGTTTTGCTCGATCTCACAAAAGTCACAATTATTTGTCTATGAAAAGGGCCAAAATCGGACAATTATTTAGCTTTTAAACGAAAATATCAAATGAAATATATACACTGTGGTGCATAACTATAGCCTAGTTTTATTTTGTAGGTTCTTTTGATTCTAAAAGAGTGTACAAAAAATCGTAGTATGAGGAATAACAGAGCTTGCGAGGACACATATTAGGAGAGAAGAATTCTTAAAATAAAATACGCCGTCCTACCGTAAGAGGGAAAAATGTGATTTTTTATTGGTGCATAACTATAACCTAGTTTAGTTTGTCCATTTAACTAGAGTGGATTTATAAACATTGACAAGTTTAATAATGCGTGGATCCACCCTTGTTGTGAATCGTTTCAAAAATACGGTTTGGCATGCTTTCTACCAAGCGGGTTCGCGTCTCGTGACTCACAGACTCCCATGATGTAATAATAGCGCTTTTCAGTTCATCAACATTTGTATACTGCTTATTTTCTTCGTAAATCCGTCGTACAATAATTCCCCAAACATTCTCGATCGGATTCAGATCTGGGGAGCATGCTGGCCACTTTAAAAAAGCGATGTTGTTGGACTGAAGCCATTCCTTTGTCTCCCGACTGGTATGTATGGCCGCATTGTCTTGTTGGAATGTCCAATCAACCTCTCGATTTTTTTCCAAAAATGGAAGAAGGTTCATCCGCAGCACTTGGGTGTACTCTGCAGAGTTCATTCGTGTGCTGGGGAACGCCAACTCCAACATGCCATCAACACAAAAGGCACCCCAAACCATTAACGATCCGCCACCAAAATTTCGTTTGGAGAAATAACGGGGCTCCTTACGAATATCCCTCCAGTAAGAGTTGAAACCATCAGGCCCGTCGAAATTGAACTTTTTCTCATCAGAGAAAATTACCTATACCGGAAAAAAGGATTAATTTCTATTTATTAATGACCTTACTTAATGACTACTTTTTCCCAATTCGTTCTCATGTTCTCTCGTCCAAAATCGAGGCGTGCATTTATGTGACGGGGCAGCAATTTGGGAGCAGATTTAAGTTTTTCCCTGATGAGGGTGGGAGACCTCTTAATTGCGCGATTTATGGTCCAACGCGACACATTAAGGTCACATTCCCTTGCAATTTTGGATGCAGACTTCAAAGAATTGCTGGCTAGATTATGAATGCGACGAGTATCACGTTCGGACAACTTCGGTTTCGGACCACCCCGACGGTTGTTTCCATAATTTTCGGGATCTGCAAGATAATTCCGCACAACTCGGTCAGACCGGCTTAATTTTCTCGCGATTTCACTAAAACTTAATCCTGCTTCCTTAAATGCACTTATTTTGCCTTTTTCGACATCGTTCAATTGAGCACCGCGTGGCATTTTAAAATCACGTAAAGACAGTTATGATTGATATTAAAAACAAATGTGTCATCAAACGAAAATTTCGAATAAACTGGAGTACAAAGGAACTAGGTTATAGTTATGCACCAGCAAAAAATCACATTTTTCCCTCTTACGGTACGACGGCGTATTTTATTTTAAGAATTCTTCTCTCCTAATATGTGTCCTCGCAAGCTCTGTTATTCCTCATACTACGATTTTTTGTACACTCTTTTAGAATCAAAAGAACCTACAAAATAAAACTAGGCTATAGTTATGCACCACAGTGTATAAACACTTTTTAACAAAACAAAATACGCACTGCATTACTGAAATACCTGAACATAAAGGTTGCATCATTAATTTTTAAAAAGCTTTTGAAATTCACAAAAAGAAATAGTTTTGAAGTAAAGAAGAAAAACGCGTTTATCGCTGTGTGCACAAAAAATGAAAAGAAATTTCAACTTTCAGAGTGCTTTGCAGGGAAACGGTAAACTATTTTGCAACAATTCTTTCACTTAGTGATGCAGAATTTTATTCACTTTAACCCGGTACCAAAAACATATTTGTATCTTAATTTTTCGTTTTTGAACTAATCGGCACTTTACTTATATATTATCCAACGCGTGGTGTCGAAATTGGGTATAGCGATACAAAACTGAACTTTGGATCCAACACGACACTTTAACGTGAACGATTACTGGCGTCATACGGGTTAATTTTTTTTTTTGGATTGAATTTAGTCTATCTACAAGAAATCACTCCGAAAAATCAAATGGGATATGAAATTATACTTTTAGATTTTTTAAAATTTACGATATCTTCAAGAAACTTTTGGCTATTGTCATTCTCCAAGATATATAGAAATACTATGTATATATATATGTATGTTATATGTGTAGTACAACTGTAGCTAGCACTCGTACCAGAAAAACCATTTCGACAAAAAGTTGGCTTCCAAAATTGGATTCGGTTTGCGTTTCACTCTTTCTTTGGACGAATTCATTTTAATGCTTCAGTTTTATTATAGTCATCACAATTTTGCTATATATTAGTTTTGTTTTTTTATCAAAGCCAGTTTGTATCACAACACACTAAAGATCTGTTTAATTGTACACTATCCTTTTCTCCTTCAAATAGATTTAGTTCATCGAATATTCACAAAACAGCACTGCCAAATTTGGTCACCGAATAGAACGCAGGCCAGCCACAAAATGGTCTCTTGCGAGTGCGGAACATTGATTTTATTCAATTATTTTCGTGCACGACGCTGTAAATTAACGCGACTTCCTTGATAGGCCGATGAATATGCTGATGCTAGTGCTGGCCGAGCTGGGTGTGAATTGCGAATATTTCGCGCAACTGAAACTTTATCTAAATCCTAATTGACAGGTACCTGTCACGAGCGCACCTTGGCCGTCGAACTAGCGCTCCAGCCAGCGGACTTCTTGCAGCCGTTTGGCTCCGCAGAATTTAGGCATTTTCGGCCGTGTGCGCAAAACTGTTGTTTGAGTAAAGCTACGAAATCTTCCGAGGCTGGATGGCTGGAAAATAAAGTGCTCGAGTTTCTATTGCGAGTATCTTATCAGCCAGCTGAATGTGGTGCGCTTGATACGACTACACACGTAGCCAACAATTTAGTGGCAGTTTCTCTCGGGCATTCGCACACACATAGCTGGGTATCTTGAAAATTTATTGGGCCCTTATGTTAGACAACAATCAATGATTACTGCCAACAAAAGTTAGCCAAAGCAGCTAAAATTTTTGTGGCATTCATGCCTATCCAATCGAATAATGGACAAACTGCAATTGTGATTCTGCTAATTGTTTTTAATTTGCGTGGCTACAATCGAATTTAGGGCAATTCAAGATTGAGTTGTGATACTCCGAATTATTTAGTCATTGAAACTATGAATCGCCATTGATCCATCACAATTCAAATCGATCAATTATGATTAATGGGGCTTTATGATTAATCGGCTAGCTTCTTGTGTTGTTGACATTAAATATCAGTGAAATCACATAATCGCACTCGCGAGTTGAGCGCATTCGACTCTCCTGGCATACTTGTAGGCGCTTGTTTTGAACTTAAAGTACAACAAAAACGCCAACTCGAGTGCCCAACCGTCCGTTTTCCTCTAATCCGTATGAATTTAATTTAGTACCATTGAGTTTTTGTTGTTTGAAATTGTATGATTGGTTTATTATTGAATTGATTTTACTTAATTAATTAATTAAATTTAAACAATTGTATTTATGTGCAATTAGCAATATTGCAGACATTTGCTTTCGTATAAATAAGCTATACTTTGTTCATTCGTTTATTTTGCTTTAGTGTTTTCATGATTGCTGTGGCAATTTGCCACATTCCCTTTGCTCACCAATGTGAATGTATACAATGCGAATGTTATATATAAAAAATAAAATCTGGCAGTACAAAAATATTTCGCTTAAGTACAAGTACGCACAGTGAAATTGCATACAAGTGTACACGTAAGTGACACACATATGTACTTACAAACATAGACGAATTTGTAGGCATTCATTTGTAAGGCAATAAGAGTGCTCGTTAAATTTTTGCTCGTAACTTGCTCTTCCATGCATTTTAATTGGTATTTGCTGATTATAACTGGAGCGTGCCACAACGCCTCGCAGTTTTCCTGAACTCTCGCTCAACATCAATTCAATGCGATATCAAACATTTCATACGCAAAAACATCTACACACACAAGTGCACATCATACACATCGACGGCAGACGAGACAATATAAATTTCCTGTTATCACACAATGTTTTGTTTAATCTATTTCGGCTGCCCGTTGACCAAATTTTCGAGTGCTTTCGTGACTGTCTGATTGTCCAACTGCTTTCGAGTAACTTTCCCATCTACGTTGCTCATTTTCTCTTTGTAGTTCTGCTCGGCTGCCGCGAGCAAAGCGTTGGCCATCGCTGGGCCCGTGTGATCGGCCAGTTGGCGCAAATATCCGTCGGTCTTTTGTAGCAGCTCGTACGGATGGCCCAACTCCACCAACAGACCGGCGTCCATAACCAGCACTCGATCACTATCCATGACAGTGTGCAGGCGGTGCGCAATGGTCAGCACGGTGCAGCTGGCGAACTTCGTGCGTATCGTCTTCTGTATCAGCTTGTCCGTCCTACATGATAAAAAAAAATTCAAATTCAATTTTATAACCATTATTTCGCCACATTTGTGCGTCGCAAATGTGCCACATATCAACTTACTCTGGATCCACATTGGCTGTCGCCTCGTCCAGTATCAGTATCTTGTTGTTCCTGAGTATGGCACGCGCCAAGCAGACCAACTGTCGCTGACCCACGCTGAAATTCGAGCCGCCGTCGTACATGCGACAATTGAGGCCGCCTATCAAAGTGGAAACATGTGCACGCAGTTCTACATCGGCCAGAGCCTTCCACATGTCAGCATCGCTGCGCTCGTCCATCGGGTCCAAGTTGTAGCGCAGCGTGCCCGAGAACAGCACCGGATCTTGTGGAATTATAGAAATGCGGCTGCGCAGATCGTGCAATCCCAACTGCTCAATATCGACGCCATCAATGCGTATGACGCCCTCATTGCACGCCAGACGAAACAGTGATTGAATAATGGAAGACTTGCCGGCGCCAGTTCGGCCCACAATGCCCACCTTCTCGCGCTGGTCAATTGTAAAGTTGAGACCCTTCAGCACGTACGCCTCCTTGGTAGAGTACTTCAGCTTGAGATCCACGAACTCAATGCAGCCCTTGCTGGGCCATTCTTCTTTGGGCTTGTTCTTTTCGTCGGTATCCAGCGGAGGTTCGGATGGCTGATCGGTGTACTCCAATATGCGTTCTACGCTGGTCATGTCGTTCTCCAGTTCGGCAGTCTGGCGCATGCCCCACTGACACATGCCAATCATGGTCATTGAGTGAAGTATGGCCAAGCCAACATCGCCGCTGTTGAATTCGGTGCTGAGCACCAGGAAGCTGAACGTCACCGCTGCGATGTATAGCACACACAACACGTCCGACCAAAGTGCAAAGGCACGCGTGCAGGAGAGGAAGATAAACCAGGCGCACGTGTTACCGTTCATGTAGTCGTGAAATTCGGCATCCAGAACGGACTCAGCTTCCAGAGCGCGTATGGTGGTTAGACCTTGGAACGTCTGATTGGTGAGTGAATAGACAGGACTGCGAGCTGCAAAGACCAAAAGTAAGTTTGGTGTCTTCTGGATTGATTGATATCTTCGAGGCTGATTACTTACTTATGGATTCAATGCGTTTCACGCTGCGACTGGTGCTCACATAGATGAAACGCAGCAGCAGCAAAAAGACAACAATGACTACGGCGGGCACTAGTAGCCAGTAGTTGGCGATGGCTACAATGATCAGCACACCGGAGGCATCAATGACAAACTGAAAGCGAAGGGAATGAATTCGAGTTCCACAATTGTACGCCAATGAAGAAAGCTTACCGCTATACAGTCTAGCAGAGTGTGTGGCAAGTCTGTGTCCACGGTGCGTATGTCTTTGGCAAAGCGATTCAGTATTCTGCCCGACGAATTGGTATTGAAGAAGTACATGCTGGCACGCGTGATGCCGCGGAACAGGCGATCGTGCATGTTCAGCGATATGCGCAGACACATCTTGAAGAAGCCGAACGTGCGCAGCACGTAAATCAGCATAGTCGCCCCCAAGATGGCAGCATAGAAAATCACCAGTTCCTGACGTTTGGCATCTTGCGCCTCCGCACTCAGAGCCGGCACTAACATATCCACAGCGCTGTTATTTAGTGTGGCGCTTATGTTGCCGATTACGTTTGCTGGCTCTGCAGCTGTGGTCGAGTTCAATTCTATGGCTAATTCGCCTTTTTCAGCCACGGCCAGTTTCTCCTCCCACAGAACCCTGCAAATTTAAATAGTAAAGTAAATAATTTGACTCATAAAACTTCAGTCAGTGTTCCTACCGCCAACATTTATTATGAACCGAATTGCCACTTACCATCGCGAGAGAAAGTAATCAACGCCAGTCAACATGAAGCGCGCCCAAATGAACATTCCCACAATGGTCATCAGCGTGAAGGGGCTCTGCAGCGCCTTGAAGTACGACATGTATACGCTAAACTTTACGGAGCCTTCGGCCTGCTGCTCCTGGTTTGCGTCTTCCGCTGGCTGCTCGTCTGGTTTCAGCATCTGCTGGTACTGCTCCATACTCTTCTCCGACTCACTACGTGAAATGCGGCTCTCCAAGCTTTTCGTATCGATTGCATCGGCTGGCTCGTCTTCGGTGCTTTCGTGCGCCACCTGCATCAGCAAAAACTGGCACTGTTGCGACTTTTGCAATTCCTGATAACTACCCTGCGCCACAATGCGCCCAGAGTTCATTAAGAGCAACTGCTCCACGTCGAACAGATACTGCAGCTGATGCGTCACCAGAATGCATATTTTATCGGCGAGAAATTCGGCGATGCAACGCTCGAAGATATGTTTGCCCACGTGCGAGTCCACGGCGGAGAGGGGATCATCCAGCAAGTAAACGTCTGCCTTGTGGTACACCGCGCGCGCCAAATTGACACGCGCCTTCTGACCACCACTCAAGCTCACACCCCGCTCTCCTACAATGGTCAGATCTCCCTTCGGAAACAGTTCCAGATCGCGTTCCAAAGCGCACACCTTCACGACGCGCTTGTAGCGACGTTCGTTATAGGCGTCTACAAAGACGACGTTGTCGCGTATGGTGCCCTCGAATATCCAGGGTTCTTGCGCAGCGTACGATATCCTACCGTGCACGTGCACCTGACCCGAATCGATTTTCACTTCGCCCAGCAGTGCATTCAGTAGTGTGGACTTGCCAGCGCCCACAGGACCCACGACAGCCGCCAAAGTTCGATTCTCTATTGTGACGTTGAGATCCTCCAGCGCCGCGTTGCCTTTGCCGTCTTCGGCTTCAGTCTCCTGCCAGGTAGCGGTAACATTGCGAAACTCCACGCGCTTCTCCGCCGCGTCTGGATCGTAGTCGCGCCGCAGTTGGTCGACAGTGATCTGGTCCGCGACATTGGCGTTTCCATTCATCGATTGCTTTGTAGCAGTGCCACCATTTTCGGCAGGCTTCGCTTTTGTCGCACTTCTCTTATGCTTCAAGGTGGGCGTCACGGCCTCCTCACCGTCGAGCAGAAACTCCTTACAGCGTCTGGCCGAGACCATGGCCTCGGAGACGAATGTGATGGCAAGCGGCCAAAAGTGTACCATCGAGTCGTTTAACATGCTGAAGTATGAGGAGACGGTGTAGACGCGCTTGGCGGTCAACGCGTTGCCGAAATAGATGTAAGAGATCAACGCGAGGAAGACGGAGAGCGGCGAAATCATCGATGTGCAGCTGAGCGCCGCGTGTATGTACGAAGTGCCTTTGATCGCGCGCACCTCCTTCATGCGCACCTCGGCTATCAGCTTGGCGAATGAATGCTCCCAGGCGTACATCTTTATGACCTGAATGCCTTGAATGATTTCGTTCATCAGCTTGACGCGCAAATCGGTACGCTCGGCGGTCTTCTGCCGGTAATAGGCGGCCTTCTTGCCCACATACGCCTGCAGCGGTATGAAGCTGAGCATGAATGCGACTCCTATTATGGCAGCCACGCCGATTTCGCGATACATCAGATAGCCGATAATGAGCGATTCGGTGGGCCCCTTCCATAGGTCGTGCAGAAAGCACAGCGCCACATCGAAGCGGCCCACGTCATTCGAGAGTATGTTTATGGCACGTCCACGCAACCCGTCGTTGGTAGCGCTCTTCGAGACCTGCATGCACTTGCGGAAGATCAAGCCAGACAGACCGACCCGTATTTTGGTGCCATATTGAAAAATACTGAAAATGAAGGGATGGAATGTGACCACCGGTATCACAGAGCACATCACAATGCCGGCCGCCAGCTGATACGCCTGCGACTTGCTGATGGCTGTTTGGCCTTCGGCAAAGTATGCCACCAAGTTGCCCAGCAACAGCGGCTGTATCGATCTGCAGTAGAGTAAAGGAATGCATAATATTAATAAAACAACAATAAAAATCGCTTCATCATTCGATTGGCTGCCGCAATTGCGCAATTAAAGTTAATTAACGTGCCACTGCGTAGGAAGAGTGCACTGGCACAAAAGACGCTGGTTGCACTTACTTCATAAGCGACTCGGTTATCGAATAGAGTACACCGAGAGGCAAGAATACTGCTCCGTAGGCGCGCACCATCATGCGCACCACGCTAGGCTTCGGACGTTGTCGCTCATCGTCCCACAGTTTGTTGAACTTGTTGGTAAGTTTTGCACTGTCCAAGGCTTTGCGGTTTTGGTATAAATCCTCCTCCTTCAGGGGTCCTTTGAGGCCCTTTCGAAAGATATTTGTCATCCACCTGCGTGCATTCAGGGAGAGAGAGAAAAGATGGTAGAATTCAAAGTAAATAAAAGCAAAGAATATACAATATGTTCCATACTTTTTGATAAAAGCCATCTAAAAGTTCAACACATCTGTGACAGCAAGTATGACATTTGCAGTGTACATTTTTTGCATTGATAATAATAATAATAATAATTGACTGGCACATTTTTTGCATTGACATCATATAATTGCTATATCTGTTAGTTCCATCAGAAAAAAGAAAGGTTCAAGTGCTCGTAAAGTAAATAGTTGAGGCAATTGAAGTGGTTTAACCAGAGGAATTATTTCCGGATCAATTAACAGCCAGCTTGTTCTTGATAAATGTGTTTTAAACCAGTTATGCTTTTAATACCGAAGTAAATTTCCACTTCACCAAATTTATTTTACATCAATACACACATATAAATCGAATTCTTTGCAAATAAAGCTGCCGGGAACAGCTAAATATGTATGTAGTGTTGGTTTAATAAAAAATATATTAATCGTTTTCTAAGCACATCGATTTTAGGGAAGCTTTTAATTAGATATCGTTGGACAGGTTATCAGGCTATCATCAACCAATTGAAATTATTTGCAGTGGCATTTGAAGGTAGCGCAATTAAGGTTACAACAGACACATAAATTACGATAAAGTGTTTGGCAAACTGTTGAAATTTATATTAGATTTTGCATCAACTTTATTGCATAGAATTATCTTGCCTGAGAAGTGTAACTTATCATTAAAAAATGTAAGCGATAATCAAATGTTGATAACAACAAGTTTCTCTTTTAATTAATTAACAATTAAAGAGCCACAGCAGCTCTTCGCAGACTCATAAAATTGTAGCGGCGATAGCCTCGGCGAGAATTGTGCGCGTCAGTAAACAAAAACGCTAAACACTAACGATAAATAATTTCACAACATTCGGTAACAAAAAAGCTATCGAACAGAAGCTCTGCGTCTATGTGCAGCATACACTCAGTACATACATACATACATACATACATCTGTATGAACACATTCCACACACGTGCAAACGCTACATAAATTAATTAGGCGCTTATCACCACTGTCCAGCGCCGTTCAGCTGTTGAATCATCACGCGACTAGTTGAAGTGTCCTTCAACCCTACACATTCATATTGGAAATAAAGTGTGCCACCAAAGTGTTGAGTTAGTACAACACTTGGTTGCCATGATTTAAAATTCATGCGTTGAGCGCCCATAAGGTCAACGCATATCGACCCGCTGCAGCGGCAAAGATACGAGCACGCTGTGTGCTTTATTAGTGTAATTAGTCATCTTAGTCAAACAATATTTCCGCTTTTGGAACGCGCTTTCTGATAGTAGACAAAACAATCAAATTGTTAATAACATCGCAGATAACGTACACGCAATTCGAACAAATAATGACAAAATATCATTAAAATGACAACACAGAATGCCATAAAGGAATCATATTAAAAACTGACTCCCTGACGCAGTGTTTCCAGCCGCCGAAGAAGAGAGTGAAATCGTGTGCGCGTGAAAGCGAGAGAATCGCTGACTTTACGCTCAATTTGTTTATTTCAAATTGCTCAGGGTCACATGTAGTCGTGTGCCGGTAGACGTCAGTAAATAAACACCACTAACCCGAAAAATACACAGCGACAAAATGTTTAAATGTTCATAAAAAATTTTGTCATGCTGAGCTGACTGGCCTCTTTGTGCCTCTTTAATTGCAGAATGTAATGTAAGTATGTACATATGTAAGTAATTATGTACAGCAAATAATAGACATCTTTTCGTTTTGTGCTACTAGATTTGTTTTGTAGTGTCTATGCACTCTGCACAAACAAACAAACATACACTTTTGAGCGTATCTCTTGTCTTTCTTGATGGGAACTGACTGGCACCGTTGCCAGCTACTCTTCAAGCTCTCTTTAACTTTAAAAATTCAATGTGTTGAAAAACAGTTGTTTGATGCACCCATGTATTGAATTTTCGCCATCTTTTAATACATTGACATCTAATGTATCATCGGTGAACGCCAAAACTTCTTTCAGAGCAGAGTGCATCATTGGTTATTACAAAGACTAATTCTTGCTTGTGCTCACTGATGATATACTCGTTTCTAAGCAAAAAAATCCTCTACTGAAAATGATTTTTCTTGCAATTTAATAAATCCTAATTGTTTTACTCAGTGTACAACGAATTTGTTATTGTGATTTGAAAAAGCCCACATTTGAGGAATGTAGCCCAGCAAAAAAGTGGGCGAATAAAGAGATGACGGTCTGTGACTGTTACTTGGTAACTTAACTGTCGATAAAACAAAGAAGCACAAACAACAAATTGTATTAAAATACGCTTAATTATGCTTACCAGAAACTCCAACGTGAGAAGGCATTTGCTGTTGAGTATGGGTTCGCAGGATGCGTAACTTTTTTTCTAGTCCGATTCATAACGTATGTGTGTGTGTGTCTGTGCTTCTTTATATATTTCTTTTAGTTTACAGTTATTTACTTTCACAAGTAATTAAGTTCTGCCGGCAATTGTTGTTGCTGAAGACTGTGTTGGCAACAATTCAATCTAACATCGAAACGGAAGGCGTTAAATCGTGAATCCCAGCACACACACCAGCGTTCACATAAACAAAAAAATCACACGAAACAACAATGCTTTACACTGTGCTACAGCAGACTTGTGTAGAGCCCGTCTGCAACAACGCGAACAAAGCGAATCACTCAAATTCAATCACGAATTTGAATTCTCCGCTGCGAACTGACACGAATCTAACTAATATCACAATTGGCGGTAATTGTATTGGTAATTGAACTTGTAATTGCGGTGGACAGGTATGTGGCGATTATACTTTTTGTACAAGTTTTCGTTTTGCGATTTCGAATGTGTCGAGCGTCGAAGAACCAACCAAATCAGCCGTTGCTGGCCGCACACTCGCGCGCGAGTTTTTTGTCTTCTTTGTGCTTTGATTGCTTTCCTTCAATATGAAATGGATTTCGCCGAATCCGCTTACCAACTCAGAGCCCAACACGCGCACGAGACCGACTGATTGGACGGCTGGTCTGGCCGGCCACTTGAATCGACGCAAGGCAGACGTCGGGCCGGCACAAACAACGGCAACGCGGCAGAGAGCGCAAGCTTCCACCACCAAGCTAGCGCGGACGGGCTTTGCCAATTTCGTTGTCTGCAGGAAAAGAGCGCGTTCCGCTCTTTGGTTACGCTTTCGTGGGCGCTCTTCTTCAACTGTTGGCAGTGCTTCTGCGGGGGTCTGTTGCCTGTAGTAACTAGTAGCACGATAACGGCTTAGTGACCTTTATCAGCATAGGTGATAAATCCGCCGAATCATAAAACACGTTGTTTTCAAGTATTTCCACAATTTCATATTCTCGTGTGCCTTGCTTGAAAATTGGTTCTTTACTGTGAGCTAATGCCGGGACGCAAAGCTTTTTATTCATTGTGAAATTGTTAAGTTCTCTTAAATGATTACTATTATCACAGCAACTTTTCGTCTTACATCGGTGCAACCAAGCAATCTTCATTACCCCACTGAAGACCGCTGGTGCCTCGCTAAGCGAGCATCGGTATCGTCAACCGGCATCAATTGTGTAATCAATTTCATCATTTGAAGCAACGTAGCAAATTTCTTTCAACAGCTAATTCTGAATGCTGGAAGGACAAATAAAACAAACATATATGTAATCTAATCGAACAATTTATAGCCACAAATTTAGAAGCATTGAGTAACTAATCAGAGAGGGGGAGGGAGGTCGTTCATTTGATAAATACTGGTCCACGGGTTTGATAAATAAATAAATACAAGTTTGATCTTCCACTTCATAGATGAACTGGTCAGTAATTATCGAATAATTGTATATTATTGTTATGTATGACCATTTATACTTATCTAACAATCTGCACGGATATACTTCGCGCTTCCAGATGCCTTCAGCCGTATGAGATTCACCACAACTTTATGCGTATGGGCTATTTATATAAATGCAAGGAGTGAAAAAATGTCGTATTCAATCCATAAATTCCAGTTTTTAAATCGCATCTAAGATACATTTGTTTACAATCGTTCAACGATGGATGTGTTAAAATGAATGAAATTTATCCATACCTCGTTGCCATTTTCGATATCACACAATATAACAACACGAACTTTGCAGGATATTTGTAGTAATCGTTAAATCGGTTAGTTCTTTTATTGGTTGTTGATTTTTCTAATTTGTAATGAATTGAATTGAATTGAAAATGTCCCAGATCGATCAAGTTGTTTGTTTACTTTAGTATTCAGTGTTGCTGTTCTATCCATCAGAGACATCTGTGAATTCTACTACACTTTTGCCAGCTCATCCACACATATCAGAACTCGGTGTGGCACCACTGGCCATGTTTCGTTGGTTTTCTCATTGACAGAAAAGTGATTTGCAATTTTGGAGCTTTCCGACAAAAGATCACAAAAGTTGGATAAAATTTTTAATATTTAATTGAAAATTCATTTAAATCAAACATCTGTGAAATAGTGAAAAAACAAATTGTGTGAGTTGGTGCAAACGCTGTACGGCGAGCAAGTGAATTGAATTTCTCCGTATAAATAGTGAGGTTAGAAACGACCGCGGCCGAGCGATGAGTTTGCTACTTCCAACTTGCTCTACAAGCGTAAATTTTTTTCTTGTTTTTACAGTCTGTATACTCCAAAATGAGTCTCACATCAGCGGCAGGCATAATATCGTTGCTGGACGAGCCAATGCCCGATTTGAAGGTATTTGCGCTGAAAAAGCTCGACAACATTGTTGATGAGTTTTGGCCAGAGATTTCCGAGTCGATTGAAAAGATTGAAATGCTGCATGAGGACCGCAGCTTTCCCGAACACAAATTGGCTGGCATGGTTGCTTCTAAAGTGTTCTATCACTTGGGCTCGTTTGAAGATGCTTTGACCTATGCATTGGGTGCTGGTGATTTGTTCGACGTGAACTCGCGCAACGAGTACACGGAGACAATAATTGCCAAGTGCATTGACTTTTATATCGCACAGCGTGTAGCCTTCATTGAGAACCCGAAGGATGCCAAGACTGTGGACACTCGTCTGGAGGGTATTGTGAATCGTATGATACAACGCTGTCTGGACGACGGACAATACCGGCAGGCGTTGGGTATTGCACTGGAGACGCGCCGTATGGACATTTTCGAAGCGTCCATCATGAAGTCAACTGACGTGGGCGGCATGCTAGCCTATGCCTACAATGTTACAATGTCGCTTATTCAGAATCGTGGTTTCCGTAACGAAGTGCTGCGTTGCCTAGTAGGCCTGTATCGTGATTTGAACGTTCCTGACTATGTGAATATGTGTCAGTGTTTAATTTTCTTGGAAGATCCGCTGGCTGTGGCCGAGGTGTTGGATAAGCTTACCCGATCCCCCGCGGAATGCAACAATTTAATGGCTTATCAGATTGCATTCGACTTGTACGAGTCGGCTACGCAGGAGTTTTTAGGCAAGGTTTTGCAGGCATTGAAGGAGACTGCACCTATACCAACGGCGCTGCCGACCACATTCAAGCCACAGGGTACTAACACTGCTGCCAGCAGCGGCAGTGACGACGCTACCAAGTCCACGAGTGATGAAAAAGTAAAGACCACTGACGATGTAGTTGGCGATGCTGATGGTATATAAGAACTTTAATACTTCTGTTCTGTTCATATTTACAGTAATTTGTTTTCTTGTAGGCGATGCTAAAATTGAACGCACTATTGAGTCGTTAAATGAGTCTGAGAAGGCGCATCAGAAGAATATCGAAAAGCTTATATCCATACTGTCTGGTGAGGTCACCATCGATTTACAGTTGCAATTCCTCATACGCAGCAACCATGCTGACCTGCAAATATTGCGCGGCACCAAGGAAGCAGTGCGTGTATCGATTTGTCACACAGCCACCGTCATAGCCAACGCCTTCATGCATAGTGGCACCACATCTGACCAGTTTTTGCGCGACAACTTAGACTGGCTGGCACGCGCCACCAACTGGGCTAAGCTTACAGCCACCGCTTCGTTGGGTGTCATACATCGCGGTCATGAGAAGGATTCACTTGGTCTGATGCAGAGCTACTTGCCAAAGGAGACCGGTCCCAGTTCGGGCTACTCCGAAGGTGGTGGCCTCTATGCATTGGGATTAATCCACGCCAACCACGGCGCCAACATCATAGACTATCTGTTGCAGCAGTTGAAAGACGCCCAAAACGAAAATGTGCGTCACGGTGGCTGTCTCGGCTTGGGGCTAGCTGCCATGGGTACTCACCGACAGGATTTGTACGAGCAGTTGAAATTCAATTTGTACCAGGACGACGCTGTCACTGGTGAAGCAGCAGGTATTGCCATGGGAATGGTAATGCTGGGTTCCAAGAATGCCCAAGCTATCGAGGATATGGTCTCGTATGCACAAGAAACACAACACGAAAAGATTCTGCGCGGTTTGGCGGTTGGCATTTCGCTGACCATGTTCGCTCGCCTAGAAGAGGCTGATCCGCTCGTTACCAGCCTGTCGACAGACAAAGATCCTGTGCTGCGTCGTTCCGGCATGTACACCATTGCCATGGCTTACAACGGCACCGGCAGCAATAAGGCCATACGCAACTTACTGCACGTTGCCGTGTCCGACGTAAATGATGATGTGCGCCGTGCCGCAGTCACCGCCATCGGCTTTATTCTGTTCCGCACGCCGGAACAATGTCCGTCAGTGGTGAGTCTGCTGGCAGAGTCATACAACCCTCACGTTCGTTACGGCGCCGCCATGGCGTTGGGTATTGCTTGTGCCGGCACAGGTCTGCGGGAGGCAATTGCTCTTTTGGAGCCCATGGTGAAGTTCGATCCGGTGAACTTTGTGCGGCAGGGCGCACTTATTGCTTCCGCTATGATCCTGATCCAGCACACCGATCAGACCTGCCCGAAAACGACCTTCTTCCGCCAGCTTTATGCTGAAGTGATCAGCAACAAACACGAGGACGTGATGGCGAAGTATGGTGCCATTTTAGCACAAGGTGTGTTATTATTCATAGAATCGCTAAAATTGTACAAGTAAATATGTTCTTGATTTACTTATTTCGCAGGCATCATTGACGCTGGTGGACGTAACGCAACATTGTCGCTGCAGTCGCGCACTGGCCATACCAACCTGCAGGCTGTGGTGGGCATGCTGGTCTTCACTCAGTATTGGTACTGGTTCCCACTGGCACATGCCCTTTCGCTGGCCTTCACTCCCACCTGCGTAATTGGCTTGAACCCGGAATTGAAAATGCCTAAGATGGAGTTCAAATCGGCTGCAAAGCCATCACTTTACGCGTACCCAGCACCACTGGAAGAGAAGAAGTCCGAAGAGCGTGAGAAAGTGGCCACAGCTGTCCTGTCCATTGCCGCTCGTCAAAAACGCCGCGAAACCGCAGACAAAAAAGAGGAGGACAATAAAATGGATGTGGATGAGGACAGCAAAGAGGCCAAGAAAGAGGACGAGAAAATGAAAGTCGATGAGAAACCCGAAAAGGAAGACAAATCGAAGAAAGACGAAAAGGAGAAGAAGAAAGAGGACGATAAAGATAAGGAAGCTACTGGCAGTGACAAAGACAAGAAGGATGAAAAAGATAAAGACAAGGAGAAAGAGAAAGAGAAGAAAGAGAAAAAGGAGCCCGAGCCTGCTTTCGAAATACTGCAGAATCCAGCGCGTGTCATGCGCCAGCAGCTGAAAGTTCTCAGCTTATCCGATGGACAGTCGTATGTACCGCTGAAAGACGTCACGATTGGCGGAATTATTGTGATGCAATACTCTGGCCGAGGTGTCGATAGCCATGACCTGGTCGAACCGGTTGCCGCCTATGGACCCAAGAACGAAGATGTCAAAGAACCTGAACCCCCAGAGCCATTCGAATACATCGAGGACTAAATGGAGATGCTTTTCATTATAATATAATTTCATTGTAACAACGTTTACTGTTTGAATTAGTTTTATACACGCATTACAAATAATTACACGTCCTCGATTGCACCCTTACACTAAAATTAGAGCTAGTTTTGCTTTGTAGTACGAAACTTGGACTAACAGGTCATCATTTCATTTAAGTAGTGCACAAACTTGTCTATGCTTGTTTTTTGCTCGTATGGCCGCAGCGCGCTAGGGTCAATTTCTTGCAATCGTTTCGCCAGGTGACTAAGATTGCAATAATAAAGATAACCATCCTCGGCCAACTGTAGCGCCAACTCCGATTGATGGTTGTCCATGAGTTCTTCATTGATCACTATCAAACCAGGCTTGCCGTGCTTCAGTATGTCCATGCAGGTGCCCGCGCCGGCATGTCCAATCACCAGATCGGCGTTGACAATGTCGCTGCGTGGCGACTCGAATTTAAACTCGTGTTGGTCCACTTGGATGCCATATTCGCTTTGAATTTTTCCGTCATCTACACGCTGTCCCTGACCCAGCTGGAGTACAAGCTCCTGGCAGCCGCGCGATTTGAGTACACGTAGCGCTTGTGCGGAGGTCACCGCGGCAATGAGCGAGTCGAATTTGGTTGTTCCAACGGTAACGTAAACTCTGCGCAAATGCATTTTGTAGGTGGTGTCAATGAGAGCCTGTGGCTGATGATATGATGGATGCAGTTGTTTTTGCGAATCAGATTTTACGATTTATTGTTTAAAATAAATCATACTGCGACTGATTCAAAACAATGACGGTGGCAAGAAATCGACAGTTGATAAACAGCTGATCATTGTCAAAACATTCTCCAGTGTTGCCGTAGTTGGTAACTTCGTCGAAGTGTTTGATAATTTGTAAAAGCAGCCATGTTATCCTAAAGTGGTAAAATTTTCACCACACTGTGGTGAGACTCGTCTAAAATATTTATTGGAAATGTAAACATATCTGGCACGACTACGGTTTCCGTGGCGCCGCCATTTGAGGGTGTCTTTAGATAGATCGACCAAAAATAAGTCGAAAATGAAGAATACAATTTTTCGATATCTCGCTTCGTTTTCGAGATATCGAGGTTCAAATTTTTTTATATACAGATAAGTGTGAATAAAAGAATACAAGCGAACGCTTCACATAATAATGAATGGTTTTCGTTTTTCGATTTTTTTTTAATTTCATTCAAATCAAAGTTTAACAATAAAATTTTCTATTCCGGTGTTGGATCGGAATTAATTAAAATTTGATTAAATGACAAACGTTGTTTTTACTTAAAATAAAGCCAATTGTTTGTAAGTAAGTAGGCAAGTTTGGAAGCCAGAATATGTATCAAAAAATCAAAACAGGTAGTTTGAAAATATTAACGTTTTATCAAAAGTGTTCTTTCTTTTTAATTCTACACATTCTACACACGTTTTCTAAGAGCGAGTGTAGTGATTTTGACATCATATTTTAATAGATAAGAACGTAAATATTCGCCTGTCAGCTTCTAGACTGGTGGTATTTTTTTAAACGGATGACAAGGATCCCAAGTTGAATGCAATATATGTTTTATTTCGTTTCAGTTTTGGTCCAAATAGTTAGTATTGCAATTAGTGGAAATCCGTGCAAATTGCAAATGTGCACATTGACAGTTCCCACCAACAAAAAATCTTACAATTATCACCAGCGTTACGACCAATTTTAAGAAGCGCTAAACTGATTTAATGCCTGCTTTAGGGGCTATTAACGGATTAATGTCATTCGAATATGGACGAAATCATCTCTGCACCATGTTAATTTTCCGCGCTTTAGCCAAAAGCAGAAAGCTTTCATGACCAGCGGCCAGAATTTCGTTTTCCTTTATTGCGGGGCCAGCGCCAAATGGGGCGTCAGCCGCAATATCAAACCGAGACTGGCATTTCACGTAAAAGGATTAATTGCAGCCAGAACAACGAAAACGCTACAGAGAGCAAAACGCATTAACGAGGAAAATTTGCACGCACGCTTATACGAACACACACACACACACAACGCCACGCGGTTATGGACATTAGCGCAGATCAAAACAATGAATGCAATTGAATGCACACATGACTGCAACATTGTGGCATGCAATAGATACCAAAGTTGACGATGCGGCAGATGATGATGGCACGTATTTGGGTCACAGCGGCCAGCGGTGGCCCGGGCTACTGCACAGAGCGTTGATCATTGTTCGTGCTCAACGCATAGCCGGATAGCCGGACGGACGTACGGACGGATGAGCGGACAGCTGGACCGTTTGCATTCGCCGGCCCACTTTGCATTGGTTGGCGAAGCATCTTGCGGCAGCAACACGCAAAACGGAAATGCAGCTCAGTCGCCCAGTTGTAAATATGCTGGCCATATTTTGCTGTGCGCCTACTTAAGTTTCGCTTTGTTTGCTATTTGAATTGATGTAGTGTTGTTGTTGTTGTTGTTGCACTCTGGCCGATCTAATCACGACACTCCGCACTCTAAACCAGCACTCAAATTGCACAATCAATTTGCAACTTCAACTGTGGCATGGCATCTGACTGGGGCCCGTTTCTGCGAATGCGTCTCCTTGCCGTTGGTTCGCGTCCGCTGCTGCAGCTTCAGTTCATTTCGTTGCATTCGAGGCTTTCCGTATTGATTTAGTGGAGTGCTCTGCGTAAATCGAGAACGCTTGCACGCACTTCAATGCGTCATCTGCGCCGTGCGAGCCTTCAATTGGTGGGCACAATCGGTTAACAAGATCTTTCGTATTCCTACTCTCGACTCTTTACCCACTTGCCGAGTGCGAAATCATGCAATTCGCGCACCGTCGACTGCTTATCGCCAGGAATTATGGCAGCTGAAGCTTGCCAAGCGGCGCTGTATGCAAAACCGGTAGAAGTGTACGTTTAGGTGTTGCTACTTGGATTTATTGAAAATTAAATGGTATCACAGATACGCTTCCAGTCTAAAGTTTGCAAGGAAGGCGGCTTTACAATGTTCAGTTTTTATTCAAAAAAAAATTGTAAAAAATATAGAAAAAGAGAAGAAACGTGTGAATTATAAATGTTGGCATGGAAACATCAAACTTTAACCCTCTAGTTCCCAAGTTTTTAATCTTGTTAAAAAAAATTACCAGTGATAGTTTTGTGGTGGAGAAGCAATGTTTGTTCGGGGAAAAAAATTTCATGTGAATAGGAGGCGTGATAGAGGGTGTAGAAAGTAGAAGGCCTAGAGGCCTGCTTGGGAAACAAAGCCAAAAAAATTCCATATGAAAATTTTTTTTTGTAATTAATTTAAATTTTTAATTTTTTTTTAATATATGTAAACATAAATAACGGGGAACAGTTTCAGTTCATACGCCTAATAGACAATAAATAAAAAGGGTTAGGGCTAAGGCGAGGGGTAATGTGTCGTCGGGTAGTTTATACACTGCTTTTGGGGGGGTGTATAAACTAGGAAAACTAAAAAAAATCGGTATAGGTATATATATACTGCAGTTCTTATTTTTTTTTAATGCCTTGTTATCTTTTCACACAGATGTCGACAAATCTACTCCATGAAATAAAGGACTAGAGGAGACTAGTTCTCTCATTTACCCCCACGGACTACGCCTTAGTATAAATTTTTGCAGTGACATGATTTTTTATACATTGCGGTGTATCAAAATTTCGGTTCAAATAGAAAAATAATGCTTAAATAGCGAAAAAATATCATCAATGACCGTTAATTGTTTAGACTTTTCATCCCAAGCAGGCCTACAGACACTCTAGGGTTCGGGTTAGGTAGGAGGAGTGTAACAATTTTTTTTCAAAATTTTTTTTATTTTCTCAAAGAACACATTAACAGCTACTCACCAATAATTTTTTAGTTTTATTGAGGCTCACAATTTATTTAAAATAATTTTTGTTTCTCACACAATTTCAAAAATAATTATTTGCTTACTTTCTCACGAAACTTCAACTTTGTCTTACAATTACTGCCGTTGTGCATGTGGCAGCGTTAACTGGCTACATTTATTTTATAAAATGGAGATTCCTCTTTTCATACGCGTAAAATCAGCTAGAAAAATCATAAGGTGTAATTTACAGAATTTTTTTAAGCTTAGGATGTCTCTCAAGTAATGAGCGAAGTGAGAAATTTCATGGAGCAAAATTATCTTAACGCTGAATTGTGACGAGGTTAGAACGGTGGTAGATGAATTTGCATATTTTCCAAGGTCCATCCCTGAAGTAATTCTATCTTAAAGAAAATCTCTCCTCTTGAAAAAGGGTCAAAGGAACTGGAAAAGGGGCACTCACCTTTTCTTGTACGTAATCGAAATGCTTTAAACTTACTCGAATAACTTTCATAGCTATGTTTAGTGTTTTGTTTTATATACATAATGCAACTAAACCAATTTCAATACCATTTGAAATTATTTGTAATTAAATTTAACATTTTAATACGTGCTGCGTAATGTTAAATCTATGAAGCCGAATTCCTATGGGCAACATTCCACCTTGTAGGGCCCGTAGTCTGAATTATTCGTATTCTTCCTATGTAGAAGTTTTTGTTAAGAACTTTTTTGATGGTGATGCAATTTCGTCTTTACATTCGCGTACATCTATTTTACATATGTTTGTATGCGTTTACACAAACACACAAACACAAACATACACACACATTACTTGTAGCTTTGGATCTGCCAGGCAGTTCCTAGTTCGGCGAATTTGTTTACCGTTCAGCAAATTTCTCCACCTAACCGAGAAATAAATGTATTTGCTCGCTTGTGCACGAGTACAACGAGTGGTCCATCATTTTGGCCAAGGAATGCTTTCCAATCAGCGTTAACGTGCTGCGCGTCTGTACTTCAGCCAGCACTTCGAGGCTCGAGTTAACTTCAACGCAACGACGATGTATGGCGAATTTCAATTGAATTGACACTGCCGCGAGAGGCGAATGGGGTGAGTGCAAGTCAGTAAGTAAGTAAGTAAGTAAGAGGAAAACTATGTAGGAATAATCGCGGCGATATTAGAAAAATCACTCATTCAAGTGTAATTTGCATTTATTGGATTGATTGCGAGCCGCTTTAACTGTTCGCCACAAAGCGCTGCGCTGGCCGGGATCTAGTCGCTGCTGCTGCTGCCGGCGCTGGAACTGGAGCTGCAGTTGGAGTTGGTACAGCGGCGTGATATGCAGAAACACGGCGCAGCGCTGATTTTTCATATGCCGGTAATCACATTTTAACAATTACGAGCATCGAGAAATGATGTGTGCAAAATGCTCGGAATGAGTGCGGCTGCTTGCGATGGCCGGTGGCTGGTGGCCGATAGCCGACAGCCGGAGGCCAAAGGCATGCGACGACTGGCCCGTACGGGAGATATGATTGCGATTGCTTGTTGCACGCATTTGACCATAATTGACTTTAGTTACGCCAAAGTTGATGATTTGCCAACACGCCGCCGCTGCAGTTGGACTGCAGTCGCAGTGCTGTGTCCCCGATTTTGCTGACTGTTGGACTGCGCACGCCGGCAATGCTTTTCCCATCTGCACTGCAGTTAACTTCCTCTTCATTTTATGCCAATAATGATTTATTTAACGTCTTTGCGCGCTGTGCCTAGTGTGTGTATGTGTTTGTGTGTGTGTGTGTGTGGTTTATCGCAGCCGAAGTTGCTGTTCGTGTGTGCAACGCTGCTTAGATGTAGAGATGATTGTGAGAATTTCACTAATGCGGCAAGCGCTGAGAAGCTACGAAAGATTAGCTGTGTAGCAATCATTTAGTTAGAGCTGTTGGAGGTGATTTTCTGCTTGTCACTAAGCAGGAAGTTGTGACTCTCCAATCGCAATAAAGTGTGGAATTCATTTAACAAAAAACCCGCGCAATTACGTGCACTAACTGTGGCGATGGCAGGGTAAAAGTCCTTCAGCGTCTAGCATGAATAATAAATTTCCCCAAAAAAAAAAAACAGCCAACGCTCATGTCTACAACCCCACCAACAGCTGGTCCAAAGAATCCACCGACTACTATAATTCATTTAATCGATAAATTTGGTCATGCAACGTTTTTGCAACATTTCGGTTCGCCTTCACAATGCACATTCTTCAGAAGGCAGACAATGACTGCCCGGAACTGGCTGCGGTGTACTTGGCCAACACAATGTCCCTTCCGCGCCGCCGGCACCTTCCTTTGCTACAGCGCCATCATCACACATTGTCAATCATTTTAGCCGGAAACAACTGTTGCCAATATTTTTGTCGAGCCATCGTTTGCTCACACTTTTTAGTCTGCCATTTGCTTTCTTTTGTAAGAATGAACTATTTTGTCTTTATTCTTTAGTCTTTTTTTGGGGGGTACGAGAAAAGTCCTTTGCGTGTCCATGCATGGAAAAAAAAATCTACGAAAAAGAAAGTGATAAAGTCTGAGTTTTGTTGTTGATGATGACGGTCGCATGTGTGGAAAGGCAAAAACTACCGTTTTACACAAGCCCGATGCCTTTACAGGGATACATAGGGATCGCTTATAAAAAGGCATCTTGAATGTCTTTAAAATTTTGATATTTTCGGACATTGCCAATTTCAGAAACGTAACGCAAACCAATGAAAAACAAAATATATAATTTTTAAACCGTTTATTTATGATATAGAACTAAAGGTATATAAAAATACGCAACTTTTGAAAGAACATTTGTAAATGTAAGTAACATTTTTAAATGTAAGTTTTGTTTTACACATGGGCAACATTTTTGTTTTAAGGGGGTCAATACGTGTAAATTTACAAAATTTTCAAAATTTTTTTTTTCGTGAAATAGACTCCAGGGGGTCTTAAGAATATCCCCCTCAAGTGGTTTTTAATTCTGATGACCCGTTCCCCTGCAGCAGCGCTTTATTGATGGTCAATTCTTTCCGCATGATATCGGTAACGCAAAGTTTAAACTGAATTATTTCGAAACACTGGTTTTTGATTATGGAAGTAGAATATATCGGCAATTTTTAGTCCCACTGATCTAAAATTTGGGCAGCACCTTTTTGAAACATAGAACTTCTAAAAATTAAAAATCTAACTAAAAATTTCATTGTTTTTGGCGAAATCCGCGGCGCCATTTTCGGAAAATTAAGAAAAAAAGGTAATTTTTTTCGGTTGGAGCGTATTTTTGTATTTTCAAGAAAATATTTTTTTTTGTTAGTTACTTTAGAAGGTACATATATTTTCTCATAATAACTAATAGCAATATTTTTGAGGCACCGGCACAACTTCTACTAGAATTTGGGCCCAATGTTGGACCCCCACCACCGCCGCCATTTTGAGCACGCCAAAAAACAAACATTTTTTTCTTGCACTGCTACCTTTTCATAAAAGATTTAAAAAAATTGTACATTGCATTAATTTTTTCCGGCGTATGCGCGATTAAAAAAATATACCGTTTACACATATTGACCCCCTTAAATCATATCACTTTTATATAGAAAAAAGTTATATTTTTTAATAATGTGTTCGTTTCAAGTCGATCGATTTATAAGTTGTAAAAGAAACATGAAAACATTTAACCCTTTCAGTCACAATGTCCAATATATTGGACTACAGCCCATACAATTCATACAGAACGGGTTTATTTTCATGTCGGAAAGGGTTAAAGATTTCGGGTGTTGACTCCGCACAGTATTCGATTCAAAACACGCTCGCTAGGCAAACTCGAATTTTAGAAAAAAAGTAGAACCACTTAAAATATTCAGCTAGTAAAAGCAAAGGTTTTAAATATACATAAATGCAACCATTTTCCATGCCTTATAAGAGCATTTTTGTAAATTGGAAACTAATTTTATTGTGTCTTGGGTATTTAAAAAGTTTATACTAAAAATTTAATTTTTTGCAAACAAAAGTCAGAATTTTTTTTTGCACAAAGCAACAACTACATTAGCTTTGCCAACATGGGCCATAAACAATACCCCTCAGGCAGTGAAAGTATAACTTAACCACAAATGGACAGTTGGCAGCAAAAATAATGTGCTTTGCTCCTTCGAATAATATACGAAATTATGCCGCCCACCGCGGAAATGAACTAAACCCATCGACTGAGTTATGTGTGTGAGTGAATAAATGGTGGCACATGCAGACGACATACACTCGCACGCACACACACACACACACAGATGGCACAGCAAACAAAACACCGTTGTTGGCCACATGACCATAACTTGCAATTTATTAGAACACTGCTCAATGTTTCGTTAACGTCTGCTGCACGACAGCCAAACAACAATCCAACGCCAAATGCCAGATGCCAATTCTAACGACTCGCCACCGACCAGCGGTTGGAAGCAATGAACACGACAACAGGCACACCGCAACACAAACACACAAACTGCAATTCGCGGAGAACAGCGAAATGCCAATTGGACTCGGGGCGTAATTCACAACAGTGTAATTTAAAATTTGGCTGAAAAATGCAGCGCACCCAATAAAATGGCATTTGGTCAAATAGCAACCATGCCAGCAATACCCACCGCGTGCCCCACTGCACGTGGCAGGAAACAATGGCCGATGAGGCGCAGCAGCAGCGGTCGCCATGGTTCAAACAAATTGAGCCAGCAACGTGCAACATTTACTCGGGCCAACAAGCAACTGCAACAAAATGCCAAACATTCCGCTATTCGCATACTTGGGTAGCTGCCTCTTACCCCGCCAAGGGAGATGGACCAATTGGGCAATTTCACAACGCATACTCGTAGTTGTGGCATTTTGATATTCTAATTCGAGTTTCAAAATAATCGCCCGAAGTGCATCAATGTCACTGCCATTGTCTCTGGCGCTGCACGGTTAGAGTGGCTCAAGTGGGCCTCGTTTGTGCGGCGCATACGCACGCATTACGCTCGGGATTGTTTACCACTTGAGCGCGAGTTCAAGTCCAAACTGGAGCTGCAGCTGTGCGGTTGTCAGCGTCAACGGCAATGCCATTGTTCGGGGCCCCCACTCGCCCTCCAGCTTACGAGCACATAAGTGTTGGTTTTGGCAGCGCTCGACGTTGCGGGTGTGTGGGCCTTCGCCAATCCATCCATCCACACTCGCACTCGCTATTACTGTTATAAGCCGCTAGCTCGCCACGCTGCCCGCCTCCCGCCTGCTGTGCATTATCATTGTTACGGTGCAATACACTAGTCCAATGTGCCGCATACAACAACAACAACATCACAACTGAAAGCAACTAAAACAGCGCCCAGTGCCAACGCCAGCAGCAGCGATAACAACGGCTGCGCTGTCCACGTTGCCTGGCTTGTTGCGTCCACTTACTGGCCGTGTACTTGTTGTTGCGGCCAAGCAAATGCACTTAGGTACATCTGCTCGGCTCAGAATTGGGTCCTCTACACACACACATATTCCACTCAATTCCATGTCGACGACTCTTCACCTCTATCGATGTGGCTTTGTTGTTTGTAGGCACTGCAGTTGCCGGCTTAGTCTCAACCTATGCTCGTCACTGGCCAATTTGCAGGCATCGCGCTCCGTTCGCGCTGACCGAGTAACATGGACTCTGCTCACTTCACGTCTTTTGTTTTACCACTTATTTTCGGCGATTATCGGCCTCCTCGCTGCGCGCCAAATGACGCTGACGCTAGACGATGCACCGTTGCAGCTGAGCGTGTGTGCACACAAATAAATCAAGCAATTGACACAACCCTCGGGCGCAGGCTGCGCTGATCCTCCTCCTTCTGCCATCGAGGTGGTCATTATTGGCACAAAAGGCACACAAAAGGGGTCCGGAAGCGCGGCTGGTGTTGCAGCACACAAAAGCATGAAAACATTTTAATTTCTGCCTTTGGCTTTTTTGTTCGGTGATTTACATAAATTTCTAACTTGTTCAACGCATTTTTGCGGGATACCAGATATTTCATGTATAGCAGCTTCCAGTGATGATAACGATGTGGTTTCGTGGTAAGTTGGCCACAGAGCACTCAATCATGATGGCGCTAGCTAATGAAATTCTTATGAAAAAAAGGCGCAAATTCTTGGTTGCTGGTTGGTTGTTGTAACTTAATAAAACTTCCCCATTACTTCTGCACTACTGTTGGGGATTTTATTTTGCATCAAAGAACGAAAGTAACGGAGCTTGCGGTCTCTAAGATATAAAGGTAGGGTTTACTCATTTTGCTATAATCCGTGACTCAGGGGGGGTATTTCCCCGTGCTGTTTTAACACTCGGATGCCCAACAACTTTTTAAACGGCCAAAGCCCAACAAGGTCCCCAGGGACCTCTTCTGTAATATTGCATATAAGGCTTGTAATTGTGTAATGTAGTGTTACATAATGTGTGTAGATGTGTTTGGAAAGCCAAAAAGCTAAGCTTGGTGTATATTTTTTAGTAAACATATATGCATTTTTTACTACAGACAGATGGCAAAAACGTATAAAATACAAAATAATTGCTTTTAAAAACGCCATAGGTCCCTACGGACCTTGTTGGGCATCGCAGTGTTAATGACTGAGTGTTGACATGAAAAGTATTGCAGATTTTTGGTAATTTCATTGTAGGTTTCTAGTTTTCTAGTCTGAAAATCTGACAATGTCTATGATTCAGCACATCAGTTTTCAATATGCTAAATTTGATCAAGAGAAAAAGTTGGATAGACATACAAGAAGGTGAATTCAACTATTAAAAAAGTAGAGTTCCCACCGTAAGTTCGTACCATGCAACGTACAGAAGAACAGATCGGCTTAAATGCAGAATACCACACCCTCCTAAAAAAATTATTTTTTCCTTTTATGGGAAAGAGGGGTATTTTCTTAGTCTAACAAACTTAGAAGTTTGCTGCGGAAACATTCTCAGAAGGCGTGGTCCGCCCCCAAATTCCCAGTTATATATCCGAATTTCTCAAAAAATTATCAACCGATTCTAACGATATAGGTGTCATATGAAAGGTATTTTCTTCCTCTTTCGATTGATGGACAACATTAGGTATGTAATATGTACCAACAATGAGTTATAAGCGAAAATTTTTTTTTTACAAAAAAATCCATTATTAAGCTATTATAAGTTTTCTACCTGAAATTCCCTTTACAATGAAATATAAAAATGTACAGTTTTATGTTTTTTAAGTATTTTTTTTTATTTTTTCTAACTTGACTCTTGGCCCAGAACAATTTCAAAATCACTCAGTTCAATTTGTTAGAGTAAGAAAATACCCCTCTTTCCGTTAAAAAAACAAACAATTTTTTTAAGAGGGTGTGGTATTCTGCACTTGTTCCGAACAGATCTACTCAGCTTCGTCAAGGGGTCAAAGTCTTTTGAATCTTGAAATCAAAGCTGGATTTATTTCTTCAAAACATTCACAATGGGCTCGAATGGCCTTAGAGAATACAATCATCGTACGAACCTTTCTCAGCATATCTCTTTCAGTGGCAACTCATAACAAGCAAGACGTCCTACTTTTGTTTTTGATATTGCAACAGACGTTACTGAAAGAAAGACTCAGCCTTTGGGCAAATTTCAACGTATTCTCAAATTAATTGAAATTTTTGTCTTCTGATTTTAAAGAGTTCTTCACAGTTTGATAACACCGTGCGACAACAAATTTTACACACGAAAATTCGATATACTTGCGAAACTAGGGGCCAAATGTAGTAAAACTGCGTTTTTAGTTTTTCTCTTTGACGTCAGGATTTTTTTTTAAAGGACTTTGAAATTTCAAAGACATGTTTATTTCAAAAATTATTTTAAAAAATTGAGCGCATTGTAGAATAACAATATGGATATCAAATGAAAGAAAAAAATCCTTAGAATCTTAGAAAATTTAATGTTTTGATACAAAAGGACGAAGAGGTATTGAAAATGTCCTTTTAAAACTTTATCCTTGAATATCCTTGCAAATTTCCAATAGTTTTTTTTGAAAAAAATATGTCTTAAGGACTAATATGTACACTACCACCTCCTTGAATTTCGTCCTTCTAACTTTATTAGTTTCGTATATAAATACATTTTTAATACCTCTTCGTCCTTTTGCACCAAAACATTAAATTTTCTAATATTTTAAGGATTGTTCTCTTTCATTTGATACCCATATTGTTATTCTACAATGCGCTCAATTTTTAAAATAATTTTTTGAAATAAACATGTCCTTGAAATTTCAAAGTCCTTTAAAATAATCCTGACGTCAGAGAGAAAAACTAAAAACGCAGTTTTACTACATTTGGCTCCTAGATTCGCGAGTATATAGATTTTTTGGTGTGTTTTGAAATTTTTTAATTTTTGTCGCACGGTGTAACTAAGCAAACATCATTAGGCACTGCTTATCGCAAGCACCTACTGTCGTGCTTATCGATTGGAAAAATCGACCGTGGGCAGCGTATTCCGCTCCTGGCTATTACCGCAAATCTTCAAACGCAACTTCAACGATTCGCAACAATCGGTCATACACATCGGCGACTTTTCGGTTGTTGTTTTTTGTTACAGTTGTTGCACACAACTTGCAGCCGTTGACGCATTATACCGGCGGCAAGTTTCGGTGAGACGCTTCCACGTCCGTCGACCACAATCGCTGAATGGATAGTTCGCGCTCTTCATTGTTGTTTTTTGTTGTCGGCTCGTCGCCTGATCATTTTTCTTGCTTAACTTTGTTTCCATTTCGTTGTGTTTTTTGTGTTATATTGTTTTGCTACCAAATTCTGCGGTCGCTTCGCTGTTCATATTCGTAGCGATATTTTTTGTTATCTTCCAGAATTTTCATTGCCTTTTGACCGAATGCCATGGCCAGCAGGCATAATCCACTAGCGACGGCAGAGAGCACCAAAGCCACAGCAGCAGCAGCAACAACAACAACAACAACAGTGCCAACATCCAGCCAGCGCTCCGTCATCATCGCCAACATCGTCATTATTGTCGTCACAGCCGACAACCGTGACTTTTGTCTGTTGGTGTTTGCTGCATGCCGGCATGGTAAATAAAGTTGCGCTGGCACAAACAACAACAATAGTAACAGCGAGCAGGAAAAAAGCAAGTAGTCAACGAAAAAAATCGTGTGTGCGCCCCGGCCACGGCGACCGCAGGTGGAGAAGCGACTTGAAGGTTGAGTTGGTGCGCTCTGTCCAGCGGTTATTGTGGATTCTTTGCGCTCGACGCAATTCTCTTCTTTCCACACTGTGTGTGTTGTGCTGCTTTGCTGCTTTGGTGGCACGTTGGTGGCGCACTCCGTAGCGCTGCCGCTGCCGCTGCCAGTGCGGCGATTGTAAAAACCCAGCGAACACTTGCAGTCCGCTCAGTCTTTGCCGAGATTTTATCGTGCTCGAATGTGTTTGCTGCGATTGCGCAGTTGCTCACAGCGTTCGCCTTTGATTTGTTGCAACGCGCCACTTGCCATTTGCTAGTTGCCAGTTGCCGCATGCAATTCAGTTCAGTTCAGTTTCTACTGGCAGCACATCAACAACACAGCTGCTGCTCGGCACATAGTGTTCAACTTTTCACGCTCGATTCGCGACTTTTACGCATTGTACGCGGCACGCCAATTGGTTTCGTAGTGCGATTTTCCGTCCACGACCGCCACGCTGCACTGCCAACGCGTTGCGCCACCGTTTTATCACCGATTTGTCATCATTAGCGCGCATTTGAAATACATCGCTGAAAAGCGCCGCCACCCAACCCACCCGCACGCCACAACTACGCCGCCAGTCAACATTGTGCCGTCTCGTGCGGAAGCTCCTACAACCACCGCAACTGCCAGTCTTCAAAGACCTGCTCCGCCAGCATTGTCGTCTGCATTTCGGCAAAGTTTTCTGATAACGTTTGCACTGCCAGTTCGAGTTGCGGCCTGTCGACGACAGCAACCGAACAGACACTCCTTTGTGCGTGCGCTTGTGTGGCCGCGAGTTAACTTGGCTGCAAGTCGAGCGTGTTGCATTCATAATTCATTTGTTCGTTTCACCGCGCACACACGCCGCGGAACTGGGGGCACCTGCGGGAAGATCAACAACAGTGGCTTCGCGAAATTTATTGCACGCATATAAATCGGAGCATTTGCGTCAATTCAATTCGATTTCAATTTGTACTTGTGCACAATAATTCACTTTAAACTCAGTGTTGATTGCTGCACGTGCAACTGAGGAAGCCGACAACGTGCCGCAGTGTCGTAGGGGCGACTGCCCGCTTGCAGCAGAAACGAGATCCCACAGAAGTCACAACACAAGAAGCGCCACAAAATGCTGCTCATTAAGCTGTCATTGATATGGTGAGAATTTGCACAGTTTGTCATAGTAATAATTTTCATAATTGAATAAACTTAAAGTTTTTCAATTTATTCAATAAAGTCATGGATTTATGACTTTATGAAATCATACAAATTATATAAACAAATTATGTAAAAATCGATGGTAAACGGCAGCTGCCGTGGGTCATTGGTTGCTGCGTTGGATCGCGCATCAGAATTCCGATTCAGTCAACACTAAGTAAAGACAACTTTTGCCTCGATTGCTGCTCTCCTAATAGCAAAGGGCAAATACCTCTGCTCTGAGGTGTTTATGGCTCAGAAAAAAAACATTTAACCTTTAATTTCTATCAGTCTACCTATTCGCCTACAAAACACAGATTGAAGGTTGCGGGAAACTGTTGTTGCTAGTATTGGGCTGTCGTATGATGAGTTTGTTAAAATTTCTGTAGAATATTCATCGCGCATTATTAACAAGTTTATGTAAAATCATTAACAAAACGATTCAAAAACTAAATTTATTAAACTGAAATTATAATTCAAACAAGTCCTCTTATGTTCAGAAAGTTAATGTACTATCCAATTTATTTATCAAAAACATTTTCCAAAAAAATTAGGGGCCTCAAAATATGCAAAGTTTTTTCAAATTGTTTTTTGCTTGTATTTCAGACTATAAATGGAACATATGAAAGAGCATATTTTGAGGCCCCTAATATTTTAAGGAATAAACAAAAAAAAAACAGCAAAAAAAAAAAAAAAGTATGAAAAGTGATGAAAATGACTATGGTACATTTTTGCTATTATTTCGATGTGAATGTGTATTCCGCCAAATAATTTGGCTGTGTTGTATTGCTTGATGTGTCGACTTTCATTATACACCGAACTCGTTAATTGATTTACAAAAAATGTGTATGTTTTTCACCATCAAAGAAAACGTCTTAAAATTACATATTTTCCGACTTTGAGGTCCAATTACCGCGGAATTTTAAAACTTATACAAATAAATTGCATCGAGAAAGAAGCCGTGCGGTGTTGTTAATGCGATAAGGTGAAAATTATGTCAACCGGTTTATTGGTTTTGAAATTACGATAAAAAATATGGAAAAAGTAGCGGAAAATTTGAAAAATTACACGGTACCTGTATCTCACTAACTAGAGCTGCTACCAAAAAATCTGAAAAATCTGGTAGATTCGAAATCAGCGCACCCAAGTTAGTAAAAAACAGTAGAAAAACTCCATGCAACAGAAAAAAAGTGCGATTTTGTTGTCCTGTGTAATTGGAGTAATTTGAAACAGTAGAGCGAAGTTTAAGAAAGTTGAACTAAATCTAAGATAAATATATCTCTCTGAATTGTAAATTCTAAATTAATTTTCAATTATATATTTAACAAATTTTTCTAAAGGATTTTGCTTTAGATACACTAAAATATATATTACAAATTCTTAGTCGCATGTCAAAAATTAATCATTTCAATAAAATCAATTAGGTGTGTAACAGCTCGGAAAAGTCGAAACGAGTATAATTTCTTCTATTGAAAGCACGAATCGTCGCACTTATATTTGAAACATTGCACTTAGTGTAACATTAAAAATATTTTAAAAACGCACTAACTGACGTGAAAAAGTTTTTCAAACGGAAACAGTTTTTGTTTTTGCTAAGAAAAGCCCAAAGTATGCAAAATTTTATAATATTCCTAATAATATGGTCACCAACTGTTGGTACGACCAACTCACAATTTTATTAAAATTATAAGCCACTAAAATCACTCTTGTCATTATTTTTCTTCTTCTTTATTATTATTTATTAGAACATTACATACTGTTTTACAAACAATACAAACATAAAACTGTATATTGTATGTAGTTTATTTTCTCTTAACCCTAATTCCCAAAATTTTAAAAGTAACGTAAACCCAGAAGTGAGAGCTAAATTACTGAAAACATTTGTTTAAAAAGTACAAAAACTGTCTAAAATGTTAAATTTATAAATGTAATATACAGTCGTGTCTGGGTATAGTGAACACCCGATATAGCGAACACCTCGATATAGTGAACGCCAAAATTTTGATATGGAGCCTCTAAATATTAAAAAAAATTTTAATTAAAAAAACAAAAAGTGTTTTTTGAGCAAATAAAACGAGTTTTTGAACAAAAATGTTAACCTTGATATAGTGAATACAATACTCAATACTGTGAACAGGCCTTGCAATAATTAGTTCGCTATATCCAGACACGACTGTAATTCCAAGATTCCATTAGAGGATTACATAAAATAATGGAATCGAAAATCTTTTGGATTTATCACAATTTGAAATCTTTAGTGAGACTATTCATCAGATAGGTGTCCATCATTCCTGCCATCTGTCTTTCAATAAATCACTCATCATTTGTTTAAAATAAAATTTCAAACAAGTACTTTTTATACTGCAACCATTGCATTTTCATAAAAACATAAATTGCAGCATTTTATTTTCATGTTTTGCATACTTGTCCCATTCTGTTGTGCCTCTGAACCATATTCCAGCCAATTACAACACACAATATGTCGAAGCGACAGTGTGCTGCCATTATTTAGTCACAACAAAAGCGACCTAAAAATGTGCGCTCACAATCTGTGCGAGCGAGTTGAAAGGTCTTTCGGCATTGTGCGGAATCATGCATTATTCAGATGCGCCATGCCAATATATCACACCAACTGACATGCAATCTGCAATCTGGTTGGCTGCAACGCACGACAGCGCGCAGATTATGCTTGTGGCCTGCATAAGACATTCGCAATTGATTAATAATTCAGCGGCAAATGGCTGAGTTATTACGTGCACTGCAACTCCTACAAACTCTCCGCCGATTTCGAAATGTTCCGAGCTAAAATTGTTCGAGGGTGGTTTGCGTCTTTTGAGGGTTTACCAACTTGACAGATTAGTTGGCGTCAACTCATGAACTACTAAGGAATGTGGTTTATGCGTAGTTCAATTAAATTTTATTTAAAATAAATTCCAGAGACCAACAAATCAGTTCGAAAAAATTTAGCTATGGAAATTCGCAGGTGGTCTGTGCCACTTTTGCTGCTTTCAATGGTTTTATTTTATGTGCAGCAACGCCCCATGGAAAATGATTCCTATACACTGCATTGTGCATTGTTGTTGTAAAATATTAAATATTTATGCGAGCATACATTGCCATTTGTACAATCATATTTGTCCCTCGGGGCAAACGCGTACGAGTGAGTCTTTTTCCTATTGTAACTTTAAATCTTTTCTTGTTAATATTCTTTCAAGTTGTTTGTTGTTGTTTTGTTTTAATTTTGCACAACTTCGACAATTTCATAAATAATTCCGAAAGCCTCTACAATATGCTGAACACGTCGTGACGTATTTCGCTCTGCGCCAGCCAGTTGCCGCCAGCAGCAGTTCACTCGCCGGTGCGAGCACTTAAACCACAGACTTTACTGCAATCATGCCCTCACTTGCCGCACATCCACATACGAGCAGCGGCGCGCAAAATGTGCCAGACAATTTGTATTATAATGTTGATCGAGTAGCAGTGAATTTCTTTGAAAACTTCTTAGGCGGTCAACAGTTTTTCAACAATTTCATTTTGTGCACATGAAATTTCTGTACGTGGTCTTGCTTCCACTACTTGCCGTTGTCTATTTTTTTTGCAAATTTTTGCTTTCTGCTCAGTGCTTTTTTTCCTACTTATTTCCACTGTGCAGCAAGGCCCAAGTACGTGCCTTTCAGTAATTTCACGCTACCTTCTCGCTCTAGCCCGCTCTCTCTCTCTCTCTCTCTTTCCGGCATATCACCGGCTCGCATGCAGTCATTGCTTTTTAATGGAGTTCGCTGATGCTTTTCTAATTAATTAAGGGATTACATGGTTTATTTGCACTTTTGAAATGGTGTACAATTTCAAATGATTTCATTCCCATCTTCCGGACGGCGCTGCATTGTGCAAAATTCTCTGCGATAACTGTATAGTGTTCGGCGAGGGCATAAGAGCCGCTAAGATAGCTAAGATAACTTTGTTTGGCAATTGGCCATTGCATTAATTAGTTTACATATTCTGCTAATACACAAAGCATAGCATTCACATATTTTAGTTAATGTTTTAGGGTTTCAACTAATTGGCCGTTCAGTGGCGAAAGTCTTGAAAAATTTAATTAATCAACTCTATGACTGAATCAAGCAGCCTAGTTATTTAATTTGGCTTGAGAACTAGCTTTCACAATACTTACATTGTAGTCATGGGCGTAGCCACGTAGGAGCATGGAAAGGCATTTGCCCCTCTTAAATTCGACATTCTACATTATATATATATAAAGAATTTTATATTCTATTATATTCAAATTCCATATTATGAATTTTTAAATTTAGTTATGTCTTTAACCCGTCCTAAATTTGTTCCTGGGTACGCCCCTGATTGTAGTGAAGCCATTTTTCTATTAAGTGGATTAAAGTAATGAATTTTTATTTGGTATTTGTAATGGAAACAAATTGATTGAAATTACGTTTCAGCTTATTTTTAGGTAAATGGTTACAATCAGCGCCCATCGTGACTGAGTAGTTAATGCTTTGGCCGCTGAGTTTGAGGGTTAGGATTTGAGTCCTGACGCAGCTTATACCAAATAGAGCAAAAAATCAAAAGGAAAAGTGTTTATTGGCGTTTCATGTTTTATTTAAGTTTGAGCATGTCATCAAGTCTCACTTACTTACTTAAATGGCCAAAACAACCCGTTACCGGGCTATGGCTTGCCGCAAAATTTGTCTCCATGCGAATCTTTTTTGCGCATGCATTCTCCAGTTGGTCACACTAAGAGATAATAGGGCGTCCTCGAGTCCCCGTCTTCGCCGTCGACCTCCAACCACCGCTTCGAATACCTTTTTCGAAAAAGTAAATACCTTCAATTTATTGTGAATCAAGAGTTTAATGAAGAATAACTTTTTCTGCCGATTTTTTTGCAACATTTAGATCTTTAACCCTTTCGCTACAGGTTTTTACTGGGGAAAGTTAAAATTTCAAATTTTACGTCTTAGGCTTCTATAGGGTGTTTTTTTAGAGGTTTGTTTTTCGAATAGAGATAAAACTGGCATTTTGTGGTCAAATCTGGCAACTCTAATGTCATTTATGTTCAGTTTGGTTTGCCATTTCATCATGAATAGGTTGACAAAAGAACAACGCTTGCAAGTCGTGCAAATTTATTTCGAAAATAATGGTTCAGTTCGCGAAGTTTACCGCAAGCTCCGTCCATTTTATGGTCGACATAATCGTCCATCAGAGCAATTAATTCGGTTAACCATGGGTCGTTTTCGCACTACGTTTACTCTATGTGATAATACGCATCCGCAGAGACGTCGAACAGTGCGTACCGAAGAAACAATTGCCGCTGTAGAGCAAAATGTTGAAGAGGACCCGAATGAATCGATTCGCCACCGTGCACCGGTATAGAGCCATGATAACCGACTATTTTGTTCCCCAATTGGATGGCATGAATGTGGATAAGACGGCGCTACATGCCACACAGCGCACGTCACAATCGATTTATTGAAGGAAACATTCGATGAGCGCATAATTTCGCGGAATGGACCTGTCAATTGGCCACCAAGATCGTGTGATTTGACACCATTGGATTATTTTCTTTGGGGATATGTGAAGTCGCTCGTCTACGCCAACAAACCAGAAACGTTAGGGGACTTGGAAGCCAACATTCGTGGCGTTATTGCCGACATACGGCCCCAAATGCTCGAAAAAGTGGTTGAAAATTGGACCTGTAGAATTGGCTTTATTCGAGCCAGCCGCGGCGGCCACATGCCCGAAATCATATTTAAACATTAATGGCATAAAATTATCCTTCCAATAAAGCCAAATTGATGGACATTAAAACGATTTTCTTGTGTTTTATTTCAATTCGAAGTTCTATACCTCTAAAAAAACACCCTATATGTGGCTATATTAGCAACATTCCATAAGAAATTATTTTATTTTTATACTCGGACCCTGTATTTTGGAGTGTTTTTCTGTGAGAGCAATCACATCGTTGTGGCTTGACGCATAACGAAAATATTAATATTTCTTCATTTACTTCAGCCAAAATTAAATAAAAGTATCTAAATTGAAAGAAAACGTAAAATTAAAGAGTTCTCTAATTTTTTCTGCTTCTTCTTCCTTTACTATGACAAGATATACCATTAAAAAACGTGTATACTTCTCTTCTTTAAACTTTAATATTCAGTTTATTAATTTCGTATTTTTCCTAAAACTTCAAACTATTCTAAAGACCAACAAAAAATGTATTCTTGCAACCATAGAGGATGCAGACGTCCACAAAGTAGCATGTTACCATATGGCAAAATAATAGTGAAAGGGTTAATTGATGCTCATCAAAGATTGCTGAGCGCGATGAAGAAAATTAAATACATAGCAAACATTATCAAAATAATCAAGAAAAGCCCCAACGAAAGACACTTTTACAAGCGCATTAAGCAAATTGTTGCCAACTTTAGTGCGGTGGAATTCCTTTCGTTATTTTTCTATACTTATATAAGTCATGGAACTGTAAGGATCCCACCGAATTCGCTTTCAAAAACGCTGATGGTATGAAAATAATTATTTATGAACAGCTGGGAAATATTTAGTAAAATAATAAAATGTAAAATAATATTTCACATTAAGTATGCACCTTTTATTAACCCGCTAGCGCATAGCTTGACTTTATGGTCATACCAAACATGCACTAAAAAAATATTTTTTTTCTTATGCTTCATAGCAAATCGCTCAAAAAATGTTTAAAAAAAATATTTATTTATTTATTTAAGCCAAATGATACCAAATCTACAGGCTAGAAACTATAAATGAATTAACACTTAAAATTAAAAAGGCAATTTAGTTAAGAATAAAACTTAGAAACAAGTTCTTTAAACTTTTCTTTTGAAATACAAAAATCAATATCACTGAAAGACGCTAATTTATTAAATTCTAGAAGCGACCTAACAAGAGGTTGATTTAAAGCATAGTTTGTTCTATAGTTTTTTATAAAAAATTTTTGCAATCGAAAAGATTTCCGCCGCATTCGGGTTAATCAGTTCATGCTTTTCTTCCGCACAACATGATTGCAAAGTATGTGAAAAGGTTCATCGTTATTCCAGCGCAGTTTTTATTTGTGCCATTGTTCAACAAACTTTCGTGTCGAGTTTCCTCTCCTGCATATCCTGCAAACACCTGCAAGCTGCTTTCACTTTTCGAGTCACTTCCCCACCTGACCCAAACCCATTATCCGTGCTCCAGCGCATGCACTCAGTCTACTTCTCGGCGGATTATTTAAATTTCAACTACCCCTAAAATATTGAGTAATTACGACCCATTATATCTGCTTCTTCTTTCACACAGCCTGTGCTGCATTATATCCCTGAGTTATTTTGCACAATGCGGCGAGCCCGAGGACAGACTGAAAAAGGATACAACAGCACAATCAACCATTTACAAAATCAAAAGACTGGATATAAACGATAAACTTACCAAACAACAAAAGCCACAAAAGCAACAGCAAAAGCAACGAGCACAACAACAGCAGCAACAGCATAAACAGCAACCATATGCACAACAGCAGCAGCAACAACAGCAATTGCTGGAGGGAGACATGCCAGCGATGGCAGCGAAGCCGCCAAGAACGAAAAAATTAAAGAACTTGGCCAAGAATCCGCACGGGCTGAATAAGAAACTTTTAAAGTGAGTATTCCTAGCAGTGGCGGATCCAGGGGGGGGGGGGTTTTGGGGGTTGAAACCCCCCCCGAAATATGTGGATCAACTATAAAACTACATACAAATTAAAATACATTTTATAAATATTAAAGAATTACATTTTAAAACCCCCCCGAAATATTTTTCTGGATCCGCGCCTGATTCCTAGACATGTGCGGTGTGTTCTGTGCGCTGTGTGTGTGTGTGTGTCTGGCCGCATGTGTAGGCAGGTAGCTGCACAAATGCATACGCGATATATTGGGAAACGCTAATTAAAATCAGCGATTCTTGACGTGTTGGCGGCTTGAGGGGGACCACAACAACATGGTTTTCATGACTACTTGTAAAGTGAAGCAGACAAAATGCAAAAAAAAACACATGATGGAATATTCATGAAATTCGTTAAAGTGCATTTCAATTCATGTAACATACACACACACACACACTCGCATGCACACATTTATTTATTTACACAAATGCGTCGGCCGTTTTGTGGAAAATAATTTGTGATATTTCTTTAACCCATCACCGTCCGTGCCTGGTATTTTTCTTCTTCTCTTTCCTCTTCTGCGTGTCGCCGGTGATCGCGCTTGCCAGCAAGCTGGGCTTCACCAAAGTGAAGGCGCCCAACAGCCACAACCGGAAACGTTTGGCCATCGAGTCACGACGTCATGCTTCGCCCGATGATTCACACATGTTCATCATAAAACTGCCGCCAAACGTCTACTACTACAACAGCCCCAAGGCGGCCGCAGCGGCGGCGCCCGGTGGCGGCGGCGGCGCAAGTGCCAAGAATGCGCTGCTGCCACAGCCAGCGACCGAGGTGCCGAATGCTAACGGGAAAAAGGTAAACGAGATTTTATTACGCCACGCCAGCATCCAACCATAGACAAAGCCCATCGCCTCGCAACGGCCATAGCCAGTGCAGCCCGTATATAGTTTGTTCTTCCACATGGGCAGCAAAAACAAAAATATCAAATTTTAAAATGAAAAAAAGTGGCGAAAAATTGCAAAACCACACTGACTGAGTTATCGCGAAAAGCGAACTGCGCGTCGCAGTATCGTTGTCGCCGCGTGCAGGTTGTTGCGCTGTGCGCGCGCATCTCGATGGCAGATAAGCATCGCCAGTGGAGCGCACTTCTTCCAGCCAACAGCACTGTGGCCGGGGCACAGCACGCAGCATTCATCTGATGGATGAAATTTCAGTTATGTTTACCCACATTCGCTCTATGCGGCCTATGCCAAATACAACAACAAGACGCCACTCAAACCGCTGTTGTTTGCTGCTCTCAACAGCGGCAGTCGTGGCTGATGGCATGCTGTGGGACGAAATGCAGTTCGAGGAGCTTAAAACCTCAGAATTGAACAGATTATTGTAGTCAGGACAAAAAATGGGGATTCCAAAACGAATATTGTGAAACGTGAGGCTTCTACTCAATGAAGCATTTTATAGGTAAAACCTGATTGAGTGTAAAATCTGGGATTGAATTTAGAATTTTTTGAAGTAGCATTTTAATAGGCCAAACTTTGACTATAGAGTAAGTTCGGGTAATGTGATATACCTGTTTGTTTTACAGCGATTCCCGACACATTTTGGCTTAAAACACACTTTTTTTGGTCTCAAACTGTTCACTGATGCATTATTTAGTATATCTATGATTATTAACTCTTTTAGATAAACTGTTGACGAGTTTTTTAATTAAAAATCAAAATATCCAAATATTGGCGTCTGATAAAAGTGGTGGGTAATGTGATATACCATTGGCGGGTAATGTGATATACCCGAAAAATCGTTATTTAACAGACCTATTAGTTTCAAACTTGGTGAAAATACTCCAAATCAAAAATAATTAGAGACGTGTTTCTCATTTTTTGAAACATGAAACATGATTTCATGGATTTTTTTCATCTAAAACTTAACCATAACAGATTTTTGAGAATATTCCACTTCAAATAGTATAAAATAAAGTATATAAACATTTCTGTATGCAAAAAGTATTACTGTCATAAGTTTGGGTACTGAGTTGTACTATATCACATTACCCGAACTTTGGTATATCACATTACCCGAAATTGACTTTTTGCAAAAAAAAATATTATAAAAAAACAATAATAATTTTGTTGAGAAGAGCGTACCTCGCAAACTCATAATCGATATCACTGATTTACTTCTGATTAGCCTCGAACTTTGTAATAATATTTTTTTTTTACCTTTTATGCTGTCAAACTTCGTGACCAAAAACTTGTGCAAGCCTACTCAAAGCACTTCATCACACTCACTGTAAACTATTTCAGCAAACACATCCAAAATCATGCAGCACGAGTTTTTTAGCTGTTATAATGTTTTAAAAAGGTTAATTTTGAAAAAAGCCAACGCACTTGTGAAATAAGCCACTATATCACATTACCCGAACTTACTCTACCAGTCGTGTCTGGATATAGTGAACTAATTATTGCAAGGCACACAGTATTGAGGGTGTTCACTATATCAAGGTTAACATTTTTGTTCAAAAACTCGTTTTATTTGCTCAAAACACGCTTTTTGCTTTTTGCTTGAAATTGCTTTCAAAATTTTGTTCAATATTTAGAGCAAGGCGAATTCATACAGGTGATAGCGTAAGGATAGCAACAAAATTTCAATGTATTTTGTTTTTGTTTTCTGGGTTTAGATTGTCAAAATCAGCCAATCAGAACAAAGCTTACTTTTTTCATTTTTAAACTGTCACAGTTTTACACATGCATTTTGACAATCTAGACCTTTTCCAACACAAAAAAATCAAATCAGCTGATTCAACGAGGTCACCTGTATTAATTCGCCTTGATTTAGAGGCTCCATGTCAAAATTTGGGTGTTCACTATATCGAGTTGTTCACTATATAGGGTGTTTACTATACCCAGACACGACTGTATTAGGAAAGTAATTGTAATCGTAGTAATAGGCAAGTTGAGTAATGGTTGCATATAAAACTTTCAATGCGTATATTTGGCGAGAAAATAAAAGTCAAGAAATAACTTTTTCAACTTTTATTGAAAAACGTATAATCAGTATGACCTACGAAGATTACAATTAGCCACAACTAAGCATGATAGGACCTAAAAATATTCAAAAATTATAATATTTACTTACATTCTATGAGCTGCTTTGGTTGGAAGCGCCACGGGCTTTTGTAAGGAATTGCTAAGTTAGGGACGCACCATCCTTTTCTGTAATGACTTGACCCGATAAATCGACACTTCGGCTTATAAGTAATAGCTGGTGTTTTCCGTAAAACTATAATATGACTAACTTACTTAATTAACTGACCACAACAACGGCTTACGGTCTGCCGCAAAAGTACTCTCCAGAGGTAGAGCATCCTCAACTGTTCTGGATTTCGTTTCCCATAAAGTGAGTTTGTCGCCACGGTACTATGACATCAGCGACAAACTCAACAACAAACCACACTTGCCCCCCTGCGCCTCACTTCGAAGCTCGAGTTTATTTTTAAAACGCTCATATGCGCTGTCAGTCGCTGTGACTGGAATTAATGCGTCGAGCAACATGTTGCAAGGCACATTTTATATGCGAATTGCTCCGTCGCCGATCATACGCATGCACGCACACACCGGTCGAGGAGTTTAGTGTCGGGCGCTGCTCATTGGCCGCTTAGCAGCGCCGACACTGCTCCCGAGACATTGTCAGCCAGCACAGTTAGTGCGGTGCGTTTATGCTAAAACCGATTTACGAAAAAATTAAACTGCCAGCATAACTCCGCGCTGCCGCAACACACTATAGCTGTCCGTTCGTTGGTGCTTTCCACAACCAATTAAAAATGCAATTTGTAAGTTGCTGCTGCTTAATAACCGCCAATATCGTTAAGGCCGCCGGAGATCAAGTGAGGCGCGAGTGGCAACTGCGCACTTGTACATTTTCACTACTTGATAGCGATGATGGGGTGCCAATTAGTGGCCGTTTGAGATCCGCACTTGACGTTGTCGCACATACGACCGAATCAAGTACAAAGTAATATTGTTTTGTAAACACACTTTCCAACACAACACTGGGTTTTTCGTGACTTTTTAATCATATGCGATGTAAAGTTGGATGCTAGTTGCACACATAAAACTGCAAAATTGCTCGCACTTGCATGAAAAGCTATAAATTTGAGTGCAACACTATCGAGTTTTGTTCTCATTGATTGATTTTTCTTTGCATGCTTGCAACAAGGTGTCGTTTCCGTTCAACTCGAACGGCAAGCCGGGTCGCATCTACCACTGGAATTTGCCGGTCATCAAGAAGATACTCGAAGATCGGCAACGCTTTCCGCAGCTGGCCCACGCAAAGAAGGATCAGCTAATCGACATCAAGGACATACCCACCTGGGCGAAGCCATGGGAGAACGACACCGTCGAGAAGTCCTACAAGTCCAACTACAAGAAGTCGCTAAAGCTCAAGTCGCCATCGTACTACGCGCCCGCACTTGCGGTCAACAAGAACAGCTTCAACAAGTACTTCTCGGGCAACGGCAAGCCGAAGGGCTTCTACGTGATCAAGGAGAACCAGAAGAAGCCGCTGTACTACAAGAACATCATATCGTAAGAGCCGAGGACGCGGGCAGCGGAAACCCAAAAGACGGTCACTTTGCCACAACTGTGCGTGCTCGATTCACCGAAAGACGGAAGACGAAGACGAAAAACGGAAAACGTTACGAACATTTGCAAATTAGCCGCCGCAAAGTCAGAAGTGAACACGTAAACATAGAAACTAATTAGCAATTAAAGTTGTATACAGGTACGAGATAATGTCAGAACTCTCTCTCTCTGTCACACACACAAACACCCATTACATCATTTTGTACAACTTTTGCACTGCGACGACCGCTCAATCAATGTTTGCTATTTCAATGTCGGTGTAAAATGGGTACAAGCTGCAAATAACATTTACGAGCGCATAAATTTAAGTAGACACTCACACACACACACACACACACACACACGTTTTAAACATGCCAACAACAACGGCCCAACATGTGCAGCTACTTTAGGCCGCATACCAGCAGATACCGATGCGGCATATCGAATGTCGATGGATGGATCGACTGTTGCGTGCCGACAACTCTGTCAGCCACCGAGAGCTGACCCAGCTAATAATATCCAAACACACATACATACATACATACCACTCGACTAATCCTTAAGGCAGAGCTTTTGTATTGTAGTTTAAGATCAACAAAAGCCAAGAGAAAAATTGGCAACGAAAATTGCAAACATTTTGTTTAACAGTGCAGTAAATGCAAAGAGAGTTTTATTTTTATACGCGCGTATTTTGTATGGTGATTCCTTTGTTTAGTTTAGGTTTTAAGTGGACTTAAGTGAGGTTTATTGTTTTATACTCATATGACGAGCATATCTACATACATAGGCCTCTGCGTATGTATGTATGTTATATGCAAAATGAATTTTTTACATAGATTATTATCGAACATACTAGCAACGCGACTGACTACAATAATAATAAAGTGACTATAAGAAACCCTAAAGGTATAAAAATACGAATAAAAACAAAAATAAAAAATATATAAAAAACAGAAGAAATAAACGTCTTGTCACTTTGCTTGGCTCCACCTAATGCACACACACACACACACATATACAAGCAGTCGCACCTTTGTCGCCGTATGAATTGACTGGCAACTCGTGTCAACACTTCTGGAATTCATAAAAGTGAACTCCAGTCATACATGAAAAAATGAAAAAGTAAAAAAAAATGGAAAAACAGCAAAGACGCGCAAAAAATGGTCTTTAGCAAATGTGCAAGTTATTGACTTTTCAGGAATGCTCCTTGACGCAACAGCAGCCACACGCACAGACATCGATGACGGCGACAGTGGCAGCGGCAGCGGCACACACGCCAGACCGCACACACACACACACACACACACAGATCAGTACCCATTGCACTGGCTGGTGATGCGCCCAAAAATAAACTTTGCCGCGTCAATGAGGTTGAAGATGGGAATGTGAGCTGCGCAGTTGTAGGTACCCAAGCTGAGAGATTCGTCATGCCAACGCCAGGATACACATAAGCGTCCGCCAGAGGAAGCGCTTTGCTGTGTTTTGCCTTCGGCGGTTGTCTCTTATTGCAAGTTTTTATGTACTCACAAGTTTACACAAATCAAAATCTTTTTCAAAGAATTTCGCCGATTTCTTGCTGCTTCCCTCACTTTCGTTTGTAGTTGCTGTTTTGTGTGCACCCAAAAGTTGAAATATAGTAAGTGATGGAATTTTGAGTTTGGCTGATGAGGTGAGGCCGTCCATGGAAGCAGATATAAAGAAGAATAACCAACAACATTTGGAAGTTTGTGGGTTTTGTTGACAACTGAAGTATACTGCACACCCCACTTGAAACTGCAGAAAGTTCAGTCAAGCCACACAATGATGTTGTTAGTTCATTTATGCAGTTTTAAGAGATGTGAAGATGCGATATTTTAGGTGGTAGTGAAAAGTTTTATGAAGTAACTAAATTATGCTGTTTAATTAAATTTTGATCATGGCGTACACTGCAGTTTTTGCTTTTCCAACATGTATGAGAGAAGAAGCATGACGCGATAAATCTTCAAAGTGACACAAGTAACAGCCAAAGTTGAACATAATAGATTTGGTTTTTTGATTATGGCACTGAATGGATTCAAGAAAATAACTTAAAAAAAAGGCTATTAATTCACTATCGAGACAAGTCCTTGAATTAAACTATTATTTAAACTAATAGTTATTAACTATTAGTTGTTAACTATTATTATTTTGAATAAAACTATTATTTAAATAAAACTACCAATAAAAACTATGACTATAAAACTATTATTTAGTTCATTATGTTCTAGTTTGCAAGTTGTATCTTTCAATTTGTAGATTTGAAGACATTGCTTTATGTAGTGAAAAATAGATACTGTAGCTAATTTTGTAGCTAATTTTTTTGAACTGATAGTCAGGCAGTGCTAAGATTTGACACTTAACCCCCTTGCCACTTCCAAACTACTCGTAGTTCTGTAATGTAAGTCCGACTGCTGTTGACATGAATGCCGGGACATATGGGCCACTGATAACATGGGGCCAGTTTTATCAACTCGGAAACATTATTTCTCATACTTCTGGAACCACAGAAGCCAATATTCGCGATTGGAGAGAGAAAGAGACCAGGCGAATAAAGTCTATAACGCCTGCTATGTGCGAAACGACATCTGCAGCAGGTTTCTTAAATCATTCAATGGAAGGGACTGTAGACTTATGTTAGGATTTAGGACAAGATATAAGGAACAGTGCCGTGGAGAGTACAATGTGACGTATGTGTTTGCTCCGTAAAGCTGGTTCAAGATTTTTAGCACTTGAAATCTACTTAGATTTTTTCAAGGATCAGATAGATTCAATAACAATAAACAACAACATATTTAGTTCATACTTTTACAATGCACACTCTGCATTTGTTGGTACTGACAATTTATAATCGAAGTATTGATCTCTTTCAAGTCATTCAAATAATTTTTAAGCTTCTCTAATTTTCAACATTTTGGCAACACAAAGTGCCATCATTTGGTTCATATGGGATGCTTAACCCTCTACTGCCCCATACGGCCTTAAGGCAGAGTCCACCAAAACCTAGAAAAGTCCGCATAAGTTTTAATTTTTTAAAATGAAATTTTTAGGGCATGTTATCAGAGACTAAAAAAAATTATTATCCATATTTTTGGGAATGAAAAAATTGCCCTAAATTAAGAAATTTCTAAAATTATTGTTTAATAATAATTATGCGCAATAAGAAATTGTTTACGTCGCCTATAACTATTATCATGTAATAAATATTTTTGAGTTGCATAATAACTCTTATAAGTAACAAGTAAATTTTTTTCGTTGTCGATAATTATTATTTTGGAATTTTTGTTTTTTACATTGTTTCATAACTTTTATTTATGACTTTTTTAATTTACGTTACCGATAACTATTATTTTGATAATTTTTTTTTTACGTTGCTTCATAACTTTTATTTTATGATTTTTTTTCCTTTACGTTGCCGATAACTATTATTTTGAAAACAACATTTTTTACGTTGAATTACTACATTTTAGATATGAATTAATTTTTAATTGTTTTAAATTGACAAACGCAAATTAACTGCAGAAACCTTATTTCCACCACCAACTAAACAATTAAAAATCAATTCATGCTCAAAATGTGGTAAGGCAACGTAAATAAAAAAATTTCTTTCATAAAAGTTATGAGGCAACGTAAAAAAAATTGTCTTTCAAATAATAGTTATCGGTAACGTAAATTAAAAAAAAAATCATAAATAAAAGTTATGAAGCAACGTAAAAACAATGTTCTCAAAATAATAGTTATCGGTAACGTAAATAAAAAAGTCATAAATAAAAGTTATGATGCAACGTAAACAAAAAAAATCCCAAAATAATAACTATCCAGAATGAAAAAAAAATTTATTTCTCATAACAGTTATTATGCAACGTAAAAATTAATTCTCGCAAATAATAATTATAATCAACAAATAAAATTTATGTTGCATTGTAATAGTTACATTGCAATTAATTTCTTAAAAAACTTATAATAGTTAAGTCCCTGAAATTAAGTTATTTCTTTAATGTAGTACGGCTGTAAGCGTCACATGTTTCCCATTATTATCAGTTGAAATTTGAACTTCGTGGAAATTAGTAGAAATAATTTTTTCGTGAAAAGTAAAGAAAAGAAAAAAATATTAAAAATACTTTTCGTTAAATGATTAAAACAAGAAAATTATCAGTGAGTTCATTGTAATGTAATTTATAGATTTGAAGTGTTTTATAGTGAAAAAAAAGGATTTACAGTTAGTTTTTGGCTTGAGAAAGCAGACGCTAACGTATACTTGTATGTGGTTTCTTTAAAGAGGAGTTTGGGACAGGAAATGAAAAACTGACTATGCCAAGTTACTATAAATGACCTCTTGTTTCACGTCTATATCAACATTTGGATGGGTTTCGGCAAAAATGTTTTTTTTTTTTGTCGCACGGTGTAATAAATGTAAAGTTGGTGTTTTCGCTCACTGCTTCATAACTTTGTAATTTTTCTTTCGATTCTATTGATGTTAGGCTTAATATTTGCTCAAATAATATATATTTCATCTTAGATTTCAAAACTAGAGCAGATAATTTATTTTATCCATAAAAAAATCATTCGAAAATTTATGATTTTTGAAAATGGTCGAAAAATTCACTTTCTTACAACTTTCACCCTCAGTAACTTCCCCAAATCTCGTCTGATTTGGACAATCTATATATTGCTTGATAGACTAAGGTATTATCTTCTGACCGCCAGCTTGTGTTAGTCGGATGATTCGTTTACGAGATATGTGCTCATAACTGAAAAAACAGAGGAAAAACTCGTTTTTCGTAGATTTTTGGAAACCGCTTCATAAAATATTTTTTTGATTTTCAGTTTCGTATTCAGCGATGCAAACTTAGTCTAGAAAACACTTTTTTTTAGGTTAATTTTTCATGTCGAGTAGTGTAATCAATGAAACGTGAAACTGTTCATCAGCTTATGTGCCCAGTACGGCCTCAAGGGGCACAACTAGTTTGACCGCCTGAAAAAAGGAGATTTTTGTGAATTTTGAATTTTGTGAAGTATTGCATCGAATGTTTTAAAATTTTGCAGATATATTTATGCATAAATAATGAATGCAAAGTAATTTTTTCAAATTGAAATATTCGATTTTCAGCAAGTTATCCACCATCTCCTGAGTCATCAAAAAAAAACGTTCTCCCACTGCTGCAGTGATTGTAGCCTTCGCAGTGCCTGAAATCAAAAAAACCAAAAATTTTACTTAACTAGGTTATATTTCCTATACAATGACCCTCGGTTGTAAAAAAAAAAGAAAATGCAACAAAATGGCGGTTTTTTGAAAAAAAAATTAAAATTTTGCTGAAAAATCTGATGGTTTCTGGCCTGGCATAATTATACTTTTCATCCTATCATTAAACTGGAGAGTCATTGTATGGAAAAACAAATACACAATAAGCTAAAAAAAGACCCAAGTCGATCGGATGATTTGTTATCAAGTTACAGCTGCAGCAAATTTGTATGTAGTTTTGAGAAAAAACGCGTTTAACAATAACTCAGGTACGGCCGTCAAGTAACGCGCCATTCTAAATAATGAGAAGCTGCTATGTAGAAGGCTGTAACTCAGAAAGTTACAGAGTTACAGTTAAGATTTTCACTTAAGATTTTAATATGTTATTTTTAAAGGTATAAATTATCGAAAAATGCAAAAACAAAAAAAACGAAATTTTCAAAATTTCAAACTAAGGCACGCAAATTTATATAGGTTTCACGCCCACACAGAAGCAAATTTTTTTTTTTTTAATTTTGCCTTCTTATATGATTTTAAACCTACATGATGAACAATTTTTCGACTTCAAAAAAAATTGGGGCAGTAGAGGGTTAAGGGGCGGCCTACCTTACTTAACTTAGCCCCTTTGATTTTTCGCATCTAAATTCGAATTCTTTCTAACAAATAAATTATTTCACTAATTCGGTAAAATGGGTGAACAAAAAGTCAAAAAGCATGATAACAATGAGCCACATATCTCATGAAATGTACAAATTAATTTCGTTATATTTAGTTTAGAGCACTTAAGAGGTACTTGAACTTTTCTTAGAATATGACGTACAACCACAGGCGACACGTTTATTAAATTGAAAACGTAATTTCATGCCACTGAAAATCGTTCGACATCACAAATGGTGTAATTTCCGCCAGTCCGTCACCGCTCAGCTGCCTAACAAGCGTGGCGCAATTACACCGCTCGAAACCTTAGGAAATTGTCCCGCAAGTGTCTGTTCATATGGGTTAACGTCTGTTACTTGTGCTGTCAAGCAGAGATGGCCAAGTGAAAACTGGTGTGCAAACACAACTGCACACAGCCGACGATTTGTGGTTCGCTTTTTACTTTTCCTAATGACTTTTTATTAGCATTTTAAAATTCATTAAGTCGGCAGCGGCCAGCAGCCGCTCATCTGCAAAGTGGTTTTGGTGGTTTCCGACCGAGAGACGCACACGCGTGCCGCCAGTGCGCTGACTTATGACCGCGCGCGCTATACACGAAAAGATTTGCCAAACCCAAACCCACGTTCGGATTGTTTTCTGGCTGCTTTGCCTCTGGCGCCAGAACATTGGAGAGCAGCCGTGCGTTTCGGCTGCATAAATTCGCGTTTTTACTTTCGTGCATTGAACTTTAGCGCACAATTTAATCTCCGAGCCACCCATTGGACCAGGCAAGAAATTATAAATAATTGTCACAATATTAAGTCGGCGACATTAATCATTGCGCAGGAGTTGCGACAACGTTTCGGTGACATGGTAAATGACGGTCCACGGTCGTAGCATAAATGTTGGAGACTTTCGCAAAGTGTCTACTTTTATGCAAATGTGAGCAGGGCCACAACACTTATTGATACCAAGTCGCAGGCCGCATTAGTTACCAATAAACGCGCTTAGCCAAAACAGGGTTATGGTTGTTTTTGTTTTCTTCACAGCATCGGTTCGAAAACCTGTTTAAGATCGTGGGATAAAAATATTTTAAATTTTAAATAAATGAAGCTAGTAAGAATTGATTGTCAATGCGATGCCAATAAAAGTTTTTATTTGCAAAATCTTCAAATTCTATTTTTCAAGAGAATTGACCTAAATATTTGATTAAATTAAAGTTTGATGAATATGACATTTCAAGTTGGAGTTCCAACTTGATATTTGCTTGGTATTTTTCCATAATTAGGCAAGTAGCTCCATAAACAAAAAATAACAAATATAATTACCCGAACCCGGTAACAGCTGTGAAAAACTTTTCGCCACATGAAATTTATGCATTAATTTTAGATAAGACTTGCATTTAGATTCATCAAACAATGCTTAACATATTACGGTTTTTTTGATGCAGATAATAAAATTTCGACGGTGAGTTTGGTAAGTCGATGGAGGTCGCAGTACATTATCCCCATCAATAATAATTGGTAAGTGTAATTGTATGACTTTTTGCCCGCCATTAGCTAATTGAGAGAGCACTTTGTACCATGTCCTGATAAAAATGAGATCACCATTAATTATAACATATAACCATAATTACAATGTTAAATACATAAACAATCAACTTCACATACTTAGTATCACATTATCACATTCTTACGTCATCAAATTATTAAAAAAAATTAATTAATTTTTTGTGTAAATAAAAGCAGAGAAAGATCATAACAATAAAGTCGTTTGTAATTGCAATAACTCGTTAACTTCTCGTCGCGCAACTATACCTAACAACACTTGGCCAGTTCAGCGGCAATTCAACATCAACTTCAGCACCTCATCCCTTCCCATCACTCGTTTTCCCATTCGGATTTCACTTGGCTTTGTTTTATTTATTATTTCTGTCGCATTTAAATGAAAGTCATTTGCAATTTATTCGACTTTCGGCATAATCACCACGACAAATTGATCGCTTTTTAACGCATTTGTGTATTGCCGTGAAGTGCTCGCACGCCAATGTCTGGCGGCTTGAAGCGGCAACAACTTCATAACAATGGTCGGAAGGTGTGAGGGCGCATGCCGTACCCATGTTTTGCAGTCCTCGAAGACGGACGGTGTCGACGTTACGTTCTTGCCTCAATGTCTGCGTAACGCAGCGACACGGCCATTGTTGAGATTTACTAATGCGAGCGCAGGGCATTTTAATGCGCTGTCGCACCTGCGCATTTTTTATTTCGCGCAGCTCATTTCTATACGTTGGCCATTGTGCAGGTTTACTTGACTCTAGCTGGCGAGTTGGCTGCGCATGCGCTAATGTTTGTTTATTTGTTCAATTCTGGTCGTTGTTGTTGCTGTTGTGCGCTTCGTGGTAATTGCGTGCAGCGTTTAGATTTAGAGTGGGAACAGCAATCAACAGTGGAGTCTCAAGCATAATACTTGACTCGTACGCTTATGTCCAGGTAATTTGAAAATGTTTTGCGAATTCATCGCAGGAGAAAATTGAATAAGTTATGTGCTTTTGAAGTTGGATGTGTTGTTGTATTTTGCTTATAGGCCCATAGGAGGCGCCACGACATGCAGTACGCGCATGCAATGCATGTCCCGTAGTCGGTGCAGCAAATTAAGTTGGACAAGATTTACGACACAAATAGCGTAGAAATTACTCCCGCTGTCAGATACAAACTGTTTTTGCATGTACCGGTGATTTTTATGTATTTGAAATGGATTGATTTAGTAGTTGAAAAAGAAAATTGGGAGGACAATTTGATGGTTATGAGGTGAGCTTCCTGATTGCTTGACAATTCTACTCCACTTCTGCTGTGATGCCAAACTTTGTTAACATTTTCGAGCTCCACATTGATTTTTGACTCTAACCGCTCGATCCAAACTTTCAGATTAGAATATTTTACTTAGAAGATTAATGTAATCTAACGAAAATCTGCGAAAATAGGTCTGGTGATAAATGAGGGCAAGACGAAGTATGTTTATGCTACATACACGAAGTCCCACGCAGCGGCTATGGTCTCACTTTGAGGCCGACAAGTACACCAGTGACTACGTGACGCGCAACTCGGAGGAGAAATGATTTTCAGACCATTTTTTGCTTTTTCCAATCGTCCGATAGTGTACGGGTTTTTTTACCCAAACACTCGCACAGCACCGGTTACCAGTCAATTGTTTGCATCTTAAAGTGCTAACTTTTCTTATTCGCTGTAAATATAGCATTGCAAATCAACTTGTTTTACTGGTCTAAGTAATTTTGATTGTAACGTAGTCATTGAAGTACACTTTTGAGGTTGTCAAGAAATTCGTCTACCTCGACACCGCCGTAAACAGCAGTAAGCAGCGAAAGAAATAAAGCGAAGAATTTTTACTCTTGTCCAAAGATGCTACTACGGTCTCGGTAGGCAATTGAGTAGCAGAGACCTCTTTCGACCATCAATACTTGCTCTACTATATCTATCGATATAGTAATCTAATCTACTCTACTACTCTATAGAACGCTTATTCTGTCCGGGCTCCTTTATGGCACAGAAGTATGGACATTAAGGCGAAACGACATAGGGGCCCTTGGGGTGTTCGAGAAGAAGCTACTTCGCAAAATTGTCGGTCGTATTCGTATTGGCGACGACTATTGAATATGAACGAATATGAACATCCATGTCTCCCGTATGGACGATGAACCTCCGGCGAACGGTAGTTGAAGGTCGGTGGATAATTAGTGCACAACTTAGTGCTACGCTTTTGTTAGCCTTGAATTGTTAACAGTAGTCATTTAAAAAGTACGCTTCGTTGCCGGTCGTTTCAAGTCCAATGCAACCCCGTAAACAGCTGTTTTCTGTTTAGAAAGATGCCGAAACGGCCAGTGTTGTTGCAACGCCAGCAATTCGCAAAGAAAGTCCAACTGCACATAGTTTACATGCATCTAGAATAAATTTCAAATCAGATTGCCTTCAATATACTATATTCCCATCGCTGAGTTCATTGGTCTCTTTCAAATCGGGAAAAAGTTGTTATCAAGTCGTAAGCTTAACATTCAATCCAGCCTCGTGTAGAAATAATAGAGTGTAACTATTTCGCTTTCAGTGCATATTCTCCGAGTATTTTACATAATTCCGCTTGAAATTGTAACGGCCACTTGCATCGTTTGCCGTTATTATGCGTCAGCTCGTTTGGCATTTTGTATAGTGTGAACGGTATCAGAAAACAATTTCCAACCTATTTGTCTACATGCCGGCAAATTCACGACGCAATTCGAGCGGCAAAAAGGAGCAAAATGGCAGCGGCCCGCGCAGATGCTGTCGAGACGGAGAGAAGCACCGAAATTGACAACGCGCCCCTCGACGAGCACAGCAGCAGTGCGCTGCCGCTGCAACTGCGTGAAATCGTGTTGAACGCGCGCCGGCCGCTGGTGCTGCGCAAGTTTCAGCCACCGTGGCGCTGCTTCGATTACTCGCTGGAGGACTGGTGCCGGAAATTCGATGCGGCTACTAATACGACGACTATGTTCGAGCTAATGGCGTGCGACGACGGCAACAAGTCGCCGCACTGGGAGCGCAAACGTGAGCCCCTCAAGATGACCGCGATGCAGTTTTTGCAGGAGCAGAGCGTTGAAAAGGAGTACTGGATCGGACTGAACTATAAGCGAGCACCGGAGTTGCCGCCAACATGCCGCAAAAGCGTGGACTTTTGCTGCTTCGGTTTTGGAGGCGTGTCCGAAGACTGTAACTACTGGCTGAACGCGAAGAAGGCGAACACGCCCTGCCACTACGACACCTACGGTTGCAATGTGGTTGTGCAGGTGTACGGCAGGTGAGAAGATGCTTGCGTGTATTTTTAAGGCAATTAAAAAAATGTTTTCACAGAAAGTCGTGGCTGCTCTTTCCACCGGAAACACCACTGACTACCACACGAATTCCGTACGAAGAGTCTAGCGTATATTGTCTAGAGAACTTCTATGCGCCAAATCCCAGGGAATTAGCACAGCTCCAGAGCATGCAAGAGTGGGCGCATCGGTGCATACTGGAGCCGGGCGATGTGCTGATCGTGCCGCGGCATTGGTGGCACTACGTCGAGTCGATGGATATCTCGCTGAGCGTGAACTATTGGGTGCCGCTGGAATCGGATGTGGACGCACAGGTAGAGGAATGCATAGTCAAGTTTATAATTGAGAGCTTTGTAAAAGGCGAACGGCGTGACGTGCTCAAATATGTACTCAATCCCAATCAAGTAAGGAAAATTCGATTATAATTGGAAAGATTTACATTTTCGGCATTATTATATAAAATATTAAAAACTCAAAATTCGTTCATAAACCACAGATAGAGCAAATTACCGACGAATCGGAGCTTTTCAGCATTTTGAAATTCCTATACACCAACGCTACCTCAGAGCAACCTGATTCCAAGTTTAAAAAATTGAAGAAATACCGACACTCCTATCAGTATTTGGATGAAAGGCAGCTAGAGGATTTGCTGAGACAGCTGCCGGAGAATTGCGTCAGCGCGGTCTCGCGCCTTCCAGCCGATGAGTTCCGAGCGCTGCTGGTTGAGAACTCTCGTCGGCTGTACTCGCTGTCCACCGAAACGGAACTTCCACCATTTAGCGGTATAAAGCGCGCTCTGATCAACAGCATCTGCAGTCCGCAAGTAGTAAAGTGCATCAAGGAAGAGTTTTTCAGGCGCTACGGAAATGAGTTTTTTGCGAATTGAAGTTTGCCTGTTTATTCGACCAAGACTGTACTTGAATTTTGTAATTTTTTTGAGCCGATGTTATACAAAAGTTATTATTGCTATAAACTTTTTGCCACACAACTTTCAATTTTAAGGAAAAACGAACATTTATAAATTTTGCGTGTAAATCACTACCGTTTAATAATTGCATAACTTCATTTTTATATAATTGGAATTACATGTTTGAGGATATTTTATTTAGATTACGCCTGCAGTAATGCGCCCGGACTGGTAATAAGCCCAGCTATAATACAATTGATACATTATCTTCGCATATTCAAATTCATAAAATGCGTTCTCAAAGAAACACGAAACAAAATAATAATGCGCGAAACAAGACAGCAAATTAATAAGATTCCATACGAGAAAATGTTATTTAAAAGTAATTTTAGAAAGCGGTGTTATCAACGGCACATTGCGTGCTATTTACCAGCCTGGTGGCTTCTGGTTGGGGTAGCCACCTTGTTGATTCGCGAAACTGCCCGGGTAGGTGCCGTAGTGGCCGGGCTGCGGACCCTGGGGGAAGCCACTATACTGATACGGATCTGAAAATGCAAGCCAAACAGAATTATACCATTTGCATTTGCTAAAGAAGCAGCTGAAACTTACTTCCTGGATATGGTAACGTGGCATACGGATTAAAGCCCTGCGGCATAGGTGGCGGAACGTACGTGGGGTACGGAGCACCTGGCGTAGCACCGTATGGCATGGGCATACCCTGCATTTGCTGTGGATAAGGTATATTGCCAGTGGATGCCATGGGTGCTATAGGCACGGACGGAGTTGAAGCCGAAGAGCTAAGATTATCTGCAATAGTACATAAATGAGTACGAATTCAAGAGAAACAAGCAAATTGCTGCATTAATTACCGCTTCCACTACCCGATGTCGAGGCGTAGTGTGAGGGCAGCGTCGGTGTCGGACCCGGCGCCTGACGACTTGACTCTGTGGTCAAATCCTTTAGCAGCTCCTCCTTTTCTGTTTTGCGCGCGAAGCAGAAATCGGAAATTTTATTCTGAAATACGACCAGCAGCTCAGTGAGGTCGTTGTAGAATTTGGTGCCCTCCTTTAAATTGCCCAGCAATTCAATAAAGCTGTCGTAGGCAGTGGCCAGTTCCTGATACAGCTTGTCGCGCGAAGTGCCACATGTGCCAGTCTCCGCAATGAATTCCGAGTGGCCTTGCTGTATGTCAGCTATGAGCGTCTGCTGGCGCTCGACACTTTCCCTTACTTGCTCTTGTAGTGGATTGAGCACCTGACCAATGCGCGAGAGGGAGATAGCTGGCTCGTCTATGGCGCCGTCCTTCTGAAGTGCCTGCAAAAATTCGTCCTTCATGTTGAAAGTGGCGGACTTGAGCTCCGACTCGATTGCATCGCGCTCCGCTTTTATGGTCTCCACAGCCTCCATGAGCGCCTTTAGCTTCTGCACACTGGAGCAGTTGGGATCGACGTTACCACCAGCTGAAGGTATAGCCTGGTGTATTTGTTCGGGTGGCAGCGAAAGCAACTCAATGCCCTGCAGTGGACAATTCGAAATAAGAAATAAGCGAAAAAGAGAAAGTTAAAAATTGATTGGATGATGTTGTTATGCGACTCGTTATTTCTACCTTCTGATTGGCTTCGAATTTCTGTCGCACAACCTTATCAGCCTCGATGGCGTTCGTGATGACCTCGCGATACTTTTTCGAATTGGTACGGAACATTTCGGTTAGCTTCTCCGATGAAATTCTGCTCCAGCGTTCCTTGAATTGTGACCGCAGCTGGTTATCCGAATCGCGTTCCTCGTCCAGCATTCGCTCTGTCTCGTCTAATATCTCACGATTGCGCTTCAGCAGCTCGGGCAGTTCCTTCAGATAGCCGTTGACCGCCTCGACGCCGCCCTTGGCACGAACATCGTTGGCTTTTTCGCGAAGCGATGGCGGCAGACCAGTGCCGGCATCCGTTGTCTCCACCGCAGCGGGCAAATTTAGACCGACCAAGACTCCGTTTAGGGACTGTGTAGCTTCCCGCAACTTCATAATTTCAGCGTTAACGATTTCGTTCTTTCGCATATCAGAAGCGGTGAGTGCACGGTGCAGTTCCACTGGTACCAAATCGGCGAATATGTCCTTGAAGTTGCTGGACATTGGTGCGGCCAACGGCAACGGTTTGGCCAACTGCGCCTTGCCGAGTGAAGCCAACGAGCTTAACTCGGGTATAATTTCATTGTAAATGAACTCATTGTCCTTGGTAGATTCGGCCAAGTTGCGTTTTGCGCGGCTGAAATACTCGTCCAAATAGGTCGAGTTGCCAGAGCGCGTCTGAGCTGCCTTGAACAAGTCAACGGCAGAGCGTAGGCGTGCTATTTCCTCACCGATTTTCTTCGCCGCGCGACAAGCCAAACTCTGGTAAAGTTGCGTCAACGCATGGAAGCCGGCCTGCTTGCCGGCAATGGTCGGGATCCACTCTTTCTCCCACAGGCTGCGCACCGCCTCTTTCTGCATGGCGCGCAAGACATCAGCGTAGAATTCCTCGCACTGACAACAGAGCTTGGCGATGATTTGATCTTTCATGTTGTCTGCATGAGTGTGTCAACGATAAGGAAATTGGAGTAAATTCAATTTTAAACACTGCTTAGTATTTTAATGGTTTGACAAATTTCAAAACTGACCTTTAATCGCTTTGAGTATGAAAACCTCCTGCGCCTGCGCCACCATCAACGCCTGCAAGCAAGTCAGCGTATCCTGACTCAGATCAGGCGTGGGCTCCGACGGTATTGCGGCCGGGGTGGCGCCCTTCAAGTATTGGAAAATACCGGCGCTCTGCTGCAGCAGCTTCAACGCTATCTTCAGACCCTCGTCGTTGTCCAACGGTTGCGCAGCAGCCACAGTGCTCTGCAGTGCAGCTATGTTGAACAGCACACAGACCTTTTCGTACAGCAGCGATGTGTGAGCTGCAAATTCAGAAAACAATTCAAGATTACATTGCTGCGTCGTAAGCAATAAATTAAAACAACACTTACTCAGACTGATTCTGCTTCCGAAGATGGAGCCCTTATCAAAGGCATCTTTCCACTTGAAGGGTATCTGCAGTTCGTTGACTGGGATCTTGGTCTCCAGTGCGCATATTTGATCATAATAGCTGCGAACACATAGAAAAGAAAGCCGATAAACCATTAGCAATGCAGCAAACGGTTGAATAAACACAGAGCAAGGCGAAAAGAATAATTAACGAGATTATTTAATCGGTGACAGCGGCGAACGACGACGTCATGCGTTCGCCTCAGTTGATGCTGGCGTTGATGATAGTGCTTTTTGCGGGTATGACTCACTTTCTGTTGTGGCCACTTAGTAACCCCGCGCAGTACGCACCGCCCTTCAACAACACTTCAGCGGAATGCCAACAAAGAGCCAAACTTACTTGTAAACTACTTCCAACGATGATTCGTACTTCTCGAAGAACTTCCAGATGGCGGTGTTGCGCTGCTTGGCAAACTCATTCACGGCCTCGGCAAAAACGGCCTTCTCATCGGGACTGGCGCCGCTGTACGTGCTCTGGATGAGATTGTTCAGCGGTTTGTCGATCTCTACCTCGGAAGGCTTCTTCGGGGGCACGGCAATAATACGCGACATTCTCACTGGAGTCGGTTGGGCAGCTCTGACAGTTGACTCGAACTAAGCTCACAAATTCGACGCAATAAAACTTTTGCACCAATTTCCTGTTCGCTTCGTGAAGATATTTTTCAGACACCTTTTGCTCTTCACTGCCGATGACGAACTTGCCCAGTGTCTACTTTTGCTGTCCGCTATTAGCCAATTTGCTTCGCATTCTTATACATTCTGCTTTATTTTGATTTGGGTCTATGCAGGGTTGTAATCAAGTGTATGAAACGTTCGCATAACGGCGCCAAAGTGCGAAGGCGGCTTGGAGACAAAAGGATCGGTTGAAATTTTTAAGTGACAGGTGATAGATATTTCGAAGGTATAAAAGGATAAGAGTAAACAAATTCATTGGCAGTTCTGTCTGCAAAGTGCACCTCGAAATTTTCAAATGGAACCATCTATGGGGAATGAAATGGAAATTAAAGCCTTTATTACTGATCGTAATACCCCATGGATGCTGTACAGCCGGCGCTTTTGTTACCAGAGGTGTTCACTAGGTAGGTAGGTGGTGGTGGCAGCTCTCAAATGAGAGCTCACTTAGGCCAAGCTAGGCCCATTGTGGTACCACAGGATCTCTAACCCCTTTTTATGTTGTTATTATGTCTCAAACCAGCCCGAACAGGTGATGAAGCGTATTAGGCCCTTGGCGTCAACCTCCGATAAGTCCGCGAGGTTGGCTGTATGGTAAAAGGTATTCACTAAGTACCCATATATGTCTAGTTCTCGTGGTCCCGAACACAATACAACTATTTGCCTCACATTCAGAGCCTGAGCTATCCATGAGACATTAGGATTATCGAAAATTATAATCTATTAACAAATCTCTCATCCTGCCGAAAACTCGTAATCGTCCTTATTTTCAGTTTCTTGTGACTTATTGCTTATCTTACTCGAACTTCTTATTTGATTATCTTATACCTGTTAGTTAAGTATCTCCTTTCATTCAAGCATGCATATTTGGGAAGATCTCTACACCTTTTCAAGTTCGATTTCAGAAACCGTAAAAGCAATTTCAGAAAGCGTAAATTCAATTTCAGAAATATAAATTCAATTTCAGAAACCGTAAATTCAATTTCAGAAAACGTAAAAGCAATTTACGCTTTCTGAAATCGAACTTGAAAAGGTGTAGTAACGAAGAAAATCCAATTAACTGAATCTGATCGGTTGACTGTTCTCATTGAAATGCACCAAATGCATGTTGGAATCCCATTCACTTCTCTTTCTTCGATATTGGTTTCAGGAAATGCGATGTTTCGCGGTTATATCCCGCTTTTTATCCGAGGCTTTCAGCGTCGCCAATCACATGTATGTATGTATGTATGTAAGCTCATGCAGCAAATACTCAATTCAATGTTGATTTCGACTTTTATTGGGATTATATAGTTTACACAATCTTTAAAATGTTAAATTACAAAAAAGTAAAAAATGATACTCAATAAATAAAAGGAAAATGAAACGGTAAATAAAAGGAATATGTGAATGTAAATTGCTAAATGTTGATCTTTTTCATCTTCCAGTATTCATAGTTCATCGTCAAAAGGTATCTAATTGTAATTCATTGCTAGTTATAAACTTTTGATACAAGTTCAGTATTTAAAAGCAAATGCGGTTTTAGTATCGCATATGCATGCACGGTTAGTGCGTTCTTTATCGATTTAAATGTATATATGTATAGCTATGTAGGTATTGGGATAAGTGTGTACGCGTTGCATTTCAGTGCGATTTAAATATACGACAATTATTCCTACTACTCGGTTTTCGAAAACAAAATAATTGAATCCAGAGTAAACGTTAATTTAGTTCAAATGGCGCTTCTAAACCAAAGCGAGGAGATTAAGATCTCAGACTTAACTATCTCGTTGCAGAGGGGAAATGAGAACACATCTGTGCACGTAGGTCTATCGTTTGTTCTTTCAATGTAAACAACCGGGTGCTGAGGGGAGAGAGTGGCAGCCGCCTAGTGCGCTGCGTGCTACTTAAACATTTCTGTATGACTTGCGATGATCTGTATATCTCATAATCTTTTGCCATGGAACGGCCGGTAGAATGCCCCTCATTCCTGTACCGCAACTGGCGTGTTGTTGTTGCTGCTCTCGACTGCTGCACCATCAACGCTTCCACTGCTCACCTTGTCGGCGCTGCTAGTAGTGGGCACGTTGTTGGACGCGGCGTCGTCTGCTTGAGTGGCAGGTGCAGTGCTGCTGCTCAGCTCAGCAGTGCTGACGGAGGCGTTGTTTTCGGCACCGCTCGACGGCGAGGAACTCTTACGCGCTTGCGAGCTAGCGGTCTGCTGCAGTACTGGGCGCTGCACAAACATATTGTCAATAATGTGGTCTATGTTTTCGGCGCTGCCAATTGGGGCGGCCGGCTGCGACGTCGCATTGGCGCCGCCAGTCTTCGTCTCATCTTTGCTTTCGGCTGCGCGTTGCTTGTTCTTCTCCGAGGGCGGCAGTATGGGGATGGCGTTGGTCGGACGTCGTTGCGGTAGCACCACCGGGCGCGTGGTCGTTTGAGCCGGCGGCACGAAGTATGTGGTGCCTCCTACTGTATTGTAGTTCTGGTAATTCGAAAAGTTGGAGTTGGGCGGCGGAGCGCCTGCTGCTGCTGCTGCAGCAGTTGCGGTCGGTGGCACTGCTGTAGCCGGCCCGTAGGCGGGCGGCGCAGCGCCGGGCACCGCCTGTTGTGTAGGCGGTGGTGCAGTCGCGTACGCCAGCGGAGCGACTGATGGCGCCGGCTGTGTGGCGGGCATATAATTGGGTGGAGGCTGCTGCGCGTACTGGGCGGGCGGCTGAGCCTGCGCGTTGGCAGCCGCCGTGGCGGTGTAAGCATCTGGAGCAGCGGCCACGTAATAGGCCGTGGGTGCCGCTGCAGCGCCAGTAGCACCTGCATACGGCTGTGGTTGCGGCTGGGTGCCTGCGGGAACTGTGGCGTATGTCGGCTGCTTGGGCTGACCGGGCGGCTGGTTCGTCTGCAGTACCTGCATCTCCTGGTGATAAAGCTGCATCAAGTTGGCTTGTATCATATGCGGTTCCGGTAGCATGATGGGTGCCTGCGGCGGATGTTGCTGCTGCAGCTGCATCTGCTGCAGTTGTTCGGCTAGGTGCTGCGCCTCATGCTGTGAGCGGCGTAAGCTCGAGTATCGTTTCGGCGGGCCGCGCTGTTCCATCTGGGTCGTGGGCAGCTGTTGTTGCGGCTGTGCTGGCGACAATATCATGTTGGTCTGTTGCTGTTGCTGCTGCTGGTTCACCATCTGATTCTGTGTGGCTAAAGCGTGCATCTGCACGCTGCCTACGTGGCTGGGATCGTTGCGGTTCTGCACCTGCTGCAGGCGCTGCGAGAGATTCGAACCGGACGCCGCGTTTTTCGATTGCGCGGGCTGCCGCATGGACATGGGCTGTTGCTGTTGTGACGGTTGCAACTGCTGGTACGGCGAGTGCTCGTGCTGTTTGTTATTGCTTTGATTGTTGTTGTATGCGTCGTGCTGCTGTGGCTGGGCCTGCGCCTGCTGCCGCGAGTGTGTTTGTGTTTTGTTGCCGACACCGCCACCTGATCGCTGCGGCTGTTGGTCATTGGGTATGGAGTTGTGAGAATGCTGTTGGCGATTGGACTGACGCTCGTACTGGGCGTCATTGCGACTGTTATGCACGTTGTTTTGCGAAGTGGACGGCTGCTGCGACTGGCCGTTGCGCTGCTTCTGCTTGAATTCCATGGCCGCTTGGCGACCTACCTGCGCATTGGGTCGCCCATAGTTGGTTTTACTCTTCTGGTTGTTGCTACCGCTCGCCTTGCCATCACGTCGCTCTTCTTGATTGCCAGAACGTACACTGCCCTCGCTGGCCAATTTCTCGCTTGCAGCACGCCGCTCCATGTGATTCTCTTTCTCCTCGCGAGTGCTGCGCACTCTGCGGGTCTTGGTGTTGCGCTCATTCAGTGCTGGAAAATCTGAAGGCCGCGGTGGCTTGCGATCCTTATTGCTCGCCTTCAGGTAGGCATTCTCATCTTCCCAGTTGCGCAAGTACTTGCTGGGCCCACGTCCGTAACGACGGCGTCGGCGGGCGCGTGGCGGCGCATCCTCGGTGCGTATGTCATAGCCGTAGGCAGAGACCAGTTCGGCACGGGACTTGGGCGCCTGCTCGGTCTCTTCGAATCGATCGTGCGACCAGCGTTCGACACCTGATGCCGGTTGCCACTTCTTCATCGTTTTGGAGGCGTGCGAAATGGTCGGCGATTGCGGCGACTTCACGCCGTTGGCTCCGTCGTGCGGATCACCGGTTTCGCCTGCTACGAGCGTGACGTCCGGATCACCCTCTGCCGTGCGGTCGTCGTGCTCATAGAATGTGCCACGCTTCGGTATGTATTGCGGATTGCTGCGGTCCTCATCCACCTTCTTCTGTGCCTCTGCATCCGCTTTCTCTGCGCCCATCATCGGCCGCTCATCATCTTCCACGTCGTCGTCGTCATCCGTTATGCTTTCGCCATCGGTCATGCTCTCATCGTCCAGATCGTCATCATCGTCGTCGTCGTATTCTTCGCCGCCTTCCAGATCAGAGGCCGTATCGTACTCAGAGTCATGTGGGTGCGAGTTGCTGGAGCGCTCCTGCGTCGGCGACGTGCCAAACTCGGCAACGCTGCTGGCGCCACCAGAGGCCGGAATATCAGCGGCCGATACATTAGCCGTGGAAGCGGCGGCCGTGGATGACACCTTTTCAACTTCGGCCATTTCGATTTTTTTCGCTGCTAAAATCTCCTGCTAAACCGAGTTAATTGCGCTGTAATGCAGGTAATTCGGCTATTTGCAAATGCTTTACCTTATTTGTCACGATTCGCTATAATATTTGCGGCGGTCGTTTTACTTTTCGCTTTTCACAAATCCAAATATTCTTTTTTGGAAAAAGGTGTTTCTCCACAACGCAATCACAGAAAATAGAAAGTATGAAAGTCGTGGAGAAGACGGAATAGCAGACAAGAAATTAGCCAGTGTTGCATGTAAAACGGTATTATATTTTGATTGCTTTGTTGTTGTTTAATTTTTCGGTGGCTTGTGGGCCAGAGTTCTGATAAGAATTAACGACAGAGTTGCATTTCGGAAGCCAATGCGATGCAAAGGTTTACCAATTTGATGCTTGTTTTGGTTAGTTGAGATGTTACTTATTAAATGAGCTGATAATCGAACAGAGATCAAATACAATTTAATGCTTCCAATGGGATCGTGGCACGTCAGTAGGAGAAGATGTTGGCCATTATTGGAAGAAATTCAAATAAAAAGAAAATTTTAAACAGATTTATGCTCTGTGAGCTATTGTATTGAACAGTCAAACTAACGATTATCAGATGTGTGGAATAAATCAGTATGACTCTTGGGAGTTGAGTTGAGAAATGTTTCTTTTATTACTCAAAGCGACTTCAAATGAACTTTGTTGCTTTCGTTAAAGACTTTATTCACATAATTTTAAAAGTACAAAAATCCACTTGAGCTCTACTAGTTAAGGCATTTCTAGTCAAACATATTGCACGGCACCAATTGTATAAGCAGCAACTTTAAAGCTTCCCATCTATATAACAATAAATATTTGCCACAAAGCTAATCTACAATTTTGATTGCTTCTTCTCCTCCTCCAAGGCAGTCCTTATTTTGCAAAATGTTTGTTTAAATATCTCATTGAATTTATGACCACTTGTCTTTGTACTATCCTGGAATGCTGTCACCTGAATGTAGATGCTAGAAAATGAAAGCATAAAACATCCGTTAAAACCCACATTATTGTTCACAGGTACAACAATTCCAAAACCAGCTTACTTCTCTGGACAAATAGTATAGAAAACACCATAGCCATCGAGTGTCATGGGTCCCACGAAACCCACATTCACCGAGTAGCCGAGCGTGCTGCTGGATAGCACAAAGTTTCCCCCGCCGCCACTTTTCATATACAATGGATCCGCGTAAAAGTCGGGGATTTCGATTTGGTTCTCGTAGGCCACACACCACAGCCCGAAGAGGTGCCGATCGACACCGTGTCCCTTGCGCGCCTCATTCATCATGTGATTGTGATGCTCGACAGCGGTGCGAAACGCCTTCGCTATTGCCGTTTTGTTGGTGTTTGGGCTAGTGGCAATCTGTATGAGTTTATACACCTCCGAGGTGCAGGAGCGTAGCGTTTCGGTGCGGCCGTTGTAGTAGTGCCGCATGAGCGCAGTCTCGTAGGTGGGTGCAATTCTGCAAAGAATGCTTTCGATTTGAAATGTTCTCTGGCTGCACTTGTGCCGCAGCACTCACTCATTGTGCATTTCCACATAGGCCAACTGCATTACCACTTGTATGAACGAGTCCGGATGCAGCTGGAACGATTTTATCACATCCTTGCCGTACTCTTGGAAGATGTCGTGTGTTACCATGACGTGGGTGCGCTGATTTGGAGGAATGTAATCTTTAAGTTCATTACAAATAGTGACGCAAGTGCATGCATACTCGCTCATCGCATTCCTGCTGCACTCGCTGAATCTCTCCGCGTATCGTGTCATCCAAGTCGAAATGCACTTCTGTTAGCGCCATTACGTTCACGTCCTTTAGATTATCCCAGTCCGGCTCGTCGGTTTCGACAATACTCATCTGCACATAGATGGCATAGCTGACGCTCACGGTGCCATCATAGGCGGAATGCTGCAAGTGCACAGATATTTTCATTTACGACAATGTCGCTGGAAATACAAAACAAGCGCTAAAGAGAAGAGGACCAATTCATTTACCTCGCCCACATAAGCAAAACGTCCGCTCTTAAACGCAATTATGGTACTACTGCGATCACCCCATTTGGAGTGAAAATCGCCGGTGGTGATCACACGCGAAATCTCTTCCTGGTTTTGTGGTTCGTGCTCATCGAAGGCCACCACAAGTGCGGCACTTTCGATTAGTTCAATGCTTTTCTTATTGTTCGCTGAAATCTCCTGCAGGTGTTGATAGTTCTGTGCGCAAAAAATTTGTATGAAAAACGTTCGAGGCGGAAGACAACTTTAGCGTTTACCTTCGCCCAGCCAGTGCGTTCGTCATGGGTCAGCACGGGCACGCAATCACCCATCGGTTCGTAGTCTAGTATACTACGCACGCGCTGCAGCAGCACCAGAAGTTCCTGTTGCGTAATCAAAGTGCCATCAGCATGCAGGCAGTCGTATATGAAAAGCCGGCCTTTGCCTGAGATGAGACAATGAGAGGGAGTTTTGCCCTCGGCAGCTATAAAGAAAATCGGTTTATAATCGCTTTTTGTTAATTTATTTTTAGATCACCAGTTTCCACTCACCAGTTTTGAAGTAATTTCTAATGTGGTCATACTCCAGACCCGGTACGCGTGTGGTCGAGAAAAAGCGCTTGTAGAGCGCGGACGAATATTTAATTTTGCCGCCGTTAGAGGTCAGCGGCTTCAGTGTGGCTTTGTGCAGCATCTCCCAATACTCCAGCGTGTGATAGATAATGCGGCTTAGATTCTGGTAATTAAAATGCAAATTATTCAAGTTCTGAAAGTATCACAGATGTTGATGGGAAACCTTCAGGAGCCGCGCTGGCGTTTCGGGTATGCCGAAATCTTCCAGTTTCACCGGCATGGCCATCACGATGTAGGGATTCAAGGGCATTCGCAGCATGTGATAGGCGTACTTGTCCCACCACTCGTCCACCCAGTTCTTCTCTTTGGCAGCGCGCGCCTGCAGTTTGGCGTGCAATTCGGCGCCAATACCCTTTTCGAACTGATTGATCACAGACAACGAGTTGGCCAGTTCTGCGGGCGTGCCAAACGGCTTCAGGCTCTCGTAGTAGCGCTGCAGCGTGTCGTGCAGACTGGGCAGTGGCAGCGGTGGCAGCTGCTCGTCATCGTCATAGGTGTTGGCATCATTTTTGCCCAGAAAGAAAACACTCGCACGATCCATACTTCAAACTAAATACGTTAATATACCATATGAAAATGTTGATTAATAAATGCATTTCAAGGAGTATTTTATGATGTATGTATGTGTATGTAAAATATGAAGCAATAACAGTCTGCCGATTGAACTTGGACCAAATTTGTACAAGTTTATAGGCGGATGGTAAGTGCGTCGGAGCGCTGCACAAGATCAAGTTTTCCTGCGATAGCACGAATCCAAGCGGACAGGCATAAATTCTCATTGTTTTTATTGTTGGTTGTGCCAAAGTCCAACCGCTTTCTAGACAATTTGAATTGTATTGACTTGACGGAATGGTCACTATATGCTGGTAGTGAAACGCAAGTGACGTTGTGCGGCATTGCCCACTGGGCAAAGGGGCTAATTAATTCGAAACAAAAAATTTGGTTGCATGGCTTTGGCATATTTGAATAAATTTAGCTGAGTGATTACGAATTAGTGCACAAAATGGAGCACATAGTAGTAGCACATGCAATATAGGCTTTTTGTTTTATTATAAGTCGACATTAATCGTACGTAATGAATGACAGCTACTGAAGTGGCGGCTATCACAACAATATATAATGTCATTTGTAAATAAATACACAACCGCGTAAGCCATTAATGCGATTACATAAGTGCTAAGCATGGGTTTTTGGGGGATTTTGCACAGTGTATTTACTTTTTAATTAGTTGTACAAAAAGTGTAAAACCCAGATATACTATCGCTATACTTCTTCCTGCTGCATTTAATAATGCAGCGTCCACTGGCTATGATTTCGACTCGCTGATTCTTTGAAAAGACCTAGCAAATCATTTGTTACTGCTTAAAAGCAGCGTTATTTGGACATACGATTCAGCTGGCTTGTCTTTGCTAGAGTAACCTCTGCTCCAACCAAATCTATCCGTCACAACTACAAACGTCATAACTCAACCGAAATTGCCATGTTGTTTCTTCTTATCTATCAGTGCTGGATCAAATTAGTTGTGTTTTATCGTAGCTCTAAATGCCTGTGAGAGCATTGGCGTTCTGTTGGCTGTCAAGTACATTTTAGTCATTTGTTGCTTATGTACACTTTGCACTGCAGTGCGCAGTGCAGTGCACTGCATTAAACTGTGCACAGAACTAATTAAGCAATTAAAACTTTGCTCGAAGACAAATTTAACATAGTGAAAACGCCTCATTACTGCCAAAGGAACGCTGCGCTTCTTGAATATCATGATCATTCCATATCACTATTGTCACGTTAATCGCCTGGAACGTATTCAGAAGGTTTTCCTACGTTTCGCTCTGAAATCACTACACTTTCAGGATCCTGTTCCTTCTTACTTCTCGCGTTGTAAGCTCATAAATTTAAAAACCCTGCAGGATAGAAGATCCATCCTATCTTTGTCATTTGTTTTTGATGTTGTTTGCGGGTTGGTTGACTGCCCTTCCCTCTTAGAGAGGATTCACTTCAACATCCCTTCTAGATCTCTCCGGCACTTTGATTTTTTCAATGTTGGTTTCGTCAAAACGAATTATGCTTTAAATGCTCCTCTTTTGCGAGCTCTAATAGAGTTTAATAAGATCTCAATGAATTTTTCGGTGGATTTCACTATTTCTAAAGCAATTTTTATGAACTTTTTAAACTCTGTTTTTAATTAAGTTTATCGATTGTTACGTAATATTTACATTGTTACTTATCCATTATGGTGTTCTTTATTAGTCAGTAAGGAAACAATTGTTCTTTGACTAATTATAAATAAATAAATGAAATAAATGAAATAAATGAATAAATTGTGGCGGTTACTTCATGGTTCTTGTTTATAATTTCTTTATAATTTTTTGCAATTAAAGTTCCACACTGAAGAGGAGGAACAACTTAAGCGCAATGTTCGAGATACTTTCAATAACATGTAATGGAAATAGTAATTCAAATTGGCCAGCTGCTAGCAGCGCGCGTTCAGTCAATTGTTTATTCACGTTCACTTCTGAACTTTGAGCTCCCACCAAAGTAGTTTTTTTTTGGACAAGCATAAACGAAGAGTCTGCAGAAATCACCACCAATCAATGAATGAAGTCTAAAATAAAAGCGATAACATCGCTCAAAAGTCTGCATTGTCGACATTAGTCAGACACACCCACTGTGCGTAGTGGTAGCCCTAGACCGTCTTTAATTGCCAAATCAAGTTGCCTGCTCACAGCGTTTCACTTCCACAACGCACTTTTTCTTAAACACAACAGCAGTCACATAACTGACCTTTTAATGTACTCGCACACTTGCAGCTAAAATGCAAGAACCGAGCAATGTATTTACTTTATAAAGAACTGCTTTGCAAATCGGTGTTTTATGAGTGCGTCTTCTGCACTGATTCAGCGTTGGTGAGCAACTGAAAGTAGCCGAGCGCGTAGCGTAGACATTTAATGCCGCTGTTTGATTTGTGCGCTGGCGTCGCACCTGCCTTTGAAAATGGGCATAATTAGTGAACGCAGGCGCTCGACCGAACCTCCACTGCCACCTGCGACAATTTGAAATTAAAACAATGGGAGAGACAGTATGACCGTCTCGCAAGCAGCAAATAGTGCTAAGCTGCTTAAAATTGGCAAAGAGTATTGAACCGCACAATGTGTATTTTGCTGATAAAGTCGAGCAAGAAGAACGCATTAGCTGAGATAGTAGCGAATGTTAATTACAAATGCAACAACAACAACAACTCACTTGCATCGAATTAATGAGCCATCAAGCGATTAAGTCGATTCTCGTAAACAATAAGTCGTGCAAGCTTGTTTTTAGTGCAGAATTGCTGCCATGTATGAATTCCTATCCTGTGTGAATCCAACGCCAGAAACAATGCCAATGCAATCCAAGAAAATGGCTCACGCTACTAAAAGACGAATTAATGGGAACTAACAACACACAAAATTACAGACAAGATGATACCTTAATGCTGCTCGGACGATGCGTGTATATGACTGCCGCAGACGACTCAACAAATTTATTTAAAATAAAACACTAATAAAAAACAAAGAAGTAGTTATATTGCTACAAGTATTTTATTCCAATGCCTATCTTATTACTGCTATTAAAATAGCAATACAATAAAGCACCTCTAAGACCGGTCATTGTACACAACAGCAAATAGAGAGAGTGCAAAAGAGCGAATGCGGTGGTGTTGCCAGTTCTACCGATTAATACAATATTTGTGTGCTCGAAACTCTGAAAATGACTAAAAATTGCTTCTAATTCCTTTTGTATGTCTCATGAAATTATTACAACGAAATACAGACATTATGTGATACCTCGATATATTCGAATATGTGAAATAATGAATGAATAATAATATTTTGATGAGTTTCTACCATATATGTAGTACTACATATGTATATGGTTTCGACCTTTTAATTGTTTGAACACCTATAAAACCGACAACCTCTTTTATGAGCGAAATGCTTGGCGGATTTTGTAATAAACTCAAATATGATAAGGTTTTGAAATAACATTTATTAAGGAGACAAGATATTACAACCAATATGAATAGTAAGTCAGTAATATGAGTAGTAAGAAAGCATCATTTCATAAAATATAACAATTAAAGTTGCTATTTCAATTGGGCTTTACATTTTTAAGCAGCATTAACTTTAGCTATTTGGCAGCATTGTAAATGCCAGTTCATGTATTCGCTGTGCCGAAATAAAATTGTTTCATGTAAAGTTCATGAAAATCAAAAATATTCCTCCCACATTATGTTTTTTAGAGGTTAAGTACAGTTTAATTCAAATACAGTTTGGTTTAAATACAGTTTCATTTACACGTAAATACAATTTCGCCTTGGATTTCATTAGACATTAAAAATGCAACCTTCGTAGCTAACTTGGCATCACTGCCGTCGGCCAATGCGAAAATTGACATTTCGCCAAGGACTGAAATACATTTTCACCAGCTGAATGGCTGAAATTTTTTTGCATTTTCATTTTATTTCATATCGATGCATTTAGTTCGTAAATAAAATTTGTGTTTCCTTAAGCGGTGATCGCACTGTTCATAATCGGGCGAATGCAAGATGTTGCCCTCATTGGGTTTGTTCAAGAGTTTTCCCTGCCCGTATTACACTAGTACGGCCCCTGGAACGGACGCAACAATCTGCCAGCGGCCCTATTGTCACTACAAACATGTCAAAAAAGGTGCGTAATTCGCGTAGTTGGCGTTAACATTCATTTAAACGCGAATAATTTTGATTTTGTAGATGAGCGCACTGCACCGCAGCCGGCCGCAGTGCCCGAATATACACCAACTCCAAAGCTGCTGCCACTGCCGGCAGTAGTCATTAAATCGAAACCGAAGTTGGAGTACCAACCCGAGAAGCCCGCACTAAATGCAAGTCCCTCAAAGAAAATTAGGCCGACAAGCGAGGTGCCGGTGTATATACCAGGCAGCTGCAATGGCGAACCAAATGCATCGCTAATAAGTCTCGATGATTGCGAAGAAGAGCTGAACGAGCTAAGTGGCATCATTGATGACGAAATATTGGCTGATGCTGGAGATCTTGGCACTGATAACACAGGTGTTGTTGCTACTGTGGCCGACAAAGACGATGAGTCAGGCCCTACCAGTAGCAGCTTGCCGAAATTAACTGTCAAAACAAAACAGCAGCTGAATGAGAGTGTTGAACTGTTGGAGGAAAGCGAGGAAACTACAAAGAGTTCAAGTAGCGTTTGTGAGAGTAAAGAGAATCAGCATAAAGTAGAGCGTGCCAATTCCACCACTTCAACTACTTCCACATCATCCAGACATAAACACAAATCGCACTCGAAATCGAAGGAAAGAAATGGCTCGCGGGAGCGCAAATCTAGCAGGGAAGAAGAAAGAAAGAGGGACCATGACAGAGACAGAGGAAAGTCGAAGGACAAGAAAGAAGATAAGGAAAGAAGGCACTCGAAAGATAGAGACAAGGATAAAGAGTGCAGCAGAGAGAAACCATCGGCAGCTTCCACATCAGCAACATCGTCGTCATCGTCAAGACACAAGTCCACTTCATCCTCCAATAAAAGTAGTGAGAAGGAAAAGCACCGCAGCAGTGCCAGTTCTAGCGCTAAACATCGCTCCGATGCTGCCACCGAGCAGACAGCATCAACCAGCAAACATCGGCACTCGACTTCGACAACCCATAAAAGTGGGTCTTCGTCTCGATCAAAGGAGAAAGATACGAAGGATAGGGACCGAGATAAGCAAAAGCATAAATCGAAACATAAGAATAGCGAGCAAAATGGCGAAGCCGCCAAGTCTCTATGCACTTCCACATCAAATTCTCCAGACAAATCGGACTTTGAGATGGAAACTGCGGATCTTTTCGCCAACACCGAGGAGGATATCATGAAGGAATGTGAAATGATTTACGATCAGCTGGAGCAGGAGTTTGCCACGCTGCACAAGAACGACGACAATAGCAATAACAACAAGCCCAATTCAGCTGAAGAGAAATTTAAAGCCTTGAAACGCAAACAGTCGGAAGACGACGCAGAAGCGGCAGCGATTGCTACTCAGAAGAAACGCGTAGCGTACGAGAATGCAGACAAGTTTAAGACACAGTCACCGCTGTTGCTGCGCAAACCCAATCACATACGAAACGCGATGCAGGTCAAACAATTTGCATAGTTTAAGTTAACTTGAAAAAAATCAATAATTCTTTGTATTGCTGCAGGCGATTTTCGAGCGCCAGACTGCGCTACATAAAAATCAAACTGAGGAGGCCACTGCCACCGAGACTGCGGTGCGCGAGGCCGAGGAAAAAGTGCGCGAGGCCACCGAGGCGCTGCGCAAGGCGAAGGAGAAGAGCATGACGTTGACACCGCTTATACCAAAGAGTTTCCTAACGCCACCAACGCGAGTGCCTTGTTAGTAAAGGTTTCTTGAATATGGAATCGTAAATGAGTAAATGAGCAGAAGAATCGAATTAGGCTATACGCGTTTATGCTACTAACCTCTACTCGATTGTTTCTGCCGTTTAACTTTAGATCTCGTCTTCTGCTCTTGTAACTCTTGTTGAACTGTAGATATAGGAATAGCGAAGAAAATTAGTTATTTCGTCGTCGTATACGTTCTCAACCAGCTTGTATTAAATGTTGCCATTAATATTTATCCTTAGCACGCACCATTGCGCCAGTGGCCAATATGTTGGCATTAGAGCGGGCCAAAAAGAAGGTAGAAGAATTGAAGGCGGAGAAACGACCCATGTTCACGCCTTGTCAGACTACTAAGAGCGCAAACAGAGTGGCGCATAAAGCGACCGCAGCATTGGCAGCCAAAGAGCCGGTCAGTTCCAGTTCGATTATTATGGTATTTAGTAGGTATATCAGTAAATTATTTTGTAGGCCAAGGCCCCAAAACCACCAGTGCTGGAGTCGCACTCCACAAAGATTTCCTTCAACATACGCATGCAGTATTATGAGATGATGGTAAAGCATTGTTTAGTGATTTACCCAAATGTTGCCGATGCGTGGGAGCGGGTAAGTGTAATTCGGCTTACTGGTAGTGTGGAGGTGTGACCAATCGAACTAATTCTGACTGCAGGCACAAACCGAAGAGTTGGTCGTCTTCAAGAAATGCAATACTCCGGTTATCTACAAGAGTAGCGCCTTATTAGCTATTAACAAGCTCAGGAAAGAGGCAGCGGGTACGTGCATGACTTGTTGTCAAATGAAAGCCATCAAATTATATATAACATGAATGGTTGTTTTGCAGACTCAGGAAACAAACCCGCCAACACTAATAAAATGATCTCGCACGAGGTGATCTTGGCCGGTAAATTGGCCAATACTAACTCTTGGAGTGTGCAGAAAAAAATGTAAGTGTTTCTGTCCAATTTCGAAAATTCAATTAGAAATATGAAACTGTCAAACTTCCACATCTTCATAGTTCTAAACGTATTCCGTTTTGTCCGAATTTCGCATTTACAAAATACTTCAACGTCTGTTTCAATTACAAAATCAATAAGGTTTTGAATTTTCAATTCGTTTTCTGCCGCCGAAAAAACATACACAAAAATCAAATAATTTAAACATTTCAAACATTTCTATTTTGTTAAACTTTTGTTCGTTTCCTCATTTAAAAAGGCCGTAGAAACATAAAAACATTCAAAATTCTTTTCCTATTAAACGTGAAATCAAAATTTACCACTATAAGAACCATGACTAAGAACGAGTACCTGATGCGGCACCTGCTATTCTGTCTACTGAATCGTTACAGACGCAGCGACGCCACAGCGGGCGGCGAGCCGTTCGACAAGCTGCCCGGCGACAAGGCGTACGACATGGTGTACGAGCTGCATCTCACGGACGAACAGCTGGTGTCCAATGGATATCCGCGTGCCGGCAAGCGCGCGGGCACCGCAATCATTACGAACATGAAGCCGATGCGGCGTCCAAACGAGAGCGAACGCTACTGCAGTCGCTGCGGCAAGGTCTTCAACCTGGCCATGTTCGACCAGGTGTGCGTGGACGAGTGCAACTACCATCCAAAGAGCACGGGCTATCGTCGCGGTGAGTGTGAACGCGGCCCTTACAATCAACAGATATCGGTAATAATGCAGATGTATGTATGTATGTTGCAGGCTATGCCGACAACCAACATCGTTGTTGCCAACAGCCGGCCGGCACGCCGGGCTGCACCTACGCCAATTACCATGTCACCGACTTCGTTGACGTCGACAATCTGACTGGCTACGTGACCACAATCGATAAAGCCGATGATTATGTGCCGACCAAGAAGGACATTTACGCGCTCGATTGCGAGATGTGTTACACAACGGAGGGTATCGAGCTGACGCGTGTCACTGTCGTCGATATCAATGCGCGTACGGTTTACGATGCGCTCGTAAAGCCAGATAATAAAATCGTCGACTACAATACAATGTAAGTAAGTCAGAGAGTAGGCGCGTGCTGTTGGCGCCCAGAGGGCGGAGGTGTTTTTAAATTCGCAGCACACTTGCTGGGCTAATTTACTGTAAGGCGATGTGTAGATTTATTTGATGGTTTTGTTTTGTGCGCTTTTCGTTTTTAAACTACATATGCAAATAATACGTACATTCAATTCACTTAGTTATTCCGGCATTACGGAGCAAATGCTGCAGAATGAGACGCGAACGCTGCGCGATGTGCAGGCCATCTTGATGTCCATGTTTCACTCGAAAACGGTGCTCGTGGGACACAGTTTGGAGAGCGATTTGAAGGCATTGAAGCTGATACATAGCGTTGTGGTCGACACGTCTGTGCTGTTTCCACACAAAATGGGTCCACCGAAGAAGCGTGCACTGAAGACGCTTTGCATTGAGAATCTAAAGCGCATCATACAGGAGAATGGTGGGTATCTGCTGGTGTTGTCGATGTGCTTTGATGGTTTCAAATGTTGTTGCGTTTGTTGTACTTGCAGAGGCTGGTCATGACAGCGCCGAGGATGCTGAAGTGTGTATACAATTAGTGAAATTCTATTTACGCAATAAAATAAGTTGAGAATTCTGTTTTTATATGCTTATCAATGCAATGCATTGTTTTTTTATAAAGAGAATGCGAACAATAATAATAATTTTCATAAAAAAGTATGCACTTTATATATAAAATGAGTGGAAAATGCATTGAAAGCTAATGGCTAAATAAAAACTTGTGACGGCACATTGTCAAAGAATAATCAAAGTAAAATAAGTCGGGTGTAAGATGTGCCGTTATTTATGCGTAGCTTATTAAGATTTAATATTGATGAAAAAAGTTAAGTTTTAAGTTCAAAGGTTAAGTTCAAAGGTTATTTATGCTATTAAGCCACGGAAGGCGGTTAATTTATATTTACACACAAACACACATCACACTCATAAATGTATGTAGAACGAAATCGTAATCAATAAATGTTACTCATACGTCAATTAGCATAATAAGCAATAAATAAGCCTTTATTTGTGAATTGATTATACGCAAATGCATTATTTTGCGCACACTTCTGGGAAAAAACCAGCGTTAGCAGCGAGGCTTTCGGCTGTCTGGGGTAATGTGTAAGATTTAAAAGTTGCTTAAATTTTCAGATGATAATTTAATACAAAAATAAAGTGATTCAACGACATGAGAATAGTGCCGCTTATTGTTTTCATTGGAACGCGAGCATAAGCATAATTAGTAAAGTTGTTCACAAAGGAACTCTTAAGCGTCGTAAGTGCCACTCTGCCTAATAAGCCGCACATCCTAAAATTTGCCACATTAAATTGCCGCCATTGTGTGGCGGGCGGAACCTTCCCCCGGCTCATTCGAAATGAACTTTTAATTTTTGCAATACGAAAAAAGCCGAAAGCCAGTCATTTGGGGCAAATGCTGTGGGGGCTAGAAATATGTTAACCACATCGATACATCATCAGCTGCAGACAGTTATAAGCTGTAGCGTCATATTGCGAAAACGACAGCAACAGCGGCAGCTGTAATAATAGCGGCCAGCAATAACAATAATGCCAGCTCAACACAATGACAATAAAAAATGAAAGCGGCGAACGCAACGCAGCGCGGAGAAGAAGCGGAAACGGAAACCTAGAATTATAACAATCATAAAAGGATTTCAGCATTTCGGCGTATGTACATGCTGTAACAGCATAAAAGCATTTGAAGGCTACCACAATATTTCACTGTTGGTCGGTTGGCTGCTGGATGGTGAAGTTGGCCGAGCGTTGGCGGCTGTAGTTGGTGCGCGGTGTCGGCACAACTATTGTGCTACATTGAAAGCGGCTTGGAGTAATGTTAGTTGCGTTCAATTGTTGCGTATTATTGTTGTTGTTGTTGATATTGTTTGTTAAAACCGCACTATTGCCTTTGTGCTACAATAACACAGCAACAACAACAATGAGGCACACTTACGCGACAGCACATGTGAGCGCGCGCCCTCGGGGCGTATGAGTAATAATTCATGTTGGTTTCTTCTTTCATGCGTTCGCAGCGCCATTCGTCGGCAATTTTTTTTTGTCATTTCGCTTCATTTCTTGCTGTATTTTTTCCCAGCTATAGGTAAACAATTGCGCCATGTTCAATGGAAATGCATATATGCGATTGCTGCTACATGTTGTTGTTGTTACTGTTGCCTTTTCAGCGCAGATTTGTCAGAAATTTAACGAGCGCTGGCCGTACGACTTTGGTTTGTCTGCTTTACTGCGCGCTGGCGTACATTATGCGATTGTTGCGCACAGCGACAATGCCGCTATTGACATTGCTTTTGTTGGCCAAATCATGCGCTGCCATGGTCATCATTTAATCGTAAAGTCGCTTAAAAAGCCAAGAATAACCAAGCGTGTGTGACACACACACACACACACGCACCCACACACACGCAGGCACACGAACACGCCCACAGCACGCAGGAGATACAAAAGGCAGCGGCAGCCAACGTAATAATGACAAGAACAACAACAACCAACAACACCAGCAACAATTGGTACAGCAGCAGGCCAGCCGAACGGCATCATGATTCAATTGCTGGCGCAAATGAATTTTTTATTTGGCCAACAGCTGACATCGTCCTTTCTTATGATGAACAGAAACGCTGCTGCAGCCGCTGGTTGGTTCGAGTTGGTCGTTTTCTGATTTCTAATTGTGTGCGCATTTCCTAATAACTTGAAGATTTCTACGGCAGTGCAATAATAATAATAATAACAACAACAATAATAATAATAATGGTAATGATGATGCTGCTGTAGATGGCGACTGGTCTGAAAAGAGTTGAGGAAGGGAAAGAATTCGTTAATTGCATGTATTTTTTTTTATAAATAAAATTAAGAGCAGTTGCCAGTTGAAAAAGGCAAAAATATCGTAGAACGCTGTATTATGTAAAAAGTGGGCAGTAAAATAAAGTAATGAACTACAGCAAATTGCATTGTGTGTTTTTTTATGGGTTTTTCTACCTTATTTTACGCACATTAGGGAATTTCACGCAATAGATTTTAGCGATACATTTCAGCGCCGCATTTGAATATGAAAACAGGGGCGACAATTTAGAGAGAGAGTGCACGCTAATTCGCGATAGTGTCAAATGTTTCTAAAAGAGGTAAACAAATAAGAAACAGATGTAGACAAAATTACTTCAGTGAGGTCTTTAATTAATTTATTGCATCGCTTTCTATGAAAAAATCTTCCATGACTTAATATTTTTATAGCCAAATTAAATAAATATATGGAAAAATTGTTAAACAAATGTTTATTCTTATTTTGCTACAAGATTCCATATGGGCTTTCAGGGAAAGTTGGATTGGCTAGGCATTTTAGTGTTAAGTACTGAAAGACTGGAATGCATGATGCATTTTTGAAACTTGGTGAAAACTTTGTGAGGAAAAAACTTATATAGAGCAATGTAGGGGTAAATGGAAACGCAGTAATGAGTTCTCAAATGGATTTAAGGGAACTACACATTTAAAAAAATATTCATATTAACAACGAAATACTGCACGGAAATGTTCCTTTATATGCCTTTTATAACTTTTTGTGACCAATTTCCAGACTTTAGGAGAATTTTCTTTTGTAATTATTTTAAAAATAGTGAAAAGAATTCTTGAACACAACTAAGTTTGTTTCAAAGACTGATCTTCCTTTTACATAAATAAATTTAGATTCATCAAGATTAATAAAGTAGGTAGCAAACGAAGTGGTAATGTGGCAGATGATCGTCATGGCTTAGCTGGTTACTTTATTGCACCACAAAACTAAAGCATCATTCGACCCTAGGTTCGGTTCCTCGTTGTAGTCAGACACCAAAATATTTAGTCTACAGATATGCATTTAAGTCACAGATATTACGAAAGCCATGGATGTTGTTTATTCTTTGCTGGTGTTTAGATTATAAGGTTTTATGCCATAATAATTTTCAAGTAATTTTATAATAATTAATAATAATATTAATAAATAATATGCCATAGACTTTAAAAAAATAATTGAAATAAAAAAAAATATTAGAAAACAAAATCGTTTCTTTCTCAGCCGGAAATAGAAACCTTTAAGGGGTTATATACGTTTTTGTGGCTCAAAAATCGAAAAAAAATTTTATGACTTATTTTTTAAGTACATACTTTTAACAATTTCATCGAGATCGGGGCACTAGCACCTAAGATACGGCCGTTCATAGCGCGCAGTTTCATGACTACTTAATGTCCACCTAAAACTTTAAACGCGATTATCTCGGAATCGTATTTTTGAAAGAATGCCATCGCGGTGAGCACGATATCCCGCTAACCACTACATCTATCAATTTGAAATTTTGAGGGGTTGTTTGTACATACAATAGCTAATTCGTGAACGAAGGAATTTTTTTTTCGACAAATTCTTCTATTTTTTTTTGGCAAAAAACTCAATTTTTCGACCTTAAAAAATCGACATTTTTGGAAAAAAATTGCACTGTAACTGTAAAAAAAAAATTTTGAGGGGTTATTTGTACATACAATAGCTAATTCGTGAACGAAGGAATTTTTTGTTCGACAAAGTCTTCTATTTTTTTTGGCAAAAAACTCAATTTTTCGACCTTAAAAAATCGACATTTTTGGAAAAAAATAGCACTGTAACTGTAAAAAATTTTTCTTTGTAAAATCCTTCGTTCACAAACAAGGTAACACTATGTACTAACTTAGTATTTTTTTTTTCACCTGAGCCGTTACCTCGATTTCATGCTCACCGTCAACCACTGCTAACAAAAGGAGTTCTGCGGCAAGGACTGTAACTTCCCCAATTTTTCGAATTTTCGCTTCAAATTTTATACAAATTCACATAAGGACATGTACTTTTATAAACTTTGTATTGCATTTGAATAAACTATGATAACATGCTTAAAAAAAAAATTAAAACCCTGTATTTCCCTATAGAAAAAGGTATATAACCCCTTAATAGTAAAATAGTCTAAGAAAAAGCTTCCAACTGGTTATAGAACTTTTGGCTGCTTTCATCGATATATAGGGTGTTTTTTTTAGAGGTTTGTTTTTCGAATAGAGATAAATTGGCATGGCATTTTGTGGTCAAATCTGGCAACTGTAATGTCATTTATGTTCAGTTTGGTTTGCCATTTCATCATGAACAGGTTGACAAAAGAACAACGCTTGCAAATCGTGCAAATTTATTTCGAAAATAATGGTTCAGTTCACGAAGTTTACCGCAAGCTCCGTCCATTTTATGGTCGACATAATCGTCCATCAGAGCAATTAATTCGGTTAACCATGGGTCGTTTTCGCACTACGTTTACTCTATGTGATAATACGCATCCGCAGAGACGTCGAACAGTGCGCACCGAAGAAACAATTGCCGCTGTAGAGCAAAATGTTGAAGAGGACCCAGTCAGAAGAGGAGTCAGTTACCGTTAATGGAGACCGGTATAGAGCCATGATAACCGACTATTTTGTTCCCGAATTGGATGGCATGAATGTGGATGAGTTGTGGTTCCAACAAGACGGCGCTACATGCCACACAGCGCACGTCACAATCGATTTATTGAAGGAAACATTCGATGAGCGCATAATTTCGCGGAATGGACCTGTCAATTGGCCACCAAGATCGTGTGATTTGACACCATTGGATTATTTTCTTTGGGGATATGTGAAAACATTCGTGGGGTTATTGCCGACATACGGCCCCAAATGCTCGAAAAAGTGGTTGAAAATTGGACCTGTAGAATTGGCTTTATTCGAGCCAGCCGCGGCGGCCACATGCCCGAAATCATATTTAAACATTAATGGCATAAAATTATCCTTCCAATAAAGTCAAATTGATGGACATTAAAACGATTTTCTTGTGTTTTATTTCAATTAGAAGTTCTATAACTCTAAAAAAAACACCCGATACAAACTAGAGTTCAGTTTTCTTATGGGGCTAAAGTGGAAGGGGACGAGACTAATTGCAGAATCGCTGTGTATTTCATCCACGCAATGAGAACATTTGCCCGCACCAGCGAGCACATTTATGATTGCATTTTAATGTGCAAAATTGCATCACTGGCTGGTTGCCCTAACCCTTTCGCTATTTTGTTGCCATATGGCAACATGCTACTTTGTGGACGTCTCAACCCTCTGTGGTTTCAAGAATACATTTTTTGTTGGTCCTTAATATAGTTTGAAGTTTTAGGGAAAATACGAAATTAATAAACTGAATATTAAAGTTTAAAAAAGACAAGTATACACGTTTTTTTAATGTTTTATTTTGACATAGTAAAGGAAGAAGAAGCAGAAAACTTTAGATAACTTTTTAATTTGACGTTTTCTTTAAATTTAGATACTTTTTTTTTTTAATTTTGGCTTAAGTAAATGAAGAAATATTCAAATTTTCGTTATGCGGGAAAAGTTTTATGTTTAAGTAATTATTACAGTCACAACGATGTGGTTGCTCTCATAGAAAAACACTCTAAAATGCAGGGTCCGAGTATAAAAATGAAAAAAATTCTTATGGAATGTTGCTAAAATAATCACATAGAAGCCTAAAACGTAAAATTTAAAATTTTAACTTTTCCCAGTAAAAACCTGTAGCGAAAGGGTTAATAGATGAATTGGTAAACGATCCAAGCTTTGCCTGGCTACTTTGTACGTCATAAGGATATTGCTCCAAACATTGCCTGATGCATTTATCACTCCTTCAATACTTAGATTTTCAAAATCCTTTTGTTTGTACTTTCCGTTTTAATTCCACGCCTAGCTGCTGTTCTTGTTTTGGCGACATTTCCCTGACGAAACAAGTCAATCCTTAGAGATCTGAACCTTTAGCGTTTTCAGCATTGTTTTGTTGAAATCTTCCTGAGCTCGTTGAAAGCTGGAAACTCCCAAAAATAATGAAAATTACAAAGGAATAGATTAATGATGTTTAAATGGGAGTAGTTGCTGCTGTGTGGCCATTTTTTCTGTTGCCGACTTTCTCGCGTAATTTGCGTCAACATAAAATGCGCATAATGGAAAAGTAAAAACTGAGAAAAGAATAACAACAAAAAAGTGGTAGAGCGGCAAAAAGTGCACTACGCGTAAAAGCAATTTAAAATATTATTTTCGCGCTTAACGCCAGCGCGTACTTTTTCTTTGTTTCTCTAGTTGCGCTTTTAATATTTTTGTTTGCGTCGTTATTTTGAGGTTGTTGCTGTTATTGCTGTTGGTATTGTTTTCGTTGTTGTTGTGGGGCTTTTGTGTGCATCTTTTCGGTTGGGCGGGGGTAGTTTGCGATGCAAAAGTGTGAAGTAAATTTTCATAAAATATTTACGCGCAATGACAGCGCAGCTTTGGCAACGCCAGCAAGCGAGCAGGCGGCCGCGACAGACGCAAATGGGCACAGGAACAGGGAAACGGGAATTGCATGTTGCGCTCGCAAGCACACACACACACACACACACACACATATGCAACATACATATGCACTTTGCTGCTTTGCCAAAGTAGAAGTTGCGGTTTTGTTGCTGCTGTTGTGCAGCAACATTTTTCTTGCGGCAGCCATGCAGCAGCTGCAGTTGCTGCGCACTTTTCTTGTGGATATTGTCTTGAACTTATTTATGCAAAGCGTTGTCTTGCGCCAGCGTTGCCGTTTGTATTGCATTGCTGGCAGTGTGGCGGCAGTGGCGTTGGTCATGCGACTGCGCTTGTTGCTGTTATTATTGGGTTTCGTTGTGTTTGAGTATGTGCTGCTTTTGCACCCAATGCGGACGCTACAAACCGAACAGCAACACCCAGTACATTAACAACAGTGAGGACAATGCGCCGCACAACAACCACGCTGACAACACACATTTACGCGCTGGCTGCTCAAAGGCGAGACCGCAAAATGTTGCCGCATGCCGCACGCCGAACGCGTAAAGCGTTCGAGCATTTCGCATGCAAATTTTATGGAAATTGCAATATTTCGTCGGCGGTGTTTGTGTGTCTGTCTGTGTGTCTGTGTGCAAAGTGCAGCAAAGCACATGCACATTCGCACAATTGTTTGTTGTATTTGTGTCATTTCGAAGAGAATTAAGAGCGCGCACTCACACGCTCTGAGGCGAAATGCTTTAAATTGCTTTGCTGCACATTTTAATCGCGTACAATGTGCTTCTTCGTATGCTGTATGGGTGTGTTTTATGTGTGTGTGTGTGTGTGGTTGTGTTTCAGTTGTTTTTAGTAATATGAAAAAATAACAGGACATTTAATGGCGCGCACAAGATTTTGTCATAAGTCGTACGAATGATTTTCTTAAATGTTAGAAATAATGCTATGACAAGGACGCACAGTGTTGTGAGTTCATATAGCGGAGTGACAAAAATAGAAGGAGTGGTCGTATATAAATGATATTTGGTATATAGTTATTGTATGAGTAAAGAATCTACTGTGCAAAATTTCAGTGAAATCGCACCAAAACTTAAAAAAAAAATTTCGATAATAACAGCTGCTCAGAAGTTGCTCTTAGAGGGTTAAAATCTTAGACTGACCCCCACTAATTTTTCTTCCTGAATATTTCTTTCGAACATACCTACCCACTATGTCCAACATTTAATGAGGCTCCCATACAAAATCATCGTTTTTAAAAAGTGGGCTCCCGCTGCTCTCAGGTTGGTCCCAGACGTACCATATGTAAGACTGAACTCCATTTATTTTCCCTTCCAAATATTTTTTTTATATACACCTAACCGCTACATCCAACTCTTAAGGTGGCTGCCATACAAAACTAGTAATTTTCAATGGAACTGGCTCCACACTTGTAAATGTAGGAAAGTAAAGGAAGAAACATCGTATCTGGCAAAGTACTGAACCGATTTGAATGATTTATTCAACAATCGTCAACATTTCTGAATGCCAAAAATACAAAATTAATGAAATTTAAAAAATGTATTTAATTATAACACTCAACGTGGCGTATGACACTCATACGCCACGTGGCGCTGCGCAAAAAAATGCACATATCGCAATTACACAGTTTGAATGTTTTGTTTTGGGATTGGTGTCTTAAGCAAATTTGTTGGTCGTTAAAATATCTACAAACTTGCCGAAGACAGTAAAGCGATATTCGAAACGTTTTAGGACATACTTAAGCGTCGAGCTCGACTAAAATGAGCAAACTTCAAAGTCGGATTTCTCTTAAACTAGAGCCAATTCAGCCAAACGGCTGGTGGATCTCAACTCAGTATACCTATAGAAGTCGCTCAGTATGTCCCCCCCATGGCTCAATTTTTGACTTGCACAGTGTTATTATAAAGTAATAATTATAGAAATTTCTTAAATTAGAGCAATTTTTTATTTCCAAAATAATAACTATTTTAGGTCTCTGGCTGTAAGGTAAGGGGTGAATGACAAAGTGCCGGTGAAAAAGGTAGTAGGAAGTCGACTCCGTGCCTCCTGTGGAAGAAACATGTTGAGAACGAACTATCATCTCATGGTGTGACCAACAGCAGAGAACTTTTGCAACCAGTTAAAGCTGATAAATAAAGCTTTAACTATAAATTAACTATGTTCCTAAGTTTCGTCCACTAACACTACTCGACACGAAAACTTTGGTCTGCTAAACACGAAACTGAAAATCAAAAAATTTTTTTAAGAAGCGTTTTCGAAAATCTTCGAAAAACCAGTTTTTTCCTGTTGTTTCGGTTATGAGCACATATCTCGTAAACGAATTATGCGATTAACCTTAGCCTTTTTAGTGATATATAGATTATCCAAATTAAGAAGAATTTCCAGAACTTTGGAATTGAATAAAAATTAGATGTATGAATCTACAGACTGCGATCCAAAACATGTATGTTTTCCATACCTGACATATTTTGGTACTGAAAGTTCAAAATTGAAAATTTAGTTAAAAGAAGATAATTCTCCTCTTTTATTTGATATCCATATCTTCATCATTGCACAACCGCAAATATTTAAAAAACTATTTCAAATGTGTATGTCCTTTAAATTTTAAAGTCCTTTAAGAACGTTTTTGGGTCAGAAAATGAAAAACTGACAATGCCAGGATACTATAAATGATCTCTTGTTTCACGTCTATATCAACATTTGGATGTGTCTCGACAAAAAAAAATTGCTTCGCACGGTGTAATAAATGTAAAGTTGTTGTTTTCACTCAGTGCATCATAACTTTATCATTTTTCTTTCAATTCTAATGATGTTAGGCTTAATATTTGCTCAAATAATATATCTTTGATCGTAGATTTTAAAACCAGAGAAGATAATTTATTTTATCTATAAAACGAAAATTCGAAAATTTATAACTTTTGAAAATGGTCGAACAATTTTTTTTTTACAACTTTCACCGTCAGTAACTTCCCCAAATCTTATCTGATTTGGACAATCTATAAACCGCTGGAAAGGCTAAGGTATTATCTCCTGAACGACGGACACTTCGTGTTGGTCGGATGATTCTTTTAGGATATATGTGCTCATAACTGAAACAACAGGGGAAAAACTGGTTTTTCGAAACCAAAAAAATTAAAAATTAAAATGAAAAATATGTTTTGATTTTCAGTTTCGTATTCAGCGGACCAAAGTTAGCCTAGAAAGTACTTTTGTTTTTAGGTGCACGCGATTAACGCATTTTTTGTCGAGTAGTGTAATAGTCCACTGAACTCTTCAGGGATTTTCTGGACGAGCTGTTGAAGGCGAAAGTAGTGTTTGTTGTTTGCCATTATAAAATGTTTGTAATTACCTGAAGAAGATTTATTAGCATTTAGCATAAATATTGAAACTCGTAAGAATTTGTTGAGCTTAAAAATTAACGCTGAACTTATTCGATAAATTTCATAGATACTGCAGATTTTGATTTTGACTATTTGTGTATCTATGTTAATCATCTCGCTCAGTCTACATCATCTCTACACACACATTTAAAAAGTTTTCTATTTATAATTTTATAAACCACAGATTGCAACCCGAATTGGTCACTTTGCTTTCGCCGCAGGTGTGCAGCTGATTTGTGCTTATTGAATTTTTTTTATTAAAAATCTGCCCTCATCACCGTTTCCATCGGCACCAACACTTAGCAGACATCATAAAATCAAAAATTCAAAATTACATGAACAAAGTGCGGCGATTTTCCCGACCGAAGGAATGGCGAGTATGTGCAACTTTTTGGTAGACTTTGTTCTTGTTGTTGTAGGCGCAAAGTCATCGATATGCTGCCTTTGTATCGTTTGCTGCCTACGGTTCTTATTTTTGTTTCTACTTTAAGTTTATTTATTTATTTAGTTTTTTTTTTGGGCGAAGCTTGTCAATAACCGCAAAATCGAGCAATGCTGCATGAACTTTTCAATAAAAGTAAATTGCGCCAAGTTTTTGACTTTAATTAGAATATTGCAAAGTTTTTCAATTCATTGTTGTTGCTGGCGCTGCTGTTGCTGTTGCTGCTGGTATCTGTTTAATATAGTTAGTGTTGTTGTTGCAATTGAAACGCCATATCGCTTACAACGAGCGTTCGGTCGCTGCGGTCTGCGGCCAACAGCAAATGGCATACCATAGTTGCTGTTGTTGTTGTTGTTGTTGTTCCTGAGTGGCATGTCGGCATTTTGATGGCTGGCCTTGGGTGGCGCATGTCTTATTGCTGGCACTGTGCGCTGTGTGCTGTGGGCCGCTTAGGCAACTTGTAATTGGCGATGCGATGTCCTCGCGCGCTGCTTCGACAACTTGTTCGCTTGTTTTGCGTAACTAGCTTTTGTTGTTGTTATTATTGGTATTTTGTGTTGCGTGTACATCAGCTGGCGCTGGCCATGCTGCATGACACCGCTGCGGCTGTTGTTGTTGTTGTTGTTTTAATGTAATTTTAATCAGATTGCGCATACTTTATATTTCAATTATGCGCTGCCGATGTGGCACATCTGTGCTGTCAGCACGCCAACGCGAAGATGCGTTGCCTCGACAAAAGGACAAGAATGGGTGGAGGTGGAGTTGTGGCCATGTTGGCTGCAATATGTTGTTGCTATCTGCTGGGAACTTTGGTGCCATCTGGGTTTCGGTCTGCTGGCTGGTTGCGTTCAATAACATTGTTAACATTGTTGTTGTATTTATTGATAATTTAGTTTAGCTTCTTTATAATATTTGTTTTTGTTGCAGACATTGCAATTTTATGTGGCTTGCAATTATGCGTAATTACGCTGGTTGCGCTTTATTGATTTCGTTATGGGATGCCACTTTCTGTGCCCCGCGCTGCCACATGCTGCCACACAGCCTAAAAGAAAGCAATCACGAAAATGTGCAATTTGCTGCAAGTATTCACTTAAGTGTTTCTTTTTTAAGTAAGCTCAAGTTTTGCAATGAATACGGAGTCGCAGCTAGTGGCCATTCAATTTGAGTTTTTTAAGCTGATTTTACAGAAGAGCGCTTCAAATGAGTGGGTAATAGTTTGTTAATGGGTGAAAAAATTCTCACAAATGTAGGCGTGTCTCAACAATCAGTAAAATAATATTCAACAGCTGGAATGGTTTTTATGGAATGGATGATTCAGCTAAAACATTCGGAATACGGAGGCAGGTGGACAGCAATGAAATGGAACTACAAATCATCCCATGGCAGGGATCAAGTATCATATGAATCGTCCTGTAATAGCTAGATGTGATAGAGGTTTTTAGTTTGGGCTGTTGATGTTGCAGCTTTTTAGGCGAACCAAATAATTTTGAAGTGAAATTTTAATAAGTACTTATTTCTTGAATTTCCTTTGGCATCTCAGTTACTCTCAACAATTGAAATTTTTCTGTAAAATGCTATCAAAATCATACCTCGGAGAACTAGAACCTGTTGAAGTTCTGGAAATGGAAATATTTGTGAGAGAAAAATGTTTGTGCTAACCGATGCTTATGATTTTGTACCATTTCTCTAAGTATTTTGAAGATCTTCAGCGAGGATCTGAGAAATCCTTGATGTACTCTACAAAATGACATCAATTTTATGACTTAATTGTTTTTAGTTTGTTAGTTAAAGATTGTTGAATTGATTGAATTGCACATTTATGAAATTAATGAAACTAAAAATGTTCCCCCAATTTCGTTGGCAACGTAGAAACTGGAAGGAAAGATCCTGCAAATCGAAGGGCATAATATGAAATGTGCTATCTTGTGGCTTTTATACGATCAGACTGTCATAAGATTAGATTAAAAAATTTTCAAAGTTTCAAACGAAACTTTGAAATTGTTGGAATTTTCATTGGTTTTTCAAAAACTTGAAAAACGAATTTGGAATGCCCAGAAAATTTGCTATCATATGAAATTGACTATCGTACGAGTATATCTCTTAGGCAATCAACTTGAATGTTACAACCAGTTAAAAGTCGAAAGGAAAAAAATATTGTTTGGGGCAACCGAAACGTTGGGGTTTCATAACATTTTACTAAGCATTTTCGAGAACCAAAAACTTGGAAGGATAGTAAAATTATTTATAAAATTACATTAATTTCATAACTTTAGGCCTAAAGATCTCTGAAGCTTATTAGAATTGCTCATAATTAGACGAACAACCGAAATTAATTTTTTGAGGCATTTTCGTATCATTTACAGGTAATGTGTTAAAATATCTTAGTTTTAGTTTTTAAACTATCTTTGAAAACCTTGATATTCCTTTTCTTTTACAAAAAACGAGGTATAAATATTGTATGTTGCATACGTCAGATGAAATAAAATTATTAAAAAAATACATACCGTTTCCCCTTTTTTTTTAGATTTTCTAGTATTTTTTTCTTATTTTTAAATGCCTGTTTTTGCCTTTTTATGCAGTTTTTAGTGCCTTTTTCTGCTTTTTTTTGGCAGTTTTTAGTGCCTTTCCGTGCCGTTTTTGCTATTTTATTTCAAAATAGTTATGGTTATAAGTTATAAGTTTGGTTAAAACCATGTAGAAAGAGTTGCCATAACCAAATTACTCCTTGCTTGCACTGGATTAATCAGAGATTTAAACTCAGGTCTTTCGAAAAATTATTATTTATTATTAAATTTTTTTTTTAGTATGAATATGGTCACTTTAGGCGCCCAACAAAAATATTTTTGTCCGATAACTGTGTAAAATTATTTTTAATTGTAGACGTCTACAATTTTTTCGGAACGCACCGAAAAAATGTGCAGCTTAAATTTTCACTCAACCATTTGAATTTGTAAGCGTTTATGATATAAACGAGAAGAGCATAATTTCTGAATTTAAAACAGCCAACAATTGCATAACGAAATTCTGCCTTCACCACAGGCCACTTTCAGCTGTCAGCAATGTTTCTTATCACTTTGATGGCGTAATGCAGGATGCGAAAATTACTTTCACAAGTCTATAAAATCTATGCTGAGCAACTTTTCAAAACACTGCAAGTGCGACGCAGTGGTGTGACGTAAACACCCAAATGGAATGAAATGAAAACTATATACAAGTAAAATCGTAAACGGGAAATTCTGCCAGGATTTACAGCATTTGTGTTGTTACGGTTATTTGTGCTGTTATTGTTGCCGATGTTGTTGTTGTTGTTCTTGTTGTTGTATTTGTTGTTTTTATTGTGTTCATTGTTATTGCTGTTGTAGTTGTTGGTTGTAGCCAACATTAAAAACATTTTAGCAGAAAACTAAACGTTAACATTTTACAACCCAAAATAAACAAGCAGCTAAAACACTACGTGACAAATAAAATGTCCAAAAGGAAGCTCACGCCAAAGTTAAGAAATATGACAAAGTCATAGCGGCGATAACAACAACAACAACAACAAAATATACCTAACAATGGAGCAAATAGTAGAACGACAGAAGAAGAAACTTAAAAAGTGCGCAACGCACAGAACGCCGATTGCCGAGAAAGTCAAAGCCAGCGAGAAGTAAAAAAGAGATCATCAACAATGCGACATATGTACATATCGCACACGCACTACAAAAGTGACACAACTCAAAATTTTTGATTTTTCAGGAAACGCAAAAAACCGTTTTTGAGGTAAATAAAATTTTTTTTAAAATAACGTATAGACCGTTCAGTAGAAAATCCTTACAGATTATGCTTTAGGATAAGTTACAAGAATTTTTTTTAAATTTTACACTAGAAAATCCAAAATTTTGAGTTGTGACTGTTTTGATGATATTTTAATTCAATAATTACGGAATTATTTTAAGTTATGTCACTTTTGCTGAGTTTTATAATTATAAATTACAGTTAAAAAGTCGAAAGAAAAATTTTGAGAATTCGAAATTAATTTTTTTATTTGAAAATATATACTAAAATTGTCAGAACTTTGCTTAAAATTAACTTCAACAAAAATTTATTTCATCAAAAGTGTCACAATTAGAGTTAGGACACTTTTGCATTGTGCTTCAGCGATCAATTAGCATCAAACTTCTGACATAAAGAGATACCTAACTGTATTTTTGCAACAGTTAACAACAACAAAATATACTGAGCTTTTGCTTATTGGTAGATTGATGCATTGTGCACAGTATTAACACATAAACCCGAAAATTAAAAATTTTGAGTTGTTTCACTTTTGTAGTGCGTGTGCGATATGTATAGTTCATATGTATCTATACTAACAAAGGTTCATAGGTCAGAAGGAGGGTCCGTGGCAGCAAAAGAGAAAGGCAGCCGCAGTGCATGTGTGTGTGTTTATTTAATTTATTTAATAAAAGTAAAAGTTAAGTTGATGTTTTTAATCTTTAACCTCTGTTGTTGGCATTAGAGGACAACAAAAACAACAACAACAACAACAACACCATAACAATGGCAACAGTAGTCGGCCAAAAGCAACAATAGCACAAAGAAAGTGTGGCAACAAGTTCAACAGCTCAAGTGGAATGCTAAAAGATTTACGAGTGAGCACGCCTGGCAGTGTCTGTGGCTGTGTAAGTGAGTGAGTGAGCGAGTGTGTGTGTGTTTGTGTGTATGTGCGAGCCCATCTATTCATTAATACATACGTGTAGCATGCCTAGGTAGTGTTGTTGTTGTTGCTGTTGTTGCTATTGGTGCTAGTTCGTTCGAAGACAGCTGTGCCTGTGGCTGTGATTGTGACTGGGCTCACAGTGGCCACAGCAGCTCCCTGGGCGTGACCACATTGACACATGCATATTTAAATTTCCGTGTGTTTGCAACACACATAAACAAACAAAGAAACACGTACACAGCACACACACTCACACACACACATACAGGCATATTTTGTGTGTACACAAGACGCGCTTTCAAAAAGGTTATAAAAAGCTTTTAAGCCATTTCTAATGCCAACGCTGCCAACACTATTTGCAACGACCACACACACACACACACACACACAACGCGCGACCCTTCAGCCTTCCGAAAAACACCAACTGTGTACACTGGCATCCTCACCCAGCACGCTGGCGTTTACTTAAGAGATTAACTGCAAATACCCTAATTCCTTTATTTTGCTTGCTTCGTGCGTTGGGGTTTTTGCTTTGCTTTGAGTCTTGTGCGGCGCGTCCACAAGTTGCGCGCCGCTTTCGCTCTGCTGCTCTTAGCCAAGTTTCACACAGTCGAGTAGTTTTTCTAAGGAATTTGTTGACACAGGCAAACACACACACACACACACACTTATATGTATTGTGGTATGTGCATCGTCCGAAAGAAGGTGTGCTTCTTCTTCTAAGGATGTTGTCCTGGCGGGGGAGAATTTCTTTAATGTCTTAACTTTATAGTGTACATAGACGTAATTAATTTTTATTGAAAGTTGAGTTGAAGTATTTTCAGATTGAATTAACTGTCACTCAATTGGGAACAGTTAGGCGGTGCAAACCAAATTTAGTTGTGGCGATGTTAGGCATCCTGGAAACTTGTAAAATAAAAAATATTGAATATTTGCACCTAAGGTGGACGTTTTGAGGCGAATTTTGAACAATGGAGAGTTCGTTTTGTTGAGATATAAAGTAACTAGTAAATTTGTGTGATTAAGAGACGTTTTTAAAAATTGATTTCCCCTACATGGACAAAGGACTCATTGCGCTGATGATGGTTCGGATAAGTAAAATGAAAACTACAGAAGTTTTTCAGTATTGAGTAAAAAAATATTCAGTATTGAGCCAATTTCCGTATTTCTTAAAATAAAAATAGTTCCTTAAGGGAGTGTTGCCGTCTAGAATGCCGATTTTAGGCTGTTTTTTTTATTTTGGAGCTACAAGGCAACATGCAATATTCTGGTTTTTTGCTTGTTGTTCCTTATTATTTGGAGAACAGAAACTCATATTTGTGTCAACAAATTTTATTTTCTAAGTACAAATTTTCAGTGGTCAATGTGACCTTGCCACGCTGATTTTCACTGCTGGCCGATAAGAAATTTCGGGAACCAGTAATCTGAAACAGAAATGGGTATGCAATTATTAATCTGCAATAAATTCCGCGGATGCTAAACCACAGTTTTAGTCAAAATGTTGATTAGAAACAAAATGGCGGCCATATGAAAAAAAATTGTTCAGTTTTGCCACCTTTTTTACCTTTAGAGTGCTTGAAAATATATTTAACAATAATTTTTTGATGAAAACTTTGATTTAGCATCCAATGAAAACTATCTAGAACATTTTCCCAAAATTTCAAGTCGATACCTCTCATAGTTGCTGAGAAAAGTTATCGGCCAGTACAAAAAATATGGTTTCGAGAAAAACGCGTTTCAAGGTATGCGCAATGTATCAGCGGAGCAAAAAGAGCTGAGATTACTTCAATTAACATGCAAAAAAGTGGGTACTGAGTTTGCGGATTGAAAAACGACTTTGGGGGGTGATAGTATATAGTATAAGGTACAATAAAACGCCAAAAAAAAAATCGATTTTTTCAAACTTCTACCCGGGAACACCCCCTTAAATTAAATAAAAATTGACTCTTTTTGAACATTTTAGCTATAAAATTAAACAAAATATCAAAAACATCTTTCAGGTTGAGAATTCATGAAATCTTTTTTTTTTTTTTTTTTTTTACTTTTATGAACTATTAATTGATTTTATTGAAAGAAAACATACATTTTAGCAACAAAAAAATCAAATGGTATAAACAGAATCAAATCGTCGGCCGAATTTTACGCATCGAAAAATGACGTCACTGCGTCTGTCGTCGTGAAAATACGCACAGTGAAACAGAATAGGTGCGAAATTCGTATCAGCTGATATTATTCCTGCAAACACGGCAAACACACTTCTTCTTTAACACTTTCTTCTTCCTAACTTCCTCAATTAGCAGCTCCGTCATGTCCATTTTCTTAAACATACGAAAGGGAAAGACAAAATTGATTATTTGGCACCATTTTGTATTGAAATTTGAAGCACTTACAACTTTTTAACCTCAAAATAGCACATATCAGAAAATGTTTGCCGAATTTTTTGTTTGTTTATATTTTTGATTTTCACTTCTGACAGCTGCACAGCTGATTGGTTCGCACGACGACTGCGACAAAATTAGAATTTGTTCTATCGTCGGACGACCGGTCGTCGGCCGAATATCGCAGTCGTCGTCGTTGTGGGCAATCACATGCACTGCTGTGTGTTTTAATTTCGACAGCGTATGTTGGGTGCGTAAAATTCGGCCGACGATTTGATTCTGTTTATACTAAAAACCTGATTTAAGTTTGATCGAATTAATATAAAATATATGTAAAAGAATTGAGTCACATTTATTCGGCCTTATATAAGTGTTGTTGTTGCAAAGTCATTTTTTCCCCTTAACAAAACTGTTAATCACTTAATTTTCATATATCGTATCAGAAAGATAATAAATATAGCTGAGTTTTTAAGACTCGGGTAAAATATTTAAACATTTATTAATATTCATATTTATTGATATCAAATCAAACTTCAAATTGTTTGGTTTTTTGCCACCATAAAATATTACATATGTGAAAATTCTCCACAGAAGCATCGTCACTTGCTGGTCAAATAAAAATTCTTAGAAAAAATCGTACGATATATGGTACAAATTTCGGCTAAGCAAAATAATGCATTTAAAAAAGTTGATATAGACAATTCAGCACATCACAGAAAAACAAATACTGAAAGAATTTATGTTGAGGAAAGAAAATCGAAAGATCTCTCTTGAATTTCGAAACTGAAATTTTAGTAAAATCATTAAAATTGAGAAAAATAAAGGGAATAAATAAATGCTTGGCTTATGGTTCCTGATGCGTGAAGGAACGTTCGGAAATGCAGGCACGTGGGCACAAGTTTACATTTGTACTCCCTCCTTGAAAAGTAAGTTACACAGTCCACTTCTATGAGCAACTACCGTAGCAAAGTTAGAAGAGATCCGTTTCTAAGAAACACTTAACCTACAGTTTGCAGGACCCGAGGCAGAACCAGTCTACTGTGAGTTCTAGCTGTTGGGTTTGCAGTTGCACTACAGTTGCACTAAGCTCTGAATCTTGATATGTCGGAGCTTTGCTTTTGCGAAGCTAAGTACGTCTGATAGCTCTACATCCTGAAGGATCATACTGCCGAGGCACATACCGCCCGAAAGTTGAGCGTTCACATATGAAGTGTACCGAAGTTATGTCGCATGAAGCCGGGTCTTTAACCACAATGTTAGTTGTGGAATGTATTATTGAATGTCTTATGGGTTCATGTTATATTGTTTTTTGTATGTCATATTGATGAGGAGAATTGGATTACTGTTACTGTGTGACTGAACTGCCGTGGTTCGCATTTAGTTTAGTTTTTTTAAATTAATGTTCAGGGAGAAAACTTTTTTTTACGTTTTTCCTTAACACTAGAAGGTCCAAGTGAGTCAAAATCACTCAACTGATGATTTTTTATTTTAATACATGGCCTACTGAAAAGATTTGCGTGACTTTTACTATTTTTAAAGACAAAATAAACAAAAGCCAAAATAAATAAAATTAAGTTTATTTTTTTAAAATTAATGTTCAGGGATAAAACTTTTCCTTACGGTTTTCCTCAACACTAGAAGGTCCAAATGAGTCAAAATCATTCCACTGATGTTTTTTTTTATTTTAATACATGGCTTACTGAAAAATTTTGTGTGACTTTAACTATTTTTAAAGCCAAAATAAACAGAGAAAAATCATTTCATGTAGTCAAAACGACTCGACTGATGCTTTTTTATTTTATTACGTGGTCTACTGACAAATTTTGCGTGACTTAACCCTTTCGGGACTACTGGGATAATACGTCCCACTCAGTTTTTAATGCCCCTCAAAATAATTATTCAGATCTTATGACCCACGTAAAATATTTCTTCGAATTATATGTGCCCGGATGTATGAAGTATGATTCTAGAATTTGTGAGTATGTAACATAATCTTCTAGCCTCAACTTTTATAGCATGGAAACATTTCTACCAAAAGTATTTTAGTTTTCAGAAATAAACTCCGTCTCGAAAGGGTTAAAGATCAAAATAAATAGAAAAACTTATAAAATGATAACAAAATCTGACCCCTATTTTGTAATTTCATATGGGAATCAAAGGAATTTGGATTGGCAGGGCATTCTAGTGTTAATGACTTATTACGTTTATTCAAAATAAATTCTTTCAACCTAATGTGACCATTTTGAAGTGAGTATCACTTGAGATTGTGTAGAGATTGTGTTGGCAGATAACTCGCCAGATGTCTTAGTTCAAATCTTAAACTCAAAGTGTTAGGTTAGCTTTAGAATGGTACAAGCTGCAATAGTCGCACTTCTACTCGAAGGTTATTCTACAAGACCCTTTATGAAGCAAGTAGCGCTTTGGTTCAAATTCTAATGGTTCAAATCACTTAAAGTTTTAGATGAAACTGAGCACATCCTGAATTGTAAGGACCTAATGAGAATCTTAAGTTAATGGTGCTGGCTTCAACTTTCTATTTATCTCAGCTGTCTTAACAGATAGTAGTCAACCTAATCAAATGCGGTTTCTTTGTGATTTGATTCTTGTAACGCGACCTTTGATAGTCAAAAGCGAATGCATTCCAAAGATTTATAGTTGAAGCTGACCGTATTTGATTTTGATGCTGAGAATACAGACCTTTATCTATGATTTATTATTTGTTTTTGTTTGAATGTTGACGGACAAAAATAATGTTAATATTGCTATCTTTGATTGATTGCAGCATTTTGTTTCTCAGCGAACTATAAATAATTTTCTGTTTTGTCACATCTTCATTACCTGCGCAACTCGAGTTCGGTTGTGACTTAGAACGCTTCAAATTCCGGCGCATTAATTTATCTCGCTCTGAGACTATGATTTTCTACACTGCGGCTTACATTATCCTTCTACCATAATTCAATATGGCAACTTCGGCTCGCCCCGAAACCCCATGTGGGGCCGCGGCGTGCGTGCGTCTATGTGTGTGTGTGTGTGTGTGTGTGTGTAATGAATGTGCCACCACTCGGAACTTTTCCTTCACATGTCCTTAAAATAACTTCAAACTTCGCTTAAAATTACAATTTGCAGCGCAACAACTCGGAAAGTTCTACCAGCGAACGCGGCGGCGACTTTCGGCGGCCGCTTCCGCCACGCGCGACGCTGAAGCAGGCACGTTCTTTTGGCACAGCGTAGCGTCGAGCGGACAACAGCGTCCCGACTGGTGGCGGCAGGCGTGCGCACGCCTAATGGATATGGTGCACGTTTGGCAAACTTTGGGTTAAAATGTTACTTTACGTGAAACGTTTGTTCTGCGCTACTTTGCAATGTGTTTTTTTGTTTTTTTACAAAAAACAAACATTCTGTGCAAAGAATTGCACAAAAATTTTCTTGTGTGCTTTTTTGTTCTTATTTGCGCCGCTCAAGTGCGGAGTCGCGGTGCGGTGGCGCGGCAATTTAGCCTCTCCTGCAGTGTGTAAATAATTTGCGGCAATTCTAACAGCCGTGGCGCCGAGAATTATGCTACATTGGCTGATGCTATTACTTGGGCGGGGGCGTTGTCTGCTCGCTGCACGCATGTTTGTATGTAGGGGGCGGGAGGCGGTGTGGCAGGGAGTGGGGCTGTAGCCCTGTCAACATATGCCCAAATGACATTTGTGTGTTTATGTGCCCGCTGCCGCGCGCCCTTCCGCTTGCAATTTGTACCAATTTTGACCGCCCACATCTATCGCCAACGGAAGCGAATCGTAAAAAAACAAAAATGGCATAAAAAGTTTGCTTCTTTCGCAATTCTCTCCATTGCGCCACTTTTTGCTTCTGCCGCTTCGGCGTGTTGGCTTTTTTCGCTTTGGCTTTGGCATTTGCTTGCAAAGTCTTTGCGAGGGTGTGTGTGTGTGTGTGTGTGTGTGTGCAGCTAATGTTGTTGTGGCTTGGCGTTATTTTCGAGCAGCCACACAATAAAAGAAAGTGAGGTTATGCTACTTTGCTACTTTTCGGCTTAGGCAACAGGGTCTCCGAAATGGCAGTGTATATTTTATCGTGGATATAAATCTATTTGCTCAGGTGTTACTCGAGGCTAATATGTTTGTGATGGCTTTATTTTGTGGCCTGGCTTTGTGTGTGTGTGTGTGCCAGTGTGCGTGTGGCGGCGCCTTGAAAGGAATTGTACAAGGGGCGCGGAATGCAGGAAAATGTCTGGGCCATGTTTAAGTGGCTAGTGGGGGGCAGACAGCGAATGCGGGCGGGCAGTGAAACGCTGCCGTTTTAAAATAAAATCACTTTACTGCGCATTATGTGCACTGCATGGGAACGTATTGCATACTGTTAGGCGCGGTGCCATTGGTGAGTTTAATTTGTTAATGAAAGAGGCATTGAGTGCGCGTGTGTGAGCAATAAAAGTGTGTGTGTGTGTGTTGATTGAAGTGTTTGCAATTTTAATGCGCGTCTTGGCCTCGGCGTAATCACTAAGAATAACACTGTGCGACAAAAACTAAAAAAAATTTTCACACCGAAAAAATCCATATGGGCGTGAAACTAGAGACCAAACATAGTAACATTGCGTACTCAGTTTTTCATTTCTACATCCTTTGTACTTTTAAAAGGACTTCAAAATTTTGAAGGGAATAAAAAATAAAAAAAATATATATAAAAAATACCTAACCTCGTTAGAAAATGGCGACATTTAAATAAAATTGATTTTTTACCTATTTTTAAATAAAGGATATGAAAAAGGTCCTTTGAAAATTTTAATCCTTTATATCTTTGAAAATTAATAAAGAATTTTCTTCAAAAGTAAGTATGTTCAAACCCATAATCTCCTTGATCAGGTGTCAAAATGTCATTATTCTTGCTTCATTGATTTTGTATCTTTTTATTATTTAAAATACTGATACTCAAATAAATTAGAATTTTTGTACTTCATTAGAAATACAGCTTCCACCTGTTTTTTTAATAACATTCGAACCAATAAAGTTAGAGTAATGAAATTTTGACACATGATCAAGGAGATTTTGGGTTTTAACATACTTACTTTTCAAGAAAATTCTATATTAACTTTCAAGGATATAAAGGATTAAACTTTTCAAAGGACCTTTTTCATATCCTTTTGTTAGAAATAGATAAAAAATCAATTTTATTTAAATTGTTGAGCCTTTCCTCTTTCATTTGATATACATATTGTCATATTCTAACGAGGTGAAGTATTTTTTATATTTTTTTAATTTTGTATCCCCTTAAAAAATTTTGAAGTCCTTTTAATAGAACAAAGGATTTTCGAAATGAAAAAGTGACACAGCATTTTTCCCGGTGTGAAAAATGCTGTCGCACGGTGTAATACGAGTCTTGTTCTTAGAGAAAAGAAGTTAAAAATCGCTGTACTCAAAGCACCTTTTTTCTCTGCCATCTTCCTGAACTGGTGGACACGTGCTCGAAGCCTTCAGAGCACACTGACAGCCATTCTATGTGATCATCTAAAACTTGCTTAATTACTGTCATTTCCATTTTCACTGCCATTTCGCGCATTTATCATTCATCTTCAACTGAATCTCTGACAAGTTTCTTCATATATTAACCAACTAACAAATAGTCGAACAATTGTCGGTCCACAATTGCTTTAATCCCCCTTCAAACGGGTTTTCTGTATCCGTTTGCCATTGTCTGTCCCGCAACCTGTTGCCGTCGCAAGGATCATAATTACTTACAGCTCATTAAAACGCAAGCAGAAGAACAGCCAACGTTCTTGGCCAAAGTCGAAAAAAAAACGACAGGCGAAAAGGCAAATCGATAAAACTCCATTAAGCTGCGCTGTAGTCTTAATTAAAATGCGCTGAACGATGATGGCATTGACGGCGCGTTAATGGCCAAGAGCGCGCCAACAACAATGACAGCGATGTGGTCCATTGTTGAGGTCCATTGTCTGCTCGCACTCGAGCGTGGCCATTCCTATTTACATACCATCAGCGTTCCGTTGCCCGTCGCTCAGGCTGTCAAACTATTATTTTTCTTTAATTCAGCATAATTCCGCACTGACGACGTCCAACTTGAGCAGCAGAAGAACGCCTTGTCTCTTGTTCTGTCTTTCGTTTCTCTGTCAACTTTTTCGCTTAATTTCTGCTGCAGTTGCCTCACACTATTTTCAGTATTTTTTGCAAAGGCCACAAGTCCGAAGCATAGCTTAGAAAAAAAATGTAAGAAATGTCGCACAACCGAAGCCAACAGGCAGCAAAATGCAATAACTCCTTTCGACTGCTGCGCTGTCGATTTTTTATTGTTCGCAAGCGGCTCTACGTCTCATGTGCTGGCGCGTCTAATCGCAAGCACTTTGCCTTGTTGTTTTTTTTGGGCTATTAGTGGGTTTTGTTGTTATTGTTGCAATTCATTGCTACTGTCCTGCGCTTAAGGTCCTTTTGATCCGGCCGACTTATTTGTCTTGAAGAAACTTGGCGAAAATTGCTTTTGTTCGGAATATGGCCGCTGCCCGGCATTGTCGACACAAATGGGCCATGTGTGTGTGTGTGTGTGTGTGTGTTGTGCTTTTTCACTTTGCAGGCTACAGTTGAGCAGGATTTGCGGGATATGAATTTAGTGTCTTGAATTTGTTGTTGTTGTGCCTTGGCGTTATTTCCTTTATTTTTGTGCTTGTCTTATTACTGCTTAGGGTTTTTTTCTTGGCGCTGGGCTCATTTTCATTTTTCCTCTGAGCCACAGTGTGGCATTGTATTGTAGTCCATCATAAAGTCGGCTTTGCTTTATTGTTTTCTGTCCTTCCATAGGTCGTGTTAATAGCTGCTTGTATACAAGTGTTCTGCCTCTGGTCGCTTAGCTTCTCTATTTGCTCTTTCTTTTTGTTTATTTTTGGTTTTTGTGTTGTTGCTGGCTTTGCTTGAGCGATTTTGTTGCTCGTCTTCGGCGTTTGCGGCATCGTTAGCCGTGTAGTTGCCGCTTTCGACATTTGCCTTCGTTTGGTTCATTTTCCTGTGATTAATGTTGTCATTAACTGCAATTAACTTTTTTACAATTCACTTTACTATTTCCTACATTATTTATTATTCGAGCAGTTGCTGCGTTTCGCTTCTATTTGCCTTGTTTCGTCGTTGCGCCAATGTTGTGCAGGAAAAAATAAATAGTTGTAACTGAAAAAAAAGCGACGACATTTATGGCCGACGAATGTCGGTGTTGAGAGGCGCGTCGTCGTATCATCAGGAAGCACGCAATCGCTCAATCTGGGCAGCCAAATTAAAAGCACTCATTTGTCGAGGGCGGATGCTGATGGCGATTTTTTCCGTCACTGCAATATTTGGGGGGAGGGGGGTTGCACTGATTTTGATTTTCCGCGCGAGCGGAAGTGCGTGCAAAGCGGCCAAGAGTGGCGTATTTTTAGGCACAATTTTTATATTGAATGAGTCGCTTACAGATAAATCGGCGATGAAGTTGAGGCACTACTAATTAGTGTCTTTGAAACGATGTAATGTTGCTGATCATTTCAAATGATTCGAATTGAATTTTCCAACTAATTTGTTTATAAATTAATAATAATATAAATTAATTAAATTTTTCTTGAGATAAGATAAGATAATTAGTGGTTTTGAAACGATATAATGAATGTTGCTGATAATTTGAAATGATTCGAATTGAATTTTCCAACTAATTTGTTTATAAATTTTGTATTCGAATTGAATTTTCCAACTAATTTGTTTATAAATTAATAAATAATAATAATAATAATAATAATATAAATTAATTAAATTTTTCTTGAGATAAGTTGGCCTTGGCAGTTAAGACTCTATTTTTAGTATTAATTTTGTTAACATATTGCAAACTAAACAAATACTAATACACGAAAATGTGGCTTTAATGCATCTTTTTCGAACAGAAAACATTGAGGAACAGATTGAGTTTAATTCAAAAAGCATTAGAAATTTCTAATATTTAAAACACATCACACAGGCCAACAAATTCAAAGCCAAGAGTGGTGTATTTTTAGGCACAATCTTTATATTGAATGAGCCGCTTGCAGATAAATCGGCGGTGAAGTTGAGGCACTACTAATTAGTGGTTTTGAAACGATATAATGAATGTTGCTGATCATTTCAAATGATTCCAATTGAATTTTCCAACTAATTTGTTTATAAATTGTATTCTTGAGATAAGTTGGTCTTGGCAGTTAAGACTCTAATTTTAGTAATAATTTTGTTATCATATTGCAAACTAAACAAATACTAATACACGAAAATGTGACTTCATTGCACCCACCAGACATTTTTTGTTGCCGGCAATAAGAAAACGAGTCGCCCCCGGCAACAAATTTATCGCTGGTAATATCGCCAGCGTATCGATTTCGTATCACCAGTCGTTCTAAAACGTCCGCCGAAAGCAACTCGCCGTGACGAGTCGTTTTCTTATCACCGTGACGAGTCGTTTTCTTATCGTCTTGACGAGTCGTTTTCATATCGCCTGGACAATTCGTTTTCAAATCTAATTACATCATATTGTTTGGAAAATTATCAATATATAAAAAGTCAGTCAGTTTTGGTTAGGATGGAATTTCATTTGCATACAAAGATTTAATGTTGCTCTCATTGTTTGAGCTTGAATCAATGCTGTTGATCAATGAACCGTCGACGAATGAATACAAATTTTTTAAATGCGATCAATCTCACTGAAATACAAAGCATATCAATTCGATATTTCAAAGTCCTTGAAAACAACGTCTTTTTGGGCCATGTTGCTAATTTGTCGCTGCGGCAATAAATCGGCGAGTCGCCATTGTTGCCACTGATGATTGTTGCCTATTTTTTACATTTTGCTTGGTGGGCAGGAACACATATTTTTCGAACAGCAAATATTGGGAAACAGATTGAGTTTGGTTTAAATAGTATTAGAAATTTCTAATATTTCAAACACACATCACACAGCCCAACAAATTCAGCGCTTTTTTCTTTACTATTTAAGTCAAAACTTACTTTTCTCGTTGACTCGCACAACTGTCTCGAAACTCACAATAATTATCCATGAAAACAAATAAAAGTTTACTGTTTTGATTTGCCGCATTACAACTTGGTTTTCTTTGGCCAACACACCCATACCAACAACATGGCGTACTGCCACTTTGGCCACAATTCAATGTCGCCATCACTTATTTACGGCGCAGAGCAAACAATGAAATTTTCATTGATTTTAACAAATTGCCTTTTATGAAACTCTTGAAACTTTAATGAATGTCAACTTTAACGTTGACGACAACTACAACAACAGCGGCTACGTGGCTTTTCTGTTGGTCACTGGCCGCCGGTTGGTGGGGACAAAAGTTGTGAAAGCCAACGAAATCGCCTGTTGATGCAACAAATTATCGCAAACATTTTTCATCTTTTCGTGCTTTAGGTTGTTTTTTTTTTGTTTGACGTTGGCTGGCATTGTTTGGCGTGGCTGTTGCTGGAAAATACGTGTGGAAAGAGCGCTCCGGCAGGCATTGACAAACTATGCCTTACACATGCCGAGCAAAGGAGATAGGCGCAGACATAACACACACACACTATTCACTATTGTGTCGCACTATGCAGCAGTGTCGCTAATGAAAAAAGGAAACACAACCGCTCGAGGAATGCTGATGACTCTCCAAGGAGCGCATTTAATATGTGTACAAGTGCTGTGCCAGGAATGGTTAGAGATGCCGTCGCTGCTGCCTTCCGCCACCGCCAGTGTGACTTTGCACTGTCTGAGTGTGAGTGTGTGTGTGTGTGTGTAAAGGAAAAGCATAAGAAAGGACATAAATCAAAAATTCAAGACCCTGCGCCATAACGGCGCATTGTGTGTGTGTGCATATAGAGCGCCATTAGTGACTTTGTTGTTGTGGCTGCCGCGTCGCCAGCGTTCCGAATGTTGCGCTCGCAAGTGACGCGGGATAAAGCGAGCAATAACGCCCACTCAATCGAAATATTGCGCACAGGATATTAGTGCGCGCGTCTATGGAGTGCGACTACTGCGACTCGCAGCGGCCTCTAACCTTGCTCGCCGTCGATGTTGTTGCTTTTTCGCGAGCACACAATTGAAAATGCAGCCAGCGGAAAAATATGAAGAACACTTTTTTCGCTTTGCGGTGCGGCTGATGGCGCTGGCGGATGCCGATCACAAAGCACACAAAAAGTGGAAAATAGAAAATGGCGAAATAACAAAACGAAGACACAAAGCGCTATCGAACGAGAAGTAAAAAAAAAATCAAAGACTCTAAAGTAACGGGAAAGGAAGTCGGCGTTGGGAGAGGAAGCCGGCAGTGTTGAAGGTTTCGGGTGGCTAGTGGGACATTTTATCACTGTTGCCGGGGGATGCATTCTTGGGCGAGTGTCTCCACACTTCGGAGGTCGCAACAAACACACACGAACACCCGAACGCAGACACAATCAGCCGGTCCGCTACGTTGGCCGGCGTTGTCGCCGGGGGGGTGAAAACCTGAAGAATGTGCCAAAGGAATCTTGAAAATATTTTCGCCAAAGCACCCAACACGCTGCCCGGCTTCCGACTGTACAGCATTCGCAGCGACAGCTATATTTTTCTTCGGCACATTTATTTATGCTGTGTCCTGTTTGTCCTTTTGTCGCAAGCCAACAGCCGGGTGAATGTCTTCTGCTGGCACTATAACTCCGAGTGTGTGTGTGTGTGTGCGTCTGTCTGTAACAAAATATTTTTGCGCGCAGACAGGTGTGTAATTTATTGATTATTTCGCTAGATATGCTTGCAGCAGCAGCGCCAACAACAACAACAACAACTGCCCCACAACTGGCAATAGCTACTACCACCACAACAACAACAACAACATTGGCTAGCAACAAAATTTCTTCAATATGCACTTGCGCTGTCCCCAATCACTCGGCCACTGACTGCCCGACCGCCGCAGTGCTGTACACGGATATTCAGACATTTTGTCATCTTCAATTTGCGGCCGTCATGCCTTGGCATCTACTTGAAGCTGCTACGAGTTTACTGTTTCGCCGCTCGTACCATCGCACCTGCTGCTGCCCGCCGCTCCCTGCTGCCCGCCCGTACTGATTGCTGGAAAGTGGCTTACAGGCCAAAGCCACTTGTAATCGCTCGGATAAAGCATTTCGATTTTTCTTGCTGCCTGAAGAGGCTTGTAAAGTCGTTGTCGGCTTGTTCTGCGTGCGAGCGAGCGTGTGTGCGCGTATGCTGCGAATTTCACTTTATTGCATTTTAATTGGATAAGTGAAGACGTCGAATAAGTCGGCAATATTCTGCTTGAAGCGTTGTCACAAGATGCTGAAATGCCACTTGCAGCATTAAAATGTTGCTGATTTCTGGAACATTAAGCAACTTATTGCGGTCTATCAGTATTACTTGTAATCTATGTTTGTATGTACGTTTGCTTAGAATTACAGTAATTGTTGAATTTGACTGCAGTCTGCTGCTTGGACTTTAAAATATTTAAATGTTAATTGAATTGAACTTTCAATAGATTCAAAGTATTTACTTAGCTAAAGCTTTAGAAAAATAAATCGGTGGACCATTCATTATGGCATTACAGAATATTTTGATTAAAGAATTAAAATTGTATATGGATAAAGTGGGACTGTAGCGAGTGTTCTGCACTTCATGGCACACGCCATAGCTGTCTAGGGAGCAGCACACTAGACGACTTCCGGCATGGCTTGAACCATGCCACTGGAAAACGTTGCCTGGCTCGGCCGACGCTCAAGTTGGTTTCAGTCAACATCGACCACAAGATGACAGGGGCTTACCAACACTGTCTTTGAGCATCAAAACGGAAATTTTGAGGATTCTGAGTGTACTTACTAAGAAATCAGAAGACTTTTCAACCTTAGCATGAGATTGCCACCTTAGCATAAGATTGCAACCTTAGCATGAGAGTTAAGATTTAGAGACCTTGAATATGAATCGATTAAGTCTTGTTTTAATTTAAAACCGGAGCTAGGTTGGATTTTGGAAACTTTCTGGACTCTAAGAGCTACTTTGACTGCAACCTTGGCAAGAGATTGCAACCTTAGCATGAGAGTTACGATTTAGTGACCTTGAATATGAATCGATTAAGTCTTGCTTTAATTTAAAACGGAGGCTAGGTTCGCTTTGAAAACTCTCAGGACTCTAAGAGCTACTTTGACATGCAACCTTGGCATGAAATTGCAACCTTAGCATGAGAGTCAAGATTTAGTGATCTTGAATATGAATTGATCTAGTATAAGTCTAGTATAAGTCTTGTTTTAATTTAAAACGGCAGCTAGGTTGGATTTTGAAAACTTTCTGGACTCTAAGAGCTACTTTGACATGCAACCTTGGCATGAGATTGCAACCTTAGCATGCGAGTCAAGATTTAGTGATCTTGAATATGGATTGAGTGAGCTTGTAAGTCTTGTTTTAATTCAAAACAGCAGCTAGGTTGGTTTTTGAAAACTCGCAGGACTCTAAGAGCTACTTTGACATGCAACCTTGGCATGAGATTGCAACCTTAGCATGAAAGTTAAGATTTAATGACCTTGAATATGAATTGAGTGAGCTTAGAAGTCTTGTTTTAATTTAAAACGGCAGCTAGGTTGCTTTTTGGAAACTCTTAGGACCCTAAGAGCTACTTTGACATGCAACCTTGGCATGAGATTGCAACCTTAGCATGAGAGTCAAGATTTAGTGATCTTGAATATGGATTGAGTGAGTTTATAAGTCTTGTTTTAATTTAAAACGGCAGCTAAGTTGGTTTTTGGAAAGTCTCTGGACTCTAAGAGCTGCTTTGACATGCAGCCGTGGCATAAGATTGCAACTTTATCATGAGAGTTAAGATTCAGTGACCTTGAATATTAATCGATTAAGTCTTGTTTTAATTCAAAACAGCAGCTAGGTTGGTTTTTGGAAACTCTCAGGACTCTAAGAGCTACTTTGACATACTACCTTGGCATGAGATTGCAAAACTTGGCATCAGAGTTAAGATTTAGTGACCTTGAATATGAATCGGTTAAGTCTTGTTTTAATTCAAATCAGCAGCTAGGTTGCTTTTTGGAAACTCTCAGGACTCTAAGAGCTACTTTGAAAGTCCTCATATTAGCTGATTGACGCAAACAGGCGGATGGGATATTTTAGGTACAGTCGGACGGTCGTTGCGGACGCATTATTAGATGTGTTGTAACAATTGTAATAAGCAGACGTTTTTTTTTTAAGTCTTCGCTGCTCTGAACTGGTTAAAGAGTAAACATTTCTTTCACAAGATTCGTAGAAATATGCACTGATGTCGCTTTCCAAGAATGAATGTTTACCATTTTCAATTAGCTGTAATTAAACTAAAATAAAAATAAATATAGTAGTTGTTTCAATAAAAAATTATGTCCTTGTATAGTAATATTAAAATTGCTTAGCACATTTGCAAGTTTAATTGGCTTGTAATTTTTAGCAAAATATGAAATATTAGTTGTTAGTTAGAGCTAAATGGCGAATTCCTACAAACTTGCAACATTCCAGTTAACTCGCATAGCGTGTAATGTTTAAGCCTTAAGCAATAATTACCACCCTCACGGACTTGAATACTTTCAGCTGCCATTTGCCGAGTGGTCTGGCGCAGGTAAACACATTTTATCAGCGCTGCGAATGCCAAACAAATACAAACCAATAAGCACATAACTAAGCACCGGGCAATGCCGAGTAAATCATTTACGCTAAATTAAAAGTAAATGCAAAGTTATTTCTATTTTTGCGGCTGCTGTGCTGCTGGCTTCCTCTCGTTATTTGCTCACAATTAGTGTGCAAAGTTTCGAGGAAATTGTCGCTAATACGGCAGCGAGTGTGTGTGGGCACGTGCTGTTTCGCTTCTGTGCGTCCTCGACGGGTGTGTGTGGGTGTAGTTTTTGGAAAGCACAAATGAAGAAAAGAAATTTGCACTAATTATGGGTTTCCGTTGTGAGACTTGTACGCGCTCATTGCCGAACACGCACACACTCCCGCACATGAATAGTTGTAGTTGCAAGCACATCTACAATTGCGGCGGTCGTGTATTTTGGCACATTAGGCACATTGCGTTGGATTTGCGCCGCACAGTGTCGCGAGTCCATAGTAGCGAGGGACAAAAATAGAAGGAATAGTCGTACGGCAATAAAATTTTGTACATATGATTTTGTTATAAAGAGAAGTTAATACACCAAAAATTACTTCAATCGCCCCACGGACACGCCCACCTCCCATACAAACCAAATACTAAGTTGACAGTATCTCGAAAACTATAAAAGATGTATTGATGAAATTTAGTACAGCAACTCATATAATCAATATAAAGGTATATACTAAAAATGGTTTCGATCACGCTTGTCATAAAAAAAAGAAATATTGAAAAAACTACAAATATCTGTGCATACTTATAAGTAAGTAATTTGAAACCCAAATAAAAAATAATAACACCTCTTATTAAACTCAGTAGAGCATATATTTCCATTAAAAATTACAGTTTGTTAATTATCCTAGCAGTATAATCGGTTTTCGATCTATTCAACTTCCTCAGATATTATATATTGCAGTATATCAGAGTTTCCATTTTCATGTTTAACTTTAATTTTCCTATTAACTGCTATAATTGGTTCTGAAGACATTAACAAGTGTTGCTTCTTTTCGAAAGTTGCCTTGATTCGATGGCAAGCCACCCAGTATTACCGAAGCCTTGCATCGATTCCACCTTTTTTTTTTTAATTTTCTAAATCGAGTGGAGTTGGCATATTATTAGAAACAAAAATTTATATCCCAAGCGAAGCGCAGCAACGGTCGTTATGTTTTCCTGCCAACCATGCTGCAAAAAGGACCCCAATTTTAACTGCATCCGGCACTGAAAATGCTAAATTTCTTAAAAACGTGCAAGTTTGTGCAGCTACAGTCAATGGTTTCTATTAAAACATACTTTCAGCTATTTTAAACTGTAAAATCTCGAAGTAGTAAGAAGTAGTTTTTTTTAAGTTTATCTAAAGTTTGATGACACTGGACTTTTATTCCTACGAATTGACGTTTCTTCAAGTAGCGTTACAAGGAATATGGAAAGCAAAACAAAAGAGGGAAATCTTCCACAGAATTGCAAAAATAGTATATTTATAGAATATATTCACTTAACATGAGGTTCCATGGGAAATTTTTCAATAAGAGTCCTCGAACTTACATTCAACAAATTGCAATAATTTCTACCCAAGTCACCAACCTTCACAAAGTGCAAGTTTGGTGGCCTATCATCGGTATATAAATTGATATTTTTAAAATTCGTTTTCATATCTTAGTAAATTGAGGTATTTACTTCAGTACTACAAACTTATTTTTCTACATTTACCATATTGATTTTTTTGATTTTTGTCCCTACTCGCGACACTGTGCGCCGCGGCCCTCGCCAGTTTCCGTTTGGCTGTTGTGTGTGAACTGGCGCACGAAATCATGTAAGTAATACGTTTACATGTCTTCTTACACCACTCGCAGCGTGGAGAGTGGCGTGTTTTCCGGCACAGCCATGGCCGCGTTCGACATATGTTCGCAATACCTCAGCCAAGTTGGCGTCTGGTGTGTGAGGTAGTAAAAACTTTTGCAATGAGCAACGATGCCAGTTGCCGTGTTGTGCTTATCACCTACACACACACATTCACAAAGATACATTCATAAATGTGTACGTATGGGTGCATGTGAACGAGAAGTGTATACGTGTGTTGTTGGCGTGTGGAATGCAAAAACCAAAACATTGCCTGCAATTACCAACACTAATGAGAAGTTTGGCGCGAAGACTTGAAGCGTTCACTTGCAGTCGACAATAAACAAATTGAGATGACGAAGTTGATTGTTGATGCTGCGACATGCAACTTACACAAACATACAAGCCGAGCAACTTCGTTATCTGCCATAAGCTGCCGTCATGCAAGACCTAACCTTACACTTAGAGCAAAACGTACTTGTCTGAAGGCGCATGTGTGCTAGTGCAAAATTTTCATAGCTCCGTGCGGCTGCCTGTCTGTCTGCCTTTCTGCCGGCGCCTGTCGCGGTGGCTTCTTTTCATTTGTGATTCCTTTTGGGATCAGTGAAATTAGTCCTTTAAAATGGTGTCGTAGTTTAAATGGTGTCGTAATTCAGCTTCGAAATTAAACATAGCGCACTTTCAGGCGTTTGCATTAGTTGCGGCGAGTGGCAGTGAAGCAGCGAGGAGCAGCGTGCATTTTAGTGCGCGTCTGCGTACGTGTGGAGCGCACTGCGTGTGTGCCAGCTCTCCCAACTTCCAACTCCCGACACGCACACATTTATAAAATACGTGTGCGTGTGCGTGCGTTGTCTGGTGGTGTGTGTTGACTGCCGCTTTTATGCATTAATACCAAGTTTCGTAATGACGTTGCTGGGGAATTAAATGTGAGTACAAGTTGGTTGGTTTTTCGTAGCATATTTTTCGGTCTTATTTTTAAGCTCATCTATTTAAGTTGCCGCTGCACAAGTGCGAGTGTGCGTGTGTGGGTCTGTGTGAGTGTGAGTGCCGGCAGTGCTCACATTTAAGTTGGCAAAGTACGTGATTTGATTAGTGCGTGGCAATTTTTGGCGCTTGTGACATTTCGGTGCAATGTTTTTTTTGGCCGCAGTCTCATGAATTTCCAGCTGCTCCGGGCGAGTGTATTCAGGTGAGCAGATGCCGCGCGAAGGCGCGAAAATATGTAAGCACTCTATGGCACACTCGGCTGTAGATATTAGAAGCTATAGAAAATCAAGTTTTGCACAATTTTGCGGGATTTTGTAGACGTGAAATTGGGTGTGAGTTGATTATTTGTGCGAGTGCCTACAGGGCAGCGCAATCAAGAGGAGGATGAATAAATATTTTATGACTTAGTGTAAGGCACTTGCAATTTGTTGAAATTTATGTCTTGTATAAGAAAATTGCGATGAAAAAAAAATTATTATGCAATTCTATCCCCATCAGTTCGAAACCGCCGGGAATTGTGGATTTTATTTTGGGGATTGGCTTAGCTATTATTTATATATTTTTTACTTCATGTGTATGTAAACAACTGTATTATACATGCATATATAACTATTATCATTTATATAAAAATAAATGCAAGGTGTTCAAAATGGGAATTGGATATTTATTTAATATTTGTGGTAATGTGTATATCTTTGTTTCACGTTTTCATTCAGTCGTTTTTCTGTATATGTAAATGCTTCATAAATCATTTTTTCTTAGCAGGTATCGTTTCTATACCACCGTGCGACAACATTTTACACACCGGGAAAAATCCATATGTGCGTGAAACTAGAGACCAAATATAGTAATACTGCGTACTCAGTTTTTCATTTCTACATCCTTTGTACTTTTAAAAGGACTTCAAAATTTTGAAGGGGATAAAACATTAAAAAAATATTAGAAATACTTAACCTCCTTAAAATATGGCGATATGTATATCAAATGAAAGACAAAAGGCCCAAGAATTTAAATAAAATTAATTTTTTATCTATTTGTAAAAAAAGGATATTAAAAAGGTCCTTTGCAAATTTTAATCCTTTATATCCTTGAAAATTTACATACATTTTTTTTTTAAAGTAAGTATGTTAAAATCCAAAATCTCCTTGATCATGTGTCAAAATTTCATTGCTCCAACTTTAGTAGTTCGAAGGTTATTAAAAAAAAGGCGGAAGCTGCAATTCTAATGAAGTACAAAAATTCTAATTTATTTGAGTATCAGTATTTTAAATAATAAAAATATAACATACAATGTCAATGAAGCGTGAAAGTGGGCTTGACAATGATTTCTGCGTGTAACTCAACGGGTGAGTGTGAGCTATGCGAGCTCCTTAAGTTGTCACCCTACACTAATAACTTCTGTGGATCGGAACTTAGGGCCAGTCTGGGCAGTTTCACTATGGAGAGGATGGTCCACGAATAGATGGCAGACATCTCTCCTTGGATGGAAAGAGGTAACCAATTGCAGATTCCTCTAGGGTTAGTCTTATAATTGTATACTTCTGGGAAGCCAACAAGATTTTAAGCCAATACGAGAGAAACCTAAAATAGCTATGACTGCCATTGCACCGGGACATGGGAACGGCAGGCGTTACTGTGCACTATAAAACTCATTGAGAATTAAGAATATGGGCTATGTCGGCTGTGTTTGAAGATGCTGAGACAGTTCCAGTGCAGTTGGAGAGTAGGAGGATTTGCATTTCTGGACAAATCTTATACAGGCGGATTAATTGTGAACCTATTAAGCACGAGGACCTACTAGAGTTGCAATCAGTGGCGCACACAGGGGGTTTGGGGTTCAAACCCCCCAAACAAAAAAATTGCCGGTACAAAATATGGTTTCGAATGGTATTCGGCTCAAAATTTGTACGCAAAATCTCCCCCAAAATGAAATCCTGCCACTGACTGCAATAAACCTCCGAAAGACTAATTATTTTCATATATATACGACACAATTCTTTCCCAAAAAATTCAGGTACAAATGTCCTTAAAAAGCTTTCTGGACAAATTTTTTTTAAATATTATGAACTTGTAATTTATTTTGAAGCCAATAGATGTTTCTCAATTCTGAGAACTTCACCGACTTTTAATACCAAAATATATTCCATTGAAGCTAATTTAGTTTCGTCATATTACTGAGTAATTGACTCAGTTTTTACCGAGCACTGCAAAAACTTTTGTCGTAAAAGCAAAATCCATCATACAAAGACCACAACGGCTTGCGAACTCAAAAAACCCAAATTGTGTGCAGTAAAAAGTTTTAACGATGCAAAGCGCCACTTCAAAGCGACAAGAAATGCCAAAATCACCGAAAATTATCGAAACAACTACAAAGACACTTCAACTCGGCTTATAAATCGTGCGCCAAGTGACGCAACGGCAAAAAGCGCGAAAACTGCGCCAGCAATGCCACAAATTGCCAAACTTGGCGCGCGCGGCCAACAGCAGCCGACAAAAAGGTAAGTAGTGAAATTGAAATTATGCGCAGTGGCGCAAGCAGCCGAGGCGGCCCAGAAAAGTTCGCCTCGAATTGCCGAATTCAATTTACTTGATAGGATCAGGAGAAATGGTGAAACAGTGCGCGGCGCAAAATGTCTGCGCCATCGAAATTATGCAGGCGGCATTTTTCTGCAACTTGCAGCGCGCTAATTCGATTATGCGATGCGATTGCGTTGTGCGCACAGCGAACGCCGCCGACCGCCGCGCTGATTCGAATATTTAAGTTATAGCCAAAAAATGGCCAGGCATTTCATCACCGAGTACCCGAAAGCCGCATTGTCGTCGAGTAAAAGGTCAAACGTGGTAAGGAGCCGACTAAAGCGAATTGAAGGCGATTTCGTTTTCGATTACGATTTGCAAAGTAATGCGCGAAAAGCCAGCAATTTTTTCACCACGTCCCTTTTCGTAGCAGTGGCGGCGACAGCGCGCGCCGACGCCGGCGTCCATTTATCATATTCATTGGGCAATGATGTCTGCCGGCAGCGTCGTTCGAGTGCGGCACTTATTGGCCTTGCAGATAATCTGATGGGGTTTTTTTTTCTTCACTGCTGCTCGCATCGCTGGTGCGTATTTTGCTGCGTTTTTATTGTTCGACATCTCTGTTTTGGCTTTTCTTTAAATTTCTGTGCACGCTACACACAGCTGCAGTGGCTATGCTGAGTTTGGTTACAACGGCAATGTAAATTTAAAAGTTCGTCTAAATCACCAAAATCAGACGTGTTGAGGAACTATATATAATCTTCCAAATAGTTCTTTGAGGTCCTTGAATTAGTATTAGCGTAGTGAAGTGAAGTGAAGTGAAATGCTTTTAAGCTTTGTGCGTCTTAACCGCAAGTTTTCCATACCTACAAAGATGACATATTATATCGGCTGATATCTCGAAAAGTAGATACGCATCGGATTTGGCTAATTGTTATTGTACAACCCTAAGTGTAGAACTAATTGTAGAACGCGATAAAAAAATAAAAGTCATCAAAGCAAAAGTTGATAGAAATATATACTAAAGAAAAATATAGATATTTAAAAATGAAAAACCATCAAAATTACCGCAATTGTCTTTCTAGTGTTAAGGCTGGACAGCGCCAAAGGAAGTTCACGATTGTTTCCTTCTTGTAACAATGCAGGTCAAAACAATCTGTTGTAAATCTTCCAATGCTGTTTCCGAAAAAATTCTTCCAAGAGAGAGATTTACTGGTATGTAGCAAACTGTGAAAAGATTCGATTCTTGCAATTGAATGTGATTTTCTATTCTATCGGAGAATGTCTCTCCCAGAGACAGATTTGTTGGTATACAGAGAGCTGAGAACAGATTCGTATCTTGAGATTTAATGTGCTTTCTTGTTCGAATGGAGGATCTTCTTCCAAGAGGGAGACTTACTGGTATGTGGAGAGTTGAGAACAGTTTCGTATTTTGCAATTTAATGTGATTTTCTATTTTATCGGAGGATGTTTCTCCCAGAGACAGATTTATTGGTATACAGAGAGCTGAGAACAGATTCATTTCTTGCGACTTAATGTGCTTTCTTGTTCGAATGGAGGATCTCCTTCCAAGAGGGAGACTTACTGGTATGTGGAGAGCTGAGAACAGATTCGTATCTTGCAATTTAATGTCCTTTCTTGTTCGAATGGAGGTTCTCTTTCTAAGAGGGAGGACTTACTGGTATGTGGAGAGCTGAGAAAAGAATCTTTTCTTGCGATTAAATGTGATTTTATATTCTATCGGAGGATAACTCTCCGGGAGACAGATTTACTGGTATATAGAGAGCTGAGAATAGATTCATTTCTTGCGATTTAATGTGCTTTCTTGCTCGAATGAAGGTTCTCCTCCCAAGAGGGAGACTTACTGGTATGTGGAGAGTTGTGAACAGATTCGTTTCTTGCAATTTAATGTGATTTTCTATTCTATCGGAGCATATCTCTTCAGAGACAGATTAACTGGTATGTGGAGAGCTGAGAACAGATTCGTTACGATTTAATGTGATTTTATATTCTATCGGAGGATATCGCTCCAAGAAATAGGTTTACTGGTATATAGAGAGTTGAGAATAGATTCATTTCTTGCGACTTAATGTGCTTTCTTGTTCGAATGAAGGATCTCCTTCCAAGAGGGAGACTTACTGGTATGTGGAGAGCTGAGCACAGATTTTTTTCTTGCGATTTAATGTAATTTTCTATTCTATCGGAGGATATCTCTCCAAGAGACAGATTTACTGGTAAGTGGAGAGCTGAGAACAGATTCGTATCTTGCAATTTAATGTGATTTTCTATTCTATCGGAGGATTTCTCCCCAAGAGACAGATTTACTGGTATATAGAGAGCTGAGAACAGATTAGTTTCTTGCGATTTAATGAGCTTTCTTGTTCAAACGGAAGATCTCCTTCCAAGAGAGAGACTTATTGGTATGTGTAGAGCTGAGAACAGTTTCTTTTTTGCGACTTAATGTGCTTTCTTGCTTGCTTTTGGAGAGCTGAGAACAGATTCCTTTCTTGCTATTTAATGTGCTTTCTTTTTCGAACAGAGGATCTCCTTCCAAGAGGAAGATTTACTGGTATGTGCAGAGCTTAGAACAGATTCGTGTCTTGCAATTTAATGTGCTTTCTTGTTCAAACGGAAGATCTCCTACTAAGAGGAAGATTTACTGGTATGTGGAGAGCTGAGAACAGATTCCTTTCTTGCTATTTAATGTATTTTTTTATTCGAATGGAGGATCTCCTTCCAAGAGGAAAATTTACTGGTTTGTGGAGAGCTGAGAACAGATTCGTTTCTTGCAATTTAATTTGCTTTCCGAATCTATTTTGCTAACCCGAGAGAACTAGAAAAATTTTACTCATTATTTTCCAGCTACTAATTGAAAATTATGGGAAATTTATTCCCACTATTCGAAGACCCTTCTAGAGTTTCTAACCTTTCATGTGCTAAACTTAAAAATAAAATAAGAAAAATAAACACTCAAACTTTTTCGACGCTTCGAGGATCAAAGTCCAAATCTAAATTTCTAAATTTATGTAATCGTTATGTGTATTCTTTAGTTCTTTGTTTTCATTCTCATGCACTCAATGGGAAGAACCGTCTATTTGAGATTCTTCATTTGGTTCTGCTTTTACCTCACTTTAGCGAACTATGAGTTGCTCCAGACCGCACCAAATATTCCTTCTTATTTTTGATCTTTGTTTTTCTATGCTTTCGTGCGGGACTTAAGTCATCCTTCATTTGAGTATCATTTTCAGCTCTTTCTTTGCTGTCGTTTTGCTTTCGCAGTGCTTCTGCCGAGCATTTTGTTTTTTAGCTGCTCTAGTCTGGGGCGACTACTTTAGTGGTATCGCACTCGCAGTCGCTGGCATTGTCCTCGTCCTCGTCCTTGGCGTCCTCATCGTCGTTGTCATTGCCCACTGATGCTTGTAATGTGAAATTTTTATTCTCCTGTGGATTTTTTATGGAGGTCTGGTACATCGCTTATATTCTGCCGCTTCCTCTCGATTGGCATTGCCACCCCCACTCATTCTATCGTCTTTGCATGCAGTCGAAGTGCGCTCTTGTGTGCCCGCTGCCGCTGTCGACGCTTATTGCGGGGGCCGCCCATCCACCCACCCACTGTCACTGCACTTGGGCGCCTTTGCTCAATTGCAATCGCTGTCGTTGTCGTTGTGATTTGGCTCTAATGGGATGATAAATGCGATTTTGAAATTGAGTTCTCAATTTAATTGAATAAGCTTGGCTGTAGCCACTGCAGCAACACTGGCAGCAGCAATTATCGTCGTTGCTGCATTCGACGCTCGCCTTTGCCGGATTATGCCATAAAAGTGGAAAAAGCAGCATGCAACGATGAGATAATTGCGAATTACTTTGTCAGCATGACATGTTGGCAATTATGAGCGCCGCTCGACGACTCGCAAGGCGCTGATTCTGCTTGCACGGCATCAGCGCAGCAGACGAAAGCGCATCAAGCGAACAAAGACAATCTAATCGCAAATGAGCACTGAATCCAAGGACACATATGTCCACTTCGGTGCCAAGGTTGGCAACTATTTTATGTAGTTGAATGAAATCTTAAATAAAAATTTTTATAGAAATTAAAGCGGAAACGACGCGTGCAAGGCGCCATAAATAAATGAGTGCAAATGAAAAATCCATTTGAAAATTAACAAAATTTCAGATAATCATTTATGTCTTGAAATGCCAAACAGCAGCAGAAGCAGCAGCGACAGCGACCAAATGCACAACGACCATTAAATAAACAACATATCGCACGCGCCCAGCAGCCGCCGCCGCGCGAGTGAGGCGTAACAAGGTGCGCGGCAGCGCCGACACTAATGGGCGGCTAACAGACAGGCCGCTGGACGGACGGACGGACGAACGAACGAGCAGCGCGCTCCTGGCCAACGCCAAAGTTCGCGCATTCGTTCGGTGATTTATGCACCGATGCCGTCCAGCCGAGGGTGTGATATTTGTTTGGCGGGGCGTGGCGGTTGTGGCGTGGCCACTACTGCGGGCGCTGCTTAAGTAAAAAGCATTTTATTGTATTTTCTTATTTGCTGTTCCTTTTAAAGCAGCCACACTGCGAAAAAGTTTAAATAATAATTTGCAAATAAATTATGCAGGCCCCTTGCCGTGCTCGAGCTCGGGCTCGCCACTGGCACTGAGTGCGTCAAACTTTCGGACGAGGGGATGTCGGGTACGGGATGTTGAATGTTGAAGTTGTTTCCGCTTTCCGGTCATTTTCGACTGCTGACTGCTATCTGCCGCACACACATAGAGGCCAAAGTTATTCACACTCACACCTACGCGCTCTAAGAAGTATGTGTGCAGGGCTGCTGAGTGCGTGCCACTAAATGAAACACAAGATTTGTTTGCTTCGTTTCCGTAAATGTAACGCAGTTCGAGTTTTTGTTGTTGTTGTTTTTGTTGTGCATTAAGAACTCATTGGCGTAAATTCCAATTTAATGGTTGGTCTTTCTGACTTTCGCATACTCGTACCTACTCGTACCGCACGCACACAATAAAGAACTTTTAGTTGTACGTGCAATCGTTTAGGCGTTTGCGTTGTGTTGTATTATTGATTTTTTATATTAAATAATGAAAAAGCATATCCAATGAATCGCGTGTATCTTCCTGAAGATTTGCACTCTCGTTAAGAAACCAATATCTACATTGAAGGTATCAATCAGGACGCTCGAATTAAAAGTGTAGATAGAACAAGTTGTATGTGAACATATTATCGGTATGCATATCATCCAGTTTGGATCATAAGAAATTGCTAATCATCAATCTGTAAGACTCGACAGTGCCAGTTTCATTTTGGAAGAAGTATCATTGGTCCGATGATTCCGCCAGACACAAATTTGTACCAAACAATGATTTTGTCGGATGAATTTGGCGCTGATGTATCTCGTGTGAATTGATATCGTCTTAAATCAGGCAATTTTGCTAGGTCAGCTTAGGTTAGGTGGCTGCCTCTGTAAGATACACTCGGAGGCCTATTGTGAGGCCCATTGTGATACCATATTGTTACGAAAATGACTTCTCTAAGTTCGTTTTGGATTGTGCTTGAAAATAAAACAACTTCATTTATTCAGCGCAAACGCAGTAAAAAATCAACAATCACTTTATTTACAAAATTTACATTTGTTACTACTTTACACTACTACTATTGCATGTTTCCCCTTTGCTTGCTCAACACAGACTCGACCCTCTGCGCTGCCGCTGCTGCTTTTTATACTTGTTTTCTTATCGCGCCGATATTTCTTGCACATTCTAATTGTACTCTCTATTGTTCTAGCACAGCCCATCACCTTCGCGAACCATCCTTGCCATATCGGAATTATAGCCAACCGGCCGTACTCCAAAGTGCATACCTTAAAGTATGCTTGGAAAAGCATTCATGCACAGCACAGAGTGCCTCATCGTTGCAATATATTTCACCTGTTTTTGAAATGTGTATGCGACACTATTTTTAACAACATATGTTACAGCACACATTTCAAGTGAATGGGGAAAGGGAGGAGCAGAAATTGTCGCTAAGGATAATAAAAACAATAATTCCAAACAATTGAAAATACATTTAACAGATGTTACTTTAACAACATGGCTGCTATAAAGTAACAAAATGGGACCGTCTGTATTGAAAAATTCTGTATATATTCAATTGTTGTACTCTCTACACTTTGTCCTCAACTCTTGATTCAGTTTTTGTATTTCCTCCCTTCGTTTGTTCCGTCGGTCTATTGGTCAGTTGTTTTTTTTTACTAACTATATGCTTCATCCATTTGTTGCCTTTCCCTTTCTCTTGCCCTTGCTTCCCTCCTTCTCTTATCCGTTGGGCATAGCGCAATGGTACGAATGGACTGAGTGCCATGAGAGGCTTGCAGAATTCCTTCCTATTCTCACATCACATCACATCACATCACATCACATCACATCACATCACATCACATCACATCACATCACATCACATCACATCACATCACATCACATCACATCACATCACATCACATCACATCACATCACATCACATCACATCACATCACATCACATCACATCACATCACATCACATCACATCACATCACATCACATCACATCACATCACATCACATCACATCACATCACATCACATCACATCACATCACATCACATTACATCACATCACATCACATCACATCACATCACATCACATCACATCACATCACATTACATCACATCACATCACATCACATCACATCACATCACATCACATCACATCACATCACATCACATCACATCACATCACATCACATCACATCACATCACATCACATCACATCACATCACATCACATCACATCACATCACATCACATCACATCACATCACATCACATCACATCACATCACATCACATCACATCACATCACATCACATCACATCACATCACATCACATCACATCACATCACATCACATCACATCACATCACATCACATCACATCACATCACATCACATCACATCACATCACAATCGTTAGTTTATCTTTTTCTTTTCTTTCCTAATTCCTACTCACCGAGTATCGATCTGCTTAGTTATGCACATTTTTTCACTTACATATAAAGTTACCATTTCTCAGACTTTGACTTCTTTGACCCTTCGATCCTTTGCGTTTCCCTATTTATTTGTTGTGCCTACTTTATGGCGTTTTTCTTTGCAAGCAGGATTTTTTCTACCTGTAATCCGACTATATTTCCCCCCAATTACCACCGTTGCCAAGCATTTGTTATTGTAAATTAATGTGCTTAAATCGCTTTCGCATACTTTTTATTATTCTCCCATCCGACAGCACAGCGCTTCTCGCCTGCCTCTTGTCTCTGGTTCGCCTCTTGTCTCATTTCACAGTTATGGCCATTGGCTGAAGCATTCGACAGGTGGCGGCGCATACTAACACCAACAACACTAAGAATCTGTTGGGACTGTGCGCTGCTGTTACATTTTATTGCACTGCTTCGGCGTTGCCGCGCCCCACACTGCCCCAGCTCGACCCGCCTCGCCACGCCACGCCGGATTTGAACGCACCATCTCAGCTCATTCGCGCCAGACTTTATGGTTTGTTCACGTCGGCGTTGCATGCAATCGGAGAACTTCGAACCGAATTTAATGTTGTGTTAAAATTAATGTTCTTATATTTCAGCAAAATGGCGGCCGACCAGCGGCGGACTTGGACTTCATTTGGGCGCTTACAATAATTGCTGCGCGTTTGCCTGTTTATTGCTGTGTGTCGGAGAGGCGCAACGAGTGGGGGTGGCGGGCAGTTGAACAGCACGTAACTTGAGTTTTTGCATAAGTCTTTGCTACTTACAACGAAGCCTTGTGAAAAGGAGCTCAGACTTTGGCGGATTCGGCTTCTACTTTAGCTTCGGCTTAGGTCGAAATTCGGCGTTTAATTGCGCGCATTTTTGCGCATCGCATTACTGAGAACTGCACACAGTACGAATGCGCATTAATTCTAGTCGAATTTTTGTTAATTCGCTGACTGCAAACAAAAATTGTTATTACAGTCGGAGTGCTCCGAACCGACGCCTCCGATTGTAATTTAATTACAATTTTAAATGCCAATTTGCAGTCAACGACCAAATGCGAGCGCGTTAAATTGATATTCAAATTTAGCAAAGTAGAACCCAGGTGTGTGTGTGTGTGTGTGTGCGTTTGGGTGTTAGTGTGAGGGTAATGTGTGCGAAAAGCCAAATGCTGCATGCGGCATGCATGCAGACACGCATCAACGCGCTGCAAATGTTGCAATATAAATGCAACGTGAGATATCAAAGTGGCAGTGTAAGGCATATAGAATGCACCGGTGAGTGGCGCACAGTGGGATCGGATGCGTAATAAACATTGGCAAAAAACCGATTCGATGTGAAATGATAACGTGAATGCGTATTAGTCAAAGGTTGATGAACATTTATGAATATTGTAACTAGAAATGCAAAGAAGGATGCCAACAAAAGTTAGAATTATTTGAAAAATTATATAATATAGTATAATATATATAGTAAAAATTATTGATAGAGCGAACCCAACCAAGACATGGTCTCCCTCATTGCCTTCGAACTCCAACTACTGCGCGGAACATCTTTTTCGGTGGGCATTCATCGTCCATATGGGAGACATGGATGTTGATTCGCTGTACTGCGTCCATGTCTTTAAACAGCTCATACAGCTCGTGGTATGTTCGTTAAACTTTGTTTGTTACTAAAACTATTCTAAGGATCAACAAAATCCGTTTACTGAAACCATGGGGACATCAGGCGGCCTCAGAGTTGCATGTTGCAATATGGCAACAAGATAGTGAAAGGGTTAATAAAATTAAAAATATAACAAGTATTGCTGGATTCCAAATTTTCGCACCAAGCTACATACTTCAGTGATAGGTCAGTGAAAAGTTTTTTTTATTCATAACCCTCGAATTTTCTGTCACGAAATCCGACTCAGAATTTTAAAATCCAGATTTTCATCTTCAATCCATTGCAAATTTGACGACAGGCGAAAAAATCAGACTCAGATATATAGATTCGCTTTTTCACTTCATAGAGCATTAATCTAAAAAATTTCAGTTTAATATCTCCACAACTGCACAGACATCATCAATTTGCTCTGGTCAGCATACCACAGCGATCTACAGTAGTCGCGCTCTTTCGGCGTTTTGATGCGTATGATTTTATACATATTCATACGTGCAGAGCGCCACACAAGTGCAAACTCACACACACACACACACACACATACACGCATATGGCGGCAGCACACCTCTGCATTGGCTGCCCGTTGCATATGCGCCACTGATGACAATATGCTGCGCCACTCGTGTCGCGCTTGCCGCCTTTTTGTTTTTATTATGCTTGCAGCTGTTGGTGTTGCTGTTGTTGTTGTTGTTGAAGTCATGGCAACGCCATAAAGGCGGAAATTCCTTCAAGTTGCGTACGGCATTCATTTTGCAATTGTGACCCGCCACCGCCGCTGCCACAGTCACACAGTCGCTTTCGCTGCGTGCGTATGTGCGACTGCGAGTGTAATTGTAAGCCATGAATTTAAAACAAGCGTCATTAAAATGTAATTAATAGTAATTTACATTCGTTGACGCCACTTTACACTCTGACGCTTTCTGTTTTCATTGTTGCTGTGCTGCATGTTGCATAGCAGCGCGCTGCCATTACGAATTGTGTTGCCTGCCTGTGCGTCTGTCGTGCAAATGCAGTTCAGCTGAATTCGGCGTAGTTGCGCTGCCAGCGATTTAATTCCACAGTGCTAAATGGCAACGTGTAATGAGATGCCTAAATGGTGGCTGCTGCCGTTCGCATTTTCATGTGCAATTCACTTTTTAATTTATACGCAACGATTTTCTTACTTAAGAGCCGACGACCGCCAACATTAAAAATTTTCGCAAAGGCGTAACGTGGCTATTTAAAATTTATTTGCATTTTATGCGCAAATGTGACACATTAAACTGGCAGCAAACTATACAGCAACAACAACGACAACAACAACAACGGCAACAACAATGACAACAAGAGCAACAACAGTTGAACTGCTTAATTGCGAATAAAAATTATTGCGCTGGATTTTAGCTCAAGTGCCAGAAATATTTTATTGCATATTTAACGGGGTTCGGGTGGGGCGGCACACCGGGCGTATGAGTGCTCTCGCTTTCGTGCTGGACTGGAAATGCTTATTTATTGTTGTTGCCGTAGGCTTTTGGCAAAAGCGTGAGGACACAAGTGTGAAGGAATTGAATGATATTCGTTGAGGATTCTGGCAAATGCACCGAGCAGCGAGACAATTTTTAATATTTTAATGAACGAATTTGGGGAACTAAAAATATAATCTCAGTGCAATGAGTGTTGTTGGTTAGGTAGCAGTTGTAGCCGTTTGTATGAAAGTATATTTAAACTCGAGTTTGCAACTCATTGTGACATCACAATTGGACGGTGCCACTTTTTCAATTACTCTGCTGGAAGCTATGAGAACTTTGTGACAGATTTTGGGACATCTCTAATGCACAATAAGGCTGCTCGTAGCTTAGGCGGACTGGTGCGAGATGAGACACGCAAAAGTTTTAAGCTTTTGGTTCTGGCAAGGACCTTTAAATTCGAGTTTGCGACTCATTGTGACATCACAATTGGACGGTGAGACTTTTTCAATCACTGTGCTGGAAGCTATGCGAACTTTGTGACAGATTTTGGGACATCTCTAATGCACAATAAGGCTACTCGTAGCTTAGGCGGACTGGTGCGAGATGAGACGCGCAGAAGTTTTAGGCTTTTGGTTCTGGCAAGGACCTTTAAATTCGAGTTTGCGGCTCATTGTGACATCACAATTGGACGGTGCAACTTTCTGAATTACTGTGCTGGAAACTATGAGAACTTTGTGACAGATTTTGGGACATCTCTAATGCACAATAAGGCTACTCGTAGCTTAGGCGGACTGGTGCGAGATGAGATGCGCAGAAGTTTTAGGCTTCTGGTTCTGGTAAGGATCTTTAAATTCGAGTTTGCAACTCATTGTGACATCACAATTGGACGGTGCGACTTTTCCAATTACTGTGCTGGAAACTACGAGAACTTTGTGACAGATTTTGGTACATCTCTAATGCACAATAAGGCTACTCGTAGCTTAGGCGGACTGGTGCGAGATGAGATGCGCAGAAGTTTTACGATTTTGGTTCTGGAAAGGACCTTTAAACTCGAGTTTGCAACTCATTGTGACATCACAATTGGACGGTGAGACTTTTTCAATTACTGTGCTGGAAGCTATGAGAACTTTGTGACAGATTTTGGGACATCTCTAATGCACAATAAGGATACTCGCAGCTTAGGCGGACTGGTGCGAGATGAGACGCGCAAAAGTTTTAGGCTTTTGGTTCTGGCAAGGACCTTTAAATTCGAGTTTGCGACTCATTGTGACATCACAATTGGACGGTGCGACGTTTTCAATTACTGTGCTGGAAACTATGTGAACTTTGTGACAGATTTTGGGACATCTCTAATGCACAATAAGGCTACTCGTAGCTTAGGCGGACTGGTGCGAGATGAGACGCGCAAAAGTTTTAGGCTTTTGGTTCTGGCAAGGACCTTTAAACTCGAGTTTGCGACTCATTGTGACATCACAATTGGACGGTGAGACTTTTTCAATTACTGTGCTGGAAGCTATGAAATCTTTGTGACAGATTGTGGGACATCTCTAATGCACAATAACGCTACTCGGAGCTTAGGCGGACTGGTGCGAGATGAGACGCTCAAAAGTTTTAGGCTTTTGGTTCTGGCAAGGACCTTTAAATTCGAGTTTGCAATTCATTGTGACATCACAAGTGGATGGTGTGACTTTTTCAATTACTGTGCTGGAAACTATGAGAACTTTTGTGACAGATTTTGGGACATCTCAATAAGGCTACTCGTAGCTTAGGCCGACTGGTGCGAGATGAGACGCGCAAAAGTTTTAGGCTCTTGGTTCTGGCAAGGATCTAGCAATGACACATGAGATGCAGAATGATCTTTGTTTACTTTTCTGAACCGCAACCCTGACATGGCTGTATTCAATTTACATTCCGTCTGATTGTCTGGGCAAATATTTGTGTTTGTCAAAAAAGTCCACCAAGTTAAGATATTAAAACCACCACCTTCAAATTTAGTGTCCCTAGTTTTGAGGTCTAGACAAAAGGTTTTGAAATCGAAATGAAAAAAGCAAGCAGCAAGTGAGGATGGAGGAAAGACCTAGTCTTACTTACTTACCTACTTACTTACTTACTTACTGACCATAACCACCCATTAGTAGGTTACGGCTTGTCACAAAAGCTCTCTCCAGGCGCCTTCTCCACTTGGTCACACTAAGAGATGATTAGGGCCTCCTCAACTTTGTCCTTCCACCGGAAAGTGGAGAAGTGTCCTTCTAACTCAACGAAATTAAATGTCAACTTTTTATCTTTTGACATACTTGAATGCAATTTGACACGTTGTTGCTGGCTGTACGCAAAGCCATAAATTCCGCACCCAATAACGCGCCCACTGATAGTTTTCTCATTTATTACAGCAAATGAATGAACAAATGAAATTCACAAAAACGAAACGACAAAGAGAAATTGCAAGAAAATAGAAAGCCGCGCGCCTTGACTTGACAAGAAATCTTCAAATACTGTTCGTGCCTAATTTAGCTGCGTGTTTCTTTGAGGCCCGCTGCCGTTGCCCTTTCCGCGAAATTTGAAATTCTAATTTATCGATTTTCCACATTGTGATTTTAAATTCCAAATCCTGCTTAAAACAATTTTAGATGGTTTCCAACTTTGCGACGATAAAATGTTGGATAAAACACAACGACGAGAAAAGCAACGACAACAACACAATCAGCTGCGGCACGCAGGCAGGCAGCGTCTGTCGACTGCCTGTTTGGGTTTTTGTTTGTGAAATCCTTGAAATCCGTGAATTTGACGAATATCCTTGTAAATTTGCATACTTACACAACATCATTATCGTCTTTATCCAGTCGAAGCGGGCCAGAAGACGGCGAAATTCAGCGTAAGGCGGCACAAGCGCCGGCAAGGCAATTCCGAAAAGCGAAAAAAGCTGCGCCAAGTACAAAGTGAAACAATTCCGGCGAGAATTGTGCAGACGCACAATTGAAGTCATGCGTGTGTGTGTGTGTTGTGAGTGTGTATGTGTGTGTGCATTTGCATGAGATCCGTGCTGAATTTTTTACATTGTCGCAGAGCACAAATATGCAAAGTTGGCGGACTTTGGGATGGGCGTGCAAAGGCAGCGTTTTGTCTTTTGGCTGCCTCACTCACACACACACACACACACACGCGCAGACATAACACAAGATGTGCACTTGTGTGCGTGTGATTCGTTGATGCATATTGGCTCAAGTGGGTGCGCGCACGACCCTCGGGAAGCATACTTCACTTGACACAAAGCAAAGTAATGAAAAACGCATTTCGATAAATTCAATTGAAGGCAAACCTTCTTGTGTCACAGCGATAAAGAAATTCACATGTATGTTATAGTATATGGTTTTTAGTAAGTGTCGGCACACCACACATACACGTCTTTGTGCTGGGGCGCAATTTGGTGTGTTGTCAGAGCAGCGACGAGTGTGTTTGTAAGTGCAGTGAGGCGGAGCCCGAGCGCTGACAGACAACGCCGACAAGCGAACGCAACGATGATGATTGCCATTATTTTTTTTGTCTCCATTGAATTTTTGCACTCTTGACGCACAGCCATGTGCATCACACACACGCACACTAACACACCAACATAGATGTGTAGTCAATAGTAACAATCAAGAATTGCGCAGATGCACTTGTGAATTCATTTGGCTGTAAAGTCGAAAGACTTGACGACATTTGTGTTCGGTTTGGAGAAGATACACACAACTAAACGGTTCAGTGGTAAGCGACAGCGTTCGATCGCCAGGCTGACGGTCGCGAGTTGGGAACGGTGAGTCGGTAACTTATGGCAATGAGTTTTCCGAATTGTTTGGTTTGGAGAGGACAACTGTAGGTCATTCTTACTCACTTGAATGTTTGAATTAAATTCTTTAAATTTCTAATCAATTGGCATAACATAAAAAAGACACAAATTGTTTTGCAAACTGACTACGTCTTTGAAAAATTAGCGAGAAAAATTTGAGTGCATATAGAATCCACCAGTCCAGCGATTTATCAGAGAACTGTAAGTGTTTTTTACTACTACTTTATTTTATTGTTAATCGGATCTTACATTATTTATGAGTTATTTAGTTATTGCATTTGTTATTGTTGTTATTTTTAACTATAGGGAACAGGCCATCTTTGAGTCATTGTTGCATAATATGGCCACAAATGGCCACAGAGGTATTCAGTGTCATTGCTTTAACGTTTCTCCAACTCAAACCATAAATTTTCAATCTGACCTGTTCTGACGTCTTTCGTTGTCTTCCTCTTCTTTAATTGCTTTGAGGATTCCTTTCATTGATGATGTTGTCGAAAGTTTTATGATGACCGATTCACTTCCACAAATATCAATGCCTATTGAATACTGTTGGGTTTTCGACCAGCCACAGAGTTTCAGTATAGCGACAAACATAAATACTTGAAGCAAGCTTAAACCAGGTCCCACAGGGTTCTTGTGACAAGTGGTATATATAGTATATAGAGGTATTTATGTATATAGTTTTAAGTCAATGCACAGTGATTCGACTCCATACAACCGCGGGACAAAATTAGAAGGAGTGCCTCGTTCTTCATAAAATTTGGTATACTGGTTAATCATGATCTGCTGAATTGAAATCTCCATTTTGTTTTTCTTAAACTTTTGTAGTTTTGCAATGCCTGAGACTTGAATTTGCAATTTTCGCCATTTTTGGTGAGCTATGCAACGAGTGTGTTGGCTAGATTTTTCAGACTTTGCATTTAATCGCTAACGTCAACATTGATAATTGTAAAGAGTAACAGAAATTGTCTAAAGACCTTTTAGTTTTGCAATAAAAACGATAATAATAGACGTATGTTTTGCTTTTTTGCAGTTTTCTCAATTTTTCATGGTGATGGCATACTTTTAGGGATGGAAAAAAATAAATTTTGACGAAAAATAGGTGTTTAGACCACTTTTCAAATTGAATTATTTTCTGATATCGGAGGATGTAATTACATTATCCGACGAAGAAAGAATGCTTCTTAAAATAAAATAAAATCCAGGAACATACTTTCACATACTTTTTAGATATTTTCCTCTAAGTTTTGCCAATTTTCAGATTTTTAATTTAGAAAAATATTTTGAACTAAAAGTGATGTAAAAGCCTCAGATTTGCAAATTTTGAGAAAACATTAAAAGCGAAAATGGCCACCTCATATCTTAATCTATATTGAAAGGTTTAGGTTCTTCTAGATAACTATGTACTTTTAATATTTTTTTTACTTCATAGACTAAAAAACAGAAAATATGTGTTTACATTTTTTTGTGAAAAAAGTTTCAACTTTGAGCCACTTTTGCATAGACACTAATTGATTTTTTGCACAGATTTTTTGGGGTTTTCTTAGTTGGAGTTTTGTCTTTCAAATGACATCAAAATCATTAAATTCTGAGACCATACATTTTTTGAATTTTGTCTATGGAACGAATCACTGTGCAATGGGGCCAATAAATCAATCTTCTTAACCCTTTGTTGATCCCGTCAGATTTTAATGAAAAAATATTTATTTCTAAAAATAGTAATTATTTCTCATTTTGTTTGTTTATTTGTTTATTAAATTAAGTCTAATCAGATTACAGACTTAAGTGCTTTGACTCGATTTGAAGTTAATTGGCGCATTATTATCATGTTTCCTCATACAGATTTTTATTTTCGAAAAAATATAAAACACGTGCCAAATTATTTCTCACCAAGAGTACTTTCACCAAATTTGAAGTCAATAGGTCAATTAGTTCATGTTTTTTTTTTACAGTTTCTCCATACAAACTCTTAACCCGTCGTTGAGCCTGTCAAATTGCGATTTTCGAACAAATGAAAAACACGTATCGAACTATTTCAAATTTGAAGTACTTTTACCAAGTTTGAAGTCAAAAGCAGGGACCGTAAATAATTATTATCACAATATTTTTAATCAAAAAAATCAAGATGAAGGAAGCATTGCAGATATATCATGTAGTGCAATAAAGTGATTGTTTTTGAAAGCAGTTATCAAAAAAGCAATAAAAAAAAATAAAACTGAAAAATAATTCTCATTCTGCAAGTGAAAAATAAAACTCACCGCATAATTTTTATTTTTCCCCAAAAAAATAAAACTCAACAAATAATTTTTATTTTCTGATCGAAAAAAAAATCAAAAAATAATTTTTATTCGGTGAGCGGAAAATAAAAATCAAAAATTAAGTTTTAAATTTTGATTTTTATATTTAGCTCATAATTTTTACGGTCCCTGGTCAAAAGGCCCATCAAATCTTCTCTCTCCATACAACCTTTTAACCCATTGTTGACCCCGTCAGATTTCTATTTTCAAAAAAGTGAAAAACACGTGTCGAATTATTTCTTACTAAAAGTAATTCACCAAGTCTGAAGTCAAAAGACGTAAAAAATCATGTTTCTTCATACCAAGCCTGAACCCATCGTTGACCCCATCAGATTTTTATTTTCAAAAAAATTAAAAATACGTGTCGAACTATTTTTTATGTGAAGTGTTTTCAGGAAATTTGAAATAAATGAGTAATTTAAATCGCGTTTCTGCATACAACACCTCAACCCATGTTTTGCCCTTTTAGACCACGAATTTAAAAAAATTCAGTCTTGGTGGAGGTTCATTTTTCAAAATGTACCTGCAGTTTAAATTTCATGCTTGTAGCTTCAGCGGTTAGGGCTGGGCGATGATCAATCAGTCAGTCAGGCAGTTAGTCAGTCAGTCAGGATAAACATATATATGTATATAGATTGACACGATCGCTTTTTCCTTTAGTGGCCATTCGAACATTATCCATTTCAGACCTGAACATCAGTTTATAGACAAATTGCTGGATTTTATGTTTACTACAGTAACTGAAAATTATGACTCATGAAAGTCAAAGATATAAACTAATTTAAATGTTCCAATCTACCTTTTCTTCCTATCTCTTCAATAATTTTTGTTAACCCGGCGTTGGTGTGGTGGAAAAAAATTACGTTATTGGTGTGGTGGGGTATGACATACCCCAAGACTTGTTATAGCAGCAACCTCACGAAACAACACAAATATAAAAGATAGCAATTTTATATTATTCTTCATTTACTTTTACGCAAGAAAGTACAAAAGCACTTCATGTGCAAGCAATTTGTAAAAGAAAATATCAAATATAACAAAAATAAACGAAAAGTACCGATATTTATAAGTTGACTTCATATAATGGGGTTTAAAAAAATTTCTGTATATAATTTTCCAAAAAACATAGTCTGTTTTAAAAATGAAATACATATAGTTATGTGACATTAAATTTTTGGTAGCTAACCTGAAAGAGGAGCGAATTACAGGGTCTCAAAATTAGCGCATTTTTCGCAAGTCGTATAAGGTTTTTGCTCTCGGACAAACCGAACATCGAGTGCTGTACTGACGACGTTTTGCTACAGCTTCGCTTTATTTCAAGGATTTACAGAATAATGATATTTTTGTGTATTAATGATATTTTTTGGAAAATATGGTACGATGAAAACGACTGTCGTATGTGCTATTAAATTCAATGGAACATTCGACATTCGTTGTCTACGGCGACGAAATGCGAATACTGAACTGGGAGCTTTTCTTGCACGTAGGAGTTGGGCAGTTGGTATTTGCCTCTTATTTTTCCGTACGGTGAATTTTTTAACAAATCGATGACTACTAGACCATCGAAAATAACAATTTTAATTCAAAATCATTTACACAAAAAGTTACGTTATTGGTGTGGTGGGGTATGTCATACCCCAATGAACTTTAGCGGGATGTGACTCAAATCTGGTCACACTTAAGTTGTTTTTAGACAGCAAATGTGTATGGTTGGACTGTTATAAACAGCTACTAGAAGCAATAGTGCCCGCATAAAACTGATGTCCGTATTATTTACAAAAATACAACCTCTGGGGTATGGTATACCCACCACACCAATGCCGGGTTAATTCTGGCGTTCAAGTTAATTTCTGAGCTTTGATGTATTCAGAGACCTATAGTAGAATTTTATGGCGAATATTTTCGTGGTACATTTTTTCCTTAAAAAGTCCTGTTTTACAGGACATTTTTGGCATTTTAAAAAAAAGGGTCAAATTGACCCATATAAATAGTAGCTACAGGGTTAAAATGCTCCACAAAAATATTCTTCGTAGTATTTTACATCAAATTGCTGAACACATCATATACCTAAAATGTGAGGTGACATGGTTTTCGCATGCCGATTCACCATAAGAATGTGCAAAAGGGGGAAAACTTTGACCTCCCCTAAAAAAAAATACAGACGTAAACTTTCAAAACGCCGATACACGTATATTTTTTTTTGGTCCCCTCTACCAGAATCCGTTGTCAGAGCCTCGTTATTTTTTTTGGTGTTGTGCAGTGTAATAGATTCCTGTATTTTAGTACTAACTTAATTCTTCGCATACGACCTGCAAGCAAAATTGTTCTAAAGCTCACCGAAATATTATGCAAATACTCCTTTTTTGTAGCTTTTCTCAAGAATAAATTTTTAATAAATGTACCAGTTCATGTATCCGTTTTAAAGTCGTGAACAGAAATAAATCATAAAGGAAAATAATTCCATTAAATTAACGCTGATTTTCTGCATCAGAAGAGAATTTCAGATGCGTTCATATTTGTTCTTGAACACCTTCCATTCCCAATTTTCCAGTTATCCACAGACTTTTCGAACAATGCATTAAACCAAAAATATTGTGAACATTAAAGCACATCAACCATCAAGTATTTTTGTTGTAATTAATTTTCTTACTTTTCTTTTCCTTCTTCGTTAATTTTCTTACCTTATTACAACAAACCAACTTTCGGTTTAATCACACAATGACACGTATGCGTCTGTCCACGTAACTGTGTGTATTAATTTAGCAGTAATCACACATATTGCACGCAAAATTGCCAGCTTATTCGCCGCTATCTGATCGGCGATAGTTCAAAAATTAACCATAACATTTGCATATGGCAATTTACACAAAATTACGTTGGAACATTTCGCTGCCGCCATAATTACGAACGTGCTGTGCCCATTGGTGAAACGTCGAGTACACGCAGAAAGAACCCATCGGCGTAACGTTGTGAGGGGAGAGGAGAGAGGAGAGGAGAACAGAAAATACCATTTCATTGCGGAACAAACAGAGAGAAAGAAAAATGTCCAGTTTACATGCAAATTTTGTACAAAATAAAATCACAAAAAACAAAAATGAAAACACAAACACAAAGAAGCAGCGAAGAAGTGAAAAAGTTAAATGAAGTAAACAGTCGCTCGGCACAGCTGTACGCAAACATTTGCATATGGCCGACACACGGACTCGGCGTGCGACTTCTTGTATGCGCCACGGTGGATGCCGTTAACGTGTGCCGGCAACGGGCAACGGGCAACGGCAACGGCAACGACAGCGACAACTACAACGACAGCGCCGCTAAAGTCAGTTTCAACATTTGCATATTTTAATTATTAGCAAAAACATTTACGATTTAGCAATGAGTGCCGGCAAACACTCGCACACAGACGCGTATTTATTTATTTGTCACTTTCATGGCGGCGTCGACTCGGACTTGAGCGTTGAAAGGACATTGGAGGGCAATCGTAATGCGGCTTGAGGTGTGTTTGTGTGTGTGAGAGTGTGAGTGCGTTGGTAAGCACACATCGGGGAGTGTGTAGGGAAAAACTTTGTAAAACTTTATCTGCTGCAGGTTGCCGCCAATATTGCCGCAGCATGGACTGTTGGCGCATCAACTGACAGCTGGCTGCGGTGTGAGGCGACAGCAGCTGCAACGACAGACCAGCGCGTAAAAGTTTTATAAAAAAGTGTTGCCACTTGTGCTGTGCTTTCATTGATTGTGGCTTCTAAGCGTAGTTGATTGTTGTTGTGGTTGTTATGCATAGTCATAGTTGCAGCAGTGTTAGCGCTTGTTGATTATTTTAGTTACTTTTGTGAAACTATATATAAATGGTTTCTTCTCTTTCTTTTCGAAAGGATTACAAATATGTAATATTTTGTGGCTTTTTTTCAATTTTTATAATTTCTTGGTTAACTTTTCAAAGAAATGTTAGTACTTTAATTTTAGCTTTTTTCTCTTCTGCAATTATTGTACTTCATTTTGTTTTTTGAAGCTATTTTAAGCATTTTCAGTCTTCAAATAGCTTAAAAAACAAAATAAAATACAATAATTGCGTAAGAAAAGTGCTTCTGTGACTGCAGTACATTTTTTTAACGAACCTTTCAAGTATTGCAAGGAAGTTTTAAGACGTTTTCCAAACGAATGGTTAAAAAAACCCATAGAATTTTACAATATTCTCCGCAAAACATTCTCAATTGATTTTTAATATTGTTTCCTAATGGTAAAATTTTTTATAGATGCAGTTTTAAATATGAACTCATTTGGTATTCCCATAAAATTTAGAGACAACGTGCTACAGTTTTTTATTTTAATGCAAACATTCTTCATTGATTTTTACTATTATTTCCTAAAACTAACATTTTTTTATAGATGCAGTTTTCAATATGAACTCATTTGATTTTCGACAAAAAATTTCGACAATTTTTAAACAATTAAATGCCGAATTCAAACAAAAACAATTGATGAATGAAAACAAAATCTAGTTGATAGTTTGGTCTACGATTGATTTAGTTGAGGCCTTCTGCATAAATATAGGTTCCCAGATGGTTTGTCGTTCATTCCGTTTTCCAGTTTCCTATTTATTACTTTAATATTTATTATTTATATTATTATTTTTATTTACTTATTTAATTTTTTTATTTATTTATTTATTTATTTTATTTATTTATGTATTTATTTATTTATTTTATTTTATTATATTTATTTTATTTATTTTATTTATTTTATTTATTTTATTTATATTATTTATTTTATTTATTTTATTTATTTTATTTATTTTATTTATTTTATTTATTTTATTTATTTTATTTATTTTATTTATTTTATTTATTTTATTTATTTTATTTATTTTATTTATTTTATTTATTTTATTTATTTTATTTATTTTATTTATTTTATTTATTTTATTTATTTTATTTATTTTATTTATTTTATTTATTTTATTTATTTTATTTATTTTATTTATTTCATTTATTTTATTTATTTTATTTATTTTATTTATTTTATTTTATTTTATTTATTTCATTTATTTAATTTATTTTATTTTATTTTATTTTATTTTATTTATTTAATTTATTTTATTTATTTTATTTATTTTATTTATTTTATTTATTTATCTATTTATTTATTTATTTATTTATTTATTTTTTTATTTATTTATTTATTTATTTACTTATTAATTTATATACAATTCACAGCGAATCAACATCCAGCGGCTACACTGGCTTGGCCATGTCTGCCGTTTGGACGATGAAGCTCCGGTGAAAAAGGTGTTCCACGCAGTAATTGGAAGTCGACGGATCAAGTTGAGAACGCCCTATCAACTCTTAGTATGACCAATGAACTTGAAAAGGCGCCCAGAAAGAGGCCCCTCGAGAGAACTTTTGCGGCAGGTCGCAACCCGGCAACGAGTTCTTATGGTCAAGTTAAGTAAATAAATAACATTTCACATTTTTATTTACTTAAATGTTGTATGTGTAGTTGCTAGGAATGTCCTTTGCCGTTTTAATTTTCTATTTGCAGTCTTTTGTGATCTTTTCTTAAATAAAAAAATATAAAGAAACTCTAAAGAGCTGTTTTAAAATTCCTTTACAAATACACGCACTAACTTTCCTCCTCTAACTGCGTCATAAAATTACCTTCTTTACTGCAGTTTCCCTAACTTCTCTGCTTAAATTTTTTTCCATACCTCATAATTATTTTAAACTTTACTCAACCTTCGTTTAGTGCTTTAACTTTTTTCCATTTGCTTTTCGCATTTCGATCCATTATTTTGTGTGCTGCTTAACATTTTCACATCGTCACCTTTGTTGCTGGTGTGTCTGTTGCCGTCTTGTCGTAGTGCAGCCAATGCACTTTGGTGCAATGTCCCTTTGCCTTTGGAAAGGACCTTTTCGCCATGCGCTAGCTTTCGTTTACTTATCCGCTGCTTTTGTTGTCGCTCCACACGTCTGTCAGTGCCCAACTGCAGTGTTAGATCTTTCGCTCTCTTTCTCACTTCTCACTTGCACTGTTGGCGTTCGCTGCTATTTTCTATTTAATTTTCTAACGTCTGAGTTTTCTTTGTTCCCCCCACACTTTTTTTTTTTGGTTTTTTTCTATTTGCTTCATTTATGTTGTTGTTGGCTGTTTGGTGCTATTCTTGTTGGCTGCTTGCCGTTTTGCAACTGATGCTGCTCAGCTGATAATGTTCGCAGACGGCGCACATGTGGCGCTCGGTTTTAGGGTACACGGCTCATTTGTGCCGCTGCCACCAGCTGCTGCCAGTTGCCGTGGTTATGTTGATTCGCTTACTCACGCCGCACACACACTCACACAGATACGCCTCGCTTTGGGTCTTTTCGGTGCTTTAGGAATTGTTGTGCCAACGCTTGATTGGGATTTCACTCCTGTCGATGCTCGAGCAAATGTGTTCGCTCACCTACCGGCAGTCGTCCCGTACCGGCTTCGGCCAACTCCGTTTGTTCTGTCCCTGCGGTTCTATTGCGTCGGCTAGAAGTTTAATTGACTGCGCAGAGTTGCCAACAATTTACGCAGCAAGTGAAATCGTTCGTGTTTCGTGCTGCCGTTGCTCAGCTCTCCCCCGTTTTTCTGTACCCTTTGCTGTGCTCGTGCAAGTTAAATGTAAGCAAACTGCATGCAAGTTTTCAATGTTGATCCTTGGTTTATACGCTTTCGAGGAGCCAAAGTGTTGTGTGTGTGAATTACATTTGTTGCCGGCACCAAACTCGAAGGTGGTTAAACTGCTTAAAGGATGCATTACCCTCGCTTGGCGGTGCGTTTGTTCTTCTGGTGTGCATGTGTGTGCGTGTTTGTGTGTGTGAGTGTGTGTGGTTTTTCCATTTCATGCTTGCATTGCTTTTGTAACAACTCAATATGGCACCCTCAATCAAAATCGTATATCGGTTGCATTTGTGCTGCAGCAACAACAACAGCAACAGCAACAACAACCAGCACGCGTTGCACTCAAGATCAGCACTCTGGCAAATTGGATTAGCTTTAAGCTTTTAGGACTTGGCAATTTAATTTTGCTGCGGAGGCATGCGATCAACTTGAGCGATATGCGAAATGGATTTTTGTATTAAGCCATTTCAATTGTTTTGAAGAAAAAAAAAAAAAACTGAAAATAACTTTCAATGTTGGTTCAATGCACAGTGATTCGACTCCATACAACCGCGGGACAAAATTAGAAGGAGTGGTCTGTTCTTCATAAAATTTGGTATTCTAGTTTGGCAATGTCTGAGACTTAAATTTGCAATTTTCGTCATTTTTGGTGAGCTATAGCAACGAGTGTGTTGGCTAGATTTTTCAGATTTTACATTTAATCGGTAACGTCAACATCGATAATTGTAAAGAGAAACAGAAATTGTCTTAGGACACTTTAGTTTTGCAATAAAAACGATAATAATAGATGTATGCTTTTCTGCAGTTTTCTCAATTTTTCAGGCTGATTGCATACTTTTAGGGATGAAAAAAAATAAATTTTGTCGAAAAATACGTGTTTAGACCACTTTTCAAATAAAATTATTTTCTGATATCGTAAGATATCGGAGGATGTAATTACATTATCCGACAAAGAAAGAATGCTTCTTAAAACAAAAAAAAAATCCAGGAACATACTTTCACATACTTTTTAGATATTTTCCTCTAAGTTTTGCCAATTTTCAGAATTTTAATTTAGAAAAATATTTTGAATTAAAAGTGAAGTAAAAGCCTCAGCTTTGCAAATTTTGCGAATAAATTAAAAGCGAAAATGGCCACATCATTTCTTAATCTATATGGAAAGTTTCAGTAACTTTTTGGTAATCATGTATTTTTACAATTTTTTTTACTCAATAGACTAAAAAACAGAAAATATGTGTTTACATTTTTTTGTGAAAAAAGTTTCAACTTTGAACCGCTTTTGCACAAAAACTCATTAATTTTTTGCACCAATTTTTTGGGGTTTTCATAGTTGGAGTTTTACCATTCAAATGACATCAAAATCGTTAAATGCTGAGACTATAAATTTTTTGAATGTAGTCTATGAAACGAATCACTGTGCAATGTGGTCAATGGGAAATATAATTTCATTCCAAAATGCTTTTAAAGAAACACATTCCGCATCTAGATTAGTTCAGACTCTTTGTTGTTACAGTAAATAACAAATTCAATAAATTTTCAGTTTAATTCACCACTGACTTTGGCAGAAGTTGGGGTAGGGGATATAGAAATTTTGCAGGCAAAGGAGACTACCAAAAGCTATTTGGCGGGTTAGGTTATGAAACAAAAAGGGAAGTTTCAATATTTCTATTTATGCCCGAATGCGTTTTCTGTCTCCGCACTGCGTTTTTCTGGTATCCTAAATGACATCCTTTTGTTTTTGGTCTAATTTTATATTCAAAATATTTCAATATTTACTTAGTAGACAGTCCAAAGTTTACATTACCCTCGCACGAAGACAGTTGCCTATTTCTTTTCTGACTTTTCTTTGTGTTGCTTTTCGTGCTCTGGTCAGACTGAATTTTAATTCTTGACCGAAATTTGCCTTTCCTATTGCCCCCCTGCCCCTTACTGCTTATGAACTTATGAACTTATGAAAATTTGTTCCATTCTTAAAGGCTACAATTACCCGACATTCTGGCTGGGGCAAGCAAATACGACCAACGGGCTACATTGCCAACAAATGAATAAATAAACAAAGACACAACAAAGAATCGCAACAAAATGTGCATATGTTAATTTGTTGTATAAATTATGGTATGTTGTAAATATTTTCAATTTACAAAGGGTCCATTCAATTTAATATTTTAATTAATAAATTTGCAGAGGATTTTGTGCGGAAAATGGACAAAACAATAATTACTGCCGCACGATTACTGTGAATTGCGTATTTATGAATGATGAACGAGCTAATTGAAACACAATAATTGGTATGGGTTTTGTATTGTTGTGTGTGTGTGTGTGTGTGTGCGCACAACATTATTTACACTTGTTGGCCGCAACCGACACACTAACGTCGAACACAAATAAACATACAAATTGCAAAAAATTAATCAAGTGGACGGAAAAAGCTTTGCAAATAAGTTTTGTACTACAGTAGCGTGCAAAACATTGGCAAAGAATTTAACAAACACACAAGTTTTTGCTTGACTGAAATTAACATAATTTAAGGGTTCCAAAGGACGATAAGGACTTGGAAAATCAAAGGCTAAAGCCACAGCATTTCTTAATAAAATAGAATTGTTTTGACTCAGTGACAATTGGTAGGCCAGCATTTTCGAAATCATTAAATTGCAGTGATTGTTGGCTTTGGCTTTTGAAGAATCCAAAGATTTATTTGTAGTATGACATGGGTGTAATATGAACTAATAATAATAATAATAATGAATAATAATGGACTGGCACGACAGCCCGCTTACGCGAGACTAAGGCCTAGCTTCCCGCAACCACCCGTGTTGTGCGTGTGAATTTGTACGCGGGTTGAAGGGACCTACAGTTTAATGCCGGTTCCGAACGGCAGGTTGGGAGCTTTTTCATAAGCAATTTTTACTCTCAGAGGTTTGCCATTTCCAGCTGAGAGGACAGCCACCGAAAGAGAAAACGAGTTTTCCCGTTATTTTTTTTTAGATGTTATTATAGGCAGTATTTGAACCTGAGGTCGCTGCCTGCGACTCGCAGTCCAACGCACTAACCAACTGAGCCACGGCGGCTAATAGAGTTCCTTAAATGCCACAATTCCAACCTCATCTAATTCAGTTTCAAAGTTTAGGTTCTACCAACAAAATTGAGCAGGGTTCACAAAAGTCATTAAACTCACATTATAGGCATTCAATAAATATTTTCCATTCAACTTTTGTTTAACTTTGTGCCCCAAAATCAATGCTTGCCCCTTTGAAAAGATTTGTGCCATGTCTCTGTTTGGTTGATAGAGAAAATTCATAACTTTCAAGATTTTATTGTGTGGTAAAATATTTGCATACACTCATAAATAATTTGGAGCGCCCTTAATTGCCCACTCAAGATGCTGTTCGGGTTGCGTCCGGACTCCGGATCCCAGACACTTTTGCTTGAGCGACGACTGGCCACACAAAACCTTTTTGATTTATTGCCAAAAAAAGTGATATTTAAGCAACTAGGTGGAATTTTCCAAACTTGTTTGCTTAATTTATTATGCATTAAAGTATGCAATGCCTTTCGACGCTTTGTTGTGCTGCCGCTAACTGAAACACGCTGTTCATTGGAGCCATACAAATGGACAGTATTTGCCAAGAAATATTTGTACTTTTAATTAGTTGAGCGAAAGCGTGAACTAACAGGACGGCAGCAGGTAATTAGCAGAGAAATAAAATGTATTTACTTTTATTTTAAAAAATCACCGTTTCCGGTTCTATTTGTGGGCACAAAAAGCGCCTAAAATTATACATTAAACATTGACGCGTGGATGATCCGAAATAACCATTCATGAGCCTTTGGCGTTGCGTGTGTGAGGCCGCCTTGAAGTTTAAAAATAACACTGTGCGTGAAATTTACCCTCAAAAATTGCAACATGCGGGGACCTACTGAACGACTTTTCTATAGGTATACTGAATTGAGATCCACCAGCCTTTTGGCTGAATTGGCTCTAGTTTAAGAGAAATCCGACTTTGAAGTTTGCTCATTTTAGTCGAGTTCGTCGCTTAAGTCTTCGAACGTTTAAATGCTAGTAGGTCCTAAATCGTTCCGAATATCGCTTTACTGTCTTCGGCAAGTTTGTAGATATTTCAACGACCCACAAATTTGCTTAAGACACTAATCCAAAAAAAATACATTCAAACTGTGTAATTGCGATATATGCATTTTTTTGCGCGATTAAAATTTTCAAAGGACCTTTTGACAAATAGATAAAAACTCAATTTTATTTAAATTCTTTAGCCTTTCCTCTTTCATTTGATATACATATCGCCATATTCTAACGAGGTGAAGCATTTTTTATATTTTTTAAATTTTTTATTCCCTTCAAAATTGTCCTTTTAAAAGGACAAAGGATGTAGAAATGAAAAACTGAGTACGCAGTATTACTATGTTCGGTCTCTAGTTTAACGTCCATATGAATTTTTTCGGTGTGAAAATTTTTTTTAATTTTTGTCGCACGTTGAAATATGTATGTGTTTGGAAGTTCCCCTTCCAAATACAAGTCTGTGTGTGTCATTGCGAGTGATTATTGTGTAAAAAATATAGCGTTAACCGATTCTCCGAACAAATATTGATTATAAAACTTGCATATAGGGTTTGTTAATTCATACTTGACATCATATACCTAAAAGGTAAAATACCTCTGAACTGAGTAAGACAGAGCTCTAGCCAGACTAATGATCTCTTAACACTTGCGACCCCAAAGTTGTCTGAAAGCAACTTCACCTGTTTGTCATCTTATTATTTTTAGAAGTGAATTCAAAACAAATTACAAAAATTTTACTGTTATGCCCAAAATAATTTCCAATAATTTGCAGCGATATCAGGGAAAGTTTGTGTTCTAATTGAAGTTTACGAATTGGGCGCGTTTGATCAAAACCCTGTTTCTTTAATAATTGTGAAATAAAATCAAAAAGTGATAATTTTGTATTTTTCCATAAATATGAAATAATTTTTCTGTAATTAAAAAATATTGATGCAAAATTTATTTAAAATTGTTAAAAAGTAAACTAGTTCTTGAACTCTAACAAAGAGGCGTGGCGACTTCAAATGTCGTGTGCACACTTCTTAGGCAAATGTTTCATGATTTAAATACCAAAAAGTAATATTGAGACACAGGGTGAAATTCTGGGTCGAAAGGGTTGAGGTAAGTTAGGTTATGTTGCAGTTAGGTTATGTTAGGTTATGTTGCAGTTATGATACACACCAGTGGCGCACACAGGGGGGCTTTTGGAAGTTTAAACCCCTCCCCCAAATACAAAAATTGCTGGTGCAAAATATGATTTCGAATGGAATTGGGCTCAAAAGTTGTATGCGAACCCCCTGCCCTCTAATGAAATCCTATGTGCGCCACTGAATACCATAATTGTGTTAACGAATCATGTAAGAAATATTCAAGTTGAGTGCCAATCAAGTGGTGATGGTATTTGTTCTGGTGTTTTTTTTTTAAGTTACCCTTAGGATTTCTACAAACACACAATTTTGATACATAAGTTTGGTGTAGCTCTGTAGTTGAATAGAAACTTCATTACAATAAGACTCCTGATTAATCTTTTGAATCCCAATTCTTTGCAAAACCATTAGTTGAGACTTTTTAAATCCCAGTGATTAAATTTTCTCACTTTGACTCCTTTGTAAAACTGCTACTATAAGTTTTGCTAACCATTAAGCTGTTCAAAATAGCTGAACCCCCATCTAAATGACTAAATCTGCTTCTTCTTTCTCCCATACTAGAGGCCATCGTGTCACTTTCCTGAATGGCTTCACACCCGATTCGCACATACCGGGGCTGATGGAGGTGACACCGAGCTTATTTGTCGAATACATACAAAACTACATCAATTGGGATTTGGTGGGAGCACGCTTTGCCGGCAAGGCGCCCATAACACTCTGGCAGGCAGTGCGCTATCCGGCCGAGGTGTGTGCAAATGAAAATAACCAAAGCCTCACAGGCGAAAATACCTTAAGCAGCTAACCATCGTTCGGCACGCACACATGTTCACATGCACACGCACACACACACACACACAGTACACAGATAATTGACTTTGAATTGGCTACGCCGGCCATCATTGGCACACATCGACCCAGCGCTCAACTATGTTCTCCTCCTCGTTCCGCTCTTCGTCGCACTTTAGGCCAGCAACAGTCTGCTGAGCGATGCCGCCACAACCGAATTATTGACACAGAAAAAATTCCATTTGGCCATTATTGACGGTGCATTTCCGGAATGTGCTCTCGGCCTGGTCCATCGGCTGGGCGTGCCGTTTATTTACATCAATACGGTCGGCTTCTAAACGGGAAGCCAGGCCCTGGCCGGCAATCCGAATGTGTACGCAGTGACGCCGCACGTCTTTACGGCACCGACGCAACGCATGGACTTCTTGGAGCGTTGGCACAACTGCCTAACGCATTTGCTGGCCGAGCTGGTGCATCAGGTGAGTGAGTTCGAGTTGAAGTCGTGATTGGGGACGGGGTGCGGCGAGTGCCGATTGTGGTTGGTATTTGAGGCAGTTGTTGCTGTAGCTGCCTGTGCGAAAATGGATTAAGTGCTGATTTGCGCTGTGATTTGTGTCGTTGCGAGCGTTTGGACGACTGTGGCGTGCGGTTGAAACAACTCAGAAGCAACAGTTTTGCGTAGGTTTGGCAGCAGCCTTCGATGAAGTGGTCTTTGTCGTAAAGTGGTTGAATTAGTGCACTTATCGGCCGATTGCCAGAGTGACAGTTTTTTGCCAGTGAAAGCGGTTAAGCAATGAAGTTTGCCTTGGCTGAGATTTGGCGAATGGGGTTTGGCTTTTAACAAGGCGAGGTGTTTTTGGGTATACGAAGCCTGTCCCATAGCTCGAAACGTTTATTACTCTTTGAAGAGAGAAACATAAGAGCTACATTTGCTTTTCAGTTAAGCAATTAAAATGTGTTGAATACCTGAAACTGAAAGCTAATGGAAAATGCAATATTTTTCTTTTAATTCCTCTTATTTCTTCGCTCTAAATATTTAAAATCTCTCATTAAATTTTAAAATATTTTTTACATTTCCTGTAGTACTACACCGACCGCGTGCACGCTGTGCTGCTCGCGCATTTCGACGCTCATGTGCCGCATCCGTACGCGCTGTCGTTCATACTGCAAAACGGCCACGCCAGCGTCACCTATCCGCGTCCCTTCTATCCGAACGTCGCCGAAATTGCCTGCATTCACTGTCGTTCGGCGGAGGCACTGCCGCCGGAGCTGACGCATTTCATGGCGACCGCACCGCACGGCGTCATTTTCTTTTCGATGGGCTCGTCAGTGCGCGCCGTCAACATGCCGGAAGAGCTGCGCCAGCTGCTGGTGGCAGTGTTTGCCCGACTGCAGCGCTACCACGTGCTGTGGAAGTGGGAAGGCAACGCCTCGCAGTTGGCCGACGTCTCCGGCAATGTGCGGCTGAGCGCGTGGCTGCCGCAACAGGATATACTCGGCCATCGGCGGCTGAAAGCATTCATCACGCACGGTGGTCTGCTCAGCATGCACGAGGCCGTCTACCATGCGGTGTCGCTGGTGGTGTTGCCAGTGTTTTGCAATCACGATGTGAACGCGGCCAAGTCAGCGGCGGCAGACGGGTATGCGCGTGCGTTTGCCGCTGGAGCAGATCACGACGGAGAGGCTGCTGCGCGTCGTCGAAGAGGTGATGCACAACTGGGCGTATACGCGGGCAATCAGGTGAGTTCATATTGTGTGGTGAGTATTGGAGATGAAAGCAAATGGAAAGCTAAATCAGTTAGATGCCGAAGCCAATCGAGTAAATGGGTCTGTAAAGGGAATAATGTGAAGTGGATAACTGAAAAGTCAGATACATTGAAATTCAATAGACACATAAATAGGCACAATGAGTGCTAGAAAATGGGTTATACGTTTCTTATTTAGGATATAGGAACAACAGCGAGAGAGGTAATCTATCGGCAAATACACTCGGAGAACAAAAAGAGCAGTTGTCACCAGTAGTGTTGATAGAGACAGTCCTGAAATTTTAATACATTTAGTTATTCAGTCTGTTCACTCGCCATTATACTAAGCTTTATAAATAGTACGAAGAACTTATCGGAACTTATCCGAAATGGCAACACTAGTTTAGCGTTCCAAAGATTAACCCTTTCGACCCCGAATTGTACTCTGTGTCTCGATACTTACTGTTATTTAAATCACGAAGCACTTGCCTAAGAAATGTGCACACGACATTTGAAGTCACCACGCCTCTTTGTTAGAGTTCTAGGGCTAGTTTACTTTTGAACAATTTTAGTTTAAAATGGGTTAAATAAATTTTGTATCCATATTTTTAGTTACAGAAAAATTATTTAATATTTATGGAAAAATACAAAATTATCGCTTTTTGATTTTAATTAACCATTATTAACCCTTTCGCTATTTTGTTGCCATATGGCAACATGCTACTTTGTGGGACGTCTGCATCCTCTATGGTTGCGAGAATACATTTTTTTGTTGGTCCTTAGAATAGTTTCAAGTTTTAGGAAAAATACGAAATTAATAAACTGAATATTAAAGTTTAAAGAAGAGAAGTATACACGTTTTTAATGGTATATCTTGACATAGTAAAGGAAGAAGAAGCAGAAAAAATTAGAGAACTTTTTAATTTGACGTTTTCTTTAAATTTAGATACTTTTTTTTTAAATTTTGGCTGAAGTAAATGAAGGAATATTCAAATTTTCGTTATGCGTAAAAAATTTTATGTTTAAGTAATTATGACAGCCACAACGATGTGGTTGCTCTCATAGAAAAACACTCTAAAATACAGGGTCCGAGTATAAAAATTAAAAAGTTTCTTATAGCATGTTGCTAATACAAGACGCAAGACGTTGCTAAGACGTAAAATTTAAAATTTTACGTTCATATAATACAACAGTAAAAACCTGTAGCGAAAGGGTTAAAGAAACAGGGTTTTGATCGAACGCGCCCAATTCGTAGACTTCAATTAGAACACGAACTTTCCCTGATATCGCTGCAGATTATTTGAAATTATTTTGGGGATAACAGTAAAATTTTTGTATTTTGCTTTGAATTCACATCTAAAAATATTAATTTGTTGGTGTCTACTTAAATTAAACCCATAAATCAATCGTAACTTTTGCTATGGGATGACAAATATGTGAAGTTGCTCTCAGCCAACTTTGGGGTCGAAAGGGTTAAATTCGAAACCCATTGTCTGCGTCCATGTTGATTAGTCAATTTGTTTGCTAAAGTTTGCTGATTAAATTTTGTTTCGTAGGCAACGACAGGCGCTGCTGCTCGATCAGCCGGCAATGCCGCTGGACACGGCGATCTTTTGGACCGAATATGTGCTGCGGCACAAAGGCGCCGCACATTTGCAGGCCTTAGGGCGCAATATGAGGTGAGAAAAGCGCGTTAATTAACTTTGTCATCGAACTAACGAGCAATTTGTTGTTGTTGTTGTGTTCCTGCTGCGGGTTTTTGCACAGTTTCTATCGGTACTACTCGCTGGATGTGTGGCTGCTGCTGGTGTTGCCGTGTGCGCTGCTGAAACGCGCATTGCGTCGTCTGTGCGCCAAAAGGGAATAAAGCAATTTCGCCACCATACGTTAACCGGAATTTCCGGCGGCGACGGGCAGCGAGGGGTATATGCGAAACTACAAATAAGCAGACAAATTAAGATTGCACAAACGTTTAGGTGTCCCCTAAGTAAAGCGAGTACAAATAATTAATAATAAAATGTATGAATATGTGTGTGTGTGTGTGTGCTTAAGAAACAAATAAATGAACATATTGGAAAATGCAAAAAAATACAAAAAAGGAATTGAAATTAAAAAATTGACAAGCAGCACCAATAACAACAAGAACAACTCCCAGTTGTCGTTAAAAATGTTGGTGGTATTTTTTAATTTAGCGCAGCAAATGCGTCATGCTCCCATTCAGTCGCGTGCTGCTTCCACCCCCCGCCACACTCGCATTCCCAGCACACATTCATCCATTCTCATCAGCGTGTCATCATTCACTTTGCCATGAAGTCGATGCGCGACTAGGAAACAGGCGTTGCTGGCGTGCAGTGAGGGGGGAAGGGGTGAAGGCAGTGGCTTGGGGGTGTAGATTGCAATTGTGCGCTCATAAATATTGCGTGTCGTACAGTCACTTATAGTAAAAATAGCAGCAACTGCGTTGAGTGGATGCGGGGTGCGGGGTGCAGGGTGCAGGGTGTGCAGTGTGGGCGCCATATTGGGGTGAATGGCATAACTTCAAATCGCTCGAGTGCATTATGTTGTATTTTATGAACGATATGGCCGCTGCTGGCACTTGGTGCGTCTTGTCGGCGCTGTCGTGGTTGTGTTGTCACATCCTTTTTATGACTTGTCAAAAAATTGCATCGATGTCATTGTGCAATGAAATATAAATGTCACAATGACGTTTGCAATTTTATGCGCAAAATTGTTGCTGGGATGTGGGTTGTGTGTTGCGGGTTGTTGGCTGCCGCTTGCTGAATAAGCAAGTCGACTGCGACGGAAACGGATATCAAACACTCAGCGCGCACACAGCAGGCGCCCTGCAGCGACGGACCGGTCGACAATCTGTGTCGCGTAGCCACCACGTTTTGTGTTAGCAATTTACTGGCTAAAGTTTTGTCGCCGTTGCCTGGCACCTACAAGTTTCAGCGTGTTGGAAGAGGGAAAACTTGGGGGCGTTGAGAGTGCAGGAAAGTGGGGCCAGGGGGATGAATCGCCACTGCGCATTTCTTGCACATAAATAAGTGAACATCATTCAACAATTCAATCAGAATGACAGCGTTGCAGCACAAGCAACAACAACAACAATAACAAAAAACAACAACAATAACAACGTAAGCGCACTGACTGGCGTTGAATCTGGCGTTTTTTATGCGATACCATAAATTCCACCTTAAGCTGTGCGCTCGCACATCGAAAGTTATCATTGCTGTGCATCAACTTCTTTTGCGAAATTGACGGTTTGTATTGCAATTCTTGACAACAACAATAACAACAGCAACAACATTAAATCGCGCATGAATACGCACAGCAACAACGACTGCAAAAGCAATGCGTTTTTTTTCCCCCCAACAAAAATTGACAGAATCGACAACGTCGTGTGTGTGGTTGTGGTGAGACTGATGGAGGATGTTGTTGTTGGTTGTGAAAAGCCAAACGATTGCATATGCGCGTTGCTTATGTTTTCCATGAAATGAAGTTATTTGAGTTGCAATTTCAATGTTTTTTAGCTGGAAGATGCGATTTTGGCATCATGCGCACCAGAACAACAACAACAACAACAACGTCATCAAAAAGTAACATGCATTTCATGTCGAACACTGCACTGACTGGTTGCATGGAATGTGTCTACGATAAAAGTCAGTAATTCGATGAAACGAGTGTTTTTAGAAAATCACATAATTTATTCTGCGGCGTTGTTGATTTATGTTGTGCCAGCGACGGTGTTTGTACGTGTGTCTGTGCAAGGATTGCAAGTTTGACCTTGAGAAATGTGCTTTATGCTTCAAGCATCAGATTTGCGTTCTACGAGCTTTCCAAAATGTGTCAATACGATCGGTATTTCGACGGAAAGGTATTTTTTAAAGCCTGATCGATGTGGATCTTAAACCAGATTAGAAAACTGCCTTTAACCCATTGCTGCCGGGTACCACTTCCCCCCCTTCGATTTTGATAAAATTTCATACACGACCTAGAAGTGACCCAAAATGATCAGAAACAATTTCAGCTTTATATCTCTGCACGTTGCTGAGATATTCATTCGGTATTTTGTACCCATTACGCAGCAATGGTAGCTTTTTTCCATTTGTGAAGTGATCAGGTAAAAACGTGAACAAAAGTTGTATTTTTTACAGGTGAGCTAGGAGGCAGATTTTTGTGAAGTTCTAAGGCCACTGCGTTTCGCCACATTTTCCACCTCCGGAAAAATCACGATTTTTGGAGTCTCGTAACTCTAGCTAGATGGCGAAATTTTAGGGTGACCTTCACTAGGTTAAGGTAGTTCCATCTTTACCCTAACTATCCCTATCAATGGTTTTGAGAGATCTCAAACATTGAGTTTTTTGTGATTTAAAAAAAAAAATCAATTTTCATGGGTAAAATTTTACCCATTAGGCAGCAATGGGTTAATTTGGACTTTTTTTGTAGTAGAACTCCTCTACTTCCCAAAAATGGGTCGATCCGAGTTCGAGTTCTTCCATGTTGGTCTTTTTAGGTTTCCGGAGCCTTAATTGCGTTCAATAGAATCTCCAAATTTGTCGAGATTGATTTTTCATTTTTAAAAAATCGATTCATATATTCTTTAAATCTTTTTTGTAAGTAGCATAGCTAATTTTTTCTCCAATTCTTACGTATGTATATTTAAAATGTGTTCAACTTAGCCTATACGAATTTATACTGTATTCATTGACTAAATGAAATAAATAAATAAATTACTAAATTAGTTAATTAATTAATTAATTATTTAACTAATAAATAAATGAATAAATAAATTAATAAACAAATAGATAAATAAATAAATAAATTAATAAATAAAAAATTAAATAAATAATAAATTAATTGATTAATAAAAAGATAAATAGATAAATAAAAAAAATAAATAAATAAATTAATTAATTAATTAATTAATAAATTAATTAATAAATAAATAGATAAATAAATAAATAAATAAATAAAGAAAAAAATAAATAAATAAATGAATTAATTAATTAATAAATAAATAAATAAATTAACTAATTAATAAACAAATAAATTAATTAATCAATTAATAAATAAATGAATAAATAAAAAATTAAATAAAATTAATAAATAAATCAATTAATTAATAAATAAATAAATAGCTACATAAATAAATAAATAAATAAATAAATAAATAATTTAATAAATAAATAAATGAATAAATAAATAAACAAATAACTAAATAAATAAATTAATAAATTATTTATTAATTCATTAATTAATAAATAAATAAATACATAAATAAATAAAAAAATAAATAAATAAATAAATACAAAAATAAATAAATAGATAAATAAATAAATTAAATAAAAAATAAATCGATAAATAAACAAACAAATAATTGAATATATAAAAATTATTAAATGAGCTTTTAAAATGATCCCTCAAGTTCGATACAAAAAGGAAGGCATTCGATCATAAATATGGATGTGTAATTTTGTTGTTCACTCATCATGTTTCTACGATTCTCAAACAATGGATTTTTGTTTACAGTGTATCGTATGCAAGAAAACTTTGCGCTTTCCAACTTTATTCAGCTTGGCAACGCACATTTCCAGGGTGCTTCAAAAACCAAACTGACACGGAAAGCAGAAAGCGAATAATCATCAAAGTCGAGCTTTCGGGGCTTTGCTTAAGTTGTCATCAAGTCGAGCTTGGGTCAGAGAGTGCGAGCGCGATGGCTGAGAGGCGGCCAAGTGGCGAAGCCCGTTGCGAGACGTTTGTGATCGTTGCGACGCGCTGCTCGCTCGTTTCAATGCTGCCAACAATATTTACAAAGCGAAACCAGTTTGGCAATAAAAGCTTCCACTTTCAATTGAAGTGCAGGCATGAGGTAAGACAGGCGATCTGCAAAATCTCAGCGCGCATATTTGAGCGAAAAGACAAAGCGAACGGTTGGGCTCTGCGACTTGAGCGGAGTAGTTTGAGCAGAATTAGCGAAAACAGCATAGAAAATCGCACCCAAGTGAATTCTTTTCACTGTCCAGTTCATTTTCGATTTCAATTGTAATTTAAAACCAAAAAATCGGCAAACGAGTTGGAGTTGAAGAAAAGATACACAAAACACGAAAAACGAACACAACAAATCTGAAAGACTTGGGGCAGCAGTTGGCGAAGGGCATTTTTCGCGGTCCAACGAGTTGTGGTGAATTATGCATGCAAGAGTGGCCAGTGAAATTCCAGTAAGAAATTTGATAACGACAACAACAACAACAACATCAACAGTGGCTAAACTTACCAAAAATCTAAACAACGAAAAACTGCGAGTCGGCACTGTGCGGCGGCCAAGTGTGTGAGTGTGTTGGTGTGGCTGATGCGAGACTGACCAAAGGCAAACTGATGCATTCGCAACAACAACAACAATAACAACAACAGCAGCAGCAGCAAGAGCAACGATAATGATAGCAGCAGGTTGCACAAGTGATATGCCAAAAACACGAATAACAATAACAACAACAACAACGATAGCAGCCACTAGCCGCCATTCAAAGCAGCAAACGAAGCAGCAAGAAACAAAAACGAATTTATTGTAATTATTGTAGCAGACACAGACGCACACACACACGCACACACACACGTACACGCACCCAGCGCCGCGCACAATTACCAACAAAATATTTATATGGCTGTCAGTGTGTGCCTGCCATCACATATGAACGTTATTTGGATGAGTTGAAATTGTTCGGCACCAAAAACAAATCAAAACAAAAAATTAAAATTAAAACAAAACAAACAAATGATTGGAAAAACACAAAGTAAGAATTCAATAAGTAAACGCAACAACGATTAATAAAAATTTAGCCGAAGAAACATTTAACAAAACGTAACAATCACATTCTAAATCGCTATAAATTCATATTTCGTCAGTAAAATTGAAAACAATAACAACGAATACAACGACACAACAAGCAGCCAAATAAACATGAACGTTAAAAAAGCATTAAAATTTGTGAAATAAAAAACAAAAAATAACTAATAACACAGAAAAGAAAAAAAAAATTGCAAAACAAGAACAACAACGATTACAACAACATCCCACAAATGTGGCTGCGTGCACAGTGCACAACGCATGCGTCTAGTCAGATCTGAAGTTCGCCGCCCAACTGCCAGCCGCTGCTAATGAAAATCTATGCGCTTTGTTGTTGCCTTCATTTTCCCGCCTGCAATATTTATAAATACGCACACGAATACAACAACAACAACAACTCCAACAACAACAACAACAACAACACCACCAACAATCCGAAAACGACAAGCTGGTTTCGACTGACTTAGCCGCATACAGTCGACAGCCAACAGCTACGCTGATACCATTTGCCCCCTTCGCCCTCCTTGGCACAACAGTGTTGCTTGCAGCATCTGCAACTTGAGCAACATCTTTGATTTTGGGCTAGAAGTGGCAACAAACCGCTGCAAGAAACTGCAGCCGTCGCCTGTAGCCGCACTCAGCAGGAAGAAAAGTAGTGCAGCTATCTTGTAGATTGTTTCGATTCCTTTCGTTCGATCGAGTGCCGCGCATGCGTTTGGAATTGTGGCGTGCGCGCTTTTAATGTAAAATAGCGCCAACAACAACACACGAGTCAAAGGAAAACATAATGGACTACGAGAAAATGTCATCGTTGTATTCGAGCTCGACTAAGGTGAGTGAGTTTACACTTTTCGTCGAATAATTTAATTCACATTTGGCGCAGGCGCTCGAAGTCAGCTGACTGAACTAAAACAAAAATTATAATGAAAACATTTCAAAAATGCTTAATGCTTCTAAGGCAGACATACAGACAGACATAGGTCAAATCTATATGCTAAGGTTATTGTACAAATATTTTGCAATTTGTAGATTAGAACTAAATATTGTAGCCGCGGCAATTAAGCTTCTGTACAATGTTTGGCGATAACCTCGGCGCTGCTTATCGCCACAGTTTGAATATTACAAATAAAATGCTGTTTTGATTTAATAAGCTTTTTGAACACTGTGTTGCTGAAAAGTGTGTTTCAGAAAAACCTTGTAAATACATTTTTTGGGAACGGAAATCGATTAGACTGAAAACTTGAAAAAATTCAATTTTGAAATTTTTTGTTTTAAGGCTGTTTTTTGTTGTTGTAAAGAAATATTTTATCAAAATTGCGCATGTAAAAATTCCAATTTCCAAAAGCGCAATTTTCTTTATACTTGAAATTGAACCAAAGATGCTACAGATGGATCTGTGTCAAGTACGATGCAATGATGGAAAATCAATGAGAATTTAATTGTAAGAATTTTAATTCAAACTTAATTTATTTAAATGCATGAAATTTTAAAAGTATTAGTACAGTTTTCGATGCTTAATTTTTAATCAAATATTTTGAATACTTAAATACTTTTTCATATTATTCTGTAAAAATTGTTGAGGCAAAAAAGACTGAGCAATATTTGAACAAAAAGCCAAAATTTGTGCGACTTAGTGGTTGTTGTTGTATAAGGTATTTAGGTTATGATTTGAATTATTTTTATCAGGATACGAAATATTTTTAGCCTATTTCAAGGCTTTAAAAACCAAGTAACCAAACCACTTCAAACTAATACAATTTTGTATCAAATATTTTGAATACTTCAATACTTTTTCATATTATTCTGTAAAAATTGTTGAGGCAAAAAAGACTGAGCAATATTTGAACAAAAAGCCAAAATTTGTGCGCCTTAGTGGTTGTTGTTGTATAAGGTATTTAGGTTATGATTTGAATTATTTTTATCAGGATACGAAATATTTTTAGCCTATTTCAAGGCTTTAAAAACCAAGTAACCAAACCACTTCAAACTAATACAATTTTGTATCAAATATTTTGAATACTTAAATACTTTTTCATATTATTTTGTAAAAATTGTTGAGGCAAAAAAGACTGAGCAATATTTGAACAAAAAGCCAAAATTTGTGCGCCTTAGTGGTTGTTGTTGTATAAGGTATTTAGGTTATGATTTGAATTATTTTTATCAGGATACGAAATATTTTTAGCCTATTTCAAGGCTTTAAAAACCAAGTAACCAAACCACTTCAAACTAATACAATTTTGTATCAAATATTTTGAATACTTAAATACTTTTTCATATTATTCTGTAAAAATTGTTGAGGCAAAAAAGACTGAGCAATATTTGAACAAAAAGCCAAAATTTGTGCGCCTTAGTGGTTGTTGTTGTATAAGGTATTTAGGTTATGATTTGAATTATTTTTATCAGGATACGAAATATTTTTAGCCTATTTCAAGGCTTTAAAAACCAAGTAACCAAACCACTTCAAACTAATACAATTTTGTATCAAATATTTTGAATACTTAAATACATTTTCATATTATTCTGTAAAAATTGTTGAGGCAAAAAAGACTGAGCAATATTTGAACAAAAAGCCAAAATTTGTGCGCCTTAGTGGTTGTTGTTGTATAAGGTATTTAGGTTATGATTTGAATTATTTTTATCAGGATACGAAATATTTTTAGCCTATTTCAAGGCTTTAAAAACCAAGTAACCAAACCACTTCAAACTAATACAATTTTGTATCAAATATTTTGAATACTTCAATACTTTTTCATATTATTCTGTAAAAATTGTTGACACAAAAAAGACTGAGCAATATTTGAACAAAAAGCCAAAATTTGTGCGCCTTGGTGGTTGTTGTTGTATAAGGTATTTAGGTTATGATTTGAATTATTTTTATCAGGATACGAAATATTTTTAGCCTATTTCAAGGCTTTAAAAACCAAGTAACCAAACCACTTCAAACTAATACAATTTTGTATCAAATATTTTGAATACTTAAATACTTTTTCATATTATTCTGTAAAAATTGTTGAGGCAAAAAAGACTGAGCAATATTTGAACAAAAAGCCAAAATTTGTGCGCCTTAGTAGTTGTTGTTGTATAAGGAATTTTAGGGTTACAATTATATCTATCAGGATGCGAAATATTTTAAGCCTTGGCTTTAACAACCAAGTATTGTCATGGATTTTTAAACCACTTCAAACTAATTCAATTTTAAATCAAATACTTTGAATCCTTCAATAAGTTTTCATATTATTCTGTAAAAATTGTTGAGGCAAAAAAGACTGAGCAATATTTGAACAAAAAGCCAAAATTTGTGCGACTTAGTAGTTGTTGTTGTTGTTGTTGTTATAAGTTATTTAGGTTAGTATTAGAATTATTTTTATCAGGATGCGAAATATTTTTAGCCTATTGCAAGGCTTTAAAAACCAAGTATTGTCATGGATTTTCAAACCACTTCAAAAGGCCATAATTGATGAAGCTCAGTAGACCCAGTTGTAAGAGTTACCTGAGTAAAAATGTTGTTGTCACACATATTTTTTTAAAGTTTGGAGCTTAAAAGCTATACGGCTAGAAAGCTTTTTAGTTCTAATATTCATGATAGTTGTTCTAGTTCGGCCCATTGGTCCTTGTTAGAGATGTCTTTCTTCATTTCAATATCTGCTTGAATTGAATCAAAGACGACTTTCGACAGATTGTAGAGTGCGTTAGGGAACTGATTTCTTTGAATTATTATCACAATCGAATCGAAATGGTTCAGTTTGCTGTTTGCGATAAGTGTTTCGAAGACGACGAACTTCTGCACAATAAATGAAATGCTTTTGGAAGTCACCCTCATGATCTGTGCTAGAGTCTAGATATATCATAGTTGAGTAGTGGTGCACACAGGGGGGTTTTGGGGGTTCAAACCGCCCTCAAACACAAAAATTGCTGGCACAAAATATGGTTTCGAAAGGTATTCGGCTCATGCTTGTACGCAAACATCCCCTCCCCCCAAATGAAATCCTGTGTGCGTCACTGTAGTTCAGTATGTATAATTATAAATTGAATTTTTAGAGGCACAACTCATTTACCTCTTCGGGGATGGTCCTCCTGCACTTCCTCCTGGACATTTTGCAACCATTCTTTCCACTATGGACCTATGAACTTGCAAATTATCGAAAACTGAACACTTCGTGGAGCCTTTGATCGTAATGTTGATCATTAGAAACGTTGAACTTGTGTAGCATAAATGCTTTGGATCTTTAAGTTTTTCGAAAAAAGCCGAAATCTCGAGGTATGTGTTGGAATTATTTTTGGATCATACAAAATGTTAAGAAGATGGAACTGCATTATTTTTCGATAGCTAGGTTAGGTTAGGTTAGATGAAGATGGCTGTCTGGGTATGGGACTTGTTGAAAGACATACTTAGGTCACCAAATGGGCTCGGCGTGATACCACAAGGAGACGATCTGTCTTACCGCAAGTCGAAGGGCCACTTGAAGCCAATATGATTTGTGGATGAAATCTAGCAAGTTGACTTGAAGTTGACTGAACTGAGGTTATTCAAGTTGCCAAAGAAGGTAAAGCCTAGGGATTTTCATCTTTGTCTGGGGAGAGCTGAGCTGTGGTCGAGATAGTCTTTTCCTCGTCTTCATTATGGCAACTGCGGCAATAGTACCAAATGTTGATGCCTAATCCGTAGGCTAATCTGTTGTCTTCTTAGCGAGCCAAGCGACAAGTGATCTCCTCTTGCCACCGTTTGTTGGCCATGTTGAGAAAGAAGAAGCAAATTGTTAGTTTACAGGTAGCAAGAGATATGCTTGCTGTAAATTTGGTGCTATAGTCATCTCTTTGGCATCTCTTTCAAACTTTTTCGACTGCTACAAAATCGAAAAAGATGGGTGATGAGGGGGGGGGGGCGGTGGACACACTCACCAAGGAATAAGGTTCAAGTCGCAGTTGTCGCAGCTGCAAGGATGAGAATGAAATAGAAAAAGTGAACTCTCAAGCATTGAAATACACAAAATCATATTCCTTTCTGAAGAAAACGATATGAACACCGATAACTCTAGCTAACTTATTTGATCTTTTACCCATTGTTTTGTTCAACAAAGTTTTTGTGGCATAAAAATTGCCAAAATTGATTTCCCTTCACCACTTCACCTAGAACCACAACAGGACGCCATCTGTTGAAATAAATTTTCGATTGTTAAAAGAGTTTAAAATATTGCTTGAAATACCTGGATTCAATGGCGCATAGTCATAGTCGAAATAAAGTACACTTTAAGATCAATAAAGTATACTTTTAAATAAAGTAGGCTCTAAGTCAATCATAGTCGAGTTAGAGCATACTTTAACGCTTAAAGTATACTCTAACTTTAAAACAAGCAAAAGCTGTTGCTAAACCAGTTAGCAATGAGTCAAAATGAGCAGAAATGACACTTTTTCAAAATACTCCAAGTTCGAAAAAAAAATGTAAAATGTTTCATTTCGAGGAAATTAAAACAATATTATGAACGATGACATTGTGCTGAGACGCCGAAAAGTATTTAAAAGCCGGATCGATCCCTTCGAGTTCGATGACGAGGACTTCTATAGTCGTTACCGGCTCGATAAAGTTGCTGCTCAGTTTGTAATTGATGTTTTAAACATTCAAGAACCAAGCCGCAACAGAATGCAATTGTTTTCTTTACCCCGTAAAGTAGGCAATAATTTTCAAATCAATCAGCTGTTTGTTAGTTGTGTTTATGTCAGAGATGGGCAGATTAATCCTCGGAAAATTGTACAGTCGACTTTTTTAGGTTGCCGTCTACTTTTCAGAAGTAGCCGACTGTAGTCGTCTATTTTTAACTGCTAATTAGAGTTCAGGAAAACAAATATTGCAAAATAATTTATTACTAAATAAATCGGTATAACTCTGTAACTCTGAATCGCTAGTTTTTGTAGAGTTGCCGTAGCTTTCGTTTGCTGTTTCAAAAAGTCGCTGCTACGTAGAAGCATGTTCTAAACTGACTATGGTAACCGAAAAATTAAAGTCGACTTTATCTTTTCAGTCTTTTGCTAACTAAAGCCGACTTTTATGCGGGACTATGATTATGCGTCAATATCTTTAAGAAATTCATTATTATTTGTTCTTTAGTATTTATTTTCCAACTATTATAATTAATTCATAGTTGCAGACCTTACAACCGTTTGCCTCATTCACAGCCGCACATTTATTTATTGAGCATTTTCTCGTTTATATTCGCAGCAAGCGGCGGCTCTCCGAATACTTTTGCACATGACTCAGCAAACTAAAATAGTATTTACCTTTTTTTACATTAATGCAATTATCGCTGAACATTGCTAGTCAGCAGCTTGGCAGATATTAAAGTTAAAATCACCAAACAGTGCGCTGCACAATTGTCCGCAACTTCTCACAATTGAATTGCAAATTTTGTATTTCCCCATTTTTTAGTGGTGACGATTTTTATAGAAACTGTATTTTCCTTTCAGTCGTCATCAATCGCGGTGACGTTTTTGATTTATGTTAAACATTTAGTCACAGCGCTGTCGACTACTCAATTAGGAAACTTGTCACTTAAACAATACAACTTAGCTGCTACGGAACGGACAATGGATACAAATATTGTAGTTATGCATTTATAAATAGTTTCATATTTGTGACAAAAGCTGTAAAGTTGTTGGTTTAGTTTCGAAAACTTTTAATTTAATTTAAATTATGCATAAAACAAAACCTAAAAAAAAACACTTGCAGGCTTAACTGGTTAAATCTGCTGAAAGTGTGTCTTGCTAAAAATATAAAACTTCCATTAGGACTTTTACTTTTACCGCTAAGCAGGCAGCGCCTACTAAAACGAGTCTTGCCACTTGTTCGAATTTGTTCGAATTTGTTTCGCGTTGTGCAAAATATTTACATATTATTTTAGGATTTAATTGTTTATTTATTCGTTGGTTAGAACAAGCCCTGACCCAAAAATTTAACACACTGTGTTTGTGTTATGTACATAAAAAAATTGCGTAAATAATTATGAGCATTTATAGTATACGATCGAAGCGAATATATATGCGTTGTCTATTAAGCGGTTATGAGCAACGCAAACAAGTCAAAGTTTAATTTGATTCTAATCTCATTAATTGCGAGTACTGTGAGTACCTTCAATTTCATATGGCGCTGCTATATGAATGGTTTTTATATGATTACATATTCAAATGTATGATTTTTCTAACTTAGATCTAACCTAAGTCTTTAAATCTACCTGATTCCCGGAAAAATTGGAATATATTCTGTGGTGGCAAAGAGCCAAGATGGTCGCTTCTAAACACATTGTTGCCAAATGCCAAAAAATGGCCCCATCGTTTCGTCATCCTTTCCACAGGCAGATCGTAGCGCACCTCCTAACTTTTCCATGTGATTTTCCCATAGAAAATTATCCATCATTAGGCCAACTAACTGCCTGCAGTACTTAATATTTGAAAAAACAATAATTAACAAAATAGTAAAATAGTAAAAAATTAATATTTCGGCAACCAGTGGGGCTAACCTAACGGATTCAGAAAAATATTTCGGGGGAGGTTTCAAGAAGTAATTCTTTAATATTCATAAAATGCCAAAAATGCCTTTTAATTAGTATGTACATAGTTTTGAAGTCGATCCTTCAACCCCAAACCCCTCCCCTGAATCCGCCACTGATCTCAACTACTCACTGTGACTGACAATGCCTCGCCTCACGGCCATTTCGCTTGACACGTAAATTTATTAATAGCTTTGGGTACTTTTTCTGCACTTTCTGTTTACTTTCTTTGCATTATTTACTTTTCAATCACAACTAGGAACATTTTGAGGGAATTTTGTTGAATTATATTTTTGTTGGGGAAAACAGAGAATTGGTTAATACTTTTTTTTGGCTACGAGATATTTGTAAATAAAAATAGCTGTAAGTGATAGAAATAGAATTTGTAGTAATCGATATCGAGAGTGATAGCTTTGCTGCTCAGATCAAAGTGAGCTTTCGTTGCTACGCTAATCGTTTGTCCATTTCATACAATTAGGGACCCACTTACAAGCGAGTGGCTTTGATTCCAGCTTTTTTTAGTTTGGAAGAAGTTATCAAAGATTACACTCTGCGTGCAATTTACCCTCAAAAATTGCAACATGCGGGGGACCTACTGAACGACTTTTCTATAGGTATACTGAGTTGAGATCCACCAGGCGTTTGGCTGGATTGGCTCTAGTTTATGAGAAATCCGACTTTGAATTTTGCTCATTTCAGTCGAGTTCGTCGCTTAAGTCTTCGAACGTTTAAATGCTAATTAGTCCTAAATCGTTTTGAATATCGCTTTACTGTCTTCGGCAAGTTTGTAGATTTTTTAACGACCAACAAATTTGCTTAAGACACCAATCCAAAAAAAAATACATTTAAATTGTGTTTTCGACAAAAATGTCCCAAAAACCCCACTTTCGTCGAGGCATAAATGTAGTATAGCGAACACTCGTGAAAAAAATAAATGAGTATGCTTTTATATAGAGGGTTGGCTCCTGCATCTAACAAACTAAAAACTTTGCCGGGGAAACGCCCACAAAAGGCGTGGCTCGGGGTCAAATTTCAAAGTTTTTATTAAAAAAACTCAATTAACCTCGAACTGATTTACACGATATGTGTATCAAACGAAAGGTCTTTTTCATACCTTTCTATTAATGTACAACATTAGATACGTAAAATGTACTAATAAGAATTTTTAAGCGAAAAAAAAATTTTTATAAAAAATATGTTATATAAAAAATTTTTTTTAACAGATTTTTTTCTCGAAAAAATCCATTAATAAGGTACAATAAGTTTGTTACAATATTGTAGCCTGTGAAATTCTCTTTACAATGAAATAAAAGAGAAACAAACATAAAACATTGAAGGACACATGATGCTTCAAAAACTGTAGCAGATTCTCAGTGCAGGCACCGTGCAACACTGTTTTTTCAACATGTGTACAAGACACGTTTCAAACGGTAGTAGAAAGAGTGGGGACCTACAGTTTAACGCCGAATCCGAACGATGGTTTTGGCAATTTTCCTTTCACACTTGGAGGCTTTACCATTGCCTGCCAAGAGCGCACTTGTGCGATTCTTGTAATTCTCATCTGCTTCATGTGAATAGCAATGGAAGTACCAGTAGACGAGTGTTTCACCAGTCCAAGCTAGGAATCGAACCTAGGGCATCTGGTGTGAGAAACCATCGCTGGACTATCGAGGCCGTCCGGGCACTGTAAACGTTGTAAAATTTGTTTTTTTTCTTCTGGTCTTCAGGTCTCTTCCAGTGTTATATTTATAATTATAAATAATCATTGCCATAACATTGCAATTGCTGGCAGCTTACGCTTTTACTGTTCAGCTGGAAGATATGCTGCCCTTCCCAATCACTTCAATGCCATTCAAATTCTTTGTAGATTCAATGCTTGCGCATATATTGGGATACCGAATGATTGTTGATCTGAGCGATAAATTTTGATCTTTTTAAAAAAACAAAGACTCAGAAAACACCAATGAAGCGTCGAGCCCAATGTTGATCAATGTCAGCAAATCTTGTAGACCACTGCTGAAAGTTGTCACTGACGCACAAAACATAAGTAATGTGTAAAACTAAATCAAGTGTAAATGAAATGATATTCAAGCAATTGTATTGGCTTTGTGAATAGAGACAATAAAACTGAAAACACTTTGGCCCCTTCAGTTCGGAACAGAAGAGCCGCACATGTGGCTCTGATTAATTAGCGTTGTCGGTTCTGCTGATTGGCGGCTTTTGACGCGAAAACCCAAATGACCACAAAATTAAGGAGTGACAAAAGTGAGCAAAGAAACTGACATATAATACAACAAAACTGAGCATCAGCTGGTCTCAGCGAGTTGCTGCTATTTAGAATATTATTATTTTTTTAATGATATAATTTTTTTTTCAATTTAATTCTATTGTTTTAAGTTCTGAAAAAGAATGAAGAAATATAACAACAATTAAATAGAATGAAATAAAAAGTGTGAGTAGGTGAGACTGGCGACGGCAGTTGAGCGCGTTGGAGTTGAGAAAGCAAAACTCGCTGCCACTGCTGACTACTTAAAGTGGCAAAGTTAATGTTGTAGAAAATAGAAATGGTTATTTTTGTGTTGCCGTATTTTGCTGTACTAACTCAAAGCAATAATGTGCTGTAGGTTGTACACGGCTGGCTGGTTCGCTGGAAGCAGAGACATTTTTAATTACCGCCAACTTTCAATCTGCTAAATACCACATTGAGTACAAGTGCAATGCCAATTATAACAACAACAACAACAACAACGACAACAAATGAAGTCAGCGCAAACAGACTGTTTAGTACGCGCCACAGCAGAAGATTCTAACAATTAGCCAATTCCACGAAATGACATTTTCACTTTGCTGCCGCTGCTGCTGCCGCTGCTGCTGGCTGCTCCATGTTGCATGTTGCACGCTGCCTGTTGCCTGTTGGCCAGGTGACTGCATTCTTTGGCTCATTCTGCACTGGGTTGTGTTGTACATTGTGCCGCGGCGCAGTTAAGACGACACTTTGCAGACCTACTTAGGATTTTCTTGTTTCGCAAAGTACAACGCAAACAGTGCCAAGAAAAACTGGAATTGGCCATTTTTGATTGATTTCATGCGGCCTCGCCGCGCCGACTCCGCGCACTTATTTCTATTTCTAACGCCGCAGCGATGATTCTTAAATGGTGTGACACCGCGTGCGTCGCCTCGCTGCGTTCGCGCTTCGAGTCTCGACAGCAGCCGCCGGCGCAGCGCATTAAATATGGACATAATAAAATAAATACTGCCAGCAATTATGAAGCGATTGCGCTGCGCTGCCGCAAATTACGAGCAAAAAAAAAACAAATCGAGCAAAATGGAAAAAGAAATGAATGAACAGAATGCAACGAAAACAAGAAAAGCCATCTGACATAAATTCGTTTTTGCGCGCAACATCCACAACGGGCAATCGCTGCCTATGGACAATCGATTGTTGCAATGAAATGCTGCGCGTTGTTTACTCTCACCCGTTCTAAGAACACTTTGGCTACATTGCACTGGCTGTCTAGGAAAATCCTGCACAAAACAGAAAACCAAAATTCAAAAAACTCGTAGAAAACACGAATCCACGAGCCGAGGTGCGGTGCGGTTGCGAAATGTTGATGTATAATTTATACTTTTCACCTTTTCGAGTTGGCGCTGCTCTATGAATGTTAATAAATTTTCGTCATATTCGCCGCATTTACGATTTACAAGTATAGAGTACACATACATACATACACACATACATATTTATAATGCTTGTACTTTGATACAGAATAATTGTGTGCGCGTGCGCGGCTCAGCAACTTGACAATTAATTGTCAATAAGCATTGACAACTACACAATCGACTCCTTTTACTAGCCACCTCCGCTTGCGGTATTTGTGCGTTGTATGCGTCTGTATATATATGTGTGTGTCTGTTTGTTTTAGCGTCGCTATAGGGCTGGGCCCCCAGTTAGGCAAACAGGTTATCATTCGCATGTAGCTACAGAAATTCAGTCGAAACGCACAAGCGTGCAAATTATTTACCTACTTAACCCTTAAATGGTGACGTAAACAAATTATTACATACATGCTACGTTTAACTTTAGAAATGCTAAAAATATTATAAGCTTGTACAAGTGTAAATATGACAATAAAAACACATTAAAACTTAATGCAATGCTATTTTAGGTGATTAACTTTAATGTCACCATTTGAAAAGTGTTGTTGATCTCTTTTTTAAAAACAGATTTTATGGACATTTGACTTAACCCCAAAAAGTTCATAATAGTTGCGGACAATTTGCCATTAAAAACTTTTTCTACAATCAATCATACGACGTCCATTTTCTGGATTTTATTATCAACGTGAAGTGGTAGAAAATTGATTAAAAATTTTAATATTTATTATTTTTATATTTAAATCATGAAACACTTAAATAATTAGTGTGCACACGACATTTGAAGTTGCCACGCCTCTTTGTTAGAGTTCTAGCGCTAGTTTAATTTTGAACAATTTTAGCGTAAATCGGGTTAAATAAATTTTTTATCAATATTTTTTAATTACAGAAAAAATACTTCATATCTATGGAAAAATACAAAATTATCATTTTCTGGTTTTATTTAACCATTATTAAAGAAACGGGATTTTGATCAAAAGCGCCCAATTAGTAGACTTCAATTAGAACACAAACTTCAAACCCTGATATCGCTGCAAATTATTGGAAATTATTTTGGGCATAACAGTAAAATTTTTGTAATTTGCTTTGAATTCACTTCTATAAATATTAATTTGTTGGTGCCTACTAAAATGAAACCCATAAATCAAGCGTAGCTTTTGCTATGATATGACAAATATGTTAGGTGAAGTTGCTCTCAGGCAAGTGCAGTTTTGATTATTTGTTATACAGTCAAAACCATTTAAGTGCAAGTCGCTTAACTGAAAAATCTGCTTAACTGAAATAGAAGGACAGGTCTAATTTTTATTTGGTATTTTTCCTGAAAATTAGTTCGTTTAAGTGAAACTTTGCATAACTGAAAAATTCGAGTAAGTGAAAGAATATTTTGGGTTCAAAACATAAAATGACATTATTTCAACCCTTCCTAAGTGAACCAATTTTGCGTCACATTTCATAATTTAAAAAATACTGCCCTGCTATTATTTGGCCTATTACAATTCTGATAAGTGGATCAGCTGATTTCGTTAGATGGCGCGGTTGGCTTTTGAAATTGTAACGAAATTAGAAAATTTCTTATTTAGAATGTCTTTTCTTTTCACTCAACCGCAGTAGGCTTAATTGAAGGAAATTGCACTTAACTGGAGTTTGCTTAACTGAAAACATCGCTTAACTGCAACTAAAAGATTGGAAACATCTACTTGCAGCTAAGCAGACTCGACTGTATTATAAATTGTTGTTAAAAACTGTCAAAAAATATTCCACAAGTAATTTTTAGCAGTTGTGGTTACTGCTAACTAGACCGAAGGTTTTTGGCCGAAGCTGAAGCCGAATACTAATAAAAATTGTTCTAGGGGAAAAAAAACGAATCAAACTTTGCCAATCTTTCTCTATTAATTTTTTTGTTCCATTTAAGAATTAATAAAGCAATACATATATTTTGGTAAAAAAACTAACTAAAAACACAACACTAAGAGGAACAGTCTTAGAGTTCAGTTTTTAACAAAAAAATCTAACAATTCAGTTGAAAATTCGGCATAACTAAAATATTAGACCGAAGACGAATTCTAATAAAAATTCTTTTAAGAAAAAAAAAAATGATTAAATTCAGACATCCTTTCTCTATTCATTTATTTGTTCCACTTAAGAATTAATAAAAGAATATATATATTTTAGTAAAAAAAAAAACAAAAACAGTTTTAGAGTTCAGTTTCTAAAAAAAAATTTAACAATTCATTTGACATTAATTAATGATTTGAGATAATTTTTCTTATTCGCAATCTTGAGCAAAAAAATCCATAAAACCTGATATTTGATAAAATACTTCGAAACATAGCAAATTGACTTGCATTAGACGGCGAAAGTATTCGGCTATTTTGGCCGAATCCGAAGACGAATATTAGGTCGGACACTACTGCTAACGGTTTGCCAGACAACTGCGTGGAACAGTTAAGGATTGCTTGTATCATATTAGATGTCATGGAATATCTATGTATGTATCTAATAATTGTAGTTTAAATGCTGTTCTTTCTTTTCTGAAAGTCAAAGAATTTATTACCTTGGGGCAAAATTATCACATAGGCGCTCAAACCTGATTTGTGTTCATTAACAATTTAGAAATTATATAATAATTTTCTTTGTCTATTAGTGACACTTTTGCTTTTCCTTAGCAAGTTTGGCTCAACACTTTCTGCTTAAAAAAAAATAAATAAATAATTAATAGCTTGGAGGCAAAAGTACAGTGGGCCAAACTATTGCCTTGCAGCTTAATTAACAACAAGCAAAACCCTTATTGTGTAATTTTTCGTGCAACATTTTTCCTGTTAGACATTTGCAAATCTGTGGCTTGCCACATGCAACACATTTGACCCCGAACTGCACTCGTTATTGAAGGTTTAATGTCTTCAATATGCAATGCCAACACGTACACGCTGTGCATATCAGCTGCACGTAGTTGTCCGATCTGGCAAAAACAAAAACAAAAATAAAAATAAAATATGTGCTCCTTGCGAAAAGTGCTGCAACTGTACGTAGTGGCAAAAGGTCGTCGCGTAATTGAGATTAATATTTCTTCTAGTTTCATGTCACGATCCGAACGGCGAGCGCACACATACACACACACACACACACAACATCATTGCGCAGCACTTCAGGCGCTACTTACATATTTATTTACTTTATTTAATTTAAATTTCTGTGGTCACACTGACAAATTGTAAATATTTGTTTTTTCACTTTTATTTTATATATTTTTTCCATTTTGTATCTTTGGCGTTTTGGCCCACGCACGCGCCCCAATCGCCATCGTCATCGCCCAACAAGTTTTATGCTCAGCTTTATGCTCGCCGTTATGGTTGTTGTCGTTGTTGTTGTTGTTGCTGTTCCTAGCGCAATTAATTAAGCATCAAGCCGGCGTGTAATCCATGTCGTGCCTCCAGCAATTGTTTTAATGCGATTATGGCAGATTATTGCTGAAACGTGCCACTCGAACTCGACAAAATGTTGCGAAATCATAAAAATTGAGAATGAAAAAAAAATAAAAATTAAAATACAAATAGACAAATGAAGCGAATAAGTGAAACGATTGTGTGTTTGCGGAGCAACCCGAAACGCGGGTCAGCAGTTATGCTGGCTCGCAGTGACGCGCACACCTGCCCGGAGCGCGTCGAGTGCGGCAACATTTAACTGCCATTTAGACTGAAATTATAAATTCTATTTGAATTCAAATGCTGCGAGCCGCCATGTCACTGCGTCGTTGACACAGCGCTGTGCTGCACAGCGCTTCGGTGCACTCAAGGCCAACAAGTGGCATGCTACCTGGTTGCAGCTGAAGCTTGCATCTGGCATTTGCCTTCACTGCACTGCACCATATTTCATATCTGAATTGCGAAGCGATTCGAATTGCTGGCGTTGAAGTCAAGTTGAAGTCGAACATGGAAAACTAATTTGCTGTGTATGGCAGCAGCGGCGGCATTTTTGTGTTTCTATTGCGAGCAGTGGCGGCACTGCAGTTGGATGGGCGCAGTACTTATAAGAAATGTCAGTTGAATTGAAGTTTTGTAGCAAAAAAAAGGATATTCGAAATAATGCTTGGGTTGTTTCGTTGAACTTTAATCCCAAGCAATGAAATAAGAAGAATTAAAAGTAAAGAAAATTCGACTCGAAAAAAATATTGTTGTGTTGTTTGAAAGCAGATTCAATATATTTTATTACACCAATTCCATTATAAGAAGAGACTGAGACAAGAGACTGAGTACATTATGTATTTACTTATTTTGAAACTGCAATATTTTTTAAATTTTTTTTCATCCCGAATTTCGTTCAGTTTTCGTCAGCTCTAACGAGACAACATTTTTTTACTCTAACATTTTCACCGCCACTGTATTGTTAGCCACATTGTTGTTTGGCCGCTTTAAATCATTAATAAAAACTTTTCAGACATGACCACAAAAAAATAAAAATAATAAAAAAAATAAAAAGTTAGTGCCGCTTTGATTCTACACTGGTGTTGGCCACACTGTTTGCCATTCAAGGTTGAATTTTAAATAATCTCTTTGTCTGCTTGCGGCGTGTTTGTTGTTGTTTTCTGTAAACACTTGGCTATGGCCTGTTGGGGGCTTGGGTTGGGTCAGTTGTTGTCGTTCGCATAAAAAAAATCGCTTTATAAGATTTAAATGCATGAAGAGCAAGCGGCAGACAGAGATGGAAGAACACTGCATAACACTGCAAAGCAAGAATACAAACAAAAAATATTGTTACTTAATTTATTTATGTAGATCAGTCGCGCTCGATGCGACTGAATTGTGCGCAGTATACCACTCACACACACACACACATAGACATGGGCACGTCTGCAGACACGCAAATCAGTTAACAGCGAGCGCAATTTAATTATTATCTGATCGCACTCCATTATGCGCCATTTTTATTGTTACCAATGCGCAAACGAGACAGGCGGCCAAACTGGATTTCATAATCGAATCGTTCTAATATAATGTAGCTCGATAATGAAATTCATACTTTTATAAAATTGAATACGTTTCTACTTATATGTGCACGTGTGCATATGCCAGGCACAGGTCCGCCTTGAAGGATAGGCGCGAGAACTTTTGGATTATGTGGTTTCTGAAATTAGTTTCTTGCTTAATTTAGAGTTCGAATCTGATTGTTTGGATTTGACATTTTAGTAATAATTTTTTTATAATTTTTTGATGCTTGTTGTATAGGAAATGCTTATAGATGACTGTTAAAAATTTTCTAAAATCCCTCACGGCCCTTGTTAGAGGAGATCCCTTGGCTCAGCGATCGCGCATTGTTCGATTCGTAGCAAATCTATGAGAAACATGTTGTCGCTTTTGCTTCTTTCGCCACAGTTGCTATTCGGCTTTCGGTTTGCTATTTTTATCCGAAAGTATTTATGCAAATGTTGTTGCTGCGGCACTTGTGACTTTTTACCATAATTCAGCGATAAGGTGGGAGCGTGCCAGTACTTGGGGGCAGCATGCAATAAACTGTACCCATTGTGAGTGTGAGTAGATTTCGGACGTTGTATGGGGCGCGGCAGACTTTAAATTGCTTTAAATAGAAATTGTTGAAAAATCAATTAATGTGGCGTAATTAACGTCTTTAAAATCGTAGCATAAATTTTATGAAATTCATTTTGTTTCTTGCGGCTGCCGTCAAATGGCGACTCGCTTCGCACGCACAACACGAGTTTCTTTTGTTATTGTAGCTTGACTAATGAGTTTTTCAATAAGCGTGGCTGTAGAGTTTTTGTTTTTTAGCGAGGAAGTAATGTGGCTGCATGGATTCTAACAAATAGAATAAATTTGCTTTTCATTGTGTCTTCAAGTTCTGATGCTGAAAAATCGTCAAAATATGTGCAGTCATGCTAAACCTATAATAGTTTTGATTATTGCGGAAATTTTCATTAAAATAAAAAAAGTTGAATTTAACTTATGTGAATTATTTGAAATATTGCTAGGCTGCACCCTAATGCAGACAGCAACAACAACAACATCAGTTGTACTATCGTCGAGTTTATGTAAAAGGCAAAAAGCTTCAATCACTTTATGATTGAACATAAAGGCTCAGAAATAAGTCGATATGAAATTTGCATATCCAAAGGGCAACAACAGCCATTAAGCGAACGCAAATGTGCATTTTCGCAGTAAAACTAAATAAAAAACGCCAGCGAGTTGGCGCATGTGCGCAGAATTAGAATGTCGCGCTGCCCAACTAAATCAGCAGCAATGCAAACGCACATCGCACATCGCACTTAGAACGCACTCACGCTTTAGCGCGAAAACTGCTGACGGACTGCACTGCGCATGCGCACGTGACGTCGCTCAGAAGTGCGTTGTTTTACTCGAGCCCTACGCGCATTGCCGCATGTGACAGGCACATAAATTACAACAACGTTTATGGCAATTTTTGTGGCTTGCGTTGCGTTTGTGTTGGAGTTGGCTCTTCGATTATGTTTCTTTATTCGATCAATTCGCGTGTTTCGTTGTCTGTGTTGTTTTGTTATTATTTGTTTGCATTTAGCTGAAGCCATTATGCAGCGTTGCCTTGATTTCTAGTGCGTGTTGTGAAATGTCTTGCAGTTGAATACGTAGATGATTCATGCGTGGTGTGCGTGGTTTTGAGTTGGAAAGATTTTATTGGACAATTTGTGCATTGCTTTGATGGTGCAGGTATTTTATGTGTGCTTGGCAGTGCAATGACTGCACTGACCGCTGCAAATTTTTCGCATTAAGTTTAGTTGTGCGTGAAGGAAAATGCAAATTGTCGGCAATGAGGAAGAAAATTGTTGGCAAAGATTAGAAGTGATAAGGAAAGTGGCTATAAGAGGCTCGTTCGAATGCAATTACGGGGAAGTGAATGGGAGTGCGTTGTTGATTGTTGCTTGTTGCATTCAGTGCTTCCATTTCCATTTCGTCGCTCGAACTTCTCCATAGTCTTGGATTTGAGTGCTAATGCAGAAGACTGATCTCGAAACTCCATTGCCACCACAAAGGTCTAGAAATCGTTTGGCAGTCTGTAGAATGATAACAGACAACAGCTCTTTTGGTATACTTAGGTCAACTTTAAAAAATTTCGTCGACGATGTCTTTAAATTCTTGATGTAGACTGTCCATTGTCTGCTTTGTTCCAATCGCCAATAACTGCCAATAAAAGCAGCACTTTCTTCGCAGGTCAACGAGGCTAGAACTTTTCTTCAGAAGCACCAGTTGTGCAACGTTTAAACATTGAAAAATAAAACAAATGGATTCCAAAGTGCTGAAAGAAAGTGTTTTTGTTATAATAAAGATATCTACATATTCTTAACAGAGCGAATGAGTTGGAGAGATATTTCGTGCGGCAGATTGCAAGGTCAAAAGAAAATGGTTCTTAAAATATACAAAAAAAATCGTAAACATAGTTTCTTCGTATTTGAAAAAGGAAATGTATTTAAAAAAAAACATAAAAATTAAATATTGATATTTAACAATAAAAAATCTATTCCAAAATCATTACAAAAAAGTTACAAAAAGTATGCAGAAGAATTCTTGAAAATTTATTAATCGTACTTCAAATAATAACACAAGGCAAACAAAATAATTCTTAAAACTTTATTCTTCCTATTTAAATATTAATATATGTATTAAATTTATAAAAAAAATAATAAATAATAAATAAAAATGAAAAAACAAATAATACATTTTAATAATAAAAAACTACACACGCAAATAAAAACATAAAGCCGAATTTGAAATATTTTTCATAAACTCTAAAGTTTAATTTCTTAATCAATATTGCGTATTAATATTTTCAAATATTATTTATAATTTATCTCTAAATTTACCCTCAATGAACTCGTCAACAAATTCAATGAACTGTGTTTTGTGACGCACCCCAATTGACATTGACTGAAATGGTCGCATTCTTCTGCACTGATCTGGCTAAATTCAAGCGAATTGTTACTTTTCGAAACACCGACAGCGTCAATGTGGTTGAAATAATTTAAATTTAATCGATTTATTGAATGAAAACCATAGCAAGCAACAGCAAAGCTTTAAGTTAATACACAACGCAGGTTGGCATGAAAACAAAAGACTTAAGCAACAAACTTGCACATATATGGAACAATCGAAGCGTAGCAACTCATGTCACAGCAATGTGCGCAGAATTTTAAATACTGGCACTTAACCAATGCATAGATGTTGAAAATGAATAAAAAGGGGCGTGGCAGTAGTGGAATGGCAATTGACAGCTAATTGAGCTGGCAGTTTGACATTTTGTGACTAAACTAAATTAAGAGTTTAGAAGCATTAACTTGCAATTGTTGCATTGACATGTTTATGTACATATGAATGCTTGTATGTATGTATGTGTGTATGTATGTATGTATTTACGTACGTTCTTAGGTACGTATGTTTGTGCATACATGGTGGCTGCGTAGTTTTAGCGTCTTTGTCGACAACATTTTATTTTTCTTGCTGCTCGTTCTTGTTCTGGCATCTCATTGTTATGTTTCGATAACAATCACTGTTCGCTGTTGGCAGTGTCAGGAATTAGATCACTTTGGAAATTCCATACAGTTTCCTGCTTCTTTATTCTCAGCACTCGACAAGTGCCACAAGCGCACAGAAAACCCAATTGAATCACGTTTTCAAAATGTTTCGATTATTGATGGCGACTTTTTTGTTGCTCCACATGCTCAAAACTGAAAATACGCGCGACCCATTGTACACTGTTCTGTACAATACAACTTGCAAATCCTCTAATTGACTCGGCGCGTGTTGTTGTGTTGCTCGACCTGTCCGTTTGTGCTGTCTGCCTGTCCCCTTGCCCTTGGCTGACCATTTGCAGCGCGACCGGCTGTCGGGTCTGTGTGGTTGTTGTCTTACTTTTTGCTGTTGCCTTCAGTGCTATATACAGTTTTATACACACCTGTCATGTATGCGGCTAATAAATTTGAAATCTAACTTGAAAACGTCATAAAATCAATTGGAATTTTTTCACGCTTGACGGCAAAAAGCGCTGAAATAGTGAGCAACAATTGGAGCCATTGTGAAAAGCTGCGAACATTAGCGGAATGGGTTTATTTGTCCGCTTGCTGGGTATTTTTAGAAAAACCAAATTAATTAATTTGCGCGCACAATGACAAGTTCTATTTTTATGCTCGTCGGCGCACCATGTCGGCCACTGTACCTAAGTTGGCATAAATGAAACAATGCGATCTCGGTAGATGTTGTCTTGAGGGCGGCTTTAGGTAAATATTGGCTGTGTTGTTCTGATTTGTTGTGCTGTTGCTTTTGTACAGAACTTGTTTTTGGTAAGCGGACAGGCAGTGCAACAACAAATCGATTGCTGCCCACAAGTTGGACAGAGTTTTGCGTCAGGCGTCGCGCAACACTTGCCGATTGCCGTCAAGAATCTCGTGTGGCATTGCAGGCGAGTGCAGGCTGGGGCGCGCTGCGTGCTGTCGTTAAGCATAAAAATGTAATAAAGTCGTGACTGGTGCGGATCCACGTAGTGTCGTATTTGAGTTTATATTTGAATAAAATTAATTTGTGCCTTGTTGCTGCGATTTGGCCCCATAACGACACATGCAATATTGGCTGCCGTCGAGCCAGGCGGCGCTGTGCGCTGCTCGGCGATTCTATGGTGGCGCTGGTGTCGAATGTTTGAAGCGAAAACTTGCTTCACGCTGGAAAAACCCAAATGAGTTGAACGCTTGTTTGTATGCGCCACATTATTACAGCGCGATCGTTCAACACACACACACACACACACATGCATGAGTACTCGCGCATACAGACAATAGACGGCCGCCGACAACAGCAACAGCAAGCAACGTTGGCGATGGCGAAAAAAGCAAGAATAGAATTACATAAAAAAATCTATTTTAGAAAACAAAATTATTGATTGTGCCACGCCGTCGGCAAGAGGCGGACAGACGGAGCAAACCGACAGTCTGTCAGCCAGATGGACGTTCAATTGCGGCTGATATAAGCCAACACCGACAATTCCACACGCGCCTCACGCCGCCTCAGGCCGCAGCGCCGCGGTGCTTTTCCATCGTGCATACGTTAAGAACTTTGGCCAGAACGGCAACGAAAGCGCAGGCATAAAGAACGCAAAACTAGTTTTTAGCGCAAGCAGCGAGGCTTTACCGAAGCTTTTTTACAGCGAGCAAGTCATATAAATAACAAATTAAAAAAAATGCAAAATAATGCTAAAAGTAAAATTAGAAGTTTATAAAACATGAACAATAACAACAACAACAACAAGCGGTTGTTATTAAGCCTGTTGGCCAGTTCGACAGTTGGCAGCGCTTGGCGGCGATTCTCTGTGCGAGCTTTTCCCGCGTCAATTTCAAACGTCAATACGCCGTTCGTCCGTCCGTTCGTTGTCTAGAAGGCGCTGTTTTGTCAGTATTCGCTCGAGTCATTGTTTGCTTGCATGTCTGTCCGCTGGTCTGCTTTACCACTTGTTTGTCCGTATATTTATTTATTTATTTATTCGCTGTGCTGGTGGTGCGCTCCTACACACCAATCAAGCTTCTATTTGGGTTTTTCTCTCAGCATCAGTGCACCGTCAACCAATTTTCGATTTAAAGGCTACATCACTTTGGCCATTCTGTTCGGCTCTTTTACCTATATTGTTGCTAAATGCCGAGACAACAAACCGCGCCGCACTCGGTGCCAGCCCACAGCATCACCGCTGGCAGTCGCTGAAATAGTTGCCGCAGTGTTACCAGCTTTGGCAGTTTTCTCGATGACTGATAGCGTGATTGAACTGATTTCGCTGAAACGCTCGCGGAAGTCAAGGCTGAAAGTATGCGCGCCTGTCGCTGGCTGTCTTTCTTCGCTGCTGTGATTGGCTGAAGGTGGGCACTTTGTGATTTGATTAACTTCTAATCGAATTGTTGGTTCTTTTTCTTTCAGTATGTTGATAGCATTTTCGGGGAATTTTCAAATGTTCTCACACTCTCGAAGTGCGTGTTTGTTGATGACATTTACACTTTTAACGGGTTAGAGTTGAATTCTTCTTCTTCCTCAGGAGGTTTCCAGAGCCCAGCACAGAGTATTTTTACATTGAATTTTTCGTTTGTAGGGAAAAAGTACTGAGAGTTCTTTAGCCTGTTTGGAGTGGTTGACCTTATAAATATTATTCAACCATAGAAGGAGATCAAAAAGGTCACAAGGAAAGGTGCTGGTTGCGGTTCAAGTTTAATAGAATTTTAACCCTTTACACGGCAACAGCGAATTTTTTCATAAAATTTTGTTTTTTAGATATAAACCTAAATTTAAGAAAACACGTATTTTTTTATTTTTTAATATAATTTAATTTTGTAAGGCTTTTTGTAAAAAACATTTGGTTTCACATCTGCAACAAAGCATTACAAATTGTTTTTTATTTGAATATTTTTAATTTTAAATGAAAATTTTTAAAGTAATTAATGCGTTTGTTGTAGCAAAGTCCTACTCCGAATTTTTCGCAAAGTGTTTGTGTGTTTTTTATTAATAATTTTTAATCACTTTTGTTTCACTCAAATAAATGCGTGCAACTTTTCACAAAAACGGTCAAATAAGTGCTGTCAAGTAAAATTTAGCTACTTTTTTCCACTATTAATGCTAGTATTTCAAAAAAGGAACATTGCATAAATAGTTGTAAAATAGCAAAAAAAGAGGCGTTTTGATAGTTACTTCCGAAATTACGGGCAATTTTACGGTTGGTTGCAGATATGCAACTGTGCCGTGTAAAGGGTTAATACATTTTTTGATAGATTGTGATGTTTTTACACCCAAGTTTCGATTTTGTGTTGAGTTCAAAGTCTTGATTTGCAAGAAATTTCATTCAAAATTCATTTATTGTAATTTATGAAACTTTTTTTAGTGAACATTTGATCTCTTTTATACTTTTAATTGCTGAAATAAAATTTTCATAATATTTAAGTTATTTAAAAAATATCTAATGACCAAAAAATATTTGCCTGTCCATTTTCAGTTAACTCAAACCAACTCCTTGGCCACACCTCCTGCAGCCACATTGCAACCGCAGCAACAACAAACGCTACAGCAGCGTTCGCCAACCGCACACGCCTCCCTAGCGCCAACGCTCTCGTTTAAGTTGCGACAAACAGTAACCACGAATGCATTTCTCGATGCAACCACCAGCCACACTTCGATTTCTGATCCCTTTTCAACGTACGCCGACAACTTTGATCTATCACTACTACCTCAAGATTGTGCTTCTTCTGCCGAGAACATACCCACCATTGTCTATCAGTACGCCGGCACAGATAATAATTCGGCTGCTACAACAGCAACAACAACAACAGCAGCCACCACCATCACCACCACCAGAGTTCCCGCAACACCGCCCACACCGCAAATAAAGATCGAACAAATTTGGTCGCCGGCCGCTGGCAGCGTGGACGATATCAAACAGGAGCCACTGTGCACATCGCCACATCAGCTCATACCGCCGCCGCCACCTTACCCCAACAGCTATCCATCGCCGCAATCGAGTCCCGCCCAGTCCGAGTACGGCTTTCCGCAAACGCAGTTTGCCGGCTGTTACGATTCGATTGGCTCGTCGCGATCGTCGCTGTATCCGCTGTCGCCGTATCCATCGCTGGACGCCAGCAGCGTCAAGCAGGAGCTGCACATATTGCCACCGTCGCCGCCAGAGTCCAATTGCGAGGCGCCGTCGCCGCACTCGTCGTGGACGGACATCAAGTCGGAGCCCATCGATGCCGATGTGGAGATGCTAATAGATTTGAATGCGCTGCTCGAGAAGAAGGACTTTGGTGCCAAATACACGCAAAGCAACAGCAACAAGCAGACGTCAATGCCCTCAGCACAGGTGCCACAACAATTACAGCAACAACAACAACAACACCTACAGCAGCAGCAGCAACAGTCACAGAATCATCATCAGCTATTGCGTGAGTTCCTGGAGAACAACACCTTTCAGCTGGGCTGCATTGAGGACATGGCCGAGGTGAATGGCAACATTGAGCAGGTGATTTCCAAGGCACTGGAGGATACAAAGAGTCAGGCGGTGGAGATTTGCGCCAAGCTGCAGATATCACAGGGTGAGTTTCATTCTCTATTCAGTGGTTTGTTTGAGGAAAAGTTCCTATCAGAGATTACCTATCAGAGATGGTTTCTATGGTCTAAGTGCTTTTGAGTGCCCAACTTTTACAAAATTAAGAGAAATTTAGTTTTTTCTAATGTTGAAAATGTGCAAAATTCTAGATCCCAGCGCTTGGACTCGAACGCAGGTGCACGCCTGGTTGCGCTCCACCATTGCGCAGTTCAAGTTGCCACAAATCGAGGATCTGGAAGGGAAATTCCGCGAAGACGGAGCCGCTTTGATTCTGCTGAGTGAGGAAGAGTTCAAACGACGTGCGCCTGAGGTGAGTAAATGACAAGAAATGAGAAAAGAAAGACAATATAAATGATGCATTTAAAGGCCAAGAAGAGCGAAGAGATGAAATATGAGAGAAAGGTCAGTGCTGATGTAGAAGAAAATTAAGGAGAATAAACAGTTTATTAACCTTAGAACTACTCTTAAGATTTGCAAAGCATTTTCACCTTTTGAGGAGCTCTTGCTGGGGTCTATTTTGTCTACAGTACATTCAGTTCATTCAGTACAAATTCTATTTTGATTAAATATTTGTTGAATGATAGAAAAGGTAATCGAAATATGTTTTAGTGTTAGTGCTCCATGAAGTTAGCTAAGGAAACCCAGCGCCTTAACCCTTTCGCTACAAGTTTTTTTTTTTTGGGGGAAAGTAAAAATTTTGAATTTTACGTCTTAGGCTTCTATGTGGTTGTATTAGCAACATTCCATAAGAAATTTTTTAATTTTTATACTCGGACCCTGTAGTTTAGTGTGTTTTTCTATGACAGCAACCACATCGTTGTGGCTGTAATAATTACTTAAAAATAAAATATTTTACGCATAACGAAAATTTGAATATTTCTTCATTTACTTCAGCCAAAATTAAAAAAGTATATAAATTGAAAGAAAATGTCAAATTAAAAAGTTCTCTAATTTTTTCAGCTTCTTCTTCCTTTACATACTATGTCAAGATATACCATTAAAAAAGTGTATACTTCTCTTCTTTAAACTTAAATATTCAGTTTATTAATTTCGTATTTTTCCTAAGACTTCAAGCTATTCTAAAGACCAACAAAAAAATGTATTCTTCCAACCATAGAGGATGCAGACGTCCACAAAGTAGCATGTTGTCGTATGGCAACAAAATAGCGAAAGGGTTAAAGCCGGTTCTGAGGTTAAAAAGAAGTAAGAAAATAAGCCAGAAAGTTGTTAAAAGTAATAGAAATGAAAGTGGACACTGTCAAAAATTTATAGAAACGGGTTTGTTGTTGTTGTTGTTTTTTTTAGTTGTTTTGCACCCAGTGTCTTCTAATATAATTTAATATACTAATTTGTTCAAGCAGCAAATTAAACTAAGACAACATTGGGTCCTGCTTTAAGAATGCAGCTGGCAATGGTCTGCTCAAACTATATTCTCATATAACATTAGTTGCAATATCAGAAAGAAGTTCGAACTCAACATCGGCAGTTGCCGATTCCCGACAATGAATAGCGAACTGTTGTGATTCCCAGCCGTCTGCTCAAAGAACTCCACTTCAGCGTGGACCCCACCAAATCTTCACTGTGACCTATTACGCAACGCTTACGCAGTTTGGCGCAGTGTGTCAAACATGATTTACCCGGCTTACCCACTTTGATGGCCTCACAATGCGCGACAACTGACAAAGCGCTGCCAACTTGTAATTTGGCCAATTTGGCTTTGAATGCAATTGTCGCAAATTGGTTTGCATCGTTTGAGCGCTGAGCGACATAAATCGCCTTTAAGCAGCGACAAAAGTTTAATTCGTTGACCAAACACAGTCAACGGTTGAGCGTTCGGTGCGTCAGTGCGTCAAATACCGCAAGCGGCGACCATTCCGAAGCCAAGCAATGCAAACGGCAACCATGCCAAATGAAAATGAATTGCAAAATCAAAAAGCCAAAAATTTAATTTCGCACAAATATCACAACAACAAGAGACCCAAAACGAAAGAAATAACAATAATAATAAATATAAACGAATAAAAAAGCCGCAGCAAAATACACAAAAAAAAACGCAGAAACAAGTTTCGTAACTGCGTTGACGTCATTTCCATTGTGCCACACAACAGTCTGGTTTACAAAAGCAATCAAGCCGCAGCGGCGCAGACGCAGCGCCAGCCGCTGAAATACTCGTAGACCGCAGCTCGAGTGGCGGCGGCGGCGGCGGCGGCGGCGGCCAAGTTGGCCAGTTTTGCCACTGTCAATTAGCAAAAGCTTTAAGTGGCAGCAGCGGCGGCTGTAGCATTGGCGGGGCCAGGCGGGCGGCGGTCGTGCCGAGAGACCGACGCGATGAGATGCGCGTGTTTCGTGTCGAATTGAATCGAATTTATTTTCGGCTGAACGCCAAACAACAATCGCGACTGACCATCGGCGCCGAAAGAAATGAAAAACACACGAAAGCTAATCGAGGCGAAGAAGCCCGCTGCAGCAGCGTTGTGGTGAAAAGTGGTAGAAAAGCGGCTGGGACGCCAGCGTCGAGTGGCCCCGAATTGCGCGATCGGCACCCAAACAAAGGCGAGGCGCGCTCGTGTGCTCTGCTGCTGCTGTTTTGAATTCTACAAACGAAAGTAAATGAAAACACGAAGCGTCGTCGATGGCAAGTGGCGGCGAGTCCAAGCGAAAAGTTTCGGCGGCGTTGGTTGGCGACGGAATGCACGCCGCCGCCGCCAGTGAAACGAATTGCGGACGCGCACGAAACGAAAAATTTAGTAACCGTGGTCATGGATGAAGGTGAAAAAGAATGTGTGAAGGTTGTTTAGTGAAATTGACGGAGGCCGACGGGCGAGTGTCGACGGCGGCAGCAGTAACAGCAGAAGCAGAAGCAAGAAACGAGAAGCGAGAAGCTCATATCATGCAGCTGCTGGCTGCGAAGTGAATGGCGGCGATTGTTGTTGTTGCTGCTTTTGTTGTTGTGTGCGTTGCACGCGGCTCAAAGTGGAAAATGATTATGCGCCGAATTGTGATAACTTTGCGAGCTTATATGGCAATGACAACAATGACAAAAGGCACCAGCGTTGAAGTGCCAACCAAAATTACAACAATAACAAAACCAACAACAACAAACAACAACTATAACAACAACAGAAGCAGCATGCAGATGTGGAAATAAAGTAACTGAGCCAACGACCAGCAACGACATTGCAAGGTGAAAGTGAGTCGATTTTAGCGTTGTTGCTGTTGTTGCTATTTCTGTTGTTGTTGTTGTTGTTGTTGTCTTTATGGCATTGTCGCCGTTGAGCGCTTCACCCTGCGTGCTGCTTCGTCATGCGGCCGGCTGTCTATAAATAACACACTGTATGTGTTGTTGGCTTTAGGCTGTTATTGTTGTTGTTGTTGTTGCTGATGATGTTGTTACTATTTGTGTTATCGTTGTTGTTGTTGGTGATTTTGACTGTTGTTGGTTACCATGTCAATTGCAATGTGGAAATTCTGCACATCACAGTTGGCAGTCGGCAGTGATGTTGCAGTTTATGCAGGTTCTTGTTGTTGTTGTTGTTATAGTTGGCGTGTTGCTATCACCGCTGCAGCATGCAATTGTGCTTTGACATGCTGTTGTTGTAGCTGCATTTGGCACAAGCACAAAAGAGCACAACACACACATGCAAACGAACTGAAGCAAAGCGTAAAGAAAAGTAAAATCAGGAAAATGGAAAAATGTGCAAACAATTGCACAGATTTCTGGGAAATCATACATCACACACACACACAAACATATGTGCATTCGTATGTCTGTTTATCTGTCTGTCTGTCCATACATATTTTAAGTGCAGTTGCATGTTTTACAGGCGTGGCAACACTCCGCATTGCAACACTTGCCTACCTACACACCCAACACATTCAGAATCGGCCGACTGCAGATGCCGCGCATAAATATTTTTTTCAACCTGTTTATTGCATAATAAACGATTTTTGGGCCAATTTCGAAAAAATGCCACTTACATAATTCTTAGAAAACAAAAACAAACAACCAAACAAGACAACGGCGAAATGTTAACGGCCATCGCTGGACACATTTTAATTTGAATGTATTTCGATTAGTTGCGACATTGAAAAACGCATATTTCGATATACGCACAAACCACACAAAATGCTTGAATGCATAAATTAAGTAAATTCATAAAATATTTAGGAATTGTAGGGAATGAATTCAACCGGTTTTTGACTGCAACACAATGATTTACTACACTTTGATGAGTTTTGTTGTTGGGGTTTTTATAATTGAAATATGTGAACATGATTCGAATTCCATAGGAAATTTTTGTTAGCAAGTGATTTACAGTTAGTGAGTGTATTACTATAAATAAGTAATTAGTATTTTAAAGGAATTATTTGAAGAAAATCAATACTAATATTGGGTACATTTCTTGATTAGACAACAAAAGTGATTTAAACTCTGGCAGAACTTTGACAAGTATTGCTTTTAGTTTCATATTGTGTGGGTTTTGGCAAAATCATTCACATAGTAGGATAGTAAAAAATTTCTTAGAAGTTTCTCAACTGTTTGTTTAGTGCTATTAAACACAAATTTGGTCTCTGCGGGACCTTTGATATCCAATTAATATTTCCCTGTAGCAGGATTCGGTAAAATGTAGCTCAGTGAAATTTCATTTCAAGACATTATCCCCTCGCACTGATAACTGTTCGTGGAAATGTTGGTACTATTCGTAAAGAAATCAGTAGGTGTGGCTTCGAAAAGTACGTGGGTGGTCCGATAAGTACCTACAAAGGAAAAACTAAAATTTTGGAAAAGTGGCGATTTATTTCTCAACGTAGTCTCCTTTCAACTCGATACACTTGACCCAGCGATGCTCCAACTGCTTTAACCCGTCTGAAAAATACGTTTTCTGGAGGCCTCCGTGGTGGCGATAACCTCCTCATTCGACTCAAATTTCTGCCCGGCGAGTGACTTTTTCAAGTTTGGAAACAAAAACAAGTCACACGGGCCAAATCTGGAGAATACGGTGGATGGGGCAGCTGTTCGTAGCCTAATGCGACCAATTTGGCGAATCACCGACCGATATTGCTATTTTCCATTTTTCTAAAATCCGCGGACACGTTCGTTTCCACACGCGGTCAAAACAAAACTAGAAATCCGATATGGCTGAAATTTTGACGGTAGCCGTCTACGAGGATGTACTACACGATAGTAAATTTCTCTTACGATAGTGGCACCATCGGGCGGTGGGGCTAAGTACTTATCGGACTGCCCACGTATCTCCTTTAAAAATAACTATAAAAGAAGAATAAAGTAATCCTTAGATTATTCTTTGAAAAACTCATACATTTCTCGAATCTTTTCCTATTATATGATCCGATAATCGCCTTGGAATGTTCTAGGCCTGGTTGGTTGTCCCAGTATTGATTATCTCGTCTTTAATGGTTAGGAATGCTCCTTTTCCCAAACCAAAAAAAGGTTCTGGGTCGTCGAAAGGGGTAGAAGCGCCCCTCCTGCTTGTGGGTCTTTTCATTCCCTTCAATAACCCAGAAGACCCATTCCTGATTGTGGAGGTGGTTGGCCTAGCTTTCAAAGCACTTCAAAACCAATTTCGAGGATACCTGGTATGATCTTAGTGCCTTCTCGCTTGGCTGTCAGAGAGGATAGCAATTCTCTGATTCCAGTATTTCTTCGCTAGATTAAAGTAGGCACACCTATCTCCGACTGGAAGAGTATCTTATCTTATCGAGTATCTCATCCTCGGCCCGCAAACACCGATCCTGTTATCTTCCTCTACCTATATGGTATCATGTGCTGATCTATCAGATATGTTTCTGATATACCTGTCCAGGCCTTCTTATTACTAAGATCTGTTTTGAATCTTTTGATAAAACTGAATTTCGGTGTGGTTTTGTGGCAATACTGGATACTGGATGGCAAGGAAAGAAAAAGAAGAAAATAGAAAAGAACACAAGAAAACAGCAACAAAAGCAACAATTATTTTTCTCGTTGATAGTGGTTTCGTGTTGTGATTTGTGACACAAGACTGGAGGCTTGGTTGGCGATCAAGATGCCAGGAAAATATATGACAGGCAAGAGCTGGAAAATCAGCCGGAAAAGCGGGAACCTGTTCTTTACAACTCTTAATTGCACGCGAAAGATCCTCAAAATTATTCTACTTTTCCGAATCACATCTTTTGTGATCATCTTTGTTGTTGTTGTTACAACAGAAGGAACTAATGCACTTATTTAACTGACCATAACAACCCATTTCTTGGTTATGTCCTGTTGTAAAAGTTCTCTTCAGGCGCTTTGCCTTCTCCAGTTGGTCACACAAAGAGAAGATAGGGCATTCTCAACTTGGTCCTTTCAGCGGAGACATGATCTCCGTCTTCGTTATCGATTCGAGCTACGAGAATGAAAACATTGGCTTTAATTTTGTGAAATATCAAAATACAAACGTTGCAGCTTTGTTTCGCTTTTTATCTCATCATATGTCACTTGTAATTTTCTTGAAATTAATACTCTCAGAATTTGCTAAGCATATGAAAAAGTATCAATTGATACAAACTCTTTAACTGTTAATGTGTTGAATTTTAGGATTGGTGCTGGAATGATAAAATACAAAAGAATTAAAGTTTAAAAATTTCAAACTTTCAAGAGAGATAAAAAACTTTTGATCCTGCAGAAGCAATACAATTCATATAAAAAGAGATATAAATTTTGTCCCAGCTAAAGAAATTAGTGATAAGAATGCAATTTTTAAAGTAGTTAGAAATGTGTACAGTGAATTGATTTATGGAAAATAGTCAATTTTGGGGAATTTCGACATACAACTCTTTTGTATTTAGTGTTCTATATATTCAACTCGGCAAGGATCATTTTCAATCTCAGTACTGAACATTAGACATAAAATATAGTATTTTTTCAAGCCTTCGAGCGCCTAATAATTTCAAGTATAAATGATTGCAATACATAAATTTAGCTCCTATTAAAATTTTAATTAATTTTGACTTAATTTTTTCAGAGTGGCAGCGACTTGTATGCTCAGCTGGAGGTGTGGCGATATCACTTCAACAGCAGCTCGCCCGATAGCGAAGGTAACACTAACCACTTTTCACATTTTTACCAACAAACACCAACATTAATGCCCATTTTTGCAACTTCTCTACTAGACGAGGACGACGAAATGTTGCCCACAACGAGCGGCGCCGCTGCCTCCAGCACTTCCACACCCACTGCAGGACACTGCAAAACCGAAATTGCCACCGCAGAGCCGAAACGGTCCGGTCGCACCGGCGGCTCGCACATACATCTGTGGCAATTCCTCAAGGAGCTGCTGGCCGAACCGCACTGCTACGGCACCGCCATACGCTGGATCGATCGCGCGCGCGGCATCTTCAAGATCGAGGACTCGGTGCGCGTGGCCAAGCTGTGGGGCAATCGCAAGAACCGGCCCGCCATGAACTACGACAAGCTGTCGCGCTCCATTCGCCAGTACTACAAGAAGGGCATCATGAAGAAGACCGAACGCTCGCAGCGTCTCGTCTATCAGTTCTGTGCGCCGTATCAGCTGTAAGGCGGCATGGTTTGTTTTCCGGCAGCAGACGCTGAAGCATTAATTGCGTAATTTATTTATTTATTGAGCTATTTATGGAATTATTTATTTATTTATTCAACTAATTAATCGCTGGTTAATTTATTTATTGATTGAAGTTATTTATTTATTGACATGGAAAGCCATGCAATGCCAACTGTAAGCGCGGTTCTTATTGTAAGCCACTAATTTATTTATTTATTTATTGTATTTATATGCTATTTGGCTTGAAAATATTTATGCAAAATATTTATGGCGAGGAATCCATTTTGTTATTTGGTAAAAATAACAAAAGCGGCATTCCGGTGGCGACATTTCGAAGCATTTCTCGGGCTTCGGCTGCGACTCGGTTGCGGCTGAAGTTCGCCACGATCCAAGTGCCTCTAAATTGTAAGCACACACACACACACGCACACATACAAAGTTATTTATTGGTCTGCTAGAGTGCATACAACATTCGTGTCGCTGGTGTCTCAAGTTGGTGTGCACCAAAACACCAAAATTTTAGAGCAATTTTTTGGTCTTTTAGGTTTTTGTTTTTGTGTTTAATTTTGAAAGCCATATATCTATGATATATCAGTTTGCGTTCTATGAACAACTTACATATATACAATCAAAGACAACAACATGTCTCGCGTTTAGACGGTTAAGGATGCCTTTTTTACGAGAAGGAACACAAATTCTCATCAGTTTAGTTATTCGTATTTATTTGCATTTGCAGCAACGAAAAACTCTCCCCGCACCCCGCAGGTGCTAATGCGTTTCGCAGAAGTACAAATTGTGTTATGGCAATTTCGCTCGAGTGCCGAAAGTGCCGCCTTGAAAGTTTTTTTCGCATAATGTAAAATGATTTTCGATGATCTACAATGAATGCTGCAATCTCTGCCAAACACATTAGGACCTCCTCAGGTAGAGGGTGAGAGACAGTGGAAGAAGTCAAGCTTTAACAAAGCGAAAATTAGAGGTTTTCAATTACAAAATGGTGTCGGTTATTTATTCTAGCAGTAAGCAAGCACTTTGCATTCGCGCATGCGCCGATGTCGAGGCGCATCAAATAGAGTCACAAGCAGTGTTGGGGTTAGTGAGTTAATGGAAATATTAATTAATGAAGTTTTATTTATTTATTCATGGAAGTAATTTATTATTGTTCAGGTGTTGAATGTTTGTGCATGAAAAAATCAACAAACATTATTTTAAGCATTTTTATAACTTATTTATTTATTCTAGTTAAGCTCAACAGTTGTCATAAATGCAGCAATAATTTATTTATTTATTTATGAAATTATTTATTTACTCTGCCAATGTAAACCAATACAAATACAAAAACGAAATAATACCCAATGATGCCACATTTTAGCGTTTAAGTTAATTTATTTCAAGCACAAAGAATGGAACACATTTTCAATTAAACGAAGAAGAATAAGAAAAAGAAGAACAAGAGTTCCATAACTTACGCCATTTGAATTGCTCATGTTAATTTATTAATTAATTTATTTATGAACTTGTACAGCAAGCGAATATTTAATACAAGAACAACAACAACAAGAACAACAAAATTGTAACATTTTACCTAAGACAATTATTTATTGTTGTTTGCCTAATGTTATATAATTAAATTATTTGTTTGATTCCTTTAAGCCATTTATTTATAAATATTTATTGAAACAAGATTTGGGATCGCAGCAACAATGGCAAAGGGCCATTGCATAGCTTTAGGCAGTTGAACGGTCATAGTTGTTGCCGTTACAATAACAATGAACTTGCAATTAATTATGTCAGCTGTAATTGAAACACACACACACATATATATATAAATATATATATTTGTGTTTGTTTTTATATATATGCAGACAAATCGATAATTGCTTCAGAACATACTCAAACAAAATACTTGTTTCTAATTTATTTATTTATTTATTTATTGAATTATTTATTCAACTATTTATTTAATTATTTATTGAAAGCAATATTTATTTATTTATTTATTTATTGATGCAGTTATTTATTGATGAACAATAATGTAATTTTTGAAAATTTTTCGAAATAAAAACTATTTGACGGCAATGAATGTGTAATTTTGTTATATAAGCAAAAAATGGGAAAAACGTTGGTTAAAATTTAAAGTCAAAATTTGTCCCAGAAAGGAAGTCTAGAAGTATTTGCCGATCTCCAAATCCGAATATCCATTGTATATGGAAAAGCTGCACTTGTGGTCTATCAAGTAATCAGGTTTCTAATCAAAGCAAATATTGGAAACTGAAGTGGAAAGAACAAAAAATTTAACTTAAAATTTCTCCCAGAGAAATCGCTGATCCAAAGATTCGACGGATTCGATTATACCTGGGAAAGCTACTGATCTACTTGTAAGTTAGGTTTGTCTAAGCAAATAACGGGAATCGAAATTAGAATGACAAAAAATCATAAGTTAAAATTTCTCCCATAAAGGAAGTGCAGCGAATGTTCGCTGATGCCGAGATCCGATGGCTCATTGTACCTGGGGAAAGCTGCTCTTCTGATCTATCAAGAAGTCAGGTTTGTAATTTGAGCAAATATGGAAACTAAAGTGGAAAGAACAAAAAATCTAAGTTAAAATTATCCCAGAGAAAAAGTGTAGAAAGTATTCGCTGATCCAAAGATTGGACGGATTCGATTATACCTGTGAAAGCTTTGTTGTTTAACAAGTAGTTAGGTTTGAAATTTTAGCAAATTATGGAAACTGAAGTGAAAAGAATAAAAGATCTATAGTTAAAATTTCTCCCAAAGAAAAAGGGTAGAAAGTATTTGCTGATCCGAAGATTCGATGGATGTGATTATACCTTAGAAAGTTTCTGGTCTAACAAGTAACTAGTTTTCTAATCTAAGCAAGTAATGAGGATTGAAAATAGAATGACAACAGATCATTTGTTAAAATTTTTCCGAGAGCAAAAGGAGGTGATCCCAAGATTCCATAGCTCATTATATCTCTGAAAAACTGCTTTTCTTGTGTAACAAGTAGTTAGGTTTGTAATCTAAGTAAATATTGTTCACACTGAAATAAAAAAAAACAAAATCCCAGAAAGGTAATTTAGATCCGATAGGCTTATACCTCGATACCTCGGAGTCTAAGTATACAATGAGAATGCACTTTCGATTGATTCAATTCAATGAAGATTATGTTATGGGTATCATTCCATGAAGATGTATGTTACAAAGCAATCCAGGTATGAGATGGTTGCCATTTCTTAGTTGTTAGTTAGTTTCTTCTTCCTCTTGGAAATGACAACCGACACAAAAGTCTTTGTTGGGCAGCCATAGCCTTATAGCGTGTCTGCCCTTCAGACAGCAACCACTGAGCTCATGGAGTTCCCGCCTGGGTGGAGTTGATGTCTGGATTGCCACTTGTTTAGTGATGGTTCGGTACTTCTGGCAGTAACGTACGCGTGTTCTTCCATCTAGAAATTATTTATGTCTTCAAAGCACTGGTTGAAAGTAGGTTTAATCAATTCAAGAGAGAGAGAGAGAGATCATGTCTATAAGTGTTACAAATCTTGCCAGTTAATCGGCTTCGCAGTTGTCTGAGATGTTCCACAGGTTTATTTGCTTTTCATTTCCTATAAAGTGAGTCATAATTACACTCAAGTTTTAACGTTGTAGTTATACAAGCAAGACACTTGATTGGTGTCTTGATAGCTTAGTAAATGCTTCTATTATCTTTGAAAAAATAGTATTTTATGCATATGACAAAGTGATGAAAAGATGGAAAAAAGTTTTAGAATAGTTTCTTTTTCTTAGAGCATTTCTGCTTAAGAAGTACTCAGGTTTTTGAGTAACAACTGGTGAGCTTCCGAAAAAGTTACGGGATACCCTTAGAAAGTTTCAAGGGACACTGGAATTCAGTAAGTTGGCTAATTGTTTTCATAAGCCGAAGCATATCTGGAAGCCCGAATTCGCATATCTGGAAGCTTCTTCAGAGTCACTTCTTCTTTTTCGAGTATTTTTGCTTTAATAAGTACTCAGGTTCTCGAGTTTCTAGTGAGCATCCAAAAAGTATTACCGAACACACTTTAAGGGTTCCAAGAGACACTGAATCTTGGTTAGATGGGTCATTGTTTTCGTTAGCCGAAGCTCGAAATCTAAGAGCTCCAGAAAGGCTATGAAGCAGAGTTTCAGAATCACTTCTTCTTCTATTATCTCTGCTCTAATAAGTACTCAAGTTCTCGAGTTTCTAGTGAGCATCCAAAAAAAACTAAAGGACACACTTTAAGGGTTCCAAGAGACATTGAATCTTGGTTAGATGGGTCATTGTTTTCGTTAGCCGAAGCTCGAAATCTAAGAGCTCCAGAACGGCTATGAAGCAGAGTTTCAGAATCACTTCTTCTTCTAGTATCTCTGCTCTAATAAGTAGATACTCAAGTTCTTGAGTTTCTAGTGAGCATCTAAAAAGTACTACAGGACACCATCTAAAGAATCCAAGAGACACTGAATCTTGGTTAGATGGATCACTGTTTTCATAAGCCGAAGCATATCTGCCAGCTCCAATTTAAAGACCTCCAGAAAGGCTATAAAGTTGACTTTCAGAATCATTCTTCTTCTAGTATCTCTGCTCTAATAAGTACTCAAGTTCTCGAATTTCTAGTGAACATCCAAAAATTACTACAGGACACACTTTAAGGGTTCCAAGGGACACTGAATCTTGGTTAGATGGGTCATTGTTTTCGTTAGCCGAAGCTCGAAATCTAAGTGCTCCAGAAAGGCTATGAAGCAGACTTTCAGAATCACTTCTTCTTCTAGTATCTGTGCTCTAATAAGTACTCAAGTTCTCGAGTTTCTAGTGAGCATCCAAAAAGTACTACAGGACACCATCTAAAGATTTCCAGAGACTCTGAATCGGTTAGTTGGGTCATTGTTTTCGTTAGCCGAAGCTCGAATTCTAAGAGCTCCAGAAAGGCTATGAAGCAGAGGCAGAGTTTCAGAATCACTTCTTCTTCTAGTGAGTGGTAGTGGTTTTAGTGAGCATCCAAAAAGTACTACAGGACACCATTTAAAGATTTCAAGAGACGCTGAATCGGTTAGTTGGGTCATTGTTTCCATATGGCGAAGCATATTTGGCAGCTCGAATTCTACTGTGTGACATTGCAAATTATCGATTTATCGCTACTTTCTATACATCCCCACACATTTCTCTCAAATTTTAATGTAAGATTTCGTACAAATATTTCAATGGCCACCAATTCAAGAGCATCGACTCCTGTTGACGTCTGTGAACCGAATCTTGCAAAGTTCAATAAATAAAATTACGCATATTTCATTTTCAGCGGTTGCTGTCGCTAATGCTGCCAATTAAGATCCTAAATATTGGCAACAAAAAACATTGCTGGCATTCAGGCCACACTTTTGGGCCATGGCGCGATTCAGACGCTCGCACGTAATTGACAATTGAGGCATCAATATCACAGTTGAAGCAAACGTTGGCTGGCATTCGCTGCTCGCGCACATTCGACACCACCGAAGATGAAACAATAACCGTGGCACGTTAATGAAGAGGCATAAACTTTCCAACCTGCCATTGACAAATTAACATAAAAATTATCAAAGCCAACAAAAGACAATGGGCGCATGTCGGCAGCGACAGGAAGTTGCCAGTAAAAGCCAGCCGGGCGGCAATAATAGGCGACAAAGATGCCGGCAACAGCTACAACAACAATTACATACACAAATGACGCAAGACAAGGAAGCGCGCCGCAAGACACCTGCCAAAGGAATTGCTGCAGTTAGCGACGCTGTCCGTCGGCCCGATCGAAACGCGCGGCTGGATTTAATTTAGGAAAATTTAAATATACCAGTCAGCCAGCCAGCCAGCTAACACAATGATAAGCAACATAAATGCGAGAGTGGGTGGGGGAGGCAGGGAGACGGCATAGGGCGCACGGAATGTAAATGAAAAAAGGGTGCAATTGTGACGGTGCGTTGGTTTGTGTAGCAAATTGGGCGCATTGTCTGTCGGCTTGAAAATGATGACAAAGAGGCGCGCGGGCTGGCTGGCCCGCCTGACTAATTCAATTAAATATTTGCCTTTGTAGTTTCAAGATACACGCAAGAAATCCTTGTTTTGCTGCGCCGGGGGCCGAGCGGCGTTGGGTGAACGCTCATGGCGAATGTGCAAACAGAGATACGGCGACGCAACGAATGGATGCTGCTGCCGCAGTGCCAAAAGCGAAGCACTGAAAGCAAATGCAAAGACAATAATTCGAGAGAGAAAGAGAGAGAGACAGAGAGAGAGAAATGTGACGGCAGCAGCACAAATCCGCAACGAAGACAATGAAGATGAATTTATAGCTTTTTGGAAATTTTACACTTGATGGCGTTTAATGCGATTTCACCATTTGGCCAAATGAAGATGTGCAGAACAAGCGCGGCCGAACGCTGGAAAAGTAGGATGAGCTCGCAAATTCATTGTAGCGTATTTAAATAATCTCGGCTGAAGCAAAACGCAAGAATATTTCATAATTTATCTAAAATGGAACACAGCATGAGCAATGCGCTGAGAGGCGGAGAGCGACAAGCATACAAACACACATTCACGCAAGCATGTGTGTGTGTGTGTATGAAATGCCTTAAGCTCGTTAACGTCGGCTAGCAGCGTAAGATGGATATTATCTTCTTAAAACTTGCCATATGCGCAGCAAAACTCCAGCACACACAAACACACACACACACAAACACGTACACGTACACACACATACAATTGCAATCAAGCTGTTAGAGTTTTGCATACCTTTACAAGCCGTTTGGCTGCCATGACGCTTGTGCCTTTGGCCCACTCGTCGTTCTTCGCCTCAACTAAAACCAAAATCTTTATACCTTTTTGCTTGTTTACGCTTCAGCAGTGACGGCAACCGACAGCAAGGACCATTTCACTTGCTGCAACCAAATACAAATACAAATACAAATACAAATACACACAGGTGCAGCTTGAATTGTGTAGCCCAGTGAACCAAGTTATCAAACCAAAATCTCATTCAAATCATTTATGAAAATTTTATAATCTGATTTAAGGGGTTTGGAACGCCAGACGCAATTTTGCGTAACGAATAATCAATATGAAATTTTATGTACCATGCACGCTTTTTTTGAGGAGTCTATGGCTGGCAGCATAATAGTTTTGAAACAGCAGCTAGAACAAAAAAAATGTTTGTCATTTATAAATTAAAAAAGTGGCTCACGTTTTGGTTGAAAATTGCAGAAAGTATCTTGTCCAACATTTTGGTAAATAGGAGTTGAGAAATAAAAGTGTAAGGTTTCAAAATGCATTAGAAATTGGAAAAAAGGAAGAATCATTTCTGCACCTTCATTACACGTGACTGCCTCTTTGTCAGATTTGCAAAACCACATCGGTTTCTTTAATTACAAAATTCTCACTGACACTCAAATTTCAACATCAGTGGTTCATTGCAAGTTCTGAATGGTGCAAATTTCAAGTACTTTTTCCAGTCAGCTGAATGCGCCTCGTTCCCCTACCCACCTCACTAGTTCTAAATAAAGAATTGCACTGGCTGCCTGGGTACAAGCGTTGCTGGCTTGCAGGCAGCTTCGTGCACATGTCAGCATTTGCGAAAAGATATTTTTATTTATATTTATGCTTTCTCCATTTGACATTTTTCGTCATTTTATTTCATTTCATTTCATTGATTGCAGCCAGGACAGGTAAGACAATTTGATAAAATGCTACATTGACAAATTTGTATGTTGTTGCTTGCATCAGTCATCTGACTGCTCCGTCTTCTGTGTGTGTGTGTGTGTGGCGGCGTAAAGAACAACAAGAGCGAAATAATCGCATTGTATTGTGTGAGATTCGGTTGAATTCCTATGCACCAATCAAAAATTTAATAATAAAAATTCCAACAATCACACATTTGACATGATAGATGCCCCAATAATTTGAGGGAATTTAATGCAACATTTTCAAACTAGCAAAATTTAATGTTGATTTTATTTTCAAACAAATGATTTTTATTTTTTTTTAATTTTTAAATGATTTTTTTTATATATTGTTGTAAGTATTTTATTGCTATAATGTTCAATGAGAGTCAATATTTAGAAAGAAAAATTTGTATCTCAAGAAATGCGGAAATTGACCGGAAAGGGTTAAAGCTTTTAAAAGAACTAAAACATCGATAATTGTCACTACGTGACAAAAAATGAAAGAGATAGATTTTTCCACACAATTCTCTGTGGTTGTTGAAGGTTTAAATATATAAAAATTAAAATAAAATATATATAAAAATTGATTTTTAAAATATTGACTCTCATTGAACATTATAGCAATAAAATACTTACAACAAAATATAAAAAAAAATCATTTAAAAATAAAAAAAAATAAAAATCATTTGTTAGAAAATAATATTTTTTTTTGGTTTTTTTAGTAATTTAAAATAGTTGCATAATTTCAGAGAATCTGTGCTGGCATTGAAATTAAAACTGAAATTTGCGTTCTACGGTTTGGCAAAAGTGAGAACAGATAAAGTTTGAGTAAATTCAAAAGTGGTCACTTTAAATAGTTTCATCTAAGTTGAGCATGTTCACTCTCTTTATAATAATTTTGTTTTTTCCAGGCACCAAAAACTGTTTGGTTGTATTGGATGTGTATATTTAGACCTTCAACAAGCATTAAAAATTGCATGGTAAAATCTATTTTCCTTGAAGCAAGGATAAGCGCGCTATTTGCATATTATGTGCATCAACCACCTTCTTTAGCGAGATTCACAACCATCAGCAGCATTCACCTGCACTCAAATAGCAGCTGCACAAACCAAATCAGGTGTGATTCTTAGACATTAACAGGTAATAGCCCTATCGCCTATGATAGCTACTGAAGGGCTAATCACCTATGCTGGCGCAACATCAATTGTCCCTTTAGACCTTCAACATGCATTATAAATTGTATGATAAAGTGTATCGCCATTATGTTTTGTCATATACTGAAAAATTTCTAGGTTTTAATTCTTTTAAAAGCTTTAAGTCCTAGAAGCAAGGATAACTGCGCTATTTGCATATTATTTGCTTCAACCACCCCTCATAGCGGGGTCCCAAACCATCAGCAGCATTCACCTGCTCTCAAATAGCAGCTGCACAAACCAAAGCAACAGATCCATCAACTATCAGAGCTGATGATGAGTTAATCATCTACGCTGGCGGAACATCAACCGATTAACATAAACCAGATCAGATATAGCTTTGCTAAGGCCCTAAAAAAACATTTCCAGTTACATCCAGGCAACTCAAAGCCTGTCGCACAAGGGAGGACGCATAGAGTGTCTCAGTAAGTGCTCGAGTTAAATGGCATTCCTTACAGGAACATGATAACAGAGTCCTTGTGGCCTCATTGGTTATGAACGAGATGTGGTTTCGACAGGACCGCACAGTTGCGCATGAAACCATTGAATTATTGGAGCTATGATTTCCAGACCGAATCATCTCCCGTAATTCCAATGTCAACTGGCCACCAAGATTATTCGATTTAACCCTTTCGACTCCGAATTTTACCCTGTATCCCGATATTAATCTTTGGTATTTAAATCGTGAAAAATTTGCCTAAGAAGTGTGCAGACGACATTTGAAGTCGCCACGCCTCTTTGTTAGAGTTCTAGAGCTAGTTTACTTTTGAACAATTTTAGCTTAAAACGGGTTATATAAATTTTGTATCAAAATATTTTAATTACAGAAAAATTATTTAATATTTATGGAAAAATACAAAATTATCACTTTTTGATTTTGTTTAACCATTATTAAAGAAACAGGGTTTTGATCAAACGCGCACAATTCGTAGACTTCAATTAGAACACAAACTTTCCCTGATATCGCTGCAAATTTTTCTATTTATATATATTATATCTACAGCTTTCTTTTGTACGGAGACTTACAGTGAAATTTTGCGTTCAATATTTTTCCCATACCCACTTACCCTCAAAAATCAAGTTTTGTAGGAGATTTTAGTACCAATTTTGAATGAGTACGAAATAAACACTTAAACACATTTTCAGTTTCGGCTAAATTCTGGCGTTCAAGTTAATTTCTGAGCTTTGATGTATTCAGAGACCTATAGTAGAATTTTATGGCGAATATTTTCGTGGTACATGTTTTCCTTAAAAAGTCCTGTTTTACAGGACATTTTTGGCATTTTAGAATAAAAGGGTCAAATTGACCAATAAAAATAGTAGCTACAGGGTTAAAATGCTCCACAAAAATATTCTTCGTAGTATTTTACATCAAATTGCTGAACCCATCATATACCTTATATGTAAGGTTACATGGTTTTCGTATGCCGATTCACCATAAGAATGTGAAAAAGGGGATAACTTTGACTCCCCCTAAAAAAAAAATTCAGATGTAAACTTTCAAAACGCCGATACACGTATATTTTTTTGGTCTCCTCTACCAGAATCCTTTGTCAGAACCTTGTTATTTTTTTGTGTTGTGCAGTGTTATTGAAAGTTATTTTGGGGATAACGGTAAAATTTTTGCAATTTGCTTTGAATTCACTTCTAAAAATATTAATTTGTTAGTGCCTACTTAAATTAAACCCATAAATCAATGATAGCTTTTTCTATAAGATGAATAGGTGAAATTGCTCTCAGGCAACTTTCGGGTCGAAAGGGTTAACAAGGTGTTATTTCTTTCTTTAGGGTTTGTGAAACCTCTGGTCTATGCAATGTGTTTCAAGGCCGAGCCATCATTGATATAGGATCATATTTTTGTTAAAATGTCAAAGAAAACTTCATAAAAATAACAGAGACCTTTGGTCAGAGCCGCTGAATTTTTTTTATTGGAACATGAACTACTTTACAATGCAATACAAATATAACCAATCGCCCAATAGATATGCGTTTTATTTTTAAATTTAATTCTACACTTTAATTGGGATACCTTATAAGTATATGAAGAGATGTATATATGTCGAGATATATACAGTGTTAAACTGTGTGCATATTGAAGGCGCAGACAAGTCGGTGGCGACCAAATGAATCTGCATTACTGTTTTTACTTAACCGACAAATAACAAACCGTTTTTATCGGCTTTCTAACGCTTGACCAACTCACTCTTACATTTCTAAACTCTCTTCATACACACACACACACACACTAACACACACACACTTGAAGATGGGCCTTTTCCACCTATGCCCCAGCAATTGGCACTTGGCTCACGCGCCGCTGCCGGCACTTTGCCGCACTGCCAATTGGCGGTCGCTTTGCTCTAATGGTGTGGCAGCATTTTTAAGCCTCATTTATTTTTCACGATTGCGCCTATAAAAATTGTAATTTCATTACCACTGACAGAGCGATAGACAAGCGCACACACACACACACACCTACACACACAAAGAAGATATTGAAAAAAATGCAGCAAAAGGGGCGCAACACTCACCGGCACGTTCGAGCGCGCCAAAGGTGAAACGCCACGCAAAGCAAAAAGCCAAAAAAAAAACGAGATCAGAAACGTGGTAGAAAAGCGCAAAAATTGAATGTGCGCGAAGCGTAAAAAAGTAAAAAGTGCCAGCACAAAATAAAACAAAAGGCCAAGTGCCGCCACAGTGCGGCGGGGAGTGGCAGGGGGGCGCTGGTTTTGCGGACAGGAGGAAATCAGGAAAAGAAATCAGCGTTGCGGCCGCAAAGCCTCGGCGGCAAAATTTCAAATTGCTTGCACGGTTGCTCGGTTGGCCGGTCGGCCGTTTTGTGGGCTGGTCGGTCGACTGGGCGTTAGATAGGACAACATTTGCGGCACTTGCGCCACTTCCACCTGCGTTCGGTACAGCGAGCGCAGGTTGTTTTTTCGTTCATATCAATTTTTAAAATTGTTGCCTTTTAACAAGCGTTCGGCCGATTTTTGCTATTTTCGTACTGCTGGCTGGCACTTGTTACTGGTTTTTATGCCTTCGATGCTGTGCGAATACTCCTTTTTTTGTGTGTGTATGCTCGACAGAGTGTTTTAGTGGCTGCCAGTGTGTTGGTGTGTGTTTGTGTGTGTGTGCGAGTTCAAGGCAGCGGCCAGCGTCGAAAAGGTACTTACGGTAAATGGAAATTTCTCGCAGACACTTTGGCTCGATTTTTGTGGTTTTGTGTAACGTCAATATAAATTGAATTTGAACTTTTTTCCGCTTTTCAATTTGCACGCTGCTGGCCCGCGGCTGGCCGCCTAGTTGCGCGCTCCGCATAAAGAATCGAGGCGGGCGCGCATTGCTAGTGCGCAATTTATTACTTGAATTTGGCTAATGCAGAGTTCACTTTGAATTGCGCAAAAGTATTATTTTTATTATTATTTCGTGCCGGTGCGAGTTCATTGCAATGGTTTGATTGCAATTGGCAGGATTTGAAATTGCTCACAAAAATGTATACATACTTATATAGTATGTATGTTTGTATATGTTGGGTGTAAGTTGCAAGGAATAAATTGTGCTGGTCATAAAACGCTTTCAATTACTTTGCAACTAATTTATGTGAAAATGAAGTTGGGTAGCAATGAATGGATAGCAAGCTAGATAACTGTATATACATTTATATCTTTTGATATGCATGATTTTTTCGATTGAGACGCAGTCTTGGCTGACTCAGTAATCGAAAATCTAGAAAGAACCACTTTGCCTTTAGTTTTGTTTGCATTTGTTAAGCACTAATGTCGCAATGGGTCCAGTGTTGCCAGATAACTGAAATTACTTTCTCCTTAACCCATTAAGCCCTGAGCGTTGCGTTTGCGCAATGTTTGGGAATTTCGCTTTATTAAGTAATTCATAAAGACATAAGACTTGAAAATGGGTAGAATTGGATTAGAATTGATCGTTTTAGATTCTGCCATACTCAAATTTCAAAATTATTTAAATATTCATACGTTTTTTTCGATCCAAAGTCAAAGGTTTTTTTTGCGGAAGTTTTGAAATTCAATCAAAAATACTTATTCTTCAAACCTATCAAAATCCCTTAGTGGGCTGCATTTTGCAATGCTAAACTATTTAAAAATAAGTTTTGAAAATTTTTTTTTTTTGATTTTTTAAACAAAAAATATTCTTTAAGTTTTGTGTTGCGCGAATGCAACGTTGGGCCTAAACACTGCCAATTTTCATACAACGCAACGCGTGAAAATGTCAAAATCCAAGCAGCTGATATTTTATTGGCACATTTTATTTTCCGCAAATGTTTGATTTTGTTTATTTGTGTAATGCTTGCGAAAAACATGACAAAAAAAAACATGGTATGAACTTTTTGCTTGATTTTTTTTGTTTGATTAGGTCAATTAATAAGATTGTGTAAAATTTTATGGAAATCGCACAAGCCTTTCTGGGGCACGGTTTAATGGGTTAATTAAAAAAACTGAAATTTCCTCTTAACAAATTTACAAAATCCCATAAAAAGCTTTTTTAAATAATTTAGGAAACAAACTTCTCATAAAAATAAAAATATAAATGAAAATAAATAAATAATAAAAAAATATATTTAGCCTTTGCATTGCAATAAATAAATGCATTGAATTAAAATAAGTAAAATAAAATACAGTTAAATAAAATAAAATACAATAAAATAAAATAAAATAAAATAAAATAAAATAAAATAAAATAAAATAAAATAAAATAAAATAAAATAAAATAAAATAAAATAAAATAAAATAAAATAAAATAAAATAAAATTAAATTAAATGAAATCAAATAAATAAATAAATAAATAAATAAATAAATAAATAAATAAAATAAAATAAAATAAAATAAATGTGGGGGGGAGAGAGGCCGTGGGAAATAAAATAAAATAAAATAAAATAAAATAAAATAAAATAAAATAAAATAAAATAAAATTAAGTAAAATAAAATAAAAGTCAAATACTATAGAAAAATAATTTAGAAATTACATGCAAAAACAAACACCGAATTTTTTTCTATTTCCTTGCAAAACTTTGTATCTTGTAACTATGCTAGCAATCAGTTGAGAGCATTAAATGCTGTTAGCCACAGCCACCGACCAACTCTACCTGTGGGCCTTAACACTGCCGTTTGCTTTTTCATTTGGCTTTTTAGATAATTTTTTGGCAACTTGCCGCTCGTTGTTGCTGTATATGGCCAACAACCGCAATTACCAGCCATGGCGGCCGCTGAATAGGTTTGCTTCTACTCTGCAAAAAAAAAATTAGTTAAAATAAAAATAAGCAAAATCACACAAAAATAGTAACATAAATGTTTGTGTATGGTTTAAAAAAAAATGAAATTTGTGCTATTAACCACCGACGGTGTGCGTTGTGGCTTCACTAGTTGCAGCCTTTTGCTGCCGTTGCGACTCTGAATTGTGCGATGTCTGTGCGGTGTTTTGCTGGCTAAGTGCAAATTTAATTTATTCTACACATTTCTTTATGCTTTTTTTTTAATTTTTTCAGATTTTGTTGTACTTTTTTGTACCCTGCACAGAGGTGTTTATGTATATGATTTGGGCTTGAAGCTTGTAACACCCAAAAGAAATCATGATTGGTAAAAAAATAATTGAGTGGCTCACTTAGACTTAGATTTGTTCTTCCATGGGTCTCTGAATCCAGATTTTGATAGAGTTAACATAACTATGGCAAACTATTTGGTGTCTTTCGAAAGAGCTCGAAAAAAAATGTTTTTGTCACCATAGGTTTTTTTTCCTTTGTCAAAACAGTCAGCAAGCGCAACAATCAGACAGAGTTCACATCCATTGTACTGCAACTCGATGTTCCCTGTTAGATTGCTTTTAATCTTCTTTACCTCTGGAGAAACCTGAGTAGATTATGTGGCCTCACAATAGGCCTCCGAGTGTATCTCTTTCAGAGGCAGCCACCATAACCGAACCAAGTCTATGTGGTGCCAAGGAGCCAAGGTGGTAGCTTCTTAACACATCAGTGCCAAATGTCTCAAACCTGATTCGGGAGTATGTGGGACAGATACACAGAAAGTGGTCATCATCCACACTAAGCTAAACCAACCTTTTCCATTTGATTTCCTTATAGCATTAGGCGCCGTTCTTCAGCAGTCTGGCCGACCTCTCAGGACCCAGCATCGGCCGCATTGCCCGATTCATCACGGAATCGGGATGGCTCCTGCCTGACACCCGGGGGGGTGTGTTAGCCTGAAGGGCGGCCACGTCCTTCACGTGGTACCACAACGGGCCGCACTATGGCCTAAGTGAGCTCTTCTAGCTGCCACCCTAACCTAACCTAACCTAGGCCGGCCAACTGATTGCAATCCCTTGAGCATAGAGACAGAAGAAGCATAAGTTTCGACCTAATGCCATTGCTCTCAGCCTGCCATCCTGGTCCGTGGGTTTAAATGACCCATTTGTTAAAAGTGACTTTGAGGGCTACAGATGGAGGTGACAGAACACATTTAGGGCGCATAAATGCTGCTCCAGAGCCCATTCTAGTTAAAAGTCTGAGGTCTAGTTAGCCGAAATTCTTTCATGTCCCGGAAGCCAAGTAAGCCAGGGTTGCCATGTGCATATGTTTAATGAAAGAATTTTAACTTCAGTAGCCAAGAAATTCTGTTTAATTGCGGATATTTGTAATTAAAAAAACGTATGGCACATTTAAATTTCTCTCTAAGTTTGTACAATTTTGAATTGAAATTTAGCTTATAGACGATTTTTGTGTTGACTAGAGTTTAAAGTATTGATTCAAACTACATACAGACATATGTTTATATGATGTAGTGCCTAACTAAGTCGGTTTCGTGCGCCCGAAATACTCGCACCTTTATGAAATGCTTTCCAGCCGGCGCGGCCAACATTCTCGTAAATGGACAACGCATAAGTGTAAGTGTGTGTGTGTGTGTGTGTGTGTGTCTAAAATATGTGTAGGTGGCTTTCTACATTTACACAAAATGGCAATTTGTGTTGGCAGCTTAAAAACGAAACCAACAAAAATTCAGTTTAGAAAACAGAATGTGTGGGCCAAATAAGAATTGGACTTTAATTTGATTGCTTGTTTGGTATTTGTGGCTATGTTTAGCATTTTTTTAGGCGCATTGTGGCGACTGGGTATAGGCTGACTTTGGACTTAACGGCCATGTGGCAATCATGCGAAATTGCTACAAGTTACCGTTATGCGGAGAAGGGCCACGGTTTTAAGCGTTTTATGTGCTGCAGTTGGACTCAATAGGCACATAACTTCAATTATTTATGCTTATTTGATTGTGAGACAGTGCCGGCGTTTGCCAGCCTAATTTCAAAGAATAAATAAACGTTAAATGTCATAAAACATTAACGCCCAAACATTGCAACCCCAAATCATTTGAGATTCGTATCGGTGGGCGAATGCAAGCTGTGTTGCTCTTTTATTAACATAAATGTTGCCTATCCTTAGGCGCTGATAAGCTTCGCTTTTTGCTTATACACATTTTTCTTGATAAAAAACAAGTAAAAACATTCCAGACGATTACAGTTAATGGCTAGCAACATGTTCAATTTGTTGTTGTGGTTGTTGTTGTTGTTTTTGCTACCAGCGCATTGCCCAGTTGTTGCTGCAAATTAGAAGCGCACAATTTAAATAACGTGTGTATTTTTTTGCCGTACAAACGCAAACTTGGAGTTGGAGTTGGACTATGTATTTACGTATATATACACATATGTACTTATGTACATATGTAGATAGCGCCGTGCATAGGGCTGGCAGCTGGCAGGCGTCAGCGCACTTTTGATGCCTGGCACTTGGCATTTTTGCTGCTTAATGAAAATGTTGTGCACACTCTCGCACATAAAAATTCAGTCGTTCACCTATCTATGTACCTACATATGTACGTTTATGTGTATGCATGTAATGTAATTATGAAAACTCAAAATACGAGCAAGTAATTCCGTTAATATTTACAACACGTGAATACGTGCTGGCATTTTCATTTAATCGCCGCTCTATTTATTTTTGGGGTCGGTCGCTTCGGTGTGTTAGTGCTGACATACACACACATACACACAGATGCGTCGGCATGTGTGTAATATGAGAGTTTGCTGTAAAGCTGAGCCGGGCATTCAGGTTCAGTCGAGGCGCGGCTTCATTGGTCGGACTGCTATGAGCGATTTGCGGCAGCGGAAATGGGTCAAAAACAGGAGCACAACCAAAAAAGGGCGACCGGGGGTAGGGTATTGAACCGCCATGTACAAAAACTTTTGATTTTTTGTTACTCTTCATTTAGTACTGGAATATTTTTTTTCCATTTAAATTATTTATTAGTTTTGTGCAGAAATATCTAACCAAAAAAATACGCATTTGGTGCTTTAGAGTTATGCATTTTTTTCCCTTATTTACTTTACTTGGGAGTATAATGCCTTGAATTGGTTATGTTAATTGATTGAAGTTCTACTAAATTTTATAAAGTGGGTGACTAGCCTATTTCTAGCAGTCTTAGGTGATCTGTTGTCCCATAGGAGGGATGTCTCTATACGTAAAATTGTATTACTGGGTTATGCAGAGCGCCCTCTGTGCATTCGTTGCTGCTAGGAAGGATGTGTTCTTGAAAAACGCAAAGGTTGGTGTCTTTGTTGAGCTTATTTTGGTTGATGCATGAGCTGTAACATATTTCCGTTAGTCCAAACTGGTACTGCTGCTTGTGTTGTTATTGCGCTAATACTTAGTTCTGGCTATTGAATATGAAAATCTGATGCGAGCTGCTGATTAGAGTGAGAATTATAGGAACTTGTACAAATTTAATTGCTAATGTTAAAGCTAATTGCAATGGAAAACAATTAGAAAGAAGAAAACATTAGTGGAGTCCACTCTTCATAGCATTTTAGGTGTAAAGTTGCTATCGTAGTAATTTTTGAATTTTCGCAATGTTTTCGAAAGCAGTTGTAGCGACAGATTGCTACCATAGCAACTTTACACCTAAAATGCTATGAAGAGTGAACTCCACTACTGAAAACATAGAAAAGCGTAGGACCAAGCCAAATCGGAATCGAATAGGAATCGAACTCAGAAATCTGGGATGGGAGCCCAGTGGATTTCATGCTTAACTCATATCAAAAATGCTTTCTAGAACTCCTCTCTCGTAAACTTCTAGCGGCGTCCATGCTCAAAAAGGTCTGTGTATGCCTTGTGTCAGTGTGTGCATTGCCGTTACTTGCGCTTTAATTTTAATAATTATGGCTGGAAATATAAATACTTGATATTATTTTTTCCAAAGGTGTGCAAGCTTGAAGTAAAAACTGGTAAACAAAAATTATACTTCAACAAAAAACTCTTTCAAACATCATTTTGTATGATTTGTAGTAATTTGTTGCTGTTTACAAATATCAAAATTCTTTTTCACAACATTCACGCCCAAAGAGAGATTGAATCGCATTCACACATCCACTACACTTTCATACTCGTCGTCATTGACGGCACCGCCGCGAGTAGCAACTTTGTTCAACAACAGCGGCAGCAATGTTGGCAGCAGCCGGCAATGTTTAATTTTATTTACATGCAGCTTTATTAGAGCAGTGGAGGCAACAATTTTCTGGGCTTTGGCTCCAGTCGAATGGGAGAATCACACAAATATTACTCAACTAGCAGTCAACCTGTGTGTGGCTGTTGTTATTGTTGTTGCTAGCTAAAATGTTGCTGCTCGTTGTTGCGCATATTGCTGCTTTAACTATTCTGCTGCTACTGTTGTTATTGTTGTTGTTGTTGTTGTGTAAAATATCAACATCATTTGCATTGCTTCTGGGGCCCGCATTGTTTTCATAGTTGTGAAACGGATAAAAACACAGCACTGTGAAGCAGCAACAACAACATCAACGTTCCTGTGCCGTTATGGCATGCGGCAAATTGTTTTCGCTTCATATGACTATGCCTCGTCCTCATTTGGCCGATGCCGCGCCTCTCATTTGCATGATTATCCATACATGTGTGCTAGTGTATGTGTTTGTGTATGTGTTTGTATGTGTGTGTGTATGTTTCTGTGTTGGTTAATATGCGTCGTCGTTTTCCGCTTATTTAACCGTGATTTAATTTTATTTCATTTAACATTGCTTTTATTTTTCATGCAGTGCATTGTTATTTGTGCTATTTTTTTATTGTTTTTTGTTGCGCTTATTTTCGGCCTTTTGTTTTTATAAAATGCAATAAAGTAAAATATTTAATTTTGCTGCGTTTATTTAAATTTTTAATACTTTTTGTTGAGTGTTTTCATATTTAATGTATGAACTGATGATTTTGATGTAATAATTTGCTTCGTTGAAATGGTTTACAACTGCTTTATGCGTTGTTTTATTTCGGGAACTGGAAATTAAACGTTGTTGGGACTTTTTTTGATGATTGACGGATAAGGGATGGACTCGAGAATGAGTGGACTGATACATACATAGACATGTAAATAAGCGTAAAGATATTAACACAGAGACATAGAGACATAGAGATATGGAGACATGGAGAAATGGAGACATGGGGAAATGGAGACATGAAGACATGAAAACGTGGAAACATGGAGATATGGTGTCATGGTGACATAGAGACATAGAGACGTAGAGACATAGATACGTAGATATATTTTAACATAGAGACATTGAGACATAGAGATACAAAGACATTGAGGCATTGAGACATAGAGACATAGAGACGTAGAGACATAGAGACATAGAGACAAGGAGACATAGAGAGATAGAGACATTGAGGTATTGAGACATAGAGACATTGAGGCATTGAGAAATAGGGCATAGAGACATAGATACGTAGAGAACTAGAGACTTTGAGACATAGGGACATAGAGACATAGAGTCGTAGAGACATTAAGGCTGTACAGATGTACTGTGCTGTATTAGTGATTCGTCGATCCCATCTCCAATCCCAATCTTTCCCTCTCCCTTTGTACTCATGTCCCCCTATTTTCTGCTCCCCGGCTACGGCCGTTCGTATCGTTTAACGTTTCTTGTGACTTGTCATTCGTTATTCGTACGTCTCGAAATAAAGATACCACCACCGAACCACCCGTGTCTCTTACTTTCCCCCGCTCCGCCGCGATCAGAGTTAAACATGGTCCTTCGAGCTACTGCGGACCCGCGCCGCGAAACACAAAACAAAAAACTATAAACAATAGTGAACGAAAAACAATTTCAAAAACATTAAACAATTACAAACCACAGTGAAACAAAGTGACACACAGTAAACAAAAATTAAACAGTGATACGATTTTCAACATTACAAAATATAAAACAATTCACAACAACTAAAAACTACAAGTGAAAAGACACTCACAAAAAAACCTAGTTACAACAAGTGGCAATGTGACAAACAAATACACACATGTACATAGTTCACAAGCTAAAAATTAAAACAAAATAATAATAATATTAATAACAAACAAACAGTGACAACACGAATCAAACAAAAATTATACAAATTACAACACCAACACAAAAAGTTGTGTTACTAATTAACTAAACAGTGCACAAATTAAAAACAAAAAAAACCAGCGAAACATTGGGCAGTGCAGTGATTTTGAAGAAAACATAACAAAAACAGAAACACGGGCAAACACAACAACAAAACACACACCCACAACGAAGAGTAAAAAAGGGAAACAGCAGAGAACAGCACAAGCAGCAGTATCCCAACACAGGAGCGCACCACAGCAATTGAAGATATCCCCATTCTCGGGCACGGGGCCCAATAACAGATAAGCGGAACATTTTAATAAATATATATCTACCCTAAATATATACCCACTCCCCAAAAATACAGAATACAAATTTACATTCTGGTACCCCGCTTATCGTGTGCATATTTCCTTATTTACAAAACAGCGCAGTGCAGTAAGCATCCCGCTACTGCACATAATTCGGCGCTTTGTAAAATTTCGCAGTCTCTTTTGTGCAACCTTCGCTGCCGAAGCAGCAAAATCTCCGCTGCAGCCAGCACCCAAATACGCACCTAGTGCAGAAAATAGGCACGCAGCATTACACCCGCTACATTCCCACTCTCCCACTTGCACGCACTTTCGCGTTTTGCTTTGTGCGATATTCGCAAGCACTGAGCAGCGAGCACTCCCGCTGCTGCTTCCAAGTGCAATTGCACATACGCACTTCTGCCTAAGCAATTTCCACACTCTCGCTGGCAGAAGTAAACAAACGCAAATACAGTGGGACGAGTAGCCTATTTAAGCAGCACATTGAACAATTTTCTGAGACTTAGAAAATTTTCAATAGTGCTGCACTTACATACACACTCATTGCACAGCTGTTGTCACCCCCAAGCGAATACAGTGGGACAAAAATACCCCAGCTGTACTCACAAATTTGTAATCGTTCACCGCATTATTTTTTGGTTCCCCTTATACCAAAAATAATAAAAATTAATTATTATTACCCGAAAACACTAATACACTAATATATTAACATACTTGACTCTTTACATACAAACATTTATTCACGTTTGCACACAAATAAAGACACATTTACATACACCTATATATTAAGAAATTTGTTGTTTAATAATAATTTCCCCAATTCTTGTTTACATATTTATTGTTTAGTCCCAGTATTTATATACCAATTTCTCGACGCGTTTACACACACAATTGTAAACTTTGATCCTCAACAGAAATACAAATTCGTATTGAACATTTTTTACACTTTCGTGTACACTTCTCAATTTTTATATTATCGTTCGCGCGGAAGCGGTAATAGTTCCGGTTTATTTCCCATAAGCCGTGTATTTATATTCAATCGAATTTTACTCCCCCTTTCGAGCTTTTTAAGCTATTTCAATGCCTGTTGAGCGATCCCCCAAGCGTCCAATTAAAAAAATGGAATCTTCTACTCCAAGATGTTCAAAGTCGACTGAGGCACATTTGACAGTTCCTGTCACTCGCGAGGCACTCAAAACTCGCTCCAAGCCACCTAGTCCCAAAGCAACCGATCCCAGTGTTGCCACTTTTGGTTTTGAGTCCGAGAGACTCGTGCAATTATGCACAACGTTTTCATCGGCTCCCATTGAGGATTGGACCAAATCCCTGGTTCAAATTAAGCAGAAAAATCTGCAAGCCCAATGGGAGAGGCTAATGCGCGCACATCAGGCAGTCTTCATTGCTGAAGACAACAGCCAGCCCGACGGTTTCAAAGAGTCGGCTAGGCAAAAGATCGATGCCTGCACAGACCAATACGAGTTGTGCATGGCTAAGATGTTGGACATCATTAAGATGCTCCAACCTCAGTCCCCCCAGCCTGCTACGCATATGGAACCGGTTCAACCTCTAGAACCAGCAAATACTTCCTACATTTGCCTCCAAGTTCCTCCTTGCGACACCGAAACCTTCTTCGGGGGCTATGAGCAGTGGCCGTCCTTTCGGGACATGTTTACTGCGGTATACATCAACCACCCCCAGCTCACTCCAGCCCAAAAATTGTATCACCTCCGATACAAAACGCAAGGCCAAGCCGGTGCTATTGTTAAACAATACGCATTAACCGATGAGAATTTCGGACTCGCGTGGGAAGCGTTAAGATCCCGATATGAAAACAAACGCATCCTCGTTGACAACCAAATTCGATTTCTATTGAATATCGCCCCTGCCCACACCGAAAATAGTGAGGCACTACAGCGGATCCAGAATTCAATAAACAATTGTCTGTCCGTTCTCAAGTCTCAGGCCGTAGACACGGACAATTGGGATCCACTGTTGGTATATATATGCTCTACCAAATTGCCCGAAGTAACTCTAGCTTTATGGGAACAATCTTTGACATCCCGGAAGGATCTGCCATCCTGGTCACAAATGAATGAGTTCTTGACCTGCAGATACGAGGTAGTCGAACGGCTGAATTTCTTTCGGCCTCCCAAGTCGAAACCACAATCCTCATCTTCCAATGTCCTCAAAAATCGGCCCCCCAGATCCATAAATTTTCACACTGAAGTGAAAAAGGACTTCGCGTGCAAACTTTGTAACGCAAAGCACTCCATACGGACTTGCCAAAGCTTTAAAAAGCTTACCCCCCAGAGTCGATTAGCATATGTGAAGAAGCACAAGCTCTGTGTAAATTGTCTTGCTACATCTCACCTAATTCAGGACTGTACAAGCAATTTCACATGCGTATATTGCCAGAAAAAGCACCACTCTTTGCTTCATCTCCCCAAAGGTAATGCGCAACCCACTCACCCCCCCAATCGATCACCTTCGACCACTTCTCTGGTTTCAACGGTTATCCAACAACCGAGCAACAACTCCACCACTCATTCTCCCCTTTCCTATGCGCAACCCGGCATATGTTCAAGGCAAAGTACGCTCCCAGTACCAGCCCTTCACCCAAACAATGGCACCCAGTCTCTACTGCCTACGGCACTGGTGTCCATTATGCATTTAGGAAAGTTGTTCAGAGTTCGAGCGTTGATCGATCAAGGCTCTCAGCGCACCTTCATTTCCTCGAAGATCCAGAGACGCCTAAAATTGCCAATCGAGAAATCTAACCTCCAGATCTCGGGCATAGGCGGACAGATTGTGAAAACCGCCAAACATATATGCTTCTTGACATTGGCAGTCCCTAAAACGAGCACAAACTGCCCCGTGCAAGCAATCGTGCTTCCAAAATTAACGGAATGTCTCCCCCCTTCCAAAATAAACTCCCCAAATTTGAACGATTGCGCCACGCTAGATCTCGCTGATCCCAACCCCTTCGAGGCAGCGCAGATCGATATAGTGATTGGCAGTGATCTCATCCCGCAGATCATGCTTGAAGGTTTCCACCGAAATGTATGTGGCAGCTTACTCGCTCAACACACAGTCTTCGGTTGGATATTAAGCGGTCCAGTACCCCTGTTATCACCTTTGACAAATGTCGCCGCGGTGCCAAGTCACCATACGCACACTGGTCCCGCCCTTCGGAAAAACCTTCCTACTCCAAAGGAAGCCCTTTCTGATGTGAGTGCCGCCCTCAATCCCGTAGGGTTTCTACCCAAGGAAATAAAGGCAAATCACGCGGAACCCACCATCCCTGCACACTCAAATTCAAAATGGCAAACACCCCCATTCGTTGCCAAACGTTTCGCCCCCCGCAGGATGGCTATCGCCCCCAATGAGACCGCGAAAAAGGGTAAAACACAAGCATTGGCTCGACGCCACGCATCAATATGCACAGCAATTGATGGAAACTGCAGCCCCTCGCATTTCCACATTGCACCCCCCCATACAACAAAACTCGAGCGCACCCATTCCGGGTCCGACGGCAACTCAAGCGAACCCCATCGCTTGACAAACCGTTCACACCAACCAACGATGTCAACATCATCATTTATAACATCTGACCTCTCTTTTGCAGATCCAGTGCTAGCGACCCTCGCAGCAGGTGCCCCCTTGACGGCCCCGCACGTCCGCACCGAGCCTAGGCAGCAGAGAGGCCCTCAGCGCACTCCCCAGCGCTCCGGCATCGTGAAACGGCGACAAACCCCCAGCCGTCAGCCCAACCTACAGCCAGGCAGCCGCGCATCACCGCCAAATCATCACCAGCCAGCCGTGCGCCGTAACCCTGAGCGTGACCCCGGCACCCCTATATAATTGCAATATGCAATGGCGGGCGCGATGTACAGATGTACTGTGCTGTATTAGTGATTCGTCGATCCCATCTCCAATCCCAATCTTTCCCTCTCCCTTTGTACTCATGTCCCCCTATTTTCTGCTCCCCGGCTACGGCCGTTCGTATCGTTTAACGTTTCTTGTGACTTGTCATTCGTTATTCGTACGTCTCGAAATAAAGATACCACCACCGAACCACCCGTGTCTCTTACTTTCCCCCGCTCCGCCGCGATCAGAGTTAAACAAAGGCATTGAGACATAGGGGCATAGAGACATAGAGGCATTGAGACATAGGGACATAGAGACATAGATACGAAGAGACATAGAGACATAGATACGTAGAGACATAGAGACATATAGGCATTGAGACATAGGGACATAGAGACATAGAGTCGTAGAGACATTGAGGCATTGAGACATAGGGGCATAGAGACATAGAAGCATACAGACATAGACATAGACATAGAGACATAGAGGCATACAGGCATAGACATAGACATAGACATAGACATAGACATAGACATAGACATAGACATAGACATAGACATATACATAGACATAGACATAGACATAGACATAGACATAGACATAGACATAGACATAGTCATAGTCATAGACATAGACAGAGACATAGACATAGACATAGACATAGACATAGACATAGACATAGACATAGACATAGACATAGACGTAGACGTAGACATAGACATAGACATAGACATAGACATAGACATAGACATAGACATAGACATAGACATAGACATAGACATAGACATAGACATAGACATAGACATAGACATAGACATAGACATAGACATAGACATAGACATAGACATAGACATAGACATAGTCATAGTCATAGACATAGACATAGACATAGACATAGACATAGACATAGACATAGACATAGACATAGTCATAGACATAGACGTAGACATAGACGTAGACATAGACATAGACGTAGACATAGACATAGACATAGACATAGACATAGACATAGACATAGACATAGACATAGACATAGACATAGACATAGACATAGACATAGACATAGACATAGACATAGACATAGACATAGACATAGACATAGACATAGACATAGACATAGACATAGACATAGACATAGACATAGACATAGACATAGACATAGACATAGACATAGACATAGACATAGACATAGACATAGACATAGACATAGACATAGACATAGACATAGACATAGACATAGACATAGACATAGACATAGACATAGACATAGACATAGACATAGACATAGACATAGACATAGACATAGAGAGATAGATAGAGATAGAGATAAAGATAGAGATAGATATAGAGATAGATATTGAGATTGAGATATAGATAGAGATAGGGATAGAGATAGAGATAGAGATAGGGATAGAGATAGAGTTAGAAATAGAGATGGAGATAGAGATGGAGATGGAAATGGAGATGGAAATGAAGATAGTGGTAGAGATACAGATACAGGACATAGAACAAAGAGACATAAATACATTGAGGCATAGATAAAGATAGAGATACGGTTACAGTCTCATTACATGCAATTCCTAGGTGTCGCGGGAAACAAGTAATTATCTATCTATTTATTATACCTGTCGGAAAGTAATTTAGGCTGGATTTGACTTGACTATCGTGGGTGTGATTGGGGGCTGTTCATAGCCACTAGCACAGCTTGGCGGTCGCTACGATATAAACATACGAACAAAACATTGATGGAAACATTTATTCTGAACTCTTGTTTGGGCTTTTGGAATGTAATGTCCTTGCAAGCGTATTTAAATAACAATTGGGATGTTTTTTGCTTTTGAGTTGAAAGGCTTAGAAAGTTATTAATGAGAAGGGGAGGCAAATAATTTAATTTTAGTATCCAAATGTTTCAAAATATTTTGTAACTAAATAATATATTAAAAAAAAGTGAAAATATTTGAATACTTAAAAATATTCAAGAAGCTAATTTAATAATTGAGTGTTGGTGGGAAATTTAATTCCAAATATTTAAAATTTAATGAAAAACATTTCTTTAATTTTTTCAATTTTTTATCTTTGTTTTATAATTAAATAATTTACAATTTTTTTCAAAAAGTATAAATATTGCTTTTGTTTAGGTTTTTGTGGTCTGTGATCAGATAGATTTCCGAAATACAGACAAATGCCTTGAAAGATCTTTAAAGCAGAAGCATTAAACTTTAAACTAGGTAAACCTTTAATGCTAGATTGAGTCATAGCAATACAATTTTTATCATCTATGCAGCAGCACCTTTGATGACAGGCAGATTCATTCAAAGACCAGATTGGTTTCAACTACCACCGACTGCTGGTTAAGAGAGGCTTGCCACACTCTCTTCGGTCATCAAAATGGGCCTCGAAGGTCCCTGAGTGAGTTGCCTGTCTAATCACTGAACTGAACTTAATATAATTTTCAGAAGAATTCCATAAGAATACTTTTAACATATATCTGATGTTTTATGTATGTAAAGAAATCGCATATTTTATTAATTGACAATCGAAAATATTTCTTTCGTTTGCTATAAATAAATCATAGAGCAAACGATATGTTGCTGCCAACTGTTCCCACACTTCCGTTTCCTTTCGACGTCAAGCACAACCAACGCCTGCACAACCGGAGCCATAGTGTTCGCAGTGGCTGCAACGACCACAAACGGATGCACACACATGCACATAAAAATGTATGCCCAAAAACCCGCAGCACGGTCTATTTAATTTTTTATTTCTGTCTGTTGGTATTTGTCTTACTAAACGTATGTGAGTGTCTGTATGAGTGTAGTTTTGTTTGTGTTTGCTGCTGTTGCTGTCGCATACTGCGAGCAAGCGTCTGAAATTTTGTAGAAAGTGGCAAGTTCATTTTTTGTGGATGTGGATTGAAATTCCACACATAGTATTTAGATATATTCCGTTATGACAGCAACACCCCACCTTCAATGCCTTCAATGGGAACGCACTGAAATGAAGAAGTGTGTATGTGTGTGCATGACGAGTGAGTGCATTGCTCTGCTGGCATACGCTCCGCAACGACGTACACAACTCATAAATATTTTGCGATGCGCTCAACCGTGCAACCACGAACCGGCAACGGCGGTGAGCAAAGCTTCCATCCTCACATCGCTGATCGGCGCTTTGTCGCAGTTGCAGTGGCGGTGTTGCTCACACGCTGCACTGCTTTCTAGACTGGCGAAATGGCGGCATTCTCTGGCAACACTGGCAACAGTCGAAACGCATAGAAAGCGCGCAAAAGTGAAGCCAACCAGCTAGTTTGTGTGTGTGTATGAAAGACAGTTAAAAGCAACAGAAAAAGCAAAAGCAGTGCATAAAAATGCGAAATAAATTAAATTAAGAAAATTTTTGCCATCGTTGTGCAATTTTCGGTGCTTCTTATCGTTCGCTCGCTGCTTCGCATTATTTGGCATTGTCGAATCGTCTTTGTGCGCCCGCAAGTCTGAAATTGTTGGCAATTTCCACAGTTCAATGCGCTTTTGAGAGACGCTCTCCCCTCCCTGAAAGTATGCAATGCCTTGTTGCAGTTGCTGGCAATATTTGCAGTGCAGTCAGCGCGCATTTGTAAACTGATACACAGCAACACCTACACACACAACACACACACACACACACACACATACATACATAGAGGACATGGCTGGCAGCGCAGCAAAATGAAATCACAATACGAATTTTTACAGTTAGTTAAGTTTGCGTTGTTGTTGACGGCAGACGAAGACGCACTTATGTGTGTGTGTGTGTGCTGAGTTTTGTACTCGCTGCAGTTTTGATTTGCTGCGCGCGAATTGTGCATTCACTCCCCCACCAACACTCGACCTGTCTTATTGTTGCCGTTTTACTCGAGCAGCTCACTTGTCGCATTATGAGACATGCTGCCATTGCTGGAGTATAAATTTCTGCACAGACGAAAATTAACATTTCTTTGAGTGCAGCTGTCACGGGTGCTTTGGGCGACATGTGAGCTACACAAATTTATTAATATATTTTTTTTATTATTTTGTTTTTAATATTTGTTTAACGTTTGTGGCGTTTGTGAAATTAAATAAAAATATAAAATTTATTTCAGTACATTTATTTTTACTGCTCGTGTAATAACAGACGTTTGAGCTCTAAAAAAAAATAAATAAAAAAATAGATAGATAGATAGATAGAAATTTCGTGGCTGGAGCTTTTCTTGAAGGACTGTCCGCCTTTCGATTGCCGCCAACAAAACTAAAAAAAAACAAAATTCAAAAAATTTATAGTCTCAGAATTTAATGATTTTTATGTAATTTGAAAGGTAAAACTCCAACTAAGAAAACACCAAAAAATCGGTGCAAAAAATTAATTAGTGTGGGTGCGAAAGCGGCTCAAAGTTGAAACTTTTTCCACAAAAAAATTTAAACACATATTTTCTGTTCTATTAATCTATTGAGTAAAAAAATTGTAAAAATACATGGTTACCAAGAAGTTGCTAAAACTTCAGTATTCAATATAGATTAAGAAATGATGTGACCATTTTCGCTTTTAATGTTATCTCAAAATTTTCAAAGCTGAAGCTTTTACTTCACTTTAAATTTAAAATTATTTTTTTAACATATTTTTTAATTTAAAATATTTTTTATTATTGTTTTTTAAATTAAATATCTGAATATTGGCAAAACTTAGAGGAAAATATCTAAAAAGTATGTGAAAGTATGTTCCTGGATTTTTTTAAATTTGAAGGAGCATTCTTTCTTTGTCGGATAATGTAATTACATCCTCCGACATCTTCCGATCTCAGAAAAGAATTCTATTTGAAAAGTGGTTTAAACACCTACTTTTTTCAGCCCTAAAAGTATGTAATCAGCATAAAAAATTGAGAAAACTGCAAGAAACCAAAACATACATCTATTCGTATCCTTTTTATTGTAAAACCAGAGGGTCCTAAGACGATTGCTGTTTTTTGACTTTTGCAATTATCAATGTTGACGTTACCGATTAAATGTAAAATCTGAGCACATTCGTTGCTATAGCTCACCAAAAATGACGAAAATTGCAAATTTAAAACTACAAAAGTTTAAGAAAAACAAAATAGAGATTTCAATTCAGCATACCATGTATACCAAATTTTATGAAGAACGGGCCGATCCTTCTAATTTTGTCCCGCGGTTGTATGGAGTCGAATCACTGTGCACTGGTTTCACATGCTCAGTTTTTTCAATGCCTCTCTGCATGGCAACACTTGTCCTGAGATTATCTCATAGGAGATTAGTGCTTTGATGACTGCTTGGCTATCCGAAGATATCACAATGTCTTTCTGCGTGTATGCAAGTTTAAACTGTGCACAGAGCCTAATGACATAGATTTGATAGAGTTTCTGACGCTTTAGGTAAATGTCTTTAACTTGAGGGGAAGTACTTGAGTTCTATCGTCCTTATTTCTTTGATTCTTTAGTTGAGTCAAGTCTTAAGCATCTTTTTGAATATTACACAAAATGTTTCGAAATGTTTCTCTTAGGTTACTAAAATAAATTTTTGGCATACCGCATCTTTGTTATGGTGAACTATGTTAACCATCTCTCGAGCTGATATAACCTAACCTGGCCGTATGGATTTTAATTTACTTAACCCTTTTGAGTAAGTACTGTATCGAAAAGACAGTGCACACTTTGCAACGTAATTTTCTCGCAGCATATAATTTTTTTAAAAGTTCTAAAAATGCCGTTAAATAGAGTGGGCCTTGAAATACTGATTTAATACAAATTTCGTTTCATATATTTTTCTACTACGAAAATGACGCGTATCGAGTTAGACGTTCGCAAAAAAATTGTGTACAGTTGGTGCACTGAAACAGGTGCTTCGTACAGAAAATTAGCCAAACGACATCGCGTGTCCATAAACTCCGTTAAAAAGATTATTCTTAAGTATGGCGAACATTTCACTATCAATGATCTACCAAAAAGTGGCCGTCAAAAAGGTTATAAAGACCCAAGAATGGAAGAAAAACTGAAGCAATTGATTGACGAAAACAAGTGCATGCCCATCAGAGATTTAGCTAAACGGGCTAGAACGAATGTGGCGATGGTGCAAAGAGTGAATCAGAGGAATAACTTAAAAACATATAAAACAAAAAATACCAAAAAAAACCAAAAACAAAAAGTGGCTGGCAAAACGCGAAGCAGAAAAGTAAACACTCGTCTCTGCAAAGAAAAAGTTTCCTGCAGCATTATGGATGACGAGACATATGTAAAAATGAACTCAAAATCACTGCCAGGACCACAATTTTACACTAAACGCAAAGGTGATACTGTAGATGACTCAGTGCGTGCAATCGAATTGGAAAAGTTTGGAGAGAAAGTGCTAGTATGGCAGGCTATTTGCTCTTGCGGTTTAAAATCTTCTTCATATTTTACAAAAGGCACTATAAATGCAGAAATTTAAAGGAAGGAGTGCCTAAAAAAACGCCTTATTCCTTTTTATAAGAAGCATACTGCACCTGCACTCTTCTGGCCAGAATTGGCAACTGCGCATTACGCCCAGACCACTATAGAGGTTCTAAGAGCAAATATCATCAAATATGTGGAAAAAATGAGAATCCGCCAAATGCACCAGAACTACGTCCAATAGAGCGCTACTGGGCAATAGCCAAAAGAAACCTTATAAAAGATGGACAAGAAGCTAAAAATCGTCAGGAATTCAAAAAAATTGGACAAAAGCAGCAAAAACCATAACGCAAGCGTCTGTAAAAAATTTAATGAAGAGGGTAAAAAAAAAATTCGATATAAATTTATTTGAAAAAGAAATTTGTTATTAAAACAAAAATTTGTAATCCTTAAATTTGTAATCCTCAAATGTTAAAACAAACAATCTGATCAAAAAAATTTCCTTTAAAATTATACTTCAAACAGTCCTTCCATGTGAACAGTTCTTCAATAAATCTGCTGAATATTTCATTTCAAATTTGTTATCCCGAAAATTGCCTGCAACTATGGCATTTAATTTTGTTATTTTGAGAATATCAACCTTAATTTAATTTTTTTAGTCTTGTATACAAAATTCATTCAAAAAGTCACACAGCCAAAATCGCTTAAAGTGCAACACTTAAAAACAAAGCCACCCTAAAGTGCTCCCCAGGGCGCTCAGGTCAGTTGCCATGAATCATGAGTCAAAGTTGTTTTGACGAAATCACAACGCTTCCCTTTGCCTAATCAGTGAGATTTGACTGGGAGATGGAATCAATCAAAATCAAATTGCGGGCAGAACTTTTGTTTTCGAGCAGAAAACCAGAGCAGCATCAAGTAGCGAGCGAGATTTGCAGTGACTTGAAACAAATTGTCTTAAATTTGAGTTTTATGAAGCGCAGCCGAAAACAGTCCAAGTTGAATGGAGAGCAAAAATTTGGATTAATAAATTTTTAAAACGCACACAACGCGTGTCTCCCCATGGACAGACCGGGCAGTGCCATCGGCCAACAGACAGCAACCCTCATCATAGTTTATTAAATTGAGAAGAAATTTTTGCCAAAACGTAGATATAAACAAAAGAATGAAAAGTAAAAACATTGAAGAAGATGGCCGAACTGCAACGAAAAGATGGGACAGCACAAGCGATAAACGGCGGAGAGGGGGAGGCGGGCAATTTGAAGAGGGTTTGATGGGGCATTGTTTGCTTGCGTGGTCAGTTGGTTGGCTGGCTGACTGACTGGTTGGTTGGTTGGCTGGGCTGGCTGGTTATTTGCTCGCTTGTTTGCTGGTCTTGTGTCGTGTATACTTTTGGGCGCTGCGCGACGAGCTGTTCTAACGGGAATTGCCGAGTAAACAATGTAATGGCGTTCTCTTACTTTGGTTTCGTTTCGCTCGTTGGGTGTGTTTTGTTTTATGAGCTAATAATGATGGAGTTATTATATCTGTTTGGCAAAAGCAAAAGAAAATACAAAATAATAAAATAAAAAAGTTTTGCGAAAAATGATGAGAAAGTTTTGCTCGACCGAAAATACACTCACACACAGACCGCACACGCCCAGCCCCTCAGACGGATTTGGAGAAAGCTAAACTTTTTTATGACGAGAGCGCCAAAGGACTAAAAGCCAGCAAGAAATTGTTGAGCCTAATGGGGTCAGTTCAGCGCCTTTCTTTCAATTATGATTCTTTTTGCGCTGTGCGCTTTCGTTTTTTAATGGATGCGGTTAATAAAATTTGTGACTTTCCGTCGAAGTGAAATTTGAATTTATGCCTTCACGACGTTTGACAAGTGAAATTAATGCGATATTCAAAGTGCTCGGCAGCGGCCGGCGCGACCCTACGGCAAACTGCGGCCCAGTCCGCTGCACCGACGAACAGACGACAGCAGCCGGCTGTTGTAGTGCGCCAAAGTTTCCGACACCGAAGCAAAGAACGAGCGGAAAGAATTGCAACCGAAAGTTAAATAAAAACTTCATCATGCAAATTGGAAAAAAAGCACACGACAGCCGCCGTTAGATTGCGCCGCAAAAAGGATGGCAAATGTGTAGGAGTCGCGGTAGAAGAAATAATAAAATGGCATAAAATGTGAAAGATTATATGCAAGTTCAGAGTAAACAATTCAAGCGGATGTGCCGCCAGCAAATCATTTTGCCAGGCGGGCAAAGCGCGAGGACAAAGTGCGGCCGACCCGATGATATACGCAGCGCTGCAAAGTTGATGCGTTTCTCTCAAAGCAAACTGCATTGGTTACTGAAGGACAGCGAACGACAGCGCTGAATGTGTATGTGCAGAAGGCAGACAGCGAAAATATAGAAGGACAACGCAGTCAGGATGCAGAAAAATACGACCAGCAATGGTTGTGGAAACGAGGGATGCCAAGAGTGCCAACAAAATGTAACTAAAGTTTGTTGATTTTAGAATTTTATAAAACGCTTAAAAAAATTTACATAAATCAGTTTATGCAATTTTAGTTTTTACAGTAAATAACTAAAAATTAAAACAAAATTCGTCTAAAAATATTCGTCTAAAAATATTAAATATTTTATTATATCACTTGAAATCATTATTTTCAAAATAATAATACAAATATTGCGAAATTCTATTAATGAGCAAAATATAACTGAAGTTTGTTGATTTTAGAATAAAAAAATATATAAAAAATATATAAAAATATAATATTTATAAAAATTATTAAAATTAATTAATTTAGTAATTATTAAACAACAAGTTTATACAAAACAGTTTATGCAATTTTAGTTAATAACTAAGCAACTAAATAACAAAATATAACTTAGGTTTGTAGATATTAAAATTGTATTAAAATTCTTAAAATTAATTAACTAATTATTAAAAAAAATTTATACAAAACAGTTTATGCAATTTTAATATAGTTTTTACAGTAAATAACTAAAAATTAAAACAAAATTCGTTTAAAAATATTTCTCAAATATTTTGTTATCTATCTCATTTTAAATCATTATTTTCAAAATATTAATAAAAATATTGCAAAATTCTTTTAATGAACAAAGTGTAACTAAAGTTTGTTGATATTAGAATTTTACAAAAATTCTTAAAATTAATTCATTAATTATTAAACAAAATATTTCTACAAAACAATTTGTGCAGTTTTGATACAGTAATTAACTAAAAATTAAAACAAAATTCGTCTAAAAACATTTCTCAAATATTTAATTATCTCATTTGAAATCATTATTTTCAAAATAATAATACAAATATTGCAAAATTCTATTAATGAACAAAATAGAACTGAAGTTTGTTGATATTCGAATTTTATTAAAATTATTAAAATTAATTAATTTAGTAATTATTAAACAACACATTTATACAAAACAGTTTATGCAATTTTAGTTAATAACTAAACAACTAATAACTAAATATCAAAATGTAACTAAAGTTTGTTGATATTAAAATTGTATAAAAACTCTTAAAATTAATTAATTAATTATTAAACAAAAAATTTATACAAAACAGTTTTTGCAATTTTAGTTTTTACAGTAAATAACTAAAAATTAAAACAAAATTCGCTTAAAAATATATCTCAAATATTTTAAATCATTCTCATTTTAAATCATTATTTTTAAAATAGTTTTACAAATATTGCAATATTCTTATAATCAACAAAGTGAAACTAAAGTTTGTTGATATTAGAATTTTACAAAAAGTCTTAAAATCAATTAATTAGATATTATACAAAATATTTCTACAAAACAATTTATGCAGTTTTAGTACAGTAAATAACTAAAAATTAAAACAAAATTCGTCTAGAAACATTTCTCAAATATTTTATTATCTCATTTGAAATCATTATTTTCAAAATAATAATAAAAATATTGCAATATTCAACAAAGTGAAACTAAAGTTTGTTGATATTAGAATTTAACAAAAAGTCTTAAAATCAATTAATTTATTATTAAATAAAATATTTCTGCAAAACAATTTATGCAGTTTTAGTCAGTAAATAACTAAAAATTAAAACAAAATTCGTCTAGAAACATTTCTCAAATATTTTATTATCTCCTTTGAAATCATTATTTTCAAAATAATAATAAAAGTATTGCAAAATTCTTATAATCAACAATCAATCGTTAGTTTGTTGATATTAGAATTGTATAAAAATTACTAAATTAATTAATTTAGTAATTAAATATTAAACAAAATATGTATATAAAACAGTCTATGCCATTTTAATTTTTACAGTAAATAACTAAAAATTAAAACAAAAATCGTCTAAAAATATTAATATCTCATTTGAAATCATCATTTCAAAATAGTGAAAAAAATATTGCAAAATTCCATTATTGAACAAAGTGTAGCTAAAGTTTGATTTTTATTAAATTTTTGTAACAATTTTTTAATTTAATTAATCAGTTATTGAACAAAATACTTACAATTTTAGTTTTAACAGTAAATAACTAAAAACTAAAAAAAATCTTCTCAAAACATTTCTAAAATATTTTATTATCTCATTTTAAATCATTATTTTCAAAATAATAACAAAAATATTGCAAAATTCTATTAATAAACAAAACTAAACTAAAGCTTGTTGATATTAGAATTTTATAAAAATGTTTAAAATTAATTAATTATTAAACAAAAAATGTTTACAAAAAAATTTATCCAATTTTAGTACAGCAAATAACTAAAAATTAAAACATAATTTGTCTAAAAATATTTATCAAATATTTGAATATCTTATTTGAAAACATTATTTTCAAAATAATACAAATATTGCAAAATTCTATTAATGAACAAAATGTAACAAAATTGTGTTGATTTTAGATTTTTATAAAAATTAATAGATTCAATGAATTAATTATTATACAAAATGTTTATACAAAACAATTTATGCAGTTTTAGTACAGTCAATAATTAAAAACTAAAACATAATTCGTCTCAAAATATTCTCATATATTTTATTATCTCTTTTGAAATCATAATTTTCGCAGCAATGCGGCAACTCCGCTGTACCCCGTTCACCCTGACCGCTTCGGTCACGAAACTTGCGTCAACCATCGCTGGCCGAGTGGTTGGTTGGGCTGTGCGGCTGCCGTTGCCGTTGCTGCTGTTGTCCGCTAACTGCTGCGCTTTGTTTGAGTTTCATAAACTTTTAACGACTTTTGCTTTGCTGGATCATGGCTCAAAAAGTCGCCTAGCTCAATCACGCACACACGCACCGCAGCAAAAACCTTAGCACGAAAGCATATTCGCATAAAGAAAGCGGCGAGCAAATGCGCTGCAAAAAAATGCGCGACAAGTTGATTCTTTCTTTCTTTTCCTCTTTGTTTTTTTTGGTGTGTTTTCACTTCTTTTAGTTTGTTCTGCAGTTGTTGGCTGTTTATGAATTTCCTTTCTTTTTTACATTTTCTCGCGCTTTCTTCTGCACAATTTCATCTTTCCGTCGCCGGGCGACATTTTTTCCGCGCTGCGCTGCGCCGCAGTCATTTGCCGTTTGGCTGCTCCAAAGGAGTTTACAATTTCTTGCCGGGCATGTGACATCGATGACGGCGCTAACGGCTGCTCGGACTGTACTCGTACGTAGCGGTGTGGGAGGCAGCATGGAGCGCCTTGGGCAATGGCCATAAAGACATGCGGCGGCGGCGGCGGCGACGGCCATCGCTCCGCTCACATTTCACTTAAGCACAGCGCCGGCAAACATGACTTCGGATAAAGTTTTAATGTTCTCGTGTTTGATCAAGTTAATTTAGCAGGAAATTATAATTGTTTTAAGTTTTCATGTGATTTCTCCCCCGACTGCGATGTCGTCTGAAGTTTCGTTGTTGATGATGGCAATGATGGCAATGAGCCATCGGCGTCATCGATGTTGCCGACTCGCTGAACTGCGCCCGCCGTCGCGGGGCATGAGGCGAGCTCATGCATGTTGTTGTTGTTAGTGCTTTAGTCGTTGGACTATTAATGGTGCGTAGCAATCGAAAGTGCTGAAAAATCGCCGAAAACACCCAAAAAGTTTCATAGTCGAAGCGACAACGAAAGAATTAAACGAAATCAATAATGCGCGCAAAATTTATTTTTACAGCATTTATTACAGTTTACAACTTTTTCGAATAGTTGTTGAGCTGAGTACAGTTGTGAGAAAGTTTCGGCAATTGCCCATAATAATATTTAGATATATTAAAGTTCGCGTAGAAATTAATGGGAGATGTCGTCAATAATTTTTAAAGCATTTGCAATGCAACTTTGGAGAACTCACATGTGCCTCACATGTTACATTTCGACAAAGCTTCAAGGAGTAACAAGAACTGGATACCCTGTAGGATAGTTTTCCTAGTAGGTAAACAGACCAAAAGGTCCTTTGTCTGAAGATTTTTGTAAGTGGCACTTTTGGGGTTCCTGCTCACGGTTGCATATTTCGCATCATTTTGTTTCGAGGCTCGGTTCAAAGGTTACAAACCCTTCGGTCTTTTCTAGAAATATTTGGCTTTTGAAAGTTTTACCTCTGCCCTGTTCACCCTGTCCGATAGCAAAACTCAATCGGACATATAAATATGTATCTGATTTTACAAAGTTTTTCTTGAATAATCTGTTGAGCAAAGCTGCAGGGCCGGATGGGCTACCAGCTGAATTGTTCAAGGCCGGCGGCGGTGAGCTGATTGGGTGCATGCATCAGCTCATTTGCAAAATATGGCTGGAGGAACGAATGCCCAACGATTGGAACCTCAGTGCCCTTTGTCCTGTGCTGAAGAAAGGCGACCCAACAATATGCGCCAACTACAGGGGTATTAGCCTACTTCCCATTGCATACAAGGTCCTGACGAGCGTACTATGTGAAAGATTAAAGCCACTCGCCAAGGCGCTGATTGGACCTTATCAGTGCGGCTTTAGACCTGGTAAGTCCACCATCGACCAGATATTCACTCTACGCCAAATCCTGGAGAAGACCCATGAGAACCAAATCGATACACACCATCTCTTCATCGATTACAAGGCAGCATTCGATAGCCCGATAAGGGATCGCCTATATGCCGCATTGTCTGAACTTGGTATCCCTGCAAAGCTCGTTAGACTTTGCAGAGCGACGTTGAGCAATACGCGCAGCTCCGTCAAGGTTGGAAGTGACCTCTCCGACCCCTTTGATACCGTTCGAGGTTTCAGACAGGGCGATCCTTTGTCCTGCGACCTCTTCAACTTCACCATGGAGAGTGTTCTGCGCAAGGCCGGTGTACATCGTAATGGCACAATCTTCAACAAAAGTGTCCAGCTCCTTGCCTACGCTGATGACATTGATGTTATCGGACGTAACAAGCGAGATGTCACCGCTGCATTTGCGGCTATCGAAAGAGAATCTGCCAAAATGGGTCTGGTGGTAAATGAGGGCAAGACGAAGTATATGCTGTCTACACGCAGGGACTCGCAGCGGCTAGGGTCTCACGTCGAGGCCGACAGGTATACCTTTGAAGTTGTCAAGGAATTCGTCTACCTTGGCACCGCCATCAACAGCAGCAATGATGTCAGCCTGGAGATAAAGCGAAGGATTACTCTTGCCAACAGGTGCTACTACGGTCTCGGTAGGCAATTGAGAAGTAGAGACCTCTCTCGACCGACAAAACTTGCGCTCTATAGGACGCTTATCTTGCCCGTGCTTCTCTATGGCGCTGAAGCATGGACAATGACACGAAACGACATAGCGGCCCTTGGAGTGTTCGAGAGGAAGGTACTTCGCAAAATCTTCGGCCCTGTACGTGTTGGTGACGACTATCGTATACGAACCAATAACGAGCTGTATGAGCTGTATAAGGACATGGACGTAGCGCAGCGAATTAACATCCAGCGGCTACGCTGGCTCGGTCATGTCTGCCGTATGGACGACGAAGCTCCGGCGAAAAAGGTGTTCGATGCGATGGTTGGAGGTCGACGGCGAAGAGGGAGGCCGTGTCTCCGGTGGAAGGACCAAGTTGAAGAGGCCCTGTCATCACTTGGTGTGACCAACTGGAGAAGGCGCGCGCAAAGCAGAGGCGCCTGGAGAGAAGTTTTGCGGCAGGCCGTAACCCGATAACGGGTTGTTATGGCCAGTTAAGTAAGTAAGTAAGTAATCTGTTGAAATATGGCAATCTTGATTGGCTTCGAAATACAAATGTTTATGTATTTGTTTTGTTGTTCATTTTCGTTTGTGAAAGGGATTACAATGGTTTGTTAAAAAAAATATGGGAAATATTGCCAAAAATGTATATTGAATACCACTTCCTTCTTTCTAGTCGGTTTACAAAAAATAAAAAATAAGCAATCATCGATTTGATGATGCAGATCAAGCGTTGATCAGATTAGATGAAGTTATAGTTGACAGGAGGCCATGTCCTTCTTTTATATATAGATGGCATTGGTCAAGTAAAGACCAAATAAGGTAAAGTTAGGGTTGGCGCCTCGTTAGCCCAGCGTGAAGTGAACCCATCCATTCCATCTTAGAGGTCGTGGCTTTCTTTCCCACACGGCAGTGTGCCGCAGTTCCGTAAATTTGCATTTATTCCTTTCTTCTAATTGTTTTCCATTCCTTTGGCATTACCCAGTCAAAACTTTTACCTTTGGAAAAGCTCCAATCTTTCCTTTTATCAGTTATAATGGACAGCTCGCAGCAGATTTTTGTACCCACTTGCCCAGTTTGGACTAACGGAAATATGTTTCAGCGCATACATAATCCAAAAATGAGTTCATTAAAGACATCAACCTCTGCGTTTTCTAAGATCACCTCCTACGTAGCAACAACAAATGCAAAGAGGACGCTCGTCATAACCCAGTAATAAACTTTCACATACGGGGACGTGTTTTTAGTGGGCAACTGATGGCAGCCTCATCACATGGGACAACTAGGGATAGGCTAATCATCCATCCTGTTAGAACTTGAATTTATTAGTGTAACCAACACAAGGCCCTTTTTGAGGCCCTATGCTCCCAAGGGCTGTAAATCAGTGAAAAAAGGGTTGCCAACTAGTGTCATATTAAGAAGAGAGCATGTCTATCTTTGATATTGATGAGGTATTCATATAGGTTATGTAAAAATCAGATAGTTATTTACCTATTGCTACCAAATGGTATGAAAATGAAGTTCAGTTATTCTTCTTAAATTAAAGTTAAATGTTTTTTTTTAACTTTAAAACTGAAAAATTTTGTAAATAATGTGTTATCTGAATTATTATGAGTTTTACATTTATCTTTTAGTGTTTTTAAGAAATATAAATATTCATTTATTTTATTCTGAAACTGAAAAAGTCTTTTAGGTTTTGCTTGTTTACAAAAAAATTATTACAATATTAAATAAAATGAATTAAGGGGAGAGATCAGTTAAATTTTTTGGAGTTGAAATTTTTTTTTTTCGGAATCGGTTAGTTCAATGCCTTGAAAACATCGTCCTAAGAGGATTTTTCAAAATTCGTTCTCTCATAGTGCGAGAACAAAGCAAGCCCTCCGCCTACCGCTCGGCCCTGTTTCCAAACTTCAACCGCGTCTCCTGAAAAGTTGCATTTTTTGAAATGGCAACCCTCGTAACTCGGAAAGTTTATGTTCGATTGACTTGAAATTTGGCACACACCTTTATGTATTCCTTTTACGTAATCTGTTCTAAAGCGAATTGTCAAGCTCGCGAAAAACCCCTCTGGCATCACGTCTATGTCCAAAAACGAGCCTGTTTTTTCACTTTGTCGGCATTTTCGCGATATTTATTTTTTTGCATATTTTGTTAGGGGGATTCCTAGCTCTATCAATTCTTAACAGAACGTACTTTGATTTCTTTTTTGATTTCAGATAAAAATTACGTTGGTTGCCAATCAAAATGAGGGGTAACTTCAACCCTTTGTAAGTCGGCCATTTTGTGGCGCATTTTGTAAATTCAATTAATATACCCTTAAATAAAAAAAGTTTGGAAAGATTCGAACATTATTTGTACCAAAAAAAAAAAGAAAAAAAAACCAGTTTAACTGATCTCTCCCCTTAAATATTAAATAAAATCAATTAGATATTATTTCTTCTTAAGTTTTATTCATAATTTGAATAATATTTCCTAATCGGCATCAGACTAAATCCAGTTCGGTATATCCTTACGAAGCCACTAAATAGGCTTAGTATAGATTTCTCATGTTTTCGCTCCAGTATTTAGTTAAAATAATTTTAATAAATTGTACCAGAGTTTAGACTAATATCGTCCTTTTTCATCTGCTCCCTTCCCAAGCCAACTTTTAGGTATAACTTTTGATAGAGTACTTCAAGAATCACTTTAGAAAGCAAAGGATGAAACCTAACGAACGAGGTTAATTCTTATAGGTTAAGTTAAGTTAGGTTAGGTTAAGTTAGAAGAGGACCAAATGTTATAAGTTAAACGTGGATCATTTTATTGTACTATTTTGTTCATGTCAAGTGAACGCAGTGAATACCAACAACTTTGATGAATTACAGTTGAAACTATATACGAAGCCTTGGAAATAACTTGAATGCAACCAGCTGCAGAGTGAGCAAAATATTTTCTTATGATAGCAGCAGAGAAACATGAACGACTTTTCATAAGCGACAGACACCTGTTGGATAATACAACTTTGATGATTTAAAAGAGTAAACGCCAAATTATGCTGAATTTGTTTAGACTTTTGCCTTCGTTTTTAACTTCATGACATTCTTCAAAGATCTACTTGACAATTTTTAAATGAAGCAAAAGCTACCAACAACTGTAACCAACAGTTTATCTTATATATAAAAAAATTCAAAAATTCTGTGTCGGGAAAGTGTTTGCGAAAACGGCTCATTCTTTCGGCAAAATTTTTTTGTGTGTGATAGAAGCTGTCAATGCGGTGGTTTATAGCTATGTTACATGTTTGTACGGCAGGTGGGCGTGGCACCTCTCATACAACCGAAATTTTTAATATGACATATCTTCCGAATTATAAGTCGGACAGCATTGAAATTTAGTACAGTGTCATGGCGTAAACGTGTAATTCGACCGGTAAAATTTAATGGGCTTTGGACAAGGGGCGTGGCATTTTTTAGATTCTGGTGTAACTTTTGAACTATAGCATTCACATCAACGACACTTGGTACAAAGTAACGATATGGTCATGTCCTTCGGCAGGGGGAATAGGGCGTATTTTTGACAAGGGGCGTGGCACCGCCCATACATCTCAATTCTTTAATATGGCATAGCTTCGAAATTATAAGTCCCACAGCATTGAAATTTGGTACAGTGTCATGGCGTAAACGTGTCATTCCACCGGTAAAATTTAATGTGCATTGGACAGGGGCGTGGCATTTTTTAAATTCCGGTGTAACTTTGGAACTATAGCGTTCACATCAATGACACTCTGTACAAACTTATTATTTATTTTGTGTCCTTCGACAGGGGGAATGGGTTGGGTTTTTGACAAGGGGGCGTGGCACCGCCCATACAACCCAAATTTTTAAATGTAAAATAGCTTCGGAATTATAAGTCGCACAGCATTGAAATTTGGTACAGTGTCATGGCGTAAACGTGTCATTTTACCGGTAAAATTTAATGGGCGTTGGGCAGCGGGCGTGGCACTTTTTAAATTCCGGTGTAACTTTGGAACTAGAACGTTCACATCAATGGCACTCGGTACAAACTAACGATTTGGTCGTGTCCTTCGGCAGGGGGAATAGGGTGGATGTTGGACTAGGGGGTGTGGCACCGCCCATACCACTAAACTTTTTAATATGGTATATCTCCGGAATTGTAATTCGCACAGCATTGAAATTTGGTATAGAGTCATGACGTAAACGTCTCATCCCACCGGTAAAATTTAATGGGCGTTGGACAAGGGGCGTGGCACTAGAGCGTTCACATCAATGCCACTCGGTACAAACTAACGATTTGGTCGTGTCCTTCGACAGGAGGAATGGGGTGGGTTTTTGACAGGGGGGCGTGGTACCGCTTTCATTTTTTAATACATAGATTGTTTATCCTGACTGACTGACTGATTGATTGGTTGATTTATCATCGCCCAGCCCAAACCGCTGAAGCTACAAACATGAATTTTGGGCTGTAGGCACATCTTGAAGAATTAACCTTCGCCAAGAAGGGATTTTTTGAAATTCGGGGTCTAAAGAGGCAAAACATGGGTTAAAGTGTTGTATGAAGAAACGTGATTTAATATACATATTGAATTTGAACTTCCTGAAAATATTCTAATATAGATCAAAACTTATTCGACACGTATTTTATAATTTTTCGAAAATCAAAATTTAACTGGCCCAACAATAGGTTAAGGTTTATTTGCGGAAAGACTCCGAAACAAACAACACGAACCGATGGGCCTATTGACTTCAACAATTGTAAAAATAATTGAAATAGATATAATTAGACACTTGTTTCTCATTATTTTCAAAATCTAAATCTAACTGGATCAACGTTAAAAGTATGTATGGAGAAACTGTGAAATGAAAAATATGAATTAGACTTGACATCAAACTTGGGGAAAGTACTCTTTGTGAGAAATAATCTGGCACGTGTTTTTCACTTTTTTGAAAATCAAAATCTAACGGGGTCAACAATGGGTTAACAATTTGTATGGAAAAACAAGATTTATTGGGCGTTCCGACTTCAAAGTTATCAAAATCAGTTCAATCGGGTAATAATAAAACGTGCTTTTAATTTTTTTGAAAATCTGAATCTACCATGGTAAACCAAGGGTTAAGAATTCGTTTGGAGTAAATGTGAAAACATATGATTTAAAGGGCCTTCTGACTTCAAAATTTTTAAAACAATGGAAATCAAAGATAGACACATGTGTTTTTTTAAATCAAAATCTATGGGCTCAATAATGGGTTAAGAATTCGTATCGGGGGAAACAGGAGAGCTTGCGTGCAAAGCCGCAGGGCCCAGCTAGTTTATATCTAAATCTTTTCATGTGGCCACTGCAGTTTGTCCATGATGACCTTTCACTATCACTTTTGCTTGCATCTCAATTATTCTTATTGCTTTTCATATTAATTTTAGAAACGGCACTGAAATCAAATGTCCCTGATCAAAATTGACGTATAAAAGCAGTGCAAAATTTATTTATGGAATTAAATCTCATGAAATTGATAAACCTAAAAAGCGTTGCAATTAAAAGCATAATTTAACAAAGTTTATTTTTGCAAGTCGCACAAACGTTTAGCCAATTTGAGTATCAAAATAAATGTCGAATGGCGTTTATGCAAATACGACCACAATAACATTTATTAAAATATTTATTGAAATTTTCTTTTCAATGTTTTGTTGCATCTCTATTAAATTTAATTAAATTAAAATGAAAAATGAAAGAATTTAACTGAATTGTATTTCACTGCAACTGGGCGCACATAACCAACTGGAAGTGAAGAGAATAAAAAACATATTTTACAAATCAAAGCAGAGAAAAACAACAAAAATAACAAATCAAGAGTTTACATGCCGAAATCAAAGCAAACACACTTTAAATGCGCATTGGCCGCATTTATTGCATGCCTTTTTTAAATGCCTTCGCTGTCGCCATGGTCCGCGCACTGGTTGCACGAGAAGCGAGAGAGAGAGGGGAGTCTGTGAAAAATTTGGTTTGCAACCAATAGACGTTTTTGGCCGAAGCCTATCTAGTGGCCTTGTAAGAATGGGCCGAACTTGATTAGGTCTGATGCCGATTAGGAAATACAAATAAAGTAATGAAACTCAAAATATATATTAAAGTACATTTTTAATGATTTTTTGTGAACAAGAAACAACAAACACTGGAAATAAATAAATTTTGGTATATGTTAAAAAAATTAAATTAAAAAATTAAATTTGGTTCATAGACATTTGAGAAGCAGAATATCGAGTCTGCAGTCGAGTCGAGTCGAGTTTTTTAATTTTAAATGCGCATTTTAAATGCCTTCGCTGTCACCATGGTCCGCGCACTGGTCACACGAGAAGCGAGAGAGAGAGGGGAGTCTGTGAAAAATTTGGTTTGCAACCAATAGTGGCTTTGTAAGGATAGGCCGAACTTGATTAAGTCTGATGCCGATTACGAACTAAAAATTATGAATGAAACTCAAAATATATATTAAAATAAATTTTAATGATTTTTTGTGAACAAGTAAAACCTAAAACACTGGAAATAAATTAATTTTGGTTTTTGTTAAAAATATTAAAATAAAAAATTAAATTTGGTTTATAGAGGTTTGAAAAGCAGAATATCCAGTCTTGTAACTCACATAGAATTATTTATTTTTATTTACAAGCAAAAAATTCAAAAATATTTTTGTATGCCAAAAATTCAATTTCTATTATATAAAATTATTAAAATATAAAATTCGCTTATGTAATTTCAGTAAATAAAATACGCAGGAAAAATACGAAAGCTCTGAAAAACTCTCCCGGTTTTTGCTTGATTTTTAAATCCTTACAAATTTTTGTATTCAAAAGTACCGGCCAAGTAATCGGCCATATTTGGTCAGTGTTCAACCAAAGCCGATTATAAAATGTTTGTCCAATACCGAAGCCAATGCCGATTAACGATGTCCAACACTCACAAAAAGGGACACTGTCAATGCCAAAAAGCGCTTCGCGTGCGCTGAAAACGCGAACTGGGTTGTAAATGTTTAAATTTCGATATTTTTGCGCGCATTGCAATGTGCTGTCGATGGCTGCGAGAATTTCGCCGCTGCACAAACACGCAGCACACAAATAGCACAACGAATGCCGCTGCACCATCGATACAGCAACTCAAAAGCTCCTATTCGACTCACCCGCCTTCACCGCGCCCAACATGTGCGACATGTGTTGGTGTGTTGGTGTCAATGGGAAGCGGCAACAGTGGTGGAGCGAGGGGGGTGGGGCCTTTGTCAACATTGGCTGCCAAAAGAGCGCTGCAACCGGCACTTTTGTTGCGCTTTCCAATGCGCAACGCCAGCAACAGCACTTTTAATATTTGCATTTTCCACCAACAACAATTACGCACACCCTGTGCGCTCGGCGCCTAAATAATGCAATGCGGGCAGCAGCCCACCTGCGCTGTGCGCCAACCGTTGCGGCCACAACAATGCGAAAGCGGTTAGCGTCACAACAGGTACAAGCGGTGGCCGACTTTATAAAAATGGCCGCCCGGCGCTGCGCTGCGTTGCGTCGCCTCGCGCACTCAAAGGAATGCGCGGCCCAAAAGTGTGCGCCGGTGTGTGTGTTTGTGTGTGTGTGTGAGATTGAGTGCAAAATGTGTTTGTTTGTGTGCGTGCGTGAGTTGTGTGGCCACCCGCCCCGCACCGGAAACACCAATGTGCAGCGAGTAATTGTGCATGAAATATGGTCAGCGCGGCATTTCCGTGTATCAATTTCGGTTGCAGTTGTTGTTATTGTTGTTGAGTTGCTATTATTGTCGGTTAGTTTTGGCGCAACATACACAGATCGATTGGCATTTGAAGTATTGCCCAACCGGAGCGACAGCATTTAATTTTCCTGTGTTGACATTTGTTGACAACTCGCTCTCGCTGCCAAATTCACGCGCGAATTTCGAGATTTCAATTGTTTTAGAGAAAAAAAATGTGCAGTGTAGTTTTACGAGTGAACTGGCAATGGCCACAATGCAAAAGCGAGTGCTGAGTAAACTGAGTATTTTTTTTTAAGGGAAATTGAATTGTTTGGGACAAGTGAAAATGGTTGTGGCATGAAAAAAGGCCAAAAGCTTGGAGTTTAATATTGAAATTGGTTGAAATTAGTTTAGGATGAACTTTAACTACTTCATTCAAAAAAAGATTTCGAAATACACTCTTACATATTTATGGTTCAGAGCAGTGGCGCGCATAGGATATAATTTGGGGGGATTTGCATAAATTTTTTTAATTCCAATACCATTTAAAACCATATTTTGTACCAGAAATTTTTGCATTTGGTGGGTTTGAACCCCGAAAACCCCATGTGTGCGCCACTGTTTAGAACACTGTTCAGAATACTAGTTCTAAATACTAGGGGAATTCTTTGTAATGTGCCACCCCATGGCTTTTTTGGGTATAACTCGAGTATAACTCGCTTATCGCCAATGTTAATATACCGTTGGAAAGAGGGTTTAAAGAGCTATGATCGAAGGAAACACCTCATTTTTTAATTTTTAAAAATCGACACCCTAAAATTTTTTCATGTAAAGTGCCACCCCCTAATAAAACCGCGAAGAACGAAAAAATCTCAAGTAAAAATGCATGATTTAGAAAATGTATGAAAGATTATTGAATTTAATTTGAATTGAATAGAAAATGACCGAAAGCAAAATGCAAATTGAATGGTAACGAATAAAATGGTAATTATATGGAAATTAATAAACAAAACTGAACTAATTTATTCCTCATGATAGGATTAGGAAAAACCAAATGTGTTATGAATTCACCTCAGAAAAAGTTTGCGTACAAGATAAGGTTATGTAGCAAAAATTTAATTGGAAATATGTTTTGTCCAAAAATTAATAACTTTTTGGATATGCTTCTCATATTGGAACTCCCGGCAGAAGTTTCGGCATATATTTTATTAAATTATGTTGTTTTTCAGCGCTTCTTTTGTTATATCCTTGAATTGTTATATTTGTTTACTATATCTTTGAAGATGTAGTGTTGTTGGGCTCAGGTTTCAAGTCAACCCCTTATATATTTAATTAAATGCATGTTAGGTGACTAGGGAGGAACTTTTTCATTGTTTTTGAGTCAGTTAATAGCAAAGATAGCTTCACATCGTATGCATTACGCCCTAAGGTCATCGTAAAGTTGAAAAGAAATGTTGGAACCTGATCCAAATTTTTGAAACCTTGGCTTACATAAGCTTTTAGAATATGTAAATAACCCCTCGGAACCATTTCTGAATAAAAAAACACAGCCTGCTCACTCCTTTACTAGACATGCAGCCCCATACGATATCCCCACATATGCTATGCTTCACTGTGAATGTCAGATATTTTTTAATGCCAAATATAGCAAACCATTATCAGAGAATAATAAATCTTCCTACTCCATAGATAACAACACATCGTCCCGGAAATCCGGTTTTCTAGACTCTTTTATGGACTCTTTTACGACAGAAATTCTGTGCTCCTTGTAAGTAAGCTAAATATGGGATTCTTACATGCTATTCTGTAGGGGAAGTATTTTTTTTTCATGACTTTTCTTATAAAGTCACTGCTACTGGGTTTTATAAAATATTTCTGTACATTTCTGAAAATATCGGATGCAACAAACCTAAGATTATGATGCACTGATCGCAAAACAATCTAATCTTATTGCTTGTGTAGCTTAAGATTTTCTGAGATTTTCTGTCTTTTTTCGAGATTTCAGATGGTTTTTTGAAATGACGAATGTGCTCTCCCAAAAGTTTCCATAATTTCATGAAATTGTTTGCCAATTTTGGAAAGTTTTGGTAAGATTATCCTTTTATCCATTTTTAATTTTTTTTTCTGTTGGATTCTATTGCTTTCCCGTTATTAGTTTTGTACGCAAACTTATTCTGCACCGTTTTGTGTGTATATTGTCAATAAATACGAATACACGAAAAATTATTATTTTAACGCATCTAAAACAGAACAAAAAATGCAGTTAAGGCATATATGAATAATTTGGATAAGTTTTTATAAACAGAAAACCCATTTTTGGGGTCAAAATTAATCAGAACATAATTTTGACTTGCCTGTACGCAAACTTATTCTGACTAGTGTAAGTGGCATAATGGATCAAGATTTAATGACTATTCTTTGCTGTTTTCTTGAACATTCACGCTTTTGCGAAAAAGTAAGTAACATTGGTTCCAGGTTCCATAAAACTGTAGGTACCTTCTATTAAAATTTATTTGTTATTGTATAGTAATCGCTAACTTTGCTCGGAGAGAGAGAGAAGTAGGGATGCTAACTACAGAATCGACAAAATAGTTTACGTGCTTAAAGTAAACCTTCACTCTGTGCATGGGGTACACAGTTCCCCATAGCCACAGAAAATATGAATTTGTGAAGGTATTTCCTTCTGCAGCCGCCGTGGCTCAGTTGGTTAGTGCGTTGGACCGCGAGTCGAAAGCAGCGACCCAGGTTCAAATACTGCCTGTAATAACACCTAATCAAATAACGGGAAAACTCGTTTGCTCTTTCGGTGGCTGTTCTCTCAGCTGGAAATGGCAAACCTCTGAGAGTAAAAATTGCTTATGAAAAAGCTCCCAACCTGCCGTTCGGAACCGGCATAACTCTGTAGGTCCCTTCCACCCGCGTACAAATTCACACGCGCAACACGGGTGGTTGCGGGAAGCTAGGCCTTAGTCTCGCGTAAGCGGGCTGTCGTACCAGTCAATTGTTATTAAAAATTATTATTATTTCCTTCTGAAGGATATATTAATACTTATATCATTGGACAGCTATTGATGAAAGGATTCTAAAAACGTAAGCAGTAATTTTTTTTTTAAGTGTGATTGGGCCAGTATATCCATACTTAATATATTAATACTTATATCATTGGACAGCTATTGATGAAAGGATTCTAAAAACGTAAGCAGTAATTTTTTTTTTAAGTGTGATTGGGCCAGTATATCCACATATTGCATACAAACTATTTGTTGTGCTTTGGGGAATAAATGACCCCGCCATTTATACCAATACATTTTGTAAGCAAAACTTATCCAAGTTCCGAACCACACAACTAAATCACGAGCACACACCGGTGGAATAACAAATTCAAAGACATGTGCAAATAAATTACATAAAAAATACTAATACAAAAAAACAAACAACAACAACATTAATAATATTTCATACTACATATAATGATAATATAATTATTTCCCAGAAATCTATTATTTTACTCATTCCCATACAAACTATACTGGTTCAAAAATGGGGAACTCAGTTCCCCATTGCACGGGATTAGGGTGTAAAAACCATGCACAGAGTCAAGGTTAAACTGGCCATAACAACCCTTTACAGGGTTCCGCCCTGCCTCAAAGATTCTCTATGCAAAACAGCTGGTTTTTGAAAATAATAGATTCTTGGCACTAAGCCGAATGTTGCCATGTGACAGCAAAACAGCAGAAGTGTTAAATAGTTAAAGGTTTCATAATCGGCCTACTCACAGCTCCTGGTTCCAGTTTGTGCGCAAAAATGAGCAACATTAGAAGCAAATTTGCAAATTAGCCACCACTACTTCGCCTCGAAGTGCACTGCGACTGAAAGACTCACATGGCCTTCCTGCGGCCATTTAGTCTGAACGAGAAATATACAAAAAATGGTTAAATTGTTTTTCTTCGCTGCAACTGCGATATGGCTTACGCACAGCTGGCGTTCGAAATGCGCGCAGCTTAAATGTTGACAGCGCATTATTTAAATCCAACTCGTTGCGTCATTTCGTAAATCATTTACGTGTGGCGTCATTAACGAACCGCAATATTTTTTAAATAAACGCTTCTGTACAGTCGGCTCCTGCTTTGCGCTTCATCTGTTCGCATGCTACAGTTGGCGGCAAATATTTGCGGCGCTTCGCAATGTTGCGGCAGCTGCTGAGCTCCAGCCGATACCAGCAGCCAGTCGCGGCAGCTGTGGCCGCCCGCAATGGCAGTGCCAGCTAGTCCCGCGTGACCAATGAATGTGTAATGAGGGGCCGCGCAGTGCGTGCTGTGCTTTGCAGAGCGAGCGCGCTTCGGCGGAGGCGTGCGTGAAAGGGGTGGGAGGGCGACGGTAACAAAACGCGATGCCAGTGCGCGCACGTCAGGGAGTTGGCGTGCGAAAATTATGTGAAATTGTCAGGCATGATTATTTCCGTTTAAATTGCGATTTACCCGCGTTTTATCAGCAAAAGCGCGCACACACACGCATTGTGCGCGCATTGGGTCAGTCGAGTCGAGTCGAGTCGAGTCGAGTCGGGTCGGGTCGGGTCGGGTCGGGCATGTGTGTGAGAGCGCGTGCTCGTGTCCCTCGACTCGCGGCATTCGCATAAATTATTATTTGGCCATTATAAATTTTGCATAAAACCACAAAATGGCGTTGTTAATATTATCCGTTTGGTCGGCTCTGGTGTCGATGTCGTTGTCGTTGTTGAATATCGCCGACGGTATGCGGTGTGCGGTGCGCAGTGTGGGCGTGTAATTTGCTATTTATCTGTGTTTGTGTACATATGTATGTATGTGCATATGTGTGCGTGTATTTCTGTTCATATTTGCACAATTGCCGGCAGCTTTGACAATGACCGATTTCACTTATCTGCCGTTGCACCGTTTCGCGGCACCGATCTTTGCTGTCTTTCAACTTTTTTTTTATTTTTTTCAATGCTGTGCTTTCAATGTTTGTTTTATTTTTTCTCAATGCTGTGGGAACTTTGTGCAATTGGCAAGAGAAAAAAAATTAAAATTGCAGGGATTTAAAATATGAAAGTAAAATACTAAAGAAAAATTAAAAACATTTTAAAATAATATATTTAAATAATACAAGGTGCAACCCAAAGTAAACAGGACTTTTATAAAATAAAGAAAACGGATGATTATTTTTGTATAATTCTTTTTATTTATTCAAAATACTCTCCTTCTGCTTCGATACAACGTTTTGCACGGTCCAAAAGCATTTGGAATGAGTGTTTTAGGTCATCGGCCGGCATCGCCTTCAGAATGTTGATACAAGCCTTTTGGATGTCCTCAACGTCCTTATAACGGTTTCCTTTCATCGGCAAATGCAACTGACCGAATAAGTAGAAGTCACAGGGAGCCATATCAGGCGAATACGGTGAATGATTGATGGTAAAAATGCGATTTTTGGTCAAATAATCGGTCGTAACTAGGGCTCTGTGAGCCGGTGCATTATCATGCAATAAACGCCAACTTCCTTCCTCGCGATATTCTGGCCGAATACGACGAATGCGATGCACCAAACGCTTCAAAACTTCAACATAAAACAAAGCGTTAATTGTTTTTCCCGGTGGAACAAACTCTCGATGAATTATTCCCTTTGAATCGTAGAAACAAATGAGATGAGTTTTGATTTTTGACTTCTCACGGCGGGTTTTTTTCGGATTTGGCTCATCTGGGTGCTTCCATTCGGCACTTTGACGCTTTGTTTCGGGATCATATTGAAAGCACCACGTTTCGTCACCGGTTACGATGTTGAACAAGAAATTTGGATCACGTCTGGCTTCCCGAACGATGTCTTTTGCGTGCTCAATTCTCTGCGCTTTTTGGTCGTCGGTTAAAGTGTGCGGAATGAAGCGAGAACACACTTTACGGAGACCCAACTGTTCGGTTAAAATGCGATCAATTGATGTTTTGGAGATGTTCAATTCCATTTCCATCAATTCCAATGATGATTTTGGCTGCATTTTGATAAAATCACGCACAGTTTTGATGGCATCGTCAGTAATCACAAATTTCGACTGGCCGACGTGTTCGTCGTCATTCAAGTCTTCACGACCATTCTTGAATCGATTCAACCACTCATTAACACGGCCACGGGATAAACAATCATCACCATAAACTTGCTTTAACAATTTAAACGTTTCGGTAAAAGTTTTACCAAGTTTAAAACAGAACTTAATATTAGCTCTTTGTTCGATCGACATTCTCGTACCAAAGTTAAAAACATACTGTCACATTGAGCGGGATATTTCGGCGTCTACTAGACCAAATGTCATGAAATTTAGACAGTATGTGAATGAAAGATGTACCTTTCCAACGCATGTCCTCACACATAGATGGCGCCACCAGAAACGTCCCTATTGCAAAAGTCCTGTTTACTTTGGGACGCATCTTGTATATTAAAATAATAATTATAAAATTTTAGGTCATGATTTGAGGTGATTTTATGGGCGTAATAAAAAAAACAGTAATCATTTTTACTAAGTATCCATGTTCAGTTTTTCAGTTACAGTTTTCAGTTTTTTATTGATACTTGAAGAGTATAAAAATGTACAATACGATTAGTTGAACAAAAATTCAAAATTTAAGTCGGTAGAGGCCGGCACAGTAGGGACTAAAAAAAAGGGGTCTCCTGGTTGACGTGATTCCAATCGTCCTGGTGCTATGAAACATAAAAATAAGGTTACTTCTGATTAAACAAGGATGTAGAATAATTTGGACGTAGCCGACTTTAAATAAAATATTTTTGCACAAAATGGCATCCTGAAAATAAAGGCCATTTTTTGCCTCCTTTTTTTAACTTTGGTAACTTTTTAAAAATAATAAAAATAATAAATAATAAAAAATAATAAAAATAATACAAAATTTGAAAAACCCCGGCGTCGAGACAATTTTGATAGTATTAAGAAAGTCTTTACAAATTTCAATGAAAATCGGTGCTTTAGAACTTAAGATATCTTGTCAACTGTATCGAAAAAAGTAGTTTCGAGAAAAACATATTTAAAGTTTACAGTCTCAGTTCGGACAGTCTGAGTGGCGTGTCACAAAATTAACTATAACTCTGAAAATAATTCGAATTTCCGTAAATCCTCTCAGAGGCTTATTTTCAAAGGTCTAAACTTTGCAAATATGAAATTAAAAAAATCGGTTTTTGGAATTTTTAGACTAATTTTAATTTTTTCATGACTCTTTTTCAGTAATTTGTGTTTTATAAAAATTCAATATTAATTTTAAAAAACTTTAAAAACAGAAAAAAAATATAAAAAATAGAACATGATAAAAATAAAAGTTAATTTGAACAATTCGGCTAAATTTCCTGTTCAAAATATTTTCTTTAAAAGATTCATATTGTTGGCTTTTCTGTGCAAGCAAAACCTGGTTTATTATAATTTTGGTGGCAAATATCATTTCAAGTGGTAATAATTTCTCTATTCTCTCTCTATTTCAAAAATGTTGTTTTATAAACCAGAATTAAAACCACAAAATAAACACTTATACAATAAAACACTCAAACCAAAATTATAAGAAAATTTAAAATTATAAAAATAAAAAAGAATTTGTGCAAACTTGGACCTGTCGATTCGGGTAAAATTTCTGCTCTAAATATTGTTTTTAAAATATGCAAATTGTTGGCTTTTCTTTGAAAGCAAAACCTCGATTATCCAATTGAATGGGGAAAAATTTCAACTAAAAGAATTTAAGCATTGTGGATTGTATGGTTAGTACAGTGGTGCACTTAAGGGGAGTAGGGTGGGTTCAAACTCCCCACAGTATCTGTTTAGTACATAAATTGTGGCAAATATGGTTTCAAGTGTTAATAACTTTTGACTCTATTTCAAATATTTTGTTTTATAAAAACCAATTAAAAACCACAAACAAATAAATTAATTAAATTAATTAAATTAAAATTAAACAATTAAACAATAAATAAACTTCAAATAAAAAATCAAAAAATTCTGAATATTAAAAATATAAATCAAATTTATGGCGATGAGCCTTTAAAATTTTCTTCTAAATAAATGTTTCGCAAAATGATCAAATTGTTGCCTTTTCTGCGCAAAAACCTTTTCAAAATATTAAAAATATTAATACAATTTATGACAATGAGTCTTTTAAATTGTCTTCTAAATAAATTTTTCCTAAAATGATCAAATTATTGCCTTTTCTGCGCAAAAACCTCTTCAAAATATTAAAAATATAAATAAAATTTATGACAATGAGTCTTTTAAATTTTCTTCTAAATAAATTGTTCCCAAAATGATCAAATTGTTGCCTTTTCTGCGCAAAAACCTCTTCAATTATTTAATTGAATAGCGAAAAATTGCAACAGTAACCACTTTTCAAATAGTGATTTGCCAGCTTGACACCTGTCGTTGCAGCTGTAGAAACGCAAGTGAAACGCATTCACATCACCTAAAACTTCCGATGTGCACAGTTCTGCACTTCTAACAGACTGAGTGACCGACCGACCGAGCAGCGAGCGGACCGCCGGACAAACTGGGTCGGCAACATGGCACCGGCACCGCAGAAGCGCGCTTGACCGCAGCCTCAGCTCATGAATTCAACACAAATATTGTATAAATGTTTGCAGCACTTTGTGCTATTGTTGTTGTGGTTGTTGTTGTTTTTGTTTTTACAATTCAACAAGCAAAACATTTGAATAGAACACGTTTAACGCGAGCGGCCAGCGGCAGCGACAGCAAAGCATATAAAACATTTTGCATATGTTGGCAGCGCAAAACAGCGAGAAAAGAAAAGGCAAATCGTTTTGACCAACAAGCAACAAAAATAAACTAAAAAATTTGAAAAAAAAAGAAGTTTGCATTGCGCAACAAGGACAATAAAAAAAAAACGTTTTGAAAACTAACATAAAACAGCAGCAACAGAATCGGACAGTGTATGCATGAGATTGTTTGTGTTTGTGTTTGTGTGTGTGTGTGTGTGTGGGATAACGGCGCGCATGATACCTCAGCGATAGCTGGCAGGCAGGCGGATGAGAATAGGATTCAGTATCAACTGAATTTATGCGCTTTGTTAAGCAAGAAGAGCAACAACAACAACAGCAACAACGATAGCAGCAAAAGCCGAAGCAGCAATTGCAAGCAAGCAAACAACATGAAACTAACAAAAAAATAGCACGAATGCAATGCATTGGTGAGGCAGGCAACGACTGGACGGGATCGACGCAAAAAACGAGAAACAACCAAAGCATGGCGAAATCACCGGGAAAACAGCAGCAACATTTTTCCTGTGATTTACAACAAAGCAAATACACAGCACCGGCTAGCAGTCGACGTCGATGTGCGACGGTACGGGTTGGCAAGCGAAAGCGAAATCGAGGACGAGCAGATTTACAAGGATACAGAACTAAATTGCATTGCTCAGCAAATAAAATAAATTCAAACAAAAACAGTGAAATGGGTAGAGAAAAAAAATTTAGTAAGAACAAAATGCAAACGAACAACGAAATGATGCAGAAAAACATGGAACAAAACGACTTGCAGTACGGACTAAAGATGGAGGAAGGCAGAGAAAGACGCGTAGAGTGCAAAAGTAGAAAACTACTACAACAATAATGGAATTGTGGTATAAGCGATCGTGAAAGATCGCTGGTGGCAGCTATGTAAGTGGGACTGTGTGTGCGCTGTGCTGGGGATTTTATTTAATTTTATTTAAGGAAGGCAAAAGTGGCGGCCCCACGGCAGGACCCCTAAGACCATGAAGGCCTATTGTGATACCACAAAATAATGGAGCATAAGATCGCTCACTCAGTGAACCAGTTTGATCTTCTCACGAAGCCTAGTGGACTGTGAACAGTTTTGTCAGTTAGATCCTCTAAACTGTCGAATTTATATAAACTTTCGTCTGTTTACAGACCTCTTTAAGGTCCAGTAGAGCCGCTCATATTCAAGTTTCTCAGTTCCTATTCTATTGATCCGTTCAAACTTCATTGGGAGTTGAGCTATGCTTCTCATACTTCAGATTCGGTTCGGAATAAATTCGTTAATACAGACACTTTTTTATTTATTTTTTTATCAGATTCTTTCGTTATCGTTCATCGAAGCATCTGATTGATTTAAGAAAAGAAAAGTCAGGTGATTTGATGAAAGATCACGAACAGAATATGAAGTATGAGCAGCAAAGCTCAACTTTTAACCCTCAAATGTGTAAACCTTGCACAAGTTGAAAAAATTAGATACAAATTAAAATCTTCGAAGCAACCGGGGCCAATCATATAGCACCACAACCACTGCCAGCTGTGCTACCTGAGGCCGGCTTCTATTACCGCAGCCTACTTTATATTCTTCCTTCTTGACAAGGACTTCAACCTGAGTGGACGTTGCTCTTGAAGAAAATTCAACCAGCAATGAAAATTGTTTATAACTGTTTTAACTTTACAACGTTTTACAAATGCATGACTTATTGTTTCGTTTGTCTTCAGAACTTAAAAATAGAAAAAAATTTAGATGTATGAATCTACAGACTGAGATCCAAAACATGTATGTTTTCCTTTCCTGACATATTTTGGTCCTCAAAGTTGAAGTTAGAAAATTAAGTTAAAAGGAGACAGTTTTTCTCTTTTATTTGATACCCATATCTACATTATTGCACAACCACAAATATTTAAAAAATATTTGTATGTCTATATCTGTGTGTCCTTAAAATTTTAAAGTCCTTTAATAAGGTTTTTGGGTCAGAAAATGAAAAACTGAGTATGCCAGGATACTATAAATTACCTCTTGTTTCACATCTATATCAACATTTGGATGGCTCTCGGCAAAAAAAAATTATTTTCGCACGTTGTAATAAATGTAAAGTTGGTGTTTTATCTAAGCGCTTCATAAATTTGTCATTTTCCTTGCAATTCTATTGATGTAAGGCTTAATATTTGTTCAAATAATTTATGTTTCATCTTAGATTTTAAAACCAGAGTAGATAATTTATTTTATCTATAAAACAAAAATTCGAAAATTTATAACTTTTGAAAATTTTTTGAAAAAAAACTTTCACCGTCAGTAGCTTCCCCAAATCTTATCTGATTTGGACAATCTATATATCGTTGGAAAGGTTAGTTAATTACCTTCTGAACGACGGGTTAGAAGGAAGCTACATGTGTTAGTCGGATGATTCGTTTAGGAGATGTGTGCTTATAACTGAAACAACAGGAAAAAACTGGGTTTTCAAAGATTTTTCGAAAACGCTTATAAAAAAAATATTTGATTTTCAGTTTCAGCGGACCAAAGTTAGTCTAGAAAATACTTTTGTTTTTAGGTGCACGCGATTAACCCATTTTTTGTCGAGTAGTGTTATCGAACAGTCAAAGCAACAGTAAACTTGCAAATTACATAGTGCAACAAATTCAAAAAAAATTTCGAGGGACAAGCTCAAACATATCTCATTCGATAGAGGACCTCAGTGGGTGAAAAAGGACCAAGTGATTTTTTCCGGGATGTTCGAGTTTTTTTTTAAATGCAGTTTAAAGATGGCGGCTTAGTGCCCCTTACTGAAACTTTTAAAACTTCATATCTTTGGACTCAAATGTCAGACAAAATTTTTACGTCAAGTGAAAGCTAATGATATGAAGTCAAAGAAACCATATCCATAAAAATTATCCCTTGTGTTATCGAACAAAAGTGCCAACTGATTCGAATACACCGCACAGCTCGAGTGTAGGGCAACGAGACGATATAGCAAAGCAAACTTAGACGAAGATAGATGAAGGCGAATGCACTACCTGCACAATTCTGTGCAAAAATATATGTAACTACATAAAATGCATTTAACGGTATAAACCGTGCGCTGCACTGCGCTGAACTGCACTGTGCAACTTCAATCTACATTTCTATGTTGCACTGTTTTTTTGTTTTTTTTTTTTGTATTTTTTTCGTTAGGTGTAATTTGTGCACACCATGGCCGGGTTATGTTGTGTGCACTTGAGTGCAATTCTGGAAAATGCCAAAAACAAAACAAAAAAAGGCAATTCAACTGTACAGAAAAAAGTAGCAGCAGCATAAAAAATACAGCAAAACGAGCCAAAAAGACAACAACAACAACAACAATAACAACAAATTGTGTGGCATGCAAGCGGTAGTTAATTCAAAAGTTCCGCCGTTAGAGCGACTTTTGGCCGTTTTCGGTCATGCGGCAGCGAGCAAGTGTTGCGCCACAAAGCGGTACACTGGGCGCGGGGAGACGGCGGCAACGCCTCTGGCTGAAAAAAGTTCAACACTCGCATGCAGCAGGTAATGCTCAGTGCAGCGAAGCATGCAAACACACGAATGTAGCTGATGTTACGTATACGCCATGAAGGGCGCGAGTGGAGGCGCTCGCTGCGGCGCGGACACGGATGCGGATAAGGATACGAGTTGTTAATGCTCGCGGGTACGCTTAGTTACTTGCTATTTGCTTTTATCTATTTTACATTTTTTTATTCTTGCTTTTGTTGGGCTGTCGACTGTCTGCGAGCGGCAATGAAGCGCGGTAGGGTCACTGAGTGGACGGCTGAGTAGCGCACTTTGCTTACTGCATATGAGAGAAAATGTGTAGTGACGCAACGAGTCGTGGTGGACAAGTGCAGTAAGGCAAAGGGCAGCGAGTGTGCGCGCCGAGAGAGAGACAGAGAGAGAGCGAGCGCGAACAGAATTGGGGGCGACTCGAGTCACTCGTAATGTTTTACAAAGAAATACTCGTACAACAAAGCAAATATTAGCAGCGGCCCAAAAAACAAAAAAAAACCAAAATAGCCAACAACAACTACAATACAAGCGAGAAGCATAAAATTGCATGCAATCAATTTGGCTGCAGTCCAATGCCTGAAATGCAGCATTAAAGTTGCAGCCGAAGTTGTTCAGCTGTTGCTGTTGCTGGCGCTGCCTTCGTCGCTCAAGTGTTGTGTGCATGATTTTTCATTCAACAACCGACGGCGCTGCACATGTTGCACCATGCAGTGTGGCAATGGTAACGGTTCATGCTGAAGCGCTAAGCAAATATGATAAGACACACTCGCTGAACTTCTTCGCAGTGTTGAGTGATTACTTTGTAGGGAATTTACGAGCACATTGTGCGGTGCAGTGGCACTGGCGTTGGTTTTTGTTTGTTCTGTTGTTGTTGTTGTTGTTGCTCTGTTGTGTTATTGTGGGTTACTTGATGCTTACGCGCCGTTTTTAAAATAGCTTCAAGTGTGGTTTTTTGCCGCTTTTCGCTTTTATTTATATTTGTTTGATTGTTTGTTGTGGGGCAAAGTTTGCACAAAGTGCTGCACTGCACAAAGTACGGAAATTGTTGCACAGAAGTGCGCGCCGCTGTCGAGTCTGTCCGCGGTTGTCTTTGTTTAACACAAATTACGAGTTGCATTTATGTGCAACGATAAACGTTGGCCTGCAGTCGCATGGGGGATCGTTTATGTGGGTTTCACAGTTGAAATCAAATTTTTTCAGAACTGCACACCAACAACGATTGCACGAGCTCAGTGTTGTGCGGACTTTGTTTGCTGACGCCAAATTGCCACCGAAACGAACTAAATGTGGTAAGTTGACATTTGAAGTGGTCATTTTTGAAAAAAAAAAATTCATAAAAATTAAATTTGTACAATGTAAAATTTTAAGAAAAATTACAATGGTTTTGATCTGAAATCTTGTTGTCAAAAAAGTCAAATCTGTGATACTTATCCACCCAATCCAGTGCTATTTTGATCTACTGTACTTCTCAGATGCTCGTTGAGAGTGGGTTGAGTGGAAGCTTAATCCCACAGACAAATTTCTTTTATTAACTTTTTACAACGTAGTCATGGCCAATTTCAAAATGCCATAATTTTTGGCCTCATAAAGCAAGACATGTGTTACTAAAGGATAATGAAGCTTAGCACTATTATCAAATATTTTTTTTTGTCCTTTGTCGGAATAGTCAAGCAAGCGCAGCATTCAGACATTACATACGTTCATTTTACTTCGACTTGATGTTTCCTGTTTATATGTTTTGAATCTATCCGACCGCCAGATAAATCTGGATAGATTCTGAGCTGCCAAGGAGCCAAGGCCAAGCCATTATTATTCTTACTAAGACTATCGAGCATCGTTATCAATATTGATCTTTTGTATGTAGAAACCTTGGTTCAACCCTCCAAGTTTAGCATTCAAATTCCAAATCTTCCAAATTCCAATTCCAAATTCAAAATCTTCCAACTTTCACTTTGAGAAACATCACCAAAATTTAGTTTTAACTGGTAAGTACAGCAAATTTTCGCATCTTTTGTAAGTATTGCAGTAAAAAATTTAGGTAATGAATCCAAATTTAGGTTCAGAGATTTGACTAATATCTAAAAGCAGTAAAAAATTTAAAATTAAGGTTCAGAGATTTGATTAAAATCTAAAAGCAGTAAAAAATTTAGGTAATGAATTCAAATTTAGGTTCAGAGATTTGACTAAAATCGAAAAGCAGTAAAAAATGTAGGTAATGAACCCACATTTAGGTTCAGAGATTTGACTGAAATCTAAAAGAACTAAAAAATTTAGGTAATGAGTCTAAATTTAGGTTCAGAGATTTGACTAAAATCTAAAAGCAGTAAAAAATTTAGGTAATGAACCCACATTTAGGTTCAGAGATTTGACTGAAATCTAAAAGAACTAAAAAATTTAGGTAATGAGTCCAAATTTAGGTTCAGAGATTTGATTAAAATTTAAAAGCAGTAAAGAATGTATGTAATGAGTCCAAATTTAGGTTCAGAGATTTGATTAAAATCTAAAAGCAGTAAAAAATTTTAAATTAACGTTTAAAATTAAGGTTCAGAGATTTGACTAAAATCGAAAAGCAGTAATAAATTTAGGTAATGAATCCAAATTTAGGTTCAGAGATTTGATTAAAATCTGAAAGTAGTAACAAATTTTAAATTAAGGTTTAAAATTAAGGTTCAGAGATTTGACTAAAATCTAAAAGCAGTAAAAAATTTAGGTAATGAATTCAAATTTAGGTTCAGAGTTTTGATTAAAATCTTAAAGCAGTAAAAAATTTAGATAATGAAGCCAAATTAAGGTTCAGAGATTTGATTAAAATCTTACTGCAGTAAAAAATTTAGATAATGAATCCAAATTTAGGTTCAGAGATTTGATTAAATTCTAAAAGCAGTAAAAAATTTAGGTAATGAATTCAAATTTAACTTCAGACTAAAATCTAAAAGCAGTAAAAAATTTTAAATTAAGGTTTAAAATTAAGGTTCAGAGATTTGACTAAAATCGAAAAGCAGTAACAAATTTAGGTAATGAATTCAAATTTAACTTCAGACTAAAATCGAAAAGCAGTAACAAATTTAGGTAATGAATCCAAATTTAGGTTCAGAGATTTGACTAAAATCTAAAAGCAGTAAAAAATTTAGGTAAAGAATTCAAATTTAACTTCAGACTAAAATCGAAAAGCAGTACAAAATTTAGGTAATGAATCCAAATTTAGGTTCAGAGATTTGATTAAAATCTAAAAGTAGTAACAAATTTTAAATTAAGGTTTAAAATTAAGGTGCAGAGATTTGACTAAAATCTAAAAGCAGTAAAAAATTTAGGTAATGAATTCAAATTTAGGTTCAGAGTTTTGATTAAAATCTTAAAGCAGTAAAAAATTTAGATAATGAAGCCAAATTTAGGTTCAGGGATTTGATTAAAATCTAAAAGCAGTAAAAAATTTAGGTAATGAATCCAAATTTAAGCTTAGAGTTTTGACTAAAATCTAAAAGCAGTAAAAAATTTAGATAATGAATTCAAATTTAGGTTCAGAGATTTGATTAAAATCTAAAAGCAGTAAAAAAGTTAGATAATTAATCCAAATTTAGGTTCAGAGATTTGACTAAAATCTAAAAGCAGTAAAAAGTTTAGATAATGAATCCAAATTTAGGTCCAGAGATTTGATTAAAATCTAAAAGCATTTAGCAAAAATTTCAATTGATTAACGTAACCAATTCAAGGCAATGGCCTTTTTTAGGCCCAATGCGCCCAAGTAAGATGTAAGAAGAAAGTAGTAAGAAGTTAGAAGTAAAAAGAAAAAAAGTACGTAATCGCCGGCAATGAGTTAAGTCATTAAAACTAGTTTTAACGGTATCCATCGAAGGGAATGGGGTTTTTATTTTGAGGGGGGCGGGGGTTTGCGTACAACTTTTGAGCCCAATAACATTTTAAACCATATTTTGTACCAGCAATTTTTGTATTTGGAGGGTTCGAACCCCCTAAACACCCCCTGTGTGCGCCACTGATATCATTGAAAACCATATGTGCCGCTTGCCCACCAATTCTTGGTTTATTTTAAGCGGTCTGGCGACGAAACCGCGGCGAAAAATCGCAAGACAACAACAATAAATATTTTATCATATTTTTATTTAATTTACAGCCGCATTTTTTTGTTTTTTTGTTTTGCACGCTTTGGTCTTTTTTCCGCTTGCAACGCTGCCACATCGAACCGCGCACCAACTGAAACCGGAGTGCGCTCATTTACTCCACTTTCCATGCATTTCGGTTTGATTTTGGTGAAATTTTTTATCAGCGACAGCAGCCAAGTAAAAAATTGCAATCAATGGTCACGGCGGCGGCGGCGCTCGAAGGCGCCCGGAAGGCATTGGCGAAAATTAAGTTGAACAGGAAATGCAATTCGAGCTGTGCAGCAGACGACCGGGTCGCCGCTGGCCACGGCAGCCATTTCTCATTTTTGTGCAAACGCATTGAGACAATGTGGCCGCGGCGAAGCAGCAGCAGCCGCACAGCGTCGTGAATGGCTCATTGCGTGCGGGGCGCCAAAATCGCATGCAAAAGTCGCTTAAGCGTCGAGTGGGCGACGCACGCAGAAGCAGTGAGAGACTGCCGCGCGTCTCGAAGTTCGAATAATATGAGAAATCGCATTCGGCTGCCGCGACGGAACGGCAATCTGATTGTTGCCTAAGTGGAAAATTTATGTTTGCTGAGCAAATGCGGTGCATAAGGAAGGGTCGGTGGTGCACGTTGAGCGCGAAATGTATGTTGGTCAATATGACTGACAAATTGTTGTTTACTTGCATAAAATTGAGTGGCGTTTATCAAAGTCGCAAAGCGCACAAATAAAAACGCGCCAAACGTAAAAAGGAAAATGAAAATTGTGTGAGGAATGACAAATTTCGTGCGGTCAAGTTGGGCGCGTTGGAGCGCTACACAAAATTTAGAAAATCTTAGAAGAAATTTAATTATAGGTTGGCAGAATTGTTTTTGGTGTTCATGTATAGGAAACAAATTTGAAAATTTTGTGGTGCTTTTAGAGTTTGGTATAGGTGGACCCAAGGATTTGAATTTGGCTTAAAATTTGAGATATGGATACCATAAAATTAGAGAGCCGAAGAGCCAAATATATATACGGACGAATCGAAACTGCTTGGTCGGGTGGTTGTGGTATCTACTACGAAGGATTGAATCTAAACTTAAAACTTCGGCTGCAAGATTACTGTAGAGTCTTCCAAGCCGAGATCTTAGCCTCTGATTGGTTCAGCGCAAACGGGATATTGGCAAGAGATATCCTGATACTATCGGACAGCCATTTCGGTCTTAACCCTTTCGACCCCAAAGTTGCCTGAGAGCAACTTCAACTATTTGTCATCTTATATGTAGCAAAAGCTACTTTTGATTTATGGGTTTAATTTAATTAGGCAAAAACAAATTAATATTTTTAGAAGTGAATTCAAAGCAAATTACAAAAATTTTACTGTTATCCAAAAATAATTTCCAATAATTTGCAGCGATATCAGGGAAAGTTTGTGTTATAATTGAAGTCTACGAATTTGGCGCGTTTGATCAAAACCATGGTTCTTTAATAATGGTTAAATAAAATCACAAAGTGATAATTTTTTATTTTTCCATAAATATTAAGTTATTTTTCTGTAATTAAAAAATATTGATACAAAATTTATTTAAGCCGTTTTCAGCTAAAATTGTTCAAAAGTAGAACTCTAATAAAAGTAATATCGCGACACAAGCTAAAATTCGGTGTCGAAAGGGTTAAGGCTCTGAATGCGGTCATAACAACATCAAAGACTGTCCTCAGCTGCAGAAAATCTCGCAACGAGACTACTAAGCAGCTTTAAATTTGCCTATGCTCGATCCCGGGACATGTGGATATTTCAGGGAACTGTAGAGCAGACGAGCTCACTCGGCATGGTACAACTGAGCAGTTATGTCAAGATATGACAGCACTTGGTCTCTCTCTCTTAACCTGTAAATTTGTACACATACAAGCTCTATAGACGACTCTAATTTAAGATGGGCTGAAGGCAACACAAGTTTCCTTGTTCGCCAAATTTGATCAACCTTAAATTTTCGGGGCTGGGGTTGTTTTCAAACGACTTCTGTCGCAGCTGCATGGAAGAAGAAGAGGAAGAAAATATACTTCACCTACAATGCACCTGCCTTGCTTTATCTAGAAGATTACCTATGTAGGCATCTTCTGCTTTGGTGGTCTAGGGGATATAGCTGATAAGACCTTTCGCTGTCTACTAAGCTAAGCTGGACCAACGAGTGAGCGGTTCTATGCTCGCTCGTATGTGGTATCACAATGGGCCTTCATAGCCTAAGTGTGCTCCTCTTGAAGCAGCCACACCTACCTACCTACCATCCACTATACGAGGGTTGCCTTTTATATTTTTTAAAAGAGTATGAAAATACATTTTTTTAGCATCAAAAATGGTTTTATTGCTTTTCAAAGTATTCTCCCTGAAGATTTATACACTTTTGCATGCGCTCAAGCCAATTGTCGAAGCACTTTTTCTACTCCTATTGAGACACCTCCAAAACAGGGTTTTTGAATCGTTGAGAACGCAATTTTTTTTAAGTGCGGAAGTAAAAAGAATTCATTGGGTGCCAAGTCAGGGCTGTACGGCGGATGACCCATTAATTCGATGCTTTGGTCGGTCAAATAGGTGGTTCTTTGAGCCGATGTGTGAGAGTACGCATTGTCCTGGTGAAGAATGATTCTGCGTCGGCGTTTGTTTTTCCGTATTTCATTAACACTTCTGTCAACAAAATTGACCGTTCTACGTTGCTCTAACAGCACAGAAGCCATATGACCGTTTTGTTGGATGTGATGCGTGCCCGAACAAGTTTTGTTGGATTTGGATCGTTTCAGAAGACCCACAAGGTCGATTGTTGTTTTGTTTCGGGCGCATATCCATAATTCGTTATCTGTCACGATCTTATAAACGTTTTTCGAATTACCCCGATCGAATTCTTCCACCATTTCTTTGCACCAATCGACACGAGTCTCTTTTGAGCAATTGTCAAATTATGCGAGATCCAACGAGAACAAATCTTTCTGACAGCTAAATGTTCATGCAATATCGAATGCACGGCCGTGGAACTAATGCCCAAGGATGCCTCTATCTTGCGGTATGTCACATGATGATCTCTCATTATCAATTCACGCACAGCATCGATGGTTTCTGGCACAATGACCGATTTTGGACGACCTTCACGAAATTCGTCCTGGAGCGAACGATGATCACGCTGGAATTCATTAAACCAGTTATAAATTGTCTTGGGGGTTGGTACTTCATCGCCAAATACCGAATGAAGGCGATCGAAGTACTCGGAAATTGTAAAAAATCATTGCTCGGAAATGTTTACGAGTTAAATTCATTTTTTGATCGAGATGAATTTTTCAAGTCACTGTAAACAACACAAATAGCACTTGAACATCAAAATGATCTGAGTATGTTTATGGAAAAAAATGACAAACTTTCCGATGGAAATGTCAGATTTTTCGAAAATGTACCAAATCGTAACCAATCAAGTTGTATATAAAAAAAATTCAAATTGTATTTCAGCGTTTGAAATTGTATTTCATCGCTAAAAATTGTATTTCAGATTTTTAAATTGTATTTCAGATTTTCAAATTGTATTTCAGATTTTCAAATTGTATTTCAGATTTTCAAATTGTATTTCAGATTTTCAAATTGAATTTTAGATTTTCAAATTGTATTTCAGATTTTCAAATTGAATTTCAGATTTTCAAATTGTATTTCAGCGTTTAAATTTGTTTTTCAGATTTTCAAATTGAATTTCAGATTTTCAAATTGTATTTCAGCGTTTAAAATTGTATTTCAGATTTTCAAATTGAATTTCAGATTTTCAAATTGTATTTCAGATTTTCAAATTGAATTTTAGATTTTCAAATTGTATTTCAGATTTTCAAATTGAATTTCAGATTTTCAAATTGTATTTCAGCGTTTAAAATTGTATTTCAGATTTTCAAATTGAATTTCAGATTTTCAAATTGTATTTCAGATTTTCAAATTGAATTTTAGATTTTCAAATTGTATTTCAAATTTTTTAAATTGTATTTCAGATTTTCAAATTGTATTTCAGATTTTCAAATTGTATTTCAGATTTTCAAATTGTATTTCAGATTTTCAAATTGAATTTCAGATTTTCAAATTGTATTTCAGATTTTCAAATTGAATTTCAGATTTTCAAATTGTATTTCAGCGTTTAAAATTGTATTTCAGATTTTCAAATTGAATTTCAGATTTTCAAATTGTATTTCAGATTTTCAAATTGAATTTTAGATTTTCAAATTGTATTTCAAATTTTTTAAATTGTATTTCAGATTTTCAAATTGTATTTCAGATTTTCAAATTGTATTTCAGATTTTCAAATTGTATTTCAGATTTTCAAATTGAATTTCAGATTTTCAAATTGTATTTCAGATTTTCAAATTGAATTTCAGATTTTCAAATTGTATTTCAGCGTTTAAAATTGTATTTCAGATTTTCAAATTGAATTTCAGATTTTCAAATTGTATTTCAGATTTTCAAATTGAATTTTAGATTTTCAAATTGTATTTCAAATTTTTTAAATTGTATTTCAGATTTTCAAATTGTATTTCAGATTTTCAAATTGTATTTCAGATTTTCAAATTGTATTTCAGATTTTCAAATTGAATTTCAGATTTTCAAATTGTATTTCAGATTTTCAAATTGAATTTCAGATTTTCAAATTGTATTTCAGCGTTTAAAATTGTATTTCAGATTTTCAAATTGAATTTCAGATTTTCAAATTGTATTTCAAATTTTTTAAATTGTATTTCAGATTTTTCAAATTGTATTACAGATGTTTGAAATTGTGTTTAAAATTTTTTAAATTGTATTTCAGATTTTTCAAATTGTATATCACATTTTGCAAATTGTATTTCAGATTTTTCAAATTGTATATCACATTTTTCAAATTGTATTTCAGATTTTTCAAATTGTATTTCAGATTTTTAAAATTGTATTTCAGATTTTCAAATTGAATTTCAAATTTTTTAAATTCTATTTCAGATTTTTCAAATTGTATTTCAGATTTTTCAAATTGTATTTAAAATTTTTTAAATTATATTTCAGATTTTTCAAATTATATTTCAGGCTATAATATTGAGATATTTCAAGATGTATATGCAACTGTATTCGTATCGGGACTTGGAATAACCCCCCTAATATTAACCGCTATTTTCATTAAAAAGAGCTGTTAAAATAATTATTTGTATCAATTTTATATCATTTTTATTTCTCAAGATGAAATTGCAATTTGAAAAATCTGAAATACAATTTGAAAATCTGAAATTCAATTTGAAAATCTAAAATACAATTTGAAAGAATTGAATTTCAATTTGAAAATCTGAAATACAATTTGAAAATCTGAAATTCAATTTGAAAATATGAAATACAATTTTAAACGCTGAAATGCAATTTGAATTTTCTGATATACAACTTGAAAAGGTTTAGACTATCCCTATTGAAAAAATATAAAAGGCAGCCTACGTAAAACTACTTTTAGGCAGATAAAAGGCAAAAATTCATTAAATCGATTTTAGAACTGCAGTTGTTCGAAGGATGAAGGATTGAATATGAAATCTCAGTCTTATTTCATCATTTTTGAATCAATTCAACTAAACTTTACCAACTAAATGAGTGCTTCATTATAAATTTTTATGTTATATCTACTAAAAATTATTGCTTACAATTTGACATTTGGAATGACAATGCCCGCAAAATTGCGCGTAGTACTCAATATTGTAATAGATTGGCAATTGGTTGGAGAAATTGCAAAAATGCCGCTGACTGCTTTGGCAATTTGAGTAAGTGGACTGTGTTAAATTGACCGCAACGAACGCATTTGAACGCACTCGAGGCAGGAAGCGGAAGCGCGCACTCATATTTGCCTCATCTAGCACAACCTGCAACCTGCAGAGCGCAAATGCGCAAAACGACCGCACAAAGGACGAATGGATAACGGATGCTAGACGAAGGAGTGGGATGGCGGCGCCATGATTTATGGCGCTACTTAAAAGTGCGCCATAATTAATTTTAAAAACTCTTAAATGTCTGCTAAACTTAATTTACAACACAACATTACGAAACGACTTACGGCAACGGCCACGGCGGCGGCTGGACGAAGGCGCAGCGGTAGCAAAGAATTATTAGTGCAATGAACGTTAACAGTTGTAAATTGGAATGCGCCGTAGCAATTAACAATGTAACGAGGTGTAAATGTTTCAATTGAAATGCGAGTAAAAAACGTGCCCGAAAGCATTCAGCATTCAGCACGAATGAGGGAGGCGAAAGGGAAGATAGGGGAAAGTAAATAAACCGGGTTTGCTTATTCGCAGTGAGGAGGGAAATTATAAAAAGACGTTGAACTTTTGGTGGCGTTGGCAGTAATTTCTGTGCATATTTGTGCTTAAAAAATAAACACACACACACACATATATATGTGTGTATATATGTGTGCAGCGTGTTATCCGTAAGTTGCAAGTGTGGCACGAGCAATTCAAATAAACTTGCCACTTCCTCCTTCAAACGCAAGCAAACCGTTCACAACCAGCACAACACAGTCCAACAAACTGGCGAAAAGAAAAATAAAAATAATTGAAAAAATACGAAAATCGCTTTACATTTGCTTGGGCAGAAAATGTAAAAACGAGTGAAAATATCAAAAGCAGCGAAAACGTGCGCCGCCTGCATGCTGCAAAATTGCTGCAACGCCGACACAGCCGCCGACACACTGCCACACCGCCAGCTCGTGAATGCATTCATTAATCAGAACAATTAACGTTGCCACTGCCACTAATGCAGTTGTTGTTGCCGCACGTCTCGAGTGCATATTTCACACAGCCAACTCGTGCAACGGATGGACGGACGTACGGACGGGCGTGCGGGTGTTCGTGCCAACTTGTTAATTAAATTATGCGTTTTGCAGTGTGTGGCAGGACGTGTGCAAAAAATTCCCCATACACGAAAGCAAATAAAATTTGCAAGCTGTGCTAGAAAAGTCAAGCATTCGCAATTGCAACTCTGCAGTTAACCTCGAATGCTGATTTTTTCCTCGTCGAAAAGTGTTTGGCCAGCAGCAATAACTGTAAAGTTTGTCCATTTTTATGTGTGTGTGTGTGCTTAGATGCAGTATTTGGGGTGTTTTGTGCGAGTTGAAAATATCTCCACACATTTGACATTAGTTGGAGATGGCATTCGTTGTGAGCGAACTGACCGCATGTGCCAACTTTTGCAGCTCAGTTCACTTTTTGGAGTCAGTGTCAGGTGTTTGTGAAATATTTGTTGTGGGTACTAAGAGTACATTGTTTGTTTAGAAGGAAATTAAGTCAAATGAAAGCTACAAACTTTATCAAAAATACTTAAAAAGCTTTCTAAGCTATGCATTTCAGATACTTAAGTGAAATATTGCTCAAAGTGTGATAAATAAACTTCAGAAGCAGCTAATTTGTTAAAGAAATTCTTGAACTAATTTCACAACAAAAAAAAGTACTTTAGAAGACATTAAATGAACTAAAGAATGATAAACTTTATTCAGAAAACATCAAATGCTATTCGGAAAGCTCCAAATTTATATAAAATTTATATCAAACTAGTTAAATGCACTTTAGAAGCCATAAAATTCATTAAATAATAACCAAGTCTTATTTAGAAAGTGTTTCAGAGCAATCAAATGTATTTCAGCAGCTGTCAAACGAATTTCAAAATAGTGAAAAATTTATAAAATATTCTTGAGAAACTATGAAATTATGCTTCAGAAACTATTAAATGTGTTTCAGAATAATTAAATGTACTTAGGAAACCATCAAATGCACTTCAGAGCCGTAAATTCTGTTTCAGAAGCAGTCAAAGATATAACAAAAAATTAAACCTAATTAAGAAAGTATTTAAGAATAATCAAGTTTACTTCAGAAGGTATGAAATACATTTCAGAATTTCCAGAGATTCCTTTAATGTGCTTAAAAAATTCTAAAATATTTTTCAGAAAAATTAAATGTATTTAAGACGCCATAAAATGCATTTCAGAGTCGTGAAATCTATTTTAAAAGTCGTCAAATGCATCAAAAAATAGTTGAATCTAATTCAGAAAGTATTATAAAATATTCAAATGTTTTTCAGAGGGCATGAAATGAATTTCACTATAGTCAAATCTACTTCAGTAGCTCCCAAATTTATCCAAGAGGTGTCAAATCTCACTCAGAATGTATTTCAGAGTAATCAAATGTATTTCAGAAGGCATGAAATGCATTTAAGAGAAGTCAAAGAATAATTGAATATACTGCAGAAATTATGAAATGTATTTCAAAATAAATAAATCTTCTTTAGAAGCCATAAAATGTATTTGAGAGTCGTGAAATTTGCTTCGGAAGCAGTCAAATACATCAAAGAATAGTTTAATCTATTTAAGAAAATAGTGAAATGTACTTTAGAAGCCATAAAATGGTTTTGAGAGTTGTGAAATCTGCTTCAGAAGCAGTCAAATACATCAAAGAATAGTTGAATCTTATTCAGAAAGTATTTTAGAATACTGAAATGTGCTTCAGAAGACATGAAATTACAATCACAATCGTGAAATGCACTTTAGAAGCCATAAAATGAATTTGAGAGTTGTGAAATCTGCTTCAGAAGCAGTCAAATACATCAAAGAATAGTTGAATCTAATTCAGAATGTATTTCAGACTACTAAAATATGCTTCAGAAGACATAAAATTATAATCACAATCGTGAAATGCACTTTAGAAGCCATAAAATGAATTTGAGAGTTGTGAAATCTGCTTCAGAAGCAGTCAAATACATCAAAGAATAGTTTAATCTTATTCAGAAAGTATTTCAGAAAACTAAAATATGCTTCAGAAGACTTGAAATCACAATCACAATAGTCGAATTCACTTTAGAAGCCATAAAATGCATTTTAGTGTCATAAAATTTGCGTGAGTAGCAGTAAAATGCATCAAAGAGCAGTTGAATCTCATTCAGAAAGTGTTTCAGAATACTCAAATATGCTTCAAAAGACATGAAATTACAATCAAAATCGTGAAATGCACTTTAGAAGCCATAAAATGAACTTGAGAGTTGTGAAATCTGCTTCAGTAGCAGTCAAATACATCAAAGAATAGTTGAATCTAATTCAGAAAGTATTTCAGAAAACTAAAATATGCTTCAAAAGACATGAAATCACAATCACAATCGTGAAATGCACTTTAGAAGCCATAAAATGAATTTGAGAGTTGTGAAATCTGCTTCAGAAGCAGGCAAATACATCAAAGAATAGTTGAATCTAATTCAGAAAGTATTTCAGAATATTTAAATATGCTTCAGAAGACATGAAATCACAATCGCAATAGTCAAATTCACTTTAGAAGCCATAAAATGCATTTGAGAGTTGTGAAATCTGCTTCAGAAGCAGTCAAATACATCAAAACATAGTTGAATCTAGTTCAGAAAGTATTTCAGAATACTAAAATATGCTTCAGAAAACATGAAATCACAATCACAATAGTCAAATTCACTTTAGAAGCCATTAAATGCATTTGAGAGTTGTGAAATCTGCTTCAGAAGCAGTCAAATACATCAAAACATAGTTGAATCTAGTTCAGAAAGTATTTCAGAAAACTAAAATATGCTTCAAAAGACATGAAATCACAATCACAATCGTGAAATGCACTTTAGAAGCCATAAAATGAATTTGAGAGTTGTGAAATCTGCTTCAGAAGCAGTCAAATACATCAAAGAATAGTAGAATCTCATTCAGAAAGTGTTTCAGAATACTGAAATGTGCTTCAGAAGACATGAAATCACAATCACAATAGTCAAATTCACTTTAGAAGTCATACAATTCTTCAAAGAACTGTCAAATGTAATTCAGAATGTAATTTCAAGCAAATAAATGTACTTCAGAAGGCATTAGATGCATTTCAGAGAAGTCAGAGAATAATTACCAAAGAATGAAATGTAGTACAGAACAATTAGATACACTTCAAAGGCCATCAAATGCCTTTCGAAGTTGTTAAAATCTACTTCAGAATTTATCTAATGCATTAAAGAATAATTGAATATAATTAAAAAAGTACTTAGGCACAATCAAATGTTTTTAGAAATGAATAAGATGCATTTAAGAATAGTCAAAAGATATTTAATATATAATAAAAATAATGAAATGTAGTTTACAATAATTAATTATACGTTAAAAGTCAAGAAATGCCTTTCAAAATAGTCGGACAATAGTTAAATGCATCAAAAATCAAAAAATTCAAAAAGTATGAAATATGTTTCGAAAAATTAAATATGAGTACTTCAGAAACCATCAATGCATTTCAGAATTATCAAATCTAATTCAGAATCATTAAAACGCATAAAAAATAGTTAAATCAGATTTAAAAAGTATTTAGGAGTAATAAAATTTATTTTAGAAGCCGATGCCTTAGTTCATTGCAAAGTTGTAAAAAAATAATGAAATTTACTTCAGAAAACATGAAATATATTTCAGAATAATTAAATGTACTTTAGAAAAAATCTAATATGGTTCAATGTTGACTATTTGTACTATTTATGAATTTCTGAAGTGCAATTGTTAACTTTTAAAGTTTGTTTGATGTCTTTTGAAGAAAATTTCATAATGTTGAACTACTTTAATTTAATAGTTTCAGAAATTAAATTGGTGTTTTTTCCGTTAAAAAAGTCTAATTGAAAAAAATGCCATTCAAAAAATTTCTATTCATAAGTAAGTATCTAAAAAGACAAGGGCTCGAATGTCATCTGACTCCATCAAAAGATTAATAAATTTTTGCAACAGATATTCTCAGAGAAGTCACTGTACGTGTATGTCAGTCAAAGTAAAATAAATACGAAACCTTTCAAAGCCCATGACCAGCCTTTCAATCCCCACACCTGGCGCTATCGAGATGAACGAAGCAATTTGAAGACATAAATCAAACGAATCTGAAGTGAAGGTCGCATTGCCATGTAAACCCGTCACAATGCAAGCAAATTTTGCATAAATGCAATGACATTGATTGTCATTATTGTCTTTAAAAACGTATAAAGAGAACACACACAACATAAGCGGATGATATGCCGAACAGGACATGAGCAAACACAGGCGGCACTCTGTCGGCGTTGGGTAAAAGTGAGCTGCGCTACTGTCGAGAGTGAGTTGCTGCACGGCTGCATTCTAATGCGATGACAAGTGATTAGCAAAAAAAAAAAGAACAGAATTGAGGAAAACTGCAAATGAACTGATAGCAGCTGGACGGTTACTGTGGCTAATGTGGAGGCGCAAACAAAGCCGACCACAAAGCATCGCATTCAGTTGCACCACCAATGCTGCCGCAACATTGCAACAGGCCGACAACCAAATTGGCCTTCATTGCAATTGGGAATTGAATTGGAAATTTGAAATTGAAACACGAGATCAACATCAAAGTTCAGGCAATATTTGTTAAAAAGCATTTACTCCGATCGGATCGAGTGTGTGTGTGTGTGCAGACGCATACAGTAACACACAGAAACATTGCGAAGCGACACTGCGGGACTTTTGAGGACTTTTACGTTTATCCTTTAATCACTGAGGTGTCCACGGGGCGGCATTGTGCGCATATATGGTGCATACACTTCCATACATATGTATGTACGAGTATGTGAAGTTGCAGATGTACATATGTCTGCTTGTGCCTGCAGTGCTGTTGTGTGCATTTGTGCAATTTTCATTACGCAATGATTAATATCAGCCCAATCACATCAGCATTCGATTACATGCGCCTCGGCAGGCGGCCAACATTTTACCCCGAGCTGTTGTCAGCTGTGAATGCAGTCTGTCATTGTTGCCTTGGTGCCTAATGATATTTGCTGCTCTTGTGGTCGATGCTATCTCGATACATTTCCGGAGAAAGCAGTGTCTGCCTTCGATTATGGTTTGAAAGGATTTTTGTGTTTGTTGTTTTGGTTACTATGTATTTTTGTTGTATAAGCAAACACTGAAGGTGAAAGTATTAGAGGAAGTGGGGATGATTTTTATGCAGATTTTTTATATAAATTTATAACCCAGTGTTAGTTAAATGTCCAACAAAAATTGTTTTTGTTTTTATCTGCATCCGTTTGGTTTGGTTCAGTTGGGTTTATATTTGAGGCCGTTTGGTGGTACAGCCCAAGTTTAGTTTAGGCTTTAGTGAGGTTAGTTAGCTCAGTCTTAATTGGGATAATAATTGATAGTAGTTTTTTGTTTTATGAAAAAGGTTTTGACTTGTCTCATGTTTAATTTTATAAGTGTTTACTGATTGAAAAACCGCTTTAGTAAATCTATGAAATCGTACAAGTGCCCTTTAGGTCAAGTAAAAAAACTTACCCCTTTAGAATACAATGCTTTGGTCTCTACGAGTTTGGTACGTAAACGAGGTGGTCTTGAGTCCTGAAGAGAAAGTAAACTAAATGAGTCTTAAAATTTTTGCTGGGTTATGGAATGTTTGGAATATCTTCCAGTTAGGTAGCAAACCATGCAGAACTTAGAATAAGGCAAATCAAGCCACTGTAAAGCCACCTTAGGAAAGTCGACACAAATTATCAGCATATCAATCAGCAATCGAAATAAGTAGGCTTCAATATTGGAAAAAATACAAAATCCAAAAAAATCTAAAACGAAATTTAAAGTGCAATTTTTTCTCAGGACCCTCGTATAAAAAAACGCCAATGAGTTACTAAGCTTCGTTACGTCAGTGGGTCTAGTCGATGTTCTTTAAAAACTTGTAGAAACTTCTGGTCTCAGTGCAACAAACTCCATCAACTTCTATTCTATTCTACGCCAAACATTGACATCTCGTTGTGGTCTAAGATTTTGCACAAAGATATAGAAGAAGAGTCCAGGCTGTAACAAAAATGGAAAAAATTTTATATATAAAATTTAATGTGTAACGAGCATTGATGTTTTTTGATACCAAAAGTCTGAACCCAGTATAACAAAATAGAATGTCATGGCTATCTGGTCCACATTCTATTATTTCACTATGACAAAGAAAAAAGGTAGCAGCGATTGCGAGATCGCTGAATTCGTTCAGTGGTTTTGTTGTCGCTTCATCGAAAAGGATCTCCCTACATGGGAGAGAATACTAAAAATTAGGGGCCAACCTGTAGCGTCAAGATAGGACTTAATGAATTTCAGTCTTGTCCTCGATAGATCGGCTAGAGAGCTGATAGACTATTCTTTTATAAACTATTCAGACAGCCAGCTAAATTGCGCAATTAAGACATTTTCTCAATTTATGCTCAATTTGTTATACAAAAAGCTCAATTTAGCTAATTGCAATTAGCGCTAAATTTATCATAAATTGAGCTTACAACAAATTGATTGTTGTTATCGATAAACAAATTGTTATCGATAAACAAATTCATTCACAATAGACCGAACTAAAACGATATTGAGAAACTGGCTAAAGCGAAAGGTGTTAGCAAAGAATAGGAAGTGGCTAATATCGATAATATATATGTTCAGAATATATCTTAATTTTCTTTGGTGTTAGTTAACATTTGTTTGCTTTGAAATTTCGTTTAAAAATTGTGTGCATCAGAAGGAATGTTGAATTAATATAATATTATTAAATCAATAAATGTTTTAAGAATCTTTTTTTTATATCATACATAAACACAAAAAGCCTTTCTTCCGTCAAAATCAAAACATGTTCGATAATACTATCGATAACAGCTAAATTGAGCTGTGTGAACAGCAAAAGCGATAAACTCAATTAAGAGATAATTTGCCTCAATTTATTTGACTGTCTCATTGTTACTTGTTTCTTAACTGCAGCTTCTGCGCAAAGGATTGTAGGGGATCCCCAATCTTCGTGCATGTAGACCAATTGGTCAGTGACTCGTAATCAACATGCGACAACAAATTTTACACACAAAAAATATAATAAATATATCCTAAACTAATAAAGTTAAAAAGACGAAATTCAAGGATGTGGTAGTGCACATATTAGTCCTTAAGATATAATTTTTTCAAAAAAAACTATTGTAAATTTCCAAGGATATTCAAGGATAAAGTTTTAAAAGGACATTTTCAATACCTCTTCGTCCTTTTGCATCAAAACATTAAATTTTCTAAGATTCTAAGGACTTTTTTCTTTCATTTGGTATCCATATTGTTATTCTACAATGTGCTAAATTCTTTAAAATTTTTTTGAAATAAACATGTCCTTGAAATTTCAAGGTCCTTTAAAAAAAAACCCTGACGTCAGAGAGAAAAACTAAAAACGCAGTTTTACTACATTTGGCCCTTAGATTTTCGAGTATATCGATTTTTTCGTGTGTTTTGAAATTTTTTGATTTTTGTCGCACAGTGATTAGGCGAAATGTGTCGCGCCAGCTGTAAAGCCCTGCAGCTGTAAAGATTTCGCCACCTACTGTTCGCTATCCGAAGGAAGTAGTCTTTTATGTGTCTTAGGGGCCTACATAGTTAAGAAACTACTAACTAACTTGTGTGTCTTTTGCATTCCTAGTCAAGGCCGAAGATGTGCAGAGAAGTTGCAGTAGTTCTTCTCTTTTTTGTTTTCCAAGTCCGTATAGCTTCTACAGAACCTTGCTAACTTTTTCTGAAATAATGAAAGTTAAACATGCAATGCATTAGTTAAACAATGAACAAAATAGTTTTCCATGCTGTTTATTTATTTATAAACAATTAATTGATAACGTTCATCGATAATGCTTATTCATTGCTTGTATTACCATTTAATCAACGTAACTGTGCCCCATTTCTCTTATTTGCCGTTGGCAACATTCAGCAGCCCAGCAAGAATCTCTGACTCAGTTCATGCTACGCCCTATTTCTCCAACTAAAGGCTGTGGAAAATCCATTAAGCACAAATGAATTGACAGAAATGAAATGCAACTAAATATAAACAAAACTAGTGGCAACCGGCGCTGCACACACACACACACAAAACACAGACAAGGATTGCAATAAAATGAAACGAAATGAAATGCAAGCGCAACAAGAGGAGAACGCAACGCGCACACAAATATTAAATGTCCGACATGAGATCACGCCGAGCACGTTGCATATCCGTTCATGCGGTCGCCTGCATGCTGCGCCGTCCAACTCGCAGCCTGCTTAACAGTGTCAGCCAGCCCCATTGGCAGTCGGCGCTTTGATGCCACTTCAGCTGACAGAATCCTGACAGCGCCGAGATAGTCAACAATGTGTGGATGGACGTGCCGGTTGCCGTTGCGGGGCACTGGGCGGGTGGGCGGCGCTCAGCAGCTCATCGGACGCCGGCAGCTGGCAGTTTTCTGCGCCGCACGTTGAATCGGCACTAATTGTGGTCAGCGACGTCGTAATATAAAATGGATTTCCATTCAACAATCGGTCGAGAGTGACTGTGTGTTGTGTGTGCACTTGTCTGCTCAGTTTGTAAACAGGATGCGCAGCGCAAGTGCCGTTGTACTGCCAGGTTTTACGTTCAGCTTAAAAGCTGCCCGTTTCACTGCTGGCTTGGTTTGTGCTTTTTTGTTGTTGTTTTTTTTAATACTCGGCCATAATCATCAACTCAGCGGGCGTTCGTGTCGTGTTGGACGAAACGGAAGAAGCGCAAAAGTGGGCAGTTTTGTTGAAGTGTTCGGTGCGGCTGGAAAGTTGGCTTCTTCAGCGTGGAGCGTTGCGTGTGCGTTTTTCATTATTTGCGACGCGATTGGCTGCATTTGCTGCCACTACGTTGGCCACACTGCCACTGTGGTGCAAATTTGCATGTTGTTGTTGTTGTTGTTGTCGTTTGTGAGACTTTTTTATTTTCACTACACTTGTTGCTTGTTGTTGTTGCTTTCGTCACAATCCATGCAACTAACCATAAAATAGTTTATCGCTCTTTTGTGTTTGTTGTTGTTCTGAAAGTGTTTATTGTAGTCGCAGTTGGTGTTGTTTTGCCAGCAGTTGACGTTATTTTAGTTCATAGTAGAGCTTAGTGGTTGCATTTAATGTTTGTTGTTGTTGTTGTTTTCGTTCTACTTGTTGTTGTTGTTGTTATCGTTGTCATAGTGTATACTAAAGTTTTGTTGTACAGCTTTGGGCTATGTTGCGTTGTAGTTGTACTCGCAGTTGTTGTTGCTTAAATTACAGTTAACTATTCCCAACTTTGCTTTAGTTATGAATGCAGTTCTGTTTATTGGTTATGTAGTTGTTGTTGTTGGTGTGGTTGCTGCTGCGTTTTGCTTCAATGGTTTTTGTTTGTTAGTTTTATTATTATTTTAATTGTTGTTTTTGTTCTTTAAATTTATGTTTCTTCTTGATTTCTAATGCCCGTGTGACAACAACTTTTTGTTCCATCACTATTGGCCGAATTAAATGTGAATAGAATGAAAATCAGAAACGAATGTTGCAGTGGCGCACACAAAGGGGTTTTCAAACCCTCTGAAACAGCTGTTTGTTGAAGAAATTTTAGGTAGAAAATATGGTTTCAATTGTTTTGTATCTCAAAAGTTATGTTCGGACTCCCTCAAAAATGAAATCACCTTGGAAGTAGTATATGAGTCGTTTATTTTGAAAGTGGTTTAAGTCCATTTTTCTTATATTGAGATATTTAAGGGTTTGTGTTAGATTTGTTTAAAAAAAATTGTTAACTGGTATTAATTTTGTTTATGGCTTTGTGACCTTAAACATGTTAGAATATATAACGTAATACGTTTTGTAACCTTTACTAGAAAAATAAGCTTTGTTTCAAAACTAAAAATGGACTTAAACCACTTTCAAAATAAACGACTCATATATTGTTTAGATATTTATTCAAATTTTGAGCTGATTTAGTTTAAAAAAATATTTGTTTTTACTAGTGTCCGACCGAAACATCTTTTTTGTGGCGAAACCGAATTTCGGTTTTTTTTTTAATATTCGGCCGAAACCGAAACAGAAACCGAAACAATTTAGTTGAAATAAAAATCACCGTATCAAGCATTTTTTCTAACAAACGAATTTTACATTAAGTAAATAAAGAACAAACAAATATAATATAAATAAATAAATACTTATTAATAAAAACAATTTATTCCAAAACACAAACATGAAAAAATCACCCTTTCGTACCTTACGAAATATTAAAATATTAAAAATTAAATAATTTAATATTATATGCTAAAAAAAGAAGTTTATTTACATTAGTGGCATTACTCCTCCTTTCACTATATATCTGCTACACAATAAAATCGCACACGCACTACAAAAGTGACAAAACTCAAAATTTTTAATTTTTCAGGAAACGCAAAAAACTGGTTTTTAGGTAAATAAACATTTTTTAAAAATAACGTATAGACCGTTCAGTAGAAAATCCATACAGATTATGCTTTAGGATAAGTTACAAGAATTTTTTTTTAATTTTACACTAGAAAATCCAAAATGTTGAGTTGTGACTGTTTTGATGATATTTTAATTCAATAATTACGGAATTATTTTAAGTTATGTCACTTTTGCTGAGTTCTATAATTATAAATTACAGTTAAAAAGTCGAAAGAAAAATTTTGAGAATTCGAAATTCATTTTTTTATTTGAAAATATATACTAAAATTGTCAGAACTTTGCTAAAAATTAACTTCAACAAAAATTTATTTCGTCAAAAGTGTCACAATTTGAGTTAGGACACTTTTGCATTGAGCTTCAGCGATCAAATAGCATCAAACTTCTGACATAAAGAGAGACCTAACTGTATTTTTGCAACAGTTAACAACAACAAAATATACTGAGCTTTTGCTTATTGGTGGATTGATGCATTGTGCACAGTATTCACACATAAACCCGAAAATTAATTTAATCGGTTTAATCGGTTTCGGCTGTTCGGCCATTTTTTGGCCGAAACTAAAACCGAAACCGAAACCACTTATTTGGGCCGATATCGAAACCGAATATTCGGTCGGACACTAGTTTTTACATATTTGGCCAATGCAAACATAATTTTTGGCCAATACAGGGTGTTATTGTAAGCCAACAAAACTCAATCAGTCGATTTCTTTTGATTTCGCTATTTTGATTCCCGCCTTTTCTGTTTTTTTTTTTGCGTTTTTTATATTTCAAATTGCGTTGTTGTGAAATGTTCTGCTGTTTGCTAGTTGTTGCTCTGTGAGTCCTCTGCTTTTGTTGTTGCTATTAATGGGCCCCTTATTTGTGTGTTGATGTTTTGCTAATAATATGGATTTTTTGTTATTGTGATTCATTCTGCTTGATGCAGCATTTGTTGTTGCCTTATTATTGTACTTACTCCGCTTTAGTTGTTGTTGTTATTTTTACTGTTTACATAGCCTTTGGTTATTGGCTTTCGTTGCTCGCGCTCAATGTAGCGTTTGTTGTTGTTGCGTTTACGGTTGTTTCTGTGAGTACTGCACTTGCATTTATTTGTTACTGTTTTCGTTGTTGGTTGGTTCTGTTGAGATGTGAGAAAAGTTTTTGATTTCGCATTATTAACTGCGCAGTTGTTAATGTTGCTCGGGGAATGACCTCAATCGATTTTCGTTTGACTTCGGGCGTTAAATAATTTTAGTGAATTGTTTTCATCAGCTTTAAAGTGAAAAATTCGCTCATATCATTTCGTGCTTTTCGTTTTAACTTTTGCATTTGCTATTTCAGTGTTTTATTGCACACAATTTCAATGCTCGTTGCTATTCCCGCTCTGTCAGTCTCTCGGGCTGTGTTAGATTTTTAATCCATTGATTTGCTCAAAGTATTCCCAAAAGTGTAGCTGATTCAATGCGCTCCCGCTCCCGCCCCCTCGCCATATGCATTCTGTGTGCTGGGTGTGTTTGAGAGCTCTCGGAGCTAACGAGCAGCAGCTGGAAAATAAAAACAAAAATTTTAACTACAAAAATCCCATGCAACAATTGGCAGCAACAGCGCACCAAAGCATAGCGAATCAAAGCGAACAAAGGCAAAAAGTGTGAACAAAATGAAGCAAAAGTGTCGAGTCAAGGATTCAGTTAGATGGAACACCCTACAACACTGAACACGGATTGAGTGCAGCACTATTGGATCGAATATTAGAGTAGAGGACTGTTGGAGAATAGAGTGGATCAGGTAGTGCAGGTATTTTTTGCCAGTCTTGGTCTAATTTTTGGTTTGGTATTGAAAATAGCCGTCGATCAACTCGTTAGAAGGTCTAGAGAAAGAAATCTATAGAGGGGCGTGTCGCTAATTTCATACTTACAGCTTCTTCTTCCTTTACAATATACAAACCAGCAGCAAACACCTGTGCACCCTACATTCTGTTGATTGAAGGCACAAAAAGCCTGTAATGCTGTGCACAAAAAAAGCTTAAAAACCAAAACGGATGACAGCAAAGCAATGAAAAAATCATCAAATCCGATTTGCCTGGATTTGTGTTAGGTCTCATTGGATGGTCCGTCCGTCCGTCCGCCACAGCTGCATGCTTTATGCTGCTATTTGGTCCTATATGACTGTCATGTGGATTGTTCGTATGTGTTGTTGTTGTTGTTGTTGTTGTTGTTGTCATACATACTTTTGCACACGAGTGTTCAAGTGAATGTTCAATTTTTTTTTGCATGGAAATAATTTTTTGTCTGCCGTTTTGTTGTGGTATTTTACAATGATTTTGCATGTAAGTATCCTTGTAAGCCTGCCACCAGTCCACCTTATCCTCTTACCACACACAATGCATGTTCGCAATTGTTGTGGCCAATTCTATTGGGTCCACTCCCTCCATCGCCTCCATCGCCCCCTGAAGTCCCTTTAGTCCTATGCTTTTTTGTGATTTGTACTTTTGGTTGCTGCAACTTCTTCTTCGACAGCTACTTTTCCTTATTTCGACAGTGCGACTCGCTTGTCGTACACTCACTTCAACCAACTGCGATATTTGTATGTCTGTCTGTCTGTCTGTCTAGCTGTCTGCGAGTCTGAGGCATTGCCGTTTTGGTTGCGTTGCTACAGTCGTTTCAATTTGCTGCACGCCCCGCCCCCCTCTCCTCCCACCCAATTTCAGTGCCAATTTCAGACTGCAATCTCCGCGCACACTTGTCAATTCTTTTGTGTGGATTTCGGTGTTGTTTGTTGTTTTCGTTTTGGCATTTTGTTGTGCAGTTTTTCTCAACACTTCACAGCTCAAACATTGCCAGTTGTGTTTTTTTTTTTTTTTTTTTTTTTTCTCGGAGGAGGTGGAAAATCTTCGAAAGATACAACCGAACCCGTGTTCAGCTGTATGCCGGATTCTTACCGACTAAAAACCACCCCCTGTCTCCAACCCGTGATCCCGGCGGGACTACCGGTGGGCATTGCGTCGCCGGGCGGGTTTCCAGCCTTAATAGTTTGGCTCGTAGCTACTGCTGGGGCCCTCTGCCCTACGCTGTCGCTCCACTCGTCGCTGCTCGGTCATCAGTTGTGCCGCGAACCTGCACACCTCATTCCACTTCTCCGCTGCATCCAGCATGTCTCTCCGCCAGTTGTGTCTCTCCGTCTATCTGTCTGTCGGTCCATTCAGACAACCAGCTGACGGGCTGCTTGATTTTTTTTGGTGTTTGGCAGATCGTCAGCTTCAGTTGTGTGGTCCTGTCACATGTATGGCGGCGACCTTCATTTCGCCACTGTGTCTTGTTTTTTACTCTGCTTTGGCTGCTGCCGGCATATTCAGTTAGCGCTGACTGCTTTCCACGCTCCAGCATTTCTGCAACGATGTCTCCGTGCGAGTCAGCGACTTGGCCAACGCATTCGAAATTGAAATTGCATTTGAGATTTTTTAGCAACAATATTTCTTTAGTTATTTCATTTCTTCACCTCTTCACTCATACACTTGCGAAGCATTCGCTCAACTTCTACGATTCAGTGTGTAGGTGCGTCTGTGTGTGTGTGCGTTTCGTAATGACCACTTGTGTGAATTTCTTTTCCGTCTGCACCCTGTAGGAAATCGGACTGGTCCAAATGTAGTTTTTCAACTGGTTGCTTGACAGTCATAGCTTCCCAACTATTAAAACGGTTTAGGGAGGACAAAATTTGGCTTGACTTTATATGGGAACTACTTTGTTTCAGGAGAACATCACATTCCCTCAATATTTCACCATGTTTTTAGAAAATACAAGTGTAAAAGGATAAAACCTAACAGCACATGTAAATTTAACCTTTTGAACCGCTTTAAAAAATAAAACAAAACGCATATTTGTGCGACTGTAATCAACAATATCAAACAATATTTTCAATATCGACATCACACAATGCTTTTTTAATTCATTGTTTACTATGTTCGCGTGGCAATTGCCTTTTAATATGTTTTGGTTTGAATACTTAAAATAAACGAAAAGGAAATTATTTTTACCAAAGTTTGCATTCGTATTATAAGCACTTAGGCACACAACATTTTTTATTTTTAAATCTAATTTTTCCAAGGCGGCCTAAATCATGTTGAACATTCCAGCAGCTGACTCATCCGGATTTTCAACGAAGTCTATAATTTTGTTTTGAATGCCCAAAGCAGCATCGAAATATTGGACACAAATTGAAAAAATTTTCCTCATTAATTGATTGGAAAAAATTGAAATTTAGTTTGAGCTTGAGGAGGACTTTTTGGTCTTTGAGGAGGACGGAGGACATTTTCTGGTCAAGAAGGACTGTCCTCCTCAAAGGAGGACGGTTGGGAAGCCTAGTCATAGCTGACCTCAGAACCGACTCGTTCCCTTGGAACAAACTCACCATTTTAACGTGGCGGTGTCCCAGGCGACAGTCAATTGTCCCCCAGTTGCAAAGCGAGTCGTTTGGAAACTAGTTTATTATGGGTTAGTTCTCTAACCAGTTGAATTTTATAAAGGAAACTAAATCATTGAAATTTTTAAATATTAATTTTATTTAAAAAATATTATTAAAACAACAAAAAATCATCGCGAATAAAAAAAAGATTGGTGCACGTAAAGATGAACTTCGACTTGTTGACACACTTCTGTCGAAATTGTTTGGGATCTGACGCAATTCAAAATCCTGACTTCACCTGCAATTAATACAAAAATTAATTAATTAAAAAATAATTACATAAACATAATTACATACATTTATTAATACATACCATTCAATTGCTGCTGCAATTCGTTGCTTCACGCAACCACGCAAAATTCTAACTGAAATCATTCAAGGTAAAACGTGCAAATTGAGCAAACTTCGAGTCATAGAAACAGAAAGTTCGGAAAATGCAAACATTTCTACGTTGTTGTTGTAACAAAAGTATCGCAAGATCAGCCGTAACAGAATTTTGTTGATTAACACATCGGCTGATAAGTCCCCGGTCTGACCCATTGTAAGCGCTACAAAACGAGAAATAATATTTTTTATTTTAAGTAGTAACCTTCAAAAGGTACTTGTAAAAATTTCATTACGATGTGACGGTTGGTTCAAAAGTAACAATTGTTTTAGTAAAACAACTTTACTCCTGTTCAGAACAATGGAAAAAAAGAATATCGTGTTTTCATAAAACATTACTTTTTGATGGGGAAAAACACCATTGAAATAAAATCCTGGCTGGACAAGTGTTAGGTGGACTCTGCACTCGGAAAATCTACCATTATTGATTGGTTTGCTCAATTTGAACGTGGTCGTACGAACATCGATGATGCGCCGCGCTATGGGCGGCCAATTGAGGTGGTAACACCGGAAAACGGTAAAAAAGTCCACAAAATCGTTTTGGAAAACCGCAAAGTGAAATTGCAGGAGATAGCTGATACTATTAAAATGCACGCGGATTTTATTTTGCATTACATTTGTCCATGAGACAGCTGTTTCGAAAATGGGTGCCGCGTTTGGCAACAAACAAGGCAATGCACCGTGCCACAAGTCTCTCGCTACGATGGCAAAATTGCACGACCTAAAGTTCGAATTACTTCCGAACCCAGCCTAATCTCCAGACTTGGCTCCCAGTGACCTTTATCTGTTTGCAGACTTAAAAAAAATGCTCGCAGGAAAGAAATTTGGCTCGAATGAGGAGGTAATCGCTCAAAAAAATATCTATTTAGAGGCCAAAGATAAGTCGTTTTACAAGAAAGGTGTCGAAATGTTAGAGAAGTGCCGGAATGAATGTATCGCTCTTGAAGGAAACCATTTTGATGAATAAAATGTAATTTCTCAAAAAAAGTTTTGTTTTCTGCCTTAGACCGGAGACTTATCAGCCGATGTGTTATTTCACCTCTTTTTCGTCTTTCGTTTCGTTTCCTATTTTCATGTCTCTTCCCGCCTATGAACGCGCACACAGAACGTAAACGATTAGACGCGAACTGACTGACTTCTGCATTCGCTGACAACTACTTGGACAACTATAGTAGTTGTCCAATTGACTTACAAAAAACCAGTTGAAAAACCAATTAATTTTGTGAACCAGTTGTCTCAGGTCCGACAGGGCATCAGCCCGTGTTCGTTTGTCTATATTCCTCAGAGTGTGTAGTTTTGTATTGTAAAACATAAAGTTTTTCTTTGCTCCCTACTACTATTTTGGGTTTGTTACCATTGTTTCGCTCGCAACAGTTGAGCCCAGCGGCACAATTCAACTAACAATCATTGCGCTTGTTCTACTTTATCGTTGTTGCCCATTTGGTTTTTTGTTTATTGCCATTTTGTTGCTGTTTGCTGATCAGTGTTTGGGCGGCCATCAAGTGTTCCTGTCGTTGTGGCCGTCGAGTGTACGCATTGTCAATGAGTAATAATTCAATGGATGGACCCGCTGAGCATATTTGCTGCCATCCGTTGCCCCATTGGCCATGTCCAGCCGAGTGAGGGGAAGCGTTGACAATTTTTTGCATTCTGCAATCAATGCCAACGTTGAAGCAATAACACTGCAAGGTTACTTAAGTGATGCTAGGAATCAAAATTAATTTTCATGTAACACAAGTCATAAGGAATGCTGAAATTTTTTGCATTCATTGGCCGCAGCTAATCAGATATCTTATGTTTTTTTTGTTGATTGAATTATGTAGATTTTGATTTTTAGTAATGGGATCCCTGGTGACATGCTGTTTCAGTGAGAAGATTCAGTTAGCGTCGCCATCTGTTAGTTTGCCCATAGTATCCACCATCGAAACCCTATCGAAACTGAGCGGAAACGTGGATTTGACACTAGAAAGACCGCAAGTTTTCCATACCTACAAATACTACATCTTATATCCGCTGAAATCTCGAAAAGTGCATATCGGATTTGGCTAATTGTAATTGTAGAAACCTAATTGTAGAACCCGATAAAAAAAACAAAAGTCTTCAAAGCAAAAATTGATAGAAATATAAAGAAAATACAAATATAAAAATATAAAGAAAATACAGATATTTAAAAATTAAAAACCGTCAAAATGACCGCATGGCCTTTCTAGTGTTAACTGTCCAAAGCGTCGTGCTGGAAAACCGGTTTAAAATGTTGTTGCCAGTTGATTGTTTGCAGACAAACACTGATAGTGAATTTCTGTTTCCAAGACCAACAAGATTTAGAGTTCTAATACCTACGAGGAATCAAATGTCAATTACTAGAAAATTTCGCTAAGGAAACTTGCACAATTTCGAGAAAATGTTCAAGGAAACTCGCATTGTATTGAACAAGATTGAAAACTGTCGGCCTCGATAGCTCAGCGGGTAGCGCGCTGGCTTCTCATACCGAGCGCCCCGTGTTCGATTCCTGGCTTGGGCTGGAAAAAACACTCATCTACTTCTGTCGCTATCCACATGAAGGGAATGAGAATTACAAGAATCGCACAAGTGCGCTCTTGGCAGGCAATGGCAAAACCTCCAAGTGTGAAAGAAAAAACTGCCCATCGCCGTTCGGATTCGGCGTTAAACTGTAGGTACGCTCCCCCTCCCTTTCCCCTTCCGTTTGAAATGTGTGGTGTATCAGATGTTGAAAAAACAGTGTTGCATACGCATTTCAAACGGGTGGAATCTGTGGTATCACAACGGGCCCATTAAGAGGCCTAAGTGTGTCTCATACAGAAGCAGCCACCTCAACCTAACCTAACCTAAGATTGAAAACCATATCGTAATGAAATTTTGTAAACTTCTGCATTTTCCGAGTAAAAGTTTCCATTGTGCTTCCAAGTACTTGCGGTTACTTTAATCTTTCCTTTTTTTTCATTGTTTTCCATTCTTTCAGCACTACTCAGTCAAATCTTTTATCTTTGGACAAGTTCCTATAATTCTCACTCCAATCAGTTGCGACCAGCAGCTCGAAGGAGAGTTTCATATTCAGTAGTCATACTTGCACAACAACAACAGCATTAGCAGTGCCAATCTGGACTAACAGAAATATGTTGCAGCTCATGCATCAACCAAAATAAGCTCATCAAAGACACCAACCTCTGCGTTTTCTAAGAAAACCTTCTGCCTAGCAGCAAGGGATGCATAGAGGGCGCTCAACAAAAACCAGTAGTAAACTTTCACATACAGAACTTGCTTCCTAGTGGAAAACAGATGGAATTCGCATCACCTAAGACTGGTAATGATAGGTTAATCATCCACTATGGCAAAACATCAGCCGCTTAACCCTTCGCTGCATGGCATTGCATATATGCAATGTTAACTTTTCATAGATTTGGAAACTATTCTATTCAGCATTTTACAATAATTCATTCTTCAACTGAAAATATCCGTAAAACTTCTTTCATAGATACAGGAATTCAACAAAATTTAATTTTTACCATCAGAACTTAACAAGCAACAAGAATTATATGACAAAAATGTGTTTTCTTTACTGAAATTAAATCATGCAGCGAAGGGTTAACATATGTAACTGTAACTGTAAATATGCAGTATAGCGAACTTTCATGAAAATAAAAACCGAAAATTGGGCCATATAGAGCGTATTTTTGTGAATCTAACAAACTAAAAATTTTGCTGGGGAAACGCCCACAAAAGGCGTGGCTCGGGGTTAAAGTTCAAAGTTTTTATAAAAAAAACTCAATTAATCTAAAACTCATTTACACGATATGGGTATCAAAGAAAAAAAATCCGTTTTAAAAAATTTATATAAACATTTTTTTTAGTGCATTTTACGTGTCTAATGTTGTACATTAATAGAAAGGTATGAAAAAGACCTTTCGTTTGATACCCATATCGTGTAAATCAGTTGGAGATTAATTGAGTTGTTTTGATTAAAACTTTGAACTTTGACCCCGAGCCACGCCTTTTGAGGGCGTTTCCCCGGAAAAATTTTTAGTTTGTTAGATTCAGGAGCCAACCTTCTATATAAAACCATACTAATTAATTTTTTTCACGAGGGTTCGCTATACTGCATTTATGCCGGTTGAGGCCCTATGCTCTCAAGCGGAGTGAATATGGGGAAAAAAGTTCCCGTCTCTAATTAGTTGCACGAAAGTGTACCTTATTCTGCCAACATGTTTCAAGTTTTAAATTTGTAATTTTGAAATTGTAATGTAAAATTTACTAGGAAAACGGTTTTTTAAGGCTCCACTTATTTCCTGGTTGAAAGTACTTACTTGAAAAAGTTCTGTTTAACCCATTAAAACCTGACCCCAGAAAGGCTTGTGCGATTTCCATAAAATTTTACACAATCTTATTAATTGACCTAATCAAGAAAAAAAATCAAGCAAAAAATTCATACCATGTTTTTTTTTGTCATGTTTTTGGAAACAATACACAAATAAACAAAATCAAACATTTGCGGAAAATAAAATGTGCCAATAAAATATCAGCTGCTTGGATTTTGACATTTTCACGCGTTGCGTTGTATGAAAATTGGCAGTGTTTAGGCTCAACGTTGCATTCGCGCAACACAAAACTTATTAAGCATTTTTTGTGTAAAAAATCAAAAAAAAAAATTTTCAAAACTTATTTTTAAATAGTTTAGCATTGCAAAATGCAGCCCACTAAGGGATTTTGATAGGTTTGAAGAATAAGTATTTTTGATTGAATTTCAAAAATTCCCCAAAAAAACCTTTGACTTTGGATCGAAAAAAATTTATGAATATTTCAATAATTTTGAAATTTGAGTATGGCAGAATCTAAAACGATCAATTCTAATCCAATTCTACCCATTTTCAAGTCTTATGTCTTCATGAATTACTTAATATAGCGAAATTCCCAAACGTTGCGCAAACGCAACGCTCAGGGCTTAATGGGTTAAGATTGATTCTGTTTAATTTTGAGTTTTGAATATTGCTAAAGCTTTGCGTGATCAAAATACAGACGAGATGATTCTATCAATCCGATTTATGGTGCTAATATAAAATATTTTTGCTAAACATGCCTAACCCCCTTCCCCTTAATGTGTTTAAACCATAGCCTGTAGTATTTTACTATAGCGCCGAGTTACATCGATATGCAAACATATCGTTTCCCATTCATATTGCACCTTCTAATTTGATTGAATGACAGTTGTATTCGATAGCAACGCGCAACTTGTATGTTTGAATCAGCATAAACCGATTAGTTGGAGTAGCGCAAAGTCAGTCAGCAGCGCTGCCCACCTGCCGCACATCAGCACAACAATTTTTAGATTTATGATGACATTTGGAAAATTTTAAATAAATGCAATAAGTGACAGCGACAACAAATGGCTGTCAACACGATGGATAACAATGCATAAAGAGCGGTATTAAAGTGCACAGCAGAGAGCGCAAAACACAAACACAGCGAGGACAGCGTGAGGGGGGAAACTTTGATTTGTGCTGTTGTCAGGCGGCAAAAAAATCCGGTGAGGTTAAAGCGAGAGAAAGGATATTAAGGAGACTAGGGAGGCTGCGACAAGCAGTGGCAGGGGATGTGTAGTAGAAAAAAAAATCACGTTAATCCCCGAAGAAATGCCATGAATAAAATCGCTCGTTGGCCGGATTATTTGCGACTATTCATTTAGGGGGCATGCAGCGTTGCCGGTGTGCCTGGCAACGAGCATTGAAAAAAGTGTGTCAACACATACTGGCGAATGATGCCGCGAGCGCAGCAAATGGAACTGCAAACACCAACACAACCAACACAACATAGCCAACACTAACAATCTAACGGAACGGAACGACAGCTGCCGCCCAAAAAAAGGTAGACACAGCGCCAAGCGCGACAAGTGACAGACGTCCGCCCCGACGCCAGTTGTGCCACAATGAAACTAACAATATCGCCTCCGCGGCCTTCGGCTCCTTCAGTTTTTTCGCTCTCTCGAATTTTTGTCACTTTTCGTTTGCGTTTCAGTAACGGACCCAACAAATCAAAAAGTGCAAACAAAAACAACACATACACACATACACAAAAAAACAACAACATAGTGAAACGTTAGTTAGTCACCGGGGAGTGACCGGGCACACCGCCCATTTCGTTCGGCATAAGCGGCAACGGCGACGACGGCGGCGGCAGCAAAGCAATAAAAGCTGCGCCACAGGTTTACAGTTTATTTGAATTTAGTGGAGTCGCGTTGCGTGATTTTCCTATCAGTGTGTGCGTGTGGGTGAGTATTGAAATTATTGTTGATGATTTGGGTGTCGCTGCGGCATTTCATATAAAATGTAAAACTTTTGCGATTTCATAAGAAAAGGCCGCCACAAGATGCCAAAGGTCTATCGAAATAAATCATTTACTTCGAACTTGTCCATTTGTCGTAAGATTTATAAGCATTTGACATTAATTCACACACATCCTTTAACGTTCCCCGACCGTTAGTCGAACAAAAGATACGCACGCATTGCCCGCATATGTTTTGTGCGTCCTTGTTCGCCGTTGCGAGGCTGTTATGGCATAGATGCTTATTTGCTTAACTCACGTGTCCTGTGGGATGTCCTGTGGCTCTGGCTCTAGTTGCAACCCTCGCACTGATGTCGCTTGAGTGAGGTGTGCATAAGTTTTATTTGTGTTTTAAGATTTTGTTGGAAACGATTTCTTTGTGTTGCGTAAAAAAGCGTCAATTCAAGGAAAAGAGGACCTTCGGGGGCTTCGCTTTCCTCAGCTTGTGACATTTCAGTCTCAGTAAAGTTAGAGAAGTTATGTCCAATGGTGAATTTTTTGCCACAGTTTTTTCGTCATAGAAGGAGGATATAGGTTAATGTAATGTTAGTTAGGTAGGTGGGTAGATAGTTAGTTCTTAGTTAGTTGGTGGTTTAGTTAGTTTGTTAATTTTAGTTAATTACGGGAGTAGGTTCGTAGGTAGTTAGTTAGTTAGGTGAGCAGGTAACTTAGTTAACCAGTTAGTTATTTAGTTAGTTTAGTGAGTTAATTTATTTAATTTGAATTTGTAAACAATTAAATTAATAAATTTAGTTAGTTAGTTAGTTTATTTATTTTAATTATTTTATTTATTTTATTTATTTTATTTATTTTATTTATTTTATTTATTTTATTTATTTTATTTATTTAATTTATTTAATTTATTTAATTTATTTAATTTATTTAATTTAATTTATTTTATTTATTTATTTTATTTATTTTATTTATTTTATTTATTTTATTTATTTTATTTATTTTATTTATTGTATTTATTTTATTTATTTTATTTATTTTATTTATTTTATTTATTTTATTTATTTTATTTATTTTATTTATTTTATTTATTTTATTTATTTTATTTATTTTATTTATTTTATTTATTTTATTTATTTTATTTATTTTATTTATTTTATTTATTTTATTTTATTTATTTAATTTTTTTTTTATTTTATTTTATTTATTTTATTTACTTATTCACTTATTTCGGTCTACAGAATGAATTCTTAGTTAGTTAATTGAGTAGGCAGGGACTTAGTCAGATTGTTAGTTAGGTAATTAGTTTTAGTTAGTTAATTTTAGTTAGTAAGATGGGTAGGTAGTTAGTTGTTAGTTAGTTAGTCAATTTTAATTAGTTAGGGGGTGGGTAGGCAGGTACTTAGTTAGTTTTATTTAGTTGGTTAGTAAATTTTAGTTAATTTGTTAGTTAATTTTAGTTAGTAAGGGGGGTAGGTACGTAGGTAGTTAATTAGGTGGGTAGACAGGTACTTCGCCAGTTAGTTAGTTAATTTTAGCTAGTAAGGAGGACAGATACGTAGTTTATTTATTTATTTTATTTATTTGATTTATTTATTTATTTATTTATTCATTTATTTATTTCGGTCTTCAAAATGAATTCTTAGTTAGTTAGTTGAGTAGGTAGGTACTTAGTCAGTTTGTTAGTTAGTTGGTTAGTTTTGTTAGTTAGTTTTAGTTAGTTGGTTAGTTAGTTAATTTTAGTTAGTTAGGTGGGTAGGTTAGTTAGTAGGTAGGTAGTTAGTTGTTAGTTAGTTAGTCAATTTTAATTAGTTAGGGGGTGGGTAGGCAGGTACTTAGTCAGTTTTTTTAGTTAGTTTTAGTTAGTTGGTTAGTCAATTTTAGTTAATTAGTTGGTTAATTAGCTAGTTAGTTTTAGTTAGTAAGAGGGGTAGGGTCGTAGGTAGTTAATTAGGTGGGTAGGCAGGTACTTCGCCAGTTAGTTAGTTAGTTTCAGTTAGTTAGTTAATTTTAGTTAGTTAGAAGGTAGGTACTTAGGTAGTTTGTTAGTTGGGTCAGTAGGTAATTAGTCAGCTTGTTACTAAGCTTGTAAGTTAGTTAGTCAGTTAGTTAGTTAGTTAATTTTAGTAAGTGAGCTGGGTTGTTAATAGTTAGTTGCTGGCAAGTTAGTTAGTTAGTTATTTAGTTAGTATGTTTAGGCAGTTAATTAATTTAATAAGAGTTTGGATACAATTAAATTAATCAATTTATTTTTTACTAGAAATAAGTCATTGGCTTTAATTAAATTCAATATAACCTTCATTCTGAAGTTTATCACTAAAAAAAAAAATAAAAAAATTATTTGTAATACCAATTTCAGTAGGTTTTAAATTTAAGTAAACATTTTTTAAGATGAGTATTTCCAAAGCTCTATTTGTTTCAAAATTTTCTATTTCAAATATTTAAAAAATTTTCACTGAAATTACTTTCTCCCCAAAACCCCCGTTGACAAACTTCCAATCTATGTAAATTGCTGTCACCATGTGCTCCACAAAGGTGAAAAACGTCTGCTGTCACGTTAAGTGAAAATTTCTGATGTCTTTTCACCGCTGCGTCAACTTGCAACATCCGCTTTTTGGTTAGCAAATAAAATAAATTCAGAGTTTTTCATTGTCCATGCGAGATCAACACTTGGCATACGAATCCAGGTCACCCACCCAAACACAGCTTTACTTACACTCACGTGTGTAGACATAAGTCTGCCCTGTAGGACGCGCGAAACTGAGTTGACTGATATATTGTTGTTTCGACTAGTTTCTTGGTCGTTACTCAGATAAGAATTCAATTCCGGCGCTATGAGTGAACTGATGAACTCGTTGTTGAATCAAAACTGATTGACAAAAAAAAGAGTTGAACAACCAACTTCAAACAAGTTGTTTTTCCTGCAGGATCGCTTTCCGTTTACCAAGTTTTATATGTGTGAGTGGGTGTGTGTGTGTGCTCGGTTCATTTCCATTCATTTTAATTTTTATGTTTAACCATTCGTTGCTGTTACCGTTGTGTGCAATTGTTCTTGTTGTTGTATTCATAAGTATGTATGTATGTACACCTTTTGCCGTTGTGCGCCTTTTGTGTTTCACTTCATTTCGTTTGATTTCATGTTTTTTCCACTATTTGGCCATCTTCTCTGTTGACGCTGTTGACGTTTGCCAGCTGCCTCGACAATTTGATGAACTTTTCATCGTTATTGCTTTACTCAGTTATTTCCGCTGGAATTTCCGTTGCTTTGATTTCGACAACAAAAAGGACACGACGCAGTTTCAGTCAGCTGGCACGGAATGTGTTCGTTTGCCTATTTGGCATATGTGAGTGCGCCCAACAATTCAATTGACATTGCGACAGTGTGTCGCGTCTTGTTGTTTCTTTATTGATTGTCGCAGCACGTGTAGGCTTTAATTGCTTTTTTGCTGTTGCTGTAGTTTGAGTAGTTATTGTCGCTTAAAGTTGTCTCTTAATTAATAGACAGACAACTTGTCTCAGTTGTTACGCGAAACTTGCTTATGTATGTAGCATCGAGCGTGGGATGTGTTGCAACATGTGTTGCTGAAGCATTCTGTGTTGTTGTTAAGGGCAGCGATGAACTAATTGGCTACGCTTAATTGTTAGTGAGAACATGACACACACAAGCCAACGATAGATTTTGAAAGAAAGGTTTTGATTTTGAAAAGTATGATTGCATGATAGAAATTAGTGAAATGAATGAAATAAAATAAATGAATGAAATAAATGAATAAAATGGATGAATGAATTGAAAAATGTAATGAACAGATTCATTCTTAAAATAAACAAGTTAATGAAATGAAACAAATGCCAATGAAATTAATGAAGAAATTAGTAAATGAATTAATAAATAAGTAAATTAATAAATCAATAAAACGAATGAAAATTATGAAATGAATGAAATTAAAAATTATTAATAAATTATAAATTAATTAATGAAATGAAGAATTAATAATACATTTTAAATTAATTAATGAAATGAAGAATTAATAAATAAAGTAAATAAACGAAATGAATAAAATGAACGAAATGAATGAAATGAAAGAAATTAATAAAATGAATAATCAATAATAAATAATTTAATTAATTGAATAAATAATTAATAAATTCATAAATGAATGAAGTGAATAAAATGAAAGAGATGAATGAAATGAGTAATTAAAAATAAATTAAATAAATAACTAAATTACATGATTAAGTTATTACTTAAATGAATGAATTAATTAAATTATTAAATAATCAAATGAAAATATTAAAATTAATAAGTGAATAAGTTAATAAATTACTAAAATGAATGAAAATGAATGGAATGAATAATTAATTATAAAATTAAATGAAATGAAATGGAATGAAATGAATGAAAGGAAATGAAATTAAATGAATGAAATGAAATACAATTAAATTAAATGATATGGAATTAAATAAAATGAGTATATAAGTGAGTGTATGAGTGAATAATTAATAATAAATAAATTAATTAATTGAATTTATGAGTAATAAATGAGTGAATTTAATATAATGAAATGAATGAAATGAATTAAATGAAAAGAAATGGAATGAAATGAATGAAAGGAAATGAAATGAATGAAATTAAATAAAATTATATTAAATTAAATGATATGGAATGAATGAATGATAAAATGAATAAAATTAAATTAAATGCAATGAATGAATGAAATGAAATGAAATGAAATGAAATGAAATGAAATTAAATTAAATTAAATTAAATGAAATTAAATGAAATGAAATGAAATGAAATGAAATTAAATTAAATGAATGAAAGGAAATGAAATTCATAAAATGAATGAAATTACTGAAATTAATGAAATGCATGAAATGAAATGCATGAAATGAATGAAATTAAAGAAATGAATGAAATGAATGAAATGAATGAAATGAATGAAATGAATGAAATTAATGAAATTAATGAAATGAATTATATGAATAAAATGAATCAAATGATATGCAATGAAATAAATGACTGAGTAAATTAATAAATTTATAAAAGACTGAATGAATGAAATAAATCGAATGATTGAAATAAATCGAAATGATTGAAATTAACAAACTGAATGATTTTGATTTTAAATATATAAATGAATTAATTAACGAATCAATTAATTGATGCATACATCCATAAATGAATTGAATTGAAATGAACGAATGAAAAAATAAATAAATAAATGAATGGAATTATTGAAATGAGTGAGCTGAATGATGTAAATGAAAGGATGAAATAAATTAAAGGAATAAATAAAAATTAAATTAATTAAAATGAATTCATAAACAATTTTGATAGTAATCATGTAAATGATTTAACTAATCAATCAATTCATCCATACATAAATCAGTAAATAAATTGCTTAATCCAAAAAACTTTCACTAAATAAAAAACCAATTTTAAGATAATCAAAACAAATCCTATCTCTGATTTCGGTTAATTTTCTCTTTTAGCAACAATAGAATTTTTCTGGCTAAGCGGCATTTTCATCAAAATCTGACGAGTACACAAAAAAATGATGTTTTATAGCAGAAAGTCGCCTGTCACAAGTTAAATTGGCACCGTTGAGCTCATCACTCAAATTCCATTCTTGAGGCGCGTTAACTTCGGTCCATATGGCATGCAACAGGCGCCCGTCGAGTGCGGCCAAGACAAAAAGTGGCTGTCGTCATTGTTGTCGACCTCGACACACTAACGGCACTTTCGCAATGATAAATGACAGCGCGGCGACATGGCCGCGGCAGCGCGATAGTGGCGGCGACAATATGAGCGGCAGGTGCGGACTTATCTTGTAGCATGCAACACATACACCGCAAGTCTTCTGTGCGGGTGTGTGTGTGTGTGGTTTGTGTGTGGGTGTCGCTATGTCGCCTTCGACGAGCCGCATTTATGGCTGCTCGCTACAACAAAGCAGCCAGCAATGGCGGCTGCGACATGCAATCAGTGTTGTTGTTGTTGTAAGCTGTTTCACATTTCAAAAAGCAACAAATAGATTTTATTTGATACGTTTACGAAATCAACAACGTTCACACTATTCTTGTAATTTTGTTGTTGCTGTTGTTGTTGCTGCGCTACAGCTGCTTGTTGTCAAGGCTATTGTCTCGTCTGCTGTCACTCAGCATTTGTGGCATTTGCGGTGCATCCCGCTGGTGCAGTGACAGCGCGTTTGCTGTTCTCCTCGCACCTCGTGCCCAAGTTTTTGCCGCGTCTTGCCGGTCACTTGTGAAAAGTTTAATATTTTTCGCTCATTTTTACTTTTCTCTCGGCTTCGCGATGTGCTGCTTTCGTTCGGCCTTTTCTATTAACGCTCCCCGTGGGAAGTGTGTCAAGATGACACGATGGCGCAACAATGGCGCCTTGACAGCCTATTAGCCGGGCAGCGACAGCGCCACGCCAAATGGGCCACCAACCAGCAAACCGACAGCGCAGCTGGTTCATCTGGGCTGGGCGTTCGCTAATCAGCATTTGAACGATTGCGTGCAGCGCGCTCTGCGTCACCTTGGAGCTCAGATGATTTGTGGGTTTTCGGTTGCATTAGACCATTGCCCCATTTGTGCACATTGCCATCAAATTTAGAACGATTTGAGGAAAATTTCAACTACTGTTTATACTCGACGTTGTTAGCAAAAAAAAAAAAACAGTATGACTTCAAAAGGATTGCAAGCACATCAGAGTTCATTGTAGATGAATTTTGCCAGCAATGAATGAATATTTCCCCAATTGCTGACAATGTTTATACGAAAAATTCAGCAATTTTGTGCCAAATTTTCTCACTCGGAATTGCCCAGTCCAACCTCCAACACTTCCTAACTAACCGAATACTTTACTCAGTTCAAATTCAAATTGTGCGCGCCGCTAGTGACACACATTTCCTGCGGCTGGTGTGCACATTTCCCGACACAATTCCTGACGCTACAGCGGCCGCGGCGCATCGAGTCACTTTCAATTACCGACAACATGCCAAGACATGTAAAGGGGCCAAAAATGCAAAAACTAGCACACAAATGTGCATGTTGAAAATGTTAGTGGCATAGGCGCGGGGGCAGGCGGGTGGAGGAGGCATGGAGTTTACAAGTGGCGGAAGCAACTCGGCAGTATAACTTTTCGCTCCTTGCTGGTGGTGGCATGTGAGGCGTGTAAATTGTAGCTAAAAGTAAATGTGCGCTGAACTTGAAGCAGCAACAACACCAACTCAAACAACTGCGAGCACAATCAGCAGCAACAACAATACATAGCAACAACGCAAATAAAATAAAAGCGAAATAATCCAAAACAACGGTTGGGAAACAGCAGCCAGAGGCGGCAATGCTGCTTAACTTGCAATGCTTGAAGGGGGTGTTGCTGTGTGTGGGGCGCACTTTAGTAATAAATAAGTGTACCATATGTCGAGTGGAAAACTCAATTTTCTTGAGCACTGTCACCCAAAACATGAACTTTTGAGGCATAGGAGATCATTTTCTGGCGCTTCAAACTTTGCATATTCAACTTTTTGTGTTCTATTTTGGCTTGGGGCGTATTTCTAGCCGATGTAGGGTGAAGAAAATAGCTTTCGTATTATTTGAACACTTATGCGGAGGAAATCTGTATTGAAAGTCTCGTTGTTATAACCCAATTTGAACGGCGTAACGCTCCAAATTAGTGTTTTAATTAATTAATGGAATTTCGAAATTAAAGTAACAACATTTTCTTTACTCAGGGAAGATACTCGTAGTAGGGGGGTAGGTGAGCCACACTAGGCTCATTGTGGTACCATAGGACCACTAACCCATTCATTTGTAGTCTCAAATCAGGGTGAATATGTTACAAGGCCCTTGGTATCAACCTTTTTTATGTCGGCGAGATTCGCGGCATGGTGAGACTGTTATTTTAAGTAAGTGGAGATTTGTGATTTTCCTTCTCTTCATGGCTATAGCTTCTGCAGATGTCGTTGGCCAAATGTCCCAAAAGGATAAGAGGGATGTTAGTTTAGTCAGATCTGAGACAAAGGAAGCCCCAATATTTTTTACGCAGCGTTTGGTCAAAGATGGGCGCTTAGTCTGTGAATCGTTGCTGAAACAAAAAGGTGATTAAGTCGATTTTGAAGAGAATGCTTACAGCAAATGACAAGTGGATTATTGCGCTATATCGTAGTGTGAAAAATATTGTAGAAAATTGCCTCGTTAGGCCGACAAAACCGACCCAAAACTAGAAGTAACATTAATAAAACCAAAGCTAAATATTTGATAGTGGTTGAGGAATATTTGGTGTGATTGGGAGAATTCTATAGGAGGGCCTTACCTAAATTTCAGCTCTGCTGAGAGCAGTCAACAAGTTTAAATGAAAAAAAATGTTAAACTTAAAGCTAAAAAACACCAATTTAAAGCTAGAAGTGGCATTCATAAAACCAAAGCTAAATATTTGATAGTGGTTGAAGACTATTTGGTGTGATTGGGAGGATTCTATAGGAGGGCCTTACTTAACTTTCAGTTCTGCTGAGAGCAGTCAACAAGTTTAAATAAAAAAACATAAAACTTACAGAAAAACACATAAAAAGTTAAACAATTGCAAGAGAGTTGGAAAGTCTTGATTGAAATTAAATTAATATGCAGTATAGATCTTTGAATGGTTTTTTACCAGAAGTCACTTATATAAATTTAGCTCCTTTAAATCCCCCTAAGGTCCTTTATGTCCTTTTTCATAAAATTTTTCAAAAAAGGATATTGTTTCTTCGACTTCATATCATTAGCTTTCATTTGACGTAAAAATTATTCCTTTCTGACATTTGAGTCAAAAGATATGAGGCATAAAAGTTTCAGTAAGGGGCACTAAGCCGCCATCTTTAAACTGGATTTCAAAAAAACTAGAACATCCCGGAAAGAATCCCTTGGTACTTTTTTACCTAGTGAGGTCCTCTATTGAATGAGATATGTTTGACCTTGTCCCTCGAATTTTTTTTGAATTTGTTGCACTGTGTTATCTAAAGAAAGCTATCTAAAGAAAGCTATCTATATGACCTTTGGAACGAGATAGAACTGCAGGTCACTTCCATTTCTGCATAGATTCGCATGCACAAGACGCAGGATTGTCAGGAGCAGTGGGGCGCACTGGATTTCATTTGGGAGGGGGCGCGGGGGTTCGCAGAGGGGTTTGCGTATAATTTTTGAGCCGAATACCATTCGAAACCATATTTTTTACTAGCAATTTTTGTGTTTGGGTGGGTTTACAACCCGCAAAACCCCCCTGTGTGCGCCATTGGTCGTGAGTTTGGCTTCTGTGTCCAGTTGTAATAAAAGTATTCATGTAAAAACATGTTGCTGGGGTTTCCCGAACATTTTTCATGTTTTTGGATGTGTTGCATTGCTGAGTGCATTGTAGTTGTTGTCACAAGGTATTGTAAATATTGTTGTTGTTGTTGCTGTTATTATTATTGACAACTCTTTTCATTTATTCTTATTCTTGTTGCTGTTGTGATTGCTGCTCACTCCGCAATTACTGCCAATGATGGTGAATTCACAATCCTTTGTGTTAGTTGTTGGTGTTTTTTTTTGGCAATTGTTATTGTGTCTGTTGTTAAGAGTGTTGTTATTGTTGTCAATATTTCTCTACCTACTTCTATTGTCTATTACTATTACTGTGGTTGTTGGTTGTTGTTTTTTTTTCTAAGATTTTTACTTATTTTTTGTTAATACACCATTTTGTTGTTGTTGTGGCATTAACTGTTTTTATTGTTCATATTACTGTTTACTCTGGTTGTTGTTGTTGTTTTTGCCATTGTCGTTTTTATTGTTACAATCCCATACTTGTTGTTGTTGCTATTCCTTCTGTGTTGCTGGTAGCTGCATTCGCATTGCTGCCAAAGTGCTTTGTTGCTGGCAGTTTTTATTGCAACTATTTGTGCTGCGGGCCAGCCGGGTTTGTAACTGCGGCTCTAACAGCGCTGGTTGTTGAATATTGCTCGCAACACGCGACAAGCTGCCCGTCAGCGCGTGTGTGTGTATGTGTGTGTGTGTGCACTCGCGGGCACTTGTGGGTTGTTGCACATGCACTCATTGCGGCCGGATGGCTTCTTACAGCCATCGTCAGTACGGGCACTAGCAACAGCACTGCCAGACGGGCCACTCGAGTCCTTAGGTAGTCGTTTTGCTGTTCGGCTGGCTGTGACAACACTTTCGATCGTTCGTCCTGTCGTTTGTCCTTTACACGTTTGCATCTCTGTGTGTGTGTGTGTGCATGTTGGCGACAAACTTACTGTTGTAGAGGGTACAGTATGCAACCGTTGCTCGTACATGTGGAGCGTATGTGAGCTTGTGCGACTGTCTGTGTGTGAGTGGCGGAGTTTAATCTTGGCTTATTTTTGAATAATAAATTTCATATGTAAATATTTTGTTTTGTGCGCGATATTTCAGCATGTTGCAGTCGCACGTACGACAACGCCACCAACACGCGCCGCAGTCTCACTTTTGGGAGTGCAGCCACCAGCACTTTGCTGACTGCGCTGGTCTCGTTGTCGGTGCTGTTATTGTTGTTGTTGTTCGCAGCGTAATGCATGCTAGCAAGGACCTTAGGCAAACATACACCGCTGCAATCTTTAGTGAGCACATGGGGCAAGCCGGGCCAAGCCTAGAAACGCACGCAAGCAACGAGTTGAGTCAAGTTTGCTTTCCAATGTCACTTTGTGTGTTGTTTTTGCCATTGGGCCGTGTTTGTTTTTGTGTAAAATTCATATGAGACCAAATGTGGCTACACCCCAACAACAACAACAACAACAACAACAACATCAAAAACAGAAGCAATTGTTGCTCGTATTTATTTTTATGTGGCTCGCTTTGTTGCAGTGCAACACACGGAAAATGGGGTTAACGTTGCCACTAATGTACCCATTGTTGTTTCTGTTGTTGTTGTATAGTTAGAACATTTTGTGTTTTATTCTCTTAAATTCTAGGCGCAGCATGGAATGTTTTAAATTGCATTTGCTTAGCGTCGTCGCACTGGTGGTGGCAAAAGTCGCATTAATATGGCAGAAATGCGCTGGCGGGAATTAAGAAATTTTTATAAATCGAGCAGACATGTGCAACGCCGACGATAACAAATGCAAATATTTACTTCTGTGCGTTGGGTTAATCTGTGGGTTTCTTATGGCGTTTTAAGTGTGCGGTTTGGAAAAATGTTCGTTGAAAAATTTTAGGATATTTTAGTGTGTGGTTAAAGGAAATGAATCCAGAAAATTTTGGTTTTAATTAAATATTGAAAGAAAATATTTGAAAAAATTTTATATTGCAAAATTTTTATATCATTTAAATTTTAAATTTTATAACTTTATTTTTTCTTTTATCGTATAAGAAGTAGAGAATAGTTCTCTGTTTAGCGACAGCGAAATCTGTGTTCGGTGTTCGTGTAGTTGTGCTGTCTTCAAAATAACACTGTGCAACAAAAATAAAAAAAATTTTTCACACCGGAAGAAATCCATATGGGCGTGAAACTTAAGACCAAACATAGTAGTACTGCGTACTCAGTTTTTCATTTCTACATCCTTTGTGCTTTTAAAAGGACTTCAAAATTTTGAAGGGTATAAAAAATAAAAAAATTTAAAAAAAACCTCGTTAGAATATGGCGATATGTATATCAAATGAAAGAGGAAAGGCTTAAGAATTTAAATAAAATTGATTTTTTATCTATTTGTAAAAAAAGGATATGAAAAAGGTCCTTTGGAAATTTTAATGCTTTATATCCTTGAAAATTGTACTCGAATTTTCTTGAAAAGTAAGTATGTTAAAACCCAATATCTCCTTGATCACGTGTCAAAATTTCATTATTCTCGCTTCATTGATTTTGTATCATTTTATTATTTAAAATACTAATACTCAAATAAATTAGAATTTTTGTACTTCAATAGAATTGCAGCTTTCGTCTTTGTTTTAATAACTTTCGAACCAATAAAGTTAGAGTAATGAAATTTTTAAATCTCGGATCTGTTCTCTTTTATTAAGGGGTCGAACTAGTCTGCCATGGATTAGGACTGTTGGTTAGCAACAAAAAAAACAAGAAGGAATTCACTGTGAACCATTGTGACCTCCGAGTGTAAGTGCAATCCTTCCCTTTCCTACATAACTCAATAGGATTTATTACCAAGCGTCATAAGCAAAATTGTTTCATGAAATAATGTAATAAATAAACAGTCTCAATCATATATTTTCGAGTCTAATAAAGTACGCAAAAATTGGCATCTGGCTTAAATTTTATGCAGTCAGGGTGTGTTCGAAGAGGATGAAATAGCCAACGGCATCCCAGCTTCATTCCAGTTAAAACCAACTGTTGCTTTCCTGTGGTGGGATAAGCTGAAGTAGACCATGTATTGCATACCTTTCCATTGTCCCTGTTTATGTTTAGCTATCCAAAGGTCCCCTTCTATTTGCATTATTTCAGGTGGGTTCGTCTGACTAATGGTCCATAGATCATCCTTTTCTATGTAAGATTGAAGTAATGCTACAGCTGAGACTCCATTTAAAATTACGCATGAATTTCAGTAAATATCAGCTTTTGTTGTAAACAATTTTAAAACTTCGAACTTCGAGGCTCTCGGAACGAATTTTATTTTTAACCGACAATGACTCTTAAATTTTCAATATAATAAATTTCATATATTAAGTACCCAGTATCGTTCGAGTCTGACTTGGCATTTCTATTTTTGTAATCCACTGCCAACGATTTTACAATAAAAGTCCTCTTATGGTATAATGCAGACTTCATTCCATACCTCACACTCACTGACTGTTGTTTTGACAAACTGAAACAACTTTGAACACACATAAAATGCACACAAACATTAAACGCAATTTTCATTCTTTTTTTTTGTATGAATATTAAGTGAAATGGAAAAATTAAGTTTTTCAAAACGTATCTTTGCATGCTACATGCATTTTTCATACCCACCTCATAACTTCAGGACGCTGTTGCAATGTATTTCGTTTTTTGTCGATAAGAAACTTTTCTGCATGAGTTTGTGCAAAAAATTGGAAAAATCAAACTTTTACAACACAAAAGATGCAAAGCTGCATTTAAATATCCGTTGTGCGTTGCTCCCACTCGCCGCACGGATTCTTCCCCTCCTTGCAACAACAGTCTTGCTGTCTTGTCAAATTTTCCATTTAAAGTTATGTAGTCGATTTTTTACACACGCACACGCACACGCACTCAGGCACACACATGCAGCAGTGGCTTTGATGTTGTTGTTGTTGTTGTGTTTGCATATGTTTGGTGAGTAACTTCCGGGAAAATGAAAGCTTTCCAGCGAGCACAACGAGACATCTAACTTCGCACAACATGTCGGCGTTGTGTGCGAGAGATGAAGTGGAAGCGCAACAGTGTTGTGGTCAGTGTTGCCAGATCAGGAGATTTCCTCCTAGATTTAGGAGATTCTTGCCGTTTTAGGATAATTTTTAGGAGGAAGAATTGTTTAGGAGAAAGTTTAGAAGATTTATATTTTATGTTAAGGGATTTTTCAGATCCTTAGAGGATTTTTAGGAGATTTTTGAATAACGAAGTATGATGTATTGGGAACACTGGCAACAAAACATATTTTGGCAATTATTTTAATAGTCATCCTATTGTGTTAAAAATTTTTAAGCTTACAAAATGTAAGCTCGTTCTATCTCGTTCTCAATTATTTCTGTTACAATGAAATCCCGCCAAAAATTGCACTTTTTATTGAATTCATTTGTTATATGTTTTGCTTTTGTTAAGTTGTTCTTGTTAAGCTGAAGATGAATAAAAAAGGTTGCATTAAAAAATTATATGTAGGTATATATATTATTATTATTTTTTTATGAGAAGTTTTATTCTTTTAAAATGACGCAAATTATAAAACAATTGTAGGAGATTTTTTAACTTTTGGGAGGAAATTTCGGTATTTTTTTTAATTTAGAAGAAAGTCATTTCAGGTATCTGGTAACACTGGGTGTGGTGGAGGTGTTGGCGGTGGCAGTGGCAGTGGCGCAGGCAACAAAGTAAAAGTGTAAAAGTTTTCAAATTTTAGCAGCAAGTGATTCAAACATTGCGCTCGCTGCTGCCATCGGCTATGGCCGCACTTCTTTCTCGACTTTGTTTGCGCTCGTTCTCCACTCTTTGTACCAGTTGTTGTTGTTGTTGTTGTGGTGGTAGTGTGGCATTCACACCTGCAAGTTCGCAGACACCTCCGGGACGGTACGACTGCCGCCGCCTGCAGCTGCATGCGTTGCCGTGTAGTCAGTTGACACTCTCGCAGCACACTTCCATATTGCAAGCAGTCTATGTGTGTGCGTGTGTGTGTGTGTGTGTGTGTGTTGTTCCGCTTCTTCACTTTCTGCTTCGCAGAGCTTAGAAAGTGGTCGAGTGCAGTGAAGTGCTCGTCCACACGCCACGCATTTATGCGCATAATTCATTATCTTTGTGCTTTTGTTGTACTCTATAAATATTTAGTTTACTCACTAAAACTAACAGAAATGCTTAACGCAACACCAACTCCATGTTAGACATGTCAACAGTCCCTGGCAATAACTTTTGGAAAAAAATTCTGCAGCAAAACTTTCAAAAACTTTATCCAGCTTAACGGCGAAATATGAGATTTGCACATTTTGCGCTCACATCCGCTGCTTGCGCTTATTTTAATTGTTGTTGTCACACATTTTTATGTGTTATGCATTTTGAAATAAAAATTTGTCTGCTCTCAACACACATTTTGCCGTTGTGTAATGCACAAGTGGCTGTAGTTGTTGTTGTTATTGTTGTTGGCGTTCTGAATTATTTATGTGGAATAAAAAAGTTGCATGCGCAAAGTCTGCAGCTTAAAATTTGAATGACTTAACCTTAATGCTCTGAATTTAAATGTGTTTAGTTGTAAATTGATAAAAATTTGCTGAAAATTCCATGCATCAATTAACAAAAACAAAAAATGGCTGAAAATTGGATGAGTTTCTCGCAATTTGGATATAGTTTCTCGTTAGTATTGTTCGATGATGTGACATATGAATGTAACTTTGAGATCATAAAAACGTTGATTCCAATTTAAAGTTATCTAAAGCATTATGTTCAGTTGTAGTTGAGCTTAGGTTAGGTTAGGTTTGGTTGGAGTGACAGCTATACTTACTTACTTACTTAACTGGCCATAACAACCCGTTATCGGGTTACGGCCTGCCGCAAAACTTCTCTCCAGGCGCCTCTGCTTCGCGCGCGCCTTCTCCAGTTGGTCACACCAAGAGATACCAGGGCCTCTTCCACTTGGTCCTTCCACCGGAGACATGGCCTCCCTCTTCGCCGTCGACCTCCAACCATCGCATCGAACACCTTTTTCGCCGGAGCTTCGTCGTCCATACGGCAGACATGACCGAGCCAGCGTAGCCGCTGGATGTTAATTCGCTGCGCTACGTCCATGTCCTTATACAGCTCATACAGCTCGTTATTGGTTCGTATGCGATAGTCGTCACCAACACGAACAGGGCCGAAGATTTTGCGAAGTACCTTCCTCTCGAACACTCCAAGGGCCGCTATGTCGTTTCGTGTCATTGTCCATGCTTCAGCGCCATAGAGGAGCACGGGCAAGATGAGCGTCCTATAGAGTGCAAGTTTTGTCGGTCGAGAGAGGTCTCTACTTCTCAATTGCCTACCGAGACCGTAGTAGCACCTGTTGGCAAGAGTAATCCTTCGCTTTATCTCCAGACTGACATCATTGCTGCTGTTGATGGCGGTGCCAAGGTAGACGAATTCCTTGACAACTTCAAAGGTATACCTGTCGGCCTCGACGTGAGACCCTAGCCCTGCGTGTAGACAGCATATACTTCGTCTTGCCCTCATTTACCACCAGACCCATTTTGGCAGATTCTCTGTCGATAGCAGCAAATGCAGCGGTGACATCTCGCTTGTTACGCCCGATGACATCAATGTCATCAGCGTAGGCAAGGAGCTGGACACTTTTGTTGAAGAGTGACAGCTTTATCCTAAGCTAAAGCTAACCTAAGCACAGAGGATTTGTTTGTTGTGCAGTGTTGCCTGATACCGGAAATGACTATCTCCTAAATCTTAAAAAAATCAAAATTTCATCCCAACAATTAAAAAAATCTCTTACAATTTTTTTTTAAATTTTTGTCATTATAAATGAAGGAATTAAACTTCTCATAAAAATAAAAATATATTTAGTTTATTTTTTTTTAGATTTTAAAAAATCTCTTACAACTTTTCTTTAATTTTTGTCATTATAAATTAAGGAATTAAACTTCTCATAAAAAATAAAAATATATTTAGTTTTTTTTATTGCAGTATTTTTATTCATTCAGCTTTAGCTTAACAACAACTTAACGCAAACAAAACATATGAAAAAATGAGATCGGTATGAAATTCGGTATTAAATGATACACTTTAAAGCATAAAATTTAATTAAATTAAATAAGACACTTAAGCTTTCAATATTCAAGGCCCCTAATGCCACTAATGATTTCAAATGTATCACCAATAAAAACTCTTAAACTTTCTCCTAAACAATTCGTGCTCCTGAAAATTCTCCTAAAAAGTCAAAAATCTCCTAAGCCTAGGAGGAAATCTTGCGGTGCTTCGTTGGTTTGGCGCAACTCTTTCTTTACGGAACGGAACGAGGAGCTTAGAATTTTGGCCGTCCCCTGATCAGATACATTAATGTATACATGTCCTTATGTGAATTTGTATAAAATTTCAAGCGAAAATTCGAAAAATTGGGGAAGTTACAGTCCTTGCCGCAGAACTCCTTTTGTTAGCAGTGGTTGACGGTGAGCATGAAATCGAGGTAACGGCTCAGCTCAAAAAAAAAAAAAAAAAAACTACGTTAGTACATAGTGTTACCTTGTTCGTGAACGAAGGATTTTACAAAAAAAAATTTTTTACAGTTACAGTGCTATTTTTTCCAAAAATGTCGATTATTTAAGGTCGAAAAATTTAGTTTTTGGCCAAAAAAAATAGAAGAATTTGTCCAAAAAAAAAATCCTTTGTTCACGAATTAGCTATTGTATGTACAAACAACCCCTCAAAATTTCAAATTGATCGATGTGGTGGTTAGCGGGATATCGTGCTCACCGCAATGGCATTTTTTCAAAAATACGATTCCGAGATAATCGCGTTTAAAGTTTTAGGTGGACATTAAGTAGTCATGAAACTGCGCGCTATGAACGGCCGTATCTTAGGTTCTAGTGCCCCGATCTCGATGAAAAATTGTTAAAAGTATGTACTTCAAAAATAAGTCATACAATTTTTTTCGATTTTTGAGCCACAAAAAGGTATATAACCCCTTCACCCATATAGGCCCAGAGATTTGTTTTTTTTTGTCAATATTCGAATGAAACAGGTTTTTTGTAAGATTAAATGAGATCGGACAATTTAAAAATTTGGTGTCATAAAATTTTACCGATTTTTGGTTTTTGAGATATGTATTTAGTGTTCGATTGATCGAACGCTGGACACCACTTGCCTTTTTTTTAATGATTGATGTATGCATGGAATTTATACTAAATAAATAACAAACTATTGACCAGTACTATAAATTCACAGTTTATTCCATATTTTTTCTAAATAATATGATTCGAAACAATGAGTGTGAAGTGCAACGTTACATCTCTTACACAATTACAAAATCATACATCATACCATCATATCTTTATTTATTTATTTATTTATGCAAAAAGTTCGCGTTTAAAGTTTAAAAAACAGCCCAAAAAAATGCATGGAAAATGCTAAAATTTACTGTTCGATTAACTGAACATTGGGCCGATATGAGTTTACAAATAAAGTTCAGTACCGTTTCCTTTTCATATTCGGAAAGGCAACCACAATGGGAGTCGTTGTGTGGGAACCAACGTCTTTCAGCATATCTCCCCATTTGGAGAAGAAGGAGTAGGTTGAGCTTAAAAATATACAAATTTTTTGTTAGAGTTGTGGTTAAGTAAATAAGTAACATTGAGACCGTTCGTTGCCTCGCAAGTGTCAAAAACAAGTTAGTGAGATCTGTGCAAATGAGACAAAGACAGATGATGGTTGAGCCACTCAGACTGCCAAATATTTTTGAGCAAAAAGTTTCTCAACCTTAACCGAGTAGACTGGGTTGATCGCCTTGTAGTGTACAGTGCAATCTTCTCAGAGGTCTTGAGTTCGATTCCCTCCTAAGGGATCACTTTTTGGCGATAATTTTTTTTAATAACGTATAGACCATTTACTTAGTAGAAAATCGATTTTTTATAACATTAAATTTGTTATATCTTAAACTTATAAAGTTAGAAGGACGAAATTCAAGGATGTAGTACTGTATATATGAGTCCTTAAGATATATTTTTTCCAATAGTTTTTGAAAATTTCCAAAGATATTCAAGGGTAAAGTTTTAAAAGGACATTTTTAATACCTCTTCGTCCTTTTGCACCAAAACATTAAATTTTCTAAGATTCTAGGATTTTTCTGTATCATTTGGTATCCATATGGTTATTCTACAATGCGCTCATTTTTTGAAATAATTCCTTGAAATAAGCATGTCCTTGAAATTTCAAAGTCCTTTAAAAAAAAATCCTGACGTAAAAGAGAAAAACTAAAAACGCAGTTTTACTACATTTGGGCTCTAGTTTCGTAAGTATATAGATTTTTTCGTGTGTTTGGAAATTTTTTGATTTTTGTCGCACGCTGTAACCTCAAAAAGTAGCAGATATATTGTTGATTTTTGTTTGAGTTTTTACGCAAAATTTTACCTCGGTCCGAAAAAAATGATTAAACAAATATTTATTACTTACTTTTTTAGCTTTCTAAATCACTAAGCCAAAGGAAGATAGCTTAAAAATTGTGCAAGATGTGGCTTTTTTCCCAATACAACTTTTTATTTGATATTTTTTTTCCTTGAAATGAGATGCACATAAAGAAATGTTTATATTAAATAAATGAATTAACAAAATTATACAATGTATTTTTGTTTTTACATGTTATGATGTTTTGATTATGAACAAATTTGGTTTTTGTTTATTTTAAATCAATGGATAAGCAAAACGGATAATCAAAAGTTGTGGGTGGATTACAGCCATAGTTAGTAATGGCGTTAGTGTAATAAACGATAGTAACGGAGGGTTAAGCAGTTTCAAGTTATGAAGAAAAAATTTTCTAACAAATTTTCATTGATTTTAAAGTAGCATTGCAACAAATCAAACCCGACTGAGGGGTCCATTACGGTTTTCATTTGTGCTCTAAACTACTTTTTCAACCACCTGAAGCATACTCATCTCAAACAATGCCACTCCCATCATTGTTGTTATTTCAATTTGATTATTTTGTTGTAAATAACGCCACACCGGTCGTCATTTTTGTAAGCCAAATATTTATGTAAGTTGTCTCGTTGTGCTAAATCAGCACGTTACCAGTTTTATTTACACATAAATGTCAACAATTTCGTGTTATAGCTATTGATGTTGTTGTTGCTGTTGTTGCAGGGCCAATGATGCCAATATGGGCCCATAAAAACCAAAAAAAAATTGTACGATTCATGCAAAATATGCCAAAGTCTTTCTTCGTCCATTGTTGGTGCATGCCACAGTGTCGCGTTATGTTTACTATGGTTTTTGCTTTCATTGTGTTTGTTGTTGATCGTGTTATTATTGTTGTTGTTGCTGTGTGCGGTGGTATTGTTGAGATGGGATAGCCAGTTGCACTATGCACAAATGTGCTTAATAAAATTTACAGCGTTGCATATTGCGGCGCTTGTTTGTAGGTAGACACATACACACACACACACACACACAAATATACATAAGCAAACACATAAAATGTATCGGTGTGCGTGTCTCTGCGCTTGCAGAGATTTGTGCATTTTTTATACCGCCATGCATGTCGAATAAACAAAAACAATATAAATTTATTTTTATACAACGAGTGCTGCATTTTTGTACCAACAGCAACAACTTTCATATATTGAAAAGCCACGTGTGCACGAGAAAAAAATTCCATAAATTCTGTTGATTTTTTAGTTAAAGCTTTTGCGTTTCAAAAAAGAAAGCAATAAAAAACAAGCAAAGAAAAACCAAAAAAGTCAATGAAAATCCGCATTCAGCCCTTCATTCAATTTTTCACATTTTCATTCCGCTCAACGGTCGCGGCATCAGCGCCATCAGCGACAGCGCCAACGCCAGCACATAAACGCTTTCACATGCTCGCATTTACGGCAGTCGCTGTTGCTCTCTTCGCTTTGTGCCAGTTGGCGCCTCCGGCCAACAGGGGCCAACATTGTTTTCCCCCCTCTTGGGCCATGGCCGCGCCTGCATATGCTGCAACGTAACAGTTCATCCATCCATGCGGCGCCGCGCGCCTCGCTCGCCGTGCGGCCGTTGTAATTTTCTGGTGCAGCGGAAAACCGCGTCACACATTCGCTCGTACATTTCGCAATGGTTTTTTGCTTTAGTGGATTTTTTAATCCGCATATTAATTCCCTTAAACAGCGATTGCCTAATCGCTCGTTCGTGAATGAATTCATGTAATGCGTGTTCATTCCGGCGAAAGGATTTTGCATTTTTTCGCCGTAGCTTACATTGTTTTTACTCGGATGCCACCGCCAGAGCGGCTGCTACTGATTTTGGTGATTTAATTTTGGTTAATTGAACAAATTTTGCTCGCCTGCGAAATACTTATAAACGGCGCAAATTGCATTTGCGTAATGCAAACGTATTAAAGACTTGCAGTGCTTTGTGCGGAATTAATTTAGTTTTTTAAAGTTGTGCTTAATTTGAAATAATTTGTTGATTTGTATACAAAAATTTGTTTTTTAAACTATTGGAATCTTAGCGCTAAGGAAGGTAGGTAAGTGTGGTGGGCTTTTTTTTGGGGCTTATCTTAATTATTCTGGGAAAGAAAATAAGTTCCATTAGGGTTCAATATATTTGCAGAAATTACAAGAGTTGTTACTGGGTACTAGTATGCTGTGCCGCAAAAGGCGCTCTCAGACTGAGAGAGGCCAACCTGTGGAAAGAGCACGCTTATGGACACTCTGGGATTTTAAGGTCATTTATGAGGCCAGGTACAGAACAGCAATTCGATTCCTGCACGGACTATCTGATTCCACACCTGGATTTTGTTTCGCGCGCACTCACCTCCTTTCCCTCAAGGGAAGAATGGGGACTTACAAGTGTGACAAGAGACGCCTCCATCACCATCTTCACAGACGGTTCTAAGATGGAGGAAGGTACAGGAGCTGGTCTCCACTCAGATGAACTGGGGGTACAACGGTCTTTCAGACTCCCGGACCTCTGTAGCATCTTTCAGGCGGAGATTTATGCAATCTGGAAAGCTGCTGAACTAATCCGCGACAGCGGATTACCACCCACGGATGTCACAATCTGTGTGGATAGTCAGGCAGCTCTTAAAGCGCTTGAATCAGCCACTGTGAAATCGAAGGTAGTGCAGAGTTGTCGCACTGCACTTCGAGGCATCGGGCATCACCGAGTCACTCTCTGCTGGGTTCCGGGCCACTCTGGAGTGGCAGGAAACGAGACAGCGGATGAGATGGCAAGAAAGGGGGTCGCCCTGCCTCTCACCGAAGTGGATAACTCTGTGCTCCCTCCGATATCTGCCCTGTATTTGCGTATTGACAGGTTGAGCAAAAGTTACATCGAGTCCTCATGGCGGAGCAGAACTGACTGCAGTACCTGCCGGGCAATATGGCCTTCCCTTTCCGTGAGGAAAACACGATATGTACTGTACCTGAGTCGAACCTCTATTAGGCAGCTTGTTGGAGTCATCACTGGGCACTGCGCCATTGGATCCATGCTTGTCAAATGGTGCCTCTCGTCCAGTGATGTCTGCAGAAGCTGTGGAGATGAGGAAGAAGTGGAAACGATCCAACACTATCTGTGCCACTGCCCGGCTCTGCAGGAACGCCGTCTCCGTACCTTGGGGTCAAGGTTCCTGTCAGACTTGGCCTGCGCAGCAATGGTTGAAATTTCGGATCTACTCTCCTTCATCAAGAGGTCGAATTGGTTTGCCCCGAACTGAGAGCCACTGGCTAGCTCCAGAATCTTCTAAGAAGGGATTCACAATGGGCCATTTTGGCCTCCGAGTGGAAGTGCTGCCCTTGGGACGCACACACCCTTTCCTACCTAACCTACCTACTGGGTACTAATGCTTCAATGATGGCACACACATTCAAGAATTACCTGTAGAAGTTGACATGCTGATGACAATCGGTGTATCATTTTTTATGTCGATGCCCAGAGTCACAGTCGAAGCGACTCAAGCATTTAGGGTCATGCTACCTCACCGACCGAACACTGATACTTACTTAAATACTTAACTGGCCATAAGAACCCATTACCGGGTTACGGCCTGAGAGTTGATCGGGTGTCTAGGGTAACTTTGTCCTTTCACCGGAAGTACCAACATAGATAACGAAAGCAAAATTATTAGGTTGCGTTAGGTTATGTCAGCAGCGAATACGCCTCACATAGACACAATGGTCCATAGTACTACCGCATACGTCTGACCCTTTACTAAGTCCATTGTTATTGCATTAGTCTTATTCGCAAAGAGTAGTTAGTAGGTCTTTCAAAGGGTTTTCTGTTAAACCGTGTAGGGAACCCAAAAATGTGCTACCCAAAAATTTCATCCTGCGTTTTGCTGAAGTTGGGCAATGACACAGGACGTGTTCCATTGTTTCTTCCTGCCCGGGGTCCGAACAGTGCTTAAAGCTAAATCATCCAAAATTGTATTACGCGGCGTATTCTATTTCTTTGATTCCAGCTTGAAAAACTGAACAATTATCTGGAAGTTTGAGGCATTTTTGGATTTCATAGACCAAAAAAAACAAATTATTAGGTCTCCTCTATTTTTTCTGGGAGAACAAATAAAGGAAGGAAGCATGGAAGTACTCACATATGTCATTCACAATGGGTCATAAGGCCCCCAGTGGGGAACTTGCTCTCTGAATTCAACCTAACTTATTTTGGTCTGGTTCCAATAAGGACGCTCGATTTTAAAATATAAATAAAACAAGTAAGATATCTGAATGTCGATTCACTTTTTTTTATTTGAAAGCATATTTTATGACATTAAGTGTGAAATATAAAGTCCTTTTAATGTCCGCTGCGACTTTGCTTGGGGAAATTTTGTCTAATTTCAATGACTTTGTCGAATACATTTGGCTTCATTTGCTGTGTGGAACGTTGAGGGCGTAGTGCGACTTAAGATGGCCTCAAAATAAAAAGTATTCAGGCATTAAATCGACACTGCCCATCACTACAAAGACGACGGCTCCAGACTCTTGGGGCAAGGTTCTTTGATGGGCTCGCGGAAGTAGCAGATGCACAGATAACCGATCTACACAATTTCCTCGCCAAGACCAAATGGTTCCCAAAAGATCCCGTTTGGATCTGAAGGGATCCCAACAGATAATGGAAGGACACCGGTTTTCCGAAAAATGAAGCGATTCACAAGAGACCCAACAGGGTCTCCGAGTGGAAGTGCTCTTCAAATTATCGGTATTCATATCATCCAGTTTAAGTCGCAACAAGTTGATTATCATCGTTGACGGTTGACGGCAGTGTCAGTTTTGTTTTGGAAGAAGTATAAACTGATGGTTTTGCAAACAAAAACAAAACCCACCAAACGGTGAGATTTTCGGAATCCATTTGATGTTGGTCAATTGCGTGTCTACTGGCATTGTACTAAATCTAACAATTTTGCCAGTCTACATATCCATTCATCAGAAAGTGTGTCTCATGGCTTAAGATAATAAAAATAAACTTATTGGGTGGCACGTTGCTTTAAAAAAACAGTGACTTTCTGTATAGAAATTTGTTTATTTCCACACGTTGTTCAAACTAAAACCTTCCATGTTGGTTTGTTGTGCAACACTTAACAAGTGACAAACTAAGACTGAGTTTCTCGCAACCATTCGTGATGTGCGAGTGAATTCGTACAATAGGTGGAAAGGACGTACGGATTTTTGACGACTTTGAATAGTGGGTTGTTAGCAATTTTTTGGGAACTTTTCATCTCAAAGGTTTGACGTTTCTCGCCGAAAGTAAAAATTAGTAAAAATTAGTGAAACATTGTATTACATTTTTAAAATATTGGCTGCGTTGGTACTCAAACCAAACGACCATCTAACTTGTGATCCAACACTCTAATCAGTGAGCCATTTTGGCCTGCAAAGGTTATTAAAAAGTGGTTAATACATTACCAAAAATCTGCTCTGATTGCTATTACTGACTTCGACAGTGGGTTATTGATCCACAGTTTTCTGCTTTCATGATTTGTAGACTGACTTGTTTTATTATACGAGCCAACGCTTTTTTTTTAACGGAAAGCATAGTTTTCGTTCTGGAAGGATCTAGAAATTAGGCGACAGTGAAGTAGTTATGGACTTTTGTCTTCAACCCATCAAGGTCGTAGATGTTGGGGAAAATTTCTACAAGGAGTTCAAGCCACAATCGCTCAGTGCGGGCCAGCAACGAAATGTCTTTGTGATGCTGCTGAAATTGCTAGCGATGTTAAAAAGTCATTGATACTTTATCAAAAATCTGCTGTGATTGATTGATTGTATTGATCTCGATTGCAAGTCATTGATCCACTATTAACTGCTCACATGACTCACGGACTGGCTGATTGACTGAGAGCAGCAAAGAGGTAGTGTACTCATTAAGGTTACCATCTGATTGCCGTAAGTCAGGCTACGGCTTTAGTGGGTTAAGTCACTGGTGCACACAGAGGGGAATTTTGGGGGTACAAACCCTCTCCGATTGGGAATCCCCCACAACCCTTTTTGCAGAAGCTGCAGGGAAATTAACGAGAGGGAAACACTCGAACACTTCCTCTGCAGCTGCCCTGCCTTGGCTTTTAAAAGACTAAATTCCTTGGGGAACAGTCTGATTAGCTCCCTAGCTGACCTGTCTGAGACAAGACTGAAATGCATCAAGTCCTATTTGGACGATGCGGGTTGGCTTTAAGGCCCAGTATCTTCTCCCACGCAGGGAAGACCCAGTCGAGGAGGCGACAACAAAACGGCACATAGTGCTACTAGAGTGTGCTCAGAGGGCACGCAGTCGCTGCTACCTACCTACCTAACCCTCTCCGAATACAAAAATTGTGGTGAAAAAAAATGGTTCCAAATGGTATTGGGCTCAGAAACTGTACGCAGCCCCCCCACCGCAAATGAAATCCTGTGTGCGCCACTGGGTAAAGTAAAATTGAGTTTGTAAAGTGAAGGTGAGTTAAGTTATGGAGATGTGAGTGGTTTGAAAAAGGTTGATTTTCAGCAGAAATTTTAACAGCAAAGTAATAACAATTCTAGAAACAAAAAGAGTGTACTAAATAATTTTCAAAGTGAAGGTGAGTTAAGTTAAGGAGATGTGAGTGGCTTGAAAAAGGTTGCTTTTCAGCAGAAAATTTTTTGTTTTAGAAAAGTGAAAACAAATTTAAAAACAAACAAAAAATTCGAAATACATATTTTCATTTTTTTTTATTTTCACTTTTTAACCGTAGACCTACGTTAAAAAAACGACTAAATTTACGTAAGGAGCGTCGTTTTCGACCCTCATATATATGGAAGTTAGTACAGAAATGAACTTTTATTAAAAAAAACAAAACTTTTTAGTACGGTTTATTCAAAAACTTAAAATAAAATACAATGGAAATATATTATTACACGTAAACAAAAAAAAAATTTGGTCGAAAAGGTTCCCAACGTAGGTCTACAGTTAAAAACAAACAAAAAATTTTAAATAAATATTTTCATTTTCATGTATTTTCACCTTTGAACAGCGTTTCGTCCAAAGTTGTATGCTGCCTACATTAAAATATATCTTGTCTTCTTTCATACATTTAGCATTACCTGTAAATGAATATCCTTTACCATAGCATTGAAACACTTTTAGTTCATGTACATTTATAATGATAATATCGACTTTATTTGTAGTTTTTAAAAATTTTACAAAATAAACAAATATTTAGTATTTAGATTTGTTCTTATTTGTTTGGTTTTACTTCATTCTCATCGACCTTGTCGTCTCTCTGCACTGCTTCTACAAGTTTACTTATGCTGGGCGTAGGGTGTATGGCAAATCAAATGCACAAACATGGCGCTAGTTTGTCACTAAAAATAAAAATTACAAATACAAATACAAATACATCGATGCATACACTGGCACACGCGTACGTGTGCGCTGAGCTATGGGGAGACGGGATGCGCGGGGCGGCAATTATAACTGGCTTTACTATATAGTATAATGAAATATACACACTTTTTTTAATAGTAATATTTACTTTTAGCATTTAGTACGCAACATTTCATTGCATATTTAATTTGTTTGTTGCTTCCATTGTTTGTTTGCTTGTCTGTTTGCTTGTTTGTTTGCTTGTCTGTTTATATGTATGTAGGTGCAGTTGTCATACTTGTTCATCATGTTTTCAATATTTAATTTGCTCGGTCCTTGTAATTTATGTTTATGCATACATTTACCAGTACTCGACCTATTCGCAATACATGTAACGCACACACACACACACACACGCACACTGATAGATAAATGCTTCCACTTGCGGCCAAATGCTGTGGTGGCCGTTTAGCTGCGTTTCTGGCTGCCGGTGTGTCAGTGGTGCGGCGGTGCTCATCAATCGATTGGATTGCGAATTGTAGCGATTTATGTAAAATTTAAATTAATTATTTGTGATTTTTTTTTTTTTGTTCAAGTTAAGTATAATAATTATGTATAATTGTTTAGTTGTAATTTTTATAATTAGTTTAATTATAAAGTACGCGTTTGCTTGGCATTTCTTCGAATGTCTATGTATTGTATGTACAGGGTGTTGCTGCAGCATTTGTGTGTGGGAAAAAAATTAAAACTGTACTTGGTTGAGTGCGATGGTGGCATTAGAGGGCAAATGTGTTCAAACATTTCGTTTGTTGACTTTTCTATTGGCAGTTCATGAGTTTCTTGACTTTTCATTGCTTGAATTTGCCACTCCAACACCCTGTATGCAATCAAATTATTTAATTATTTGCAGTTTATAAAATCTCCGGTTTCGCACTTTTCATATGATTTGCTTCTCCTAAATTTGAAGGTCATTTGTTTTGGTTTTGCTGCGCTGTCGTTTTGTTTGTTTTGTTTTTTCATTTTATTTTTGGTTATTGGTGGTTTCAAAAATGTGTGTTATTAATTTTTTATTTTTGGTTTAATTTTAAATTGCCTATTTAATTAAAAATGTCCATTTGCATGTCGGTCTTCTCGTTTGATCTTCATTAATGATAATGTTTCAATATTTACACTTAGACTAAAGAGAGACTTTGAGAAATTATGTCCTGCAGATCTATAAGAAGTATACGATTTGGTCGCAAATGAGAGCCAAATAAGGAAAGAAATGTCGTAGGAAGCGGGGGCAGCAGATATTTTTGTAGCCTATTGCAGCATAAGCAGCCGCCGTGGCTCAGTTGGTTAGTGCGTTGGACCGCGAGTCGAAGGCAGCAACCTCAGGTTCAAATACTGCCTGTAATAACACCTAAAAAAAATAACGGGAAAACTCGTTTTCTCTTTCGGTGGCTGTCCTCTCAGCTGGAAATGGCAAACCTCTGAGAGTAAAAATTGCTTATGAAAAAAGCTCCCAACCTGCCGTTCGGAACCGGCATAAAACTGTAGGTCCCTCCACCCGCGTACAAATTCACACGCACAACACGGGTGGTTGCGGGAAGCTAGGCCTTAGTCTCGCGTAAGCGGGCTGTCGTGCCAGTCAATTATTAAAAAAATTGCAGCATAAGTGAGCTGGTTTGAAATGAGTTTTATGAGTGAAAAGACTTGTTTGGGTTAAAAGAAATTCGATAAAGCGTTTTGATAACCCGTAAAATGCGAGCAAAGGAACTTTTAGTTAGTTAGCTCTAATTTTTAAAAATATTTTTCTAAGGGATAATCAGATAGCAGCGATAGTTTTTCCAATAGGCATTTCTCAGCAACTGTCAAAGAAACTTATGACGCTAAAATGTCAAAATATTTGTCATTTGCCATACATTGCCATTTCATTATGCATCGTTTTACGTTTGCCGAACGTTTGGAAATGAATGAAAAATATTATAGAAATTCTGGTTCAGTTATAAATGCGCAATGTAACTTGGGAAATGATGATGGTGAAAAATTTTATAGAAATTTCGGTTCGGTTATAAATATGCGACTCAGTTATCTCACGCCGAGCGTTCAGTATCATCATGCGACTTGACACCCCTCGATTATTACCTCATCTGGAGCTACCTCAAGTCCTGTCCTAACAAGCCAACCACTTTGGACAAGCTTGAGACCAACATTCGAGACTTTATTGCCGAAATACCGCAGCACATATTGAATCAAGTCATAAAAAACTCAACTGACCTCTTCAAGCAGAACTGAATCGATGGAATTCCTTAGAATTTTAATGTTGCTTAAGCCCTTGAAATACATTTATTCCTTCCAATAGGATCGCATACAGTCACATGACTCAAATTCTTTCTAATGTTATTGCACTTTCTATACAATCAAACTGATTTCCTATGTGAAGTGCTCAAGAAACAACTTTCTAACCAGTTGGTCCTTGGAATAAGTAATATTTTGTTGAACCGTGGGCCCTTGGAAAAGGTATTTTACTGAATCTATGGCAATACTTGATTAGGCCACATTAGCCTGTTTGAGCTACAATGTGTATGATTTCTTTAATTACATGAATTCAACGTGGCGAATGAACATGGAACGCAGTGGCTATGCTGGTATAAACAAATATAAGTTCTGTGAACAATAAATCTCCAAAGACTATTGGAAAAGAAAAAGTACATATACCTTCGTTGGAAGAACCAGGTGGAAGTAACGCTGACATCGGTGAATGTGACCAGTAAAAATATTTAGCTTTCAAACTCGAAGCACCTTGTGACAAGTATTGAAGTAGACCAAGTTTTGTTAGTTTAGTTGGTGAAAAAGAAGTCAACAGGATTCATTCAGAAATGTTCAGTGCTTTGAAGCCATTTGATGTCACTAACTTGATGTACCTTATTTTAGGTGTAAAGATTGGATTAGTTACATGAACATATAACAATTTTGCTTTCCTCAAGAAGGTATCGTCTTTGTCAAACTCGCTGAAAAAAAGCGATTAGCTCACTTTGATATTCCGCGAATGGTTTTACAAATGTGAGTAACCTTGCTCGGGGGAGGGATGGGTGCTGAAGAGGTATAGTGATAAGCGGCTCTTGTTGGCTACAAAAATGTATACCTTACATGTATACGAGGGTAAGTAGGGAGGGTCCTTAAAGAATGGTCCATGTCACTGAACTTGTTTTCAGTTTATGTGAAAGTATTTCAGAAGTTAAATTAGTACATTTTATAAATAAGGTCTTCGAGAATATGGTATGAAGATGTTCTCAGTTTTTGTAAAAATATGTCAAAAGATAAATAACACTGCACAACAAAATCAATTTTTTTTTTAAATAATAAGATTCTGACAACGGATTCTGGTAGAGGGGATCAACAAAAGTATACGTGTATCGGCGTTTTGAAACGTCTGCATTTTTTTTAAGTTGGGTCAAAGTTTTCCCCTTTTTGCACTTTCTTATGGTGAATCGGCATACGAAAACCATGTAACCTCAGATTTTAGGTATATGATGGGTTCAGCAATTTGATGTCAAATACTACGAAGAAAATTTTTGTGGAGCATTTTAACCCTGCAGCTCCTATTTTTATAAGTCAATTTGACTCTTTTTTTCAAAATTTCAAAAGGACAACATGTACCACGAAAATATTTGCCATAAAATTCTACTATCGGTCTTTCAATACATCAAAGCTCAGAAATTCACTTGAACGCCAGAATTAAGCCAAAACTGAAAATGTTTCATGGATTCACCATAAGAAAACTTTGACCCCCCCAACACAAAAAATTCAGACGTAAAATTTCAAAACGCCGATACACATTTTTGTTTTTTTTGTCCCTTCTACCAGAATCCGTTGTCGGAACCTTGTTATTTTTTTTGGGTTGTGCAGTGTAATCAAACCAATCAATCTGTGGGCCAACCATCGAGAATAGGAAAATAAACTAGTCTTGGATTTTCTTGTAAAGTATACAAAAAGCCACTAAAAAAAAATTGGCAACATGTATTTATGTATGTATAATGTATTCATAATTTAGGGAGACATTATTTTTGTTTATGTTTATGTGTCGAGTGTTTGTCTCAGTTAACCTCAAATAAATGCAAATGAGTAAAGGGAGCATTGCTACTGAAAGCGAGTTGATATACAAATTCACATCTATAGAGCTGCTCTCAATTAGTTACAACTCAATACCAATGATTGAAGCCTAGAAAATCATACACACATACATACACAGAATGCACTGTCTGCGCGTACATTCGCAACAGCTTCAAGCAACGTTCTTGGATTTTTGTTCTTGTGGTTCATTACTTGATTAAACTGCAACATTACTTGTGCTGACACAAACTGCCACTTGTCTTGGCTCCATAATTTGCGTTCTGTTCTTTTATGGATTTTCAAATTTAAATTTCAATATTTATTTATATATTTGTTTTAAGTTTATATTTACTATCTGTATGATTTTATAATTTATATATTTTTGCTATTATTTATATAGTGTATATATTATTCATAAATAAATATTTACTAATTACGTACTACAATTTTACGTTTAAATTAATTAGCAGCCAGCTAATTTCATGTTTTATGTTCTCATTTGAATGGTTTGCATTTATTTCGCACGCTTGTAAAGTAGTTTGTTGTTGTTGGTTTTTATATTCAATATATATTTTAGCTACACCATTTGGAATACTTGCCACGTGGTTTACAATTAGCCTAGCAATATGAGATAAAAGTTGTCTTCACTATTTACAATTTGAGGTTGCTGTCTATCGGTCTTGCTGTCTCTGTCTCTATTTCTGCGTAAATTTGGGCTCTCTCGCTCTTGTCAGAAATTTGCATCAGCGCTGAGTGCTGCTTTCAGTTTCACTGGTTTTTTTTTTCAATGATTGTGTATTCAGTGGTTCGAACAAAATGTTTAATTTTCTTGCAAAACAGAAAATGAAACTTTTGAAACGCCAAACAGAGGAAATGTAGCAACTTTGCTCTTAAACTAACGATTCCTTAAGGTAACAAAAATATTATTTTTTCAAATTTAATTTAATACTTTCATTAAGACTTGTCTTGGTTTTGCTTTCATATCTTTCCAAATATTTCTCAAATTTCCTTTCATCCCCTTTTCTCTGCCGATTAGTTTACAAAACTGTATGCGTTTTGTTGGCATGTTTTGTTTTTAAATGTTTGTTGTTGCTTTTGCATAGTAAAAATCTAATTTAATGCAAATCTTAGAAACTATAAAATCATACGAATACAGCTGGTTGGCATAGACGATTAAGCGAGCATTAATTGCGATTTGACTAGAACTAAAGACACACACAACAATGCGAGGGAGCTGAGCTGCAGCCGAGGTGTGGCGGCGCCATTGTAGAAGGTTACGCTCAGTTCGCGCATTTCATTATCTGCAAAGAGAAGACAGAGTAATCAATGAAATTTTAGTAAATTTTCGTTTGTTGATTGGATTGTAAGGACAACTAATCGGAAGACTATTTGAACACAATGCTAAATAAGTATGTTTGAAAAATTTGAATGGTTAATGTGTATGAAAAAATCGAGCAGCAGAGAGTCAAGAAAAACATGAAAAATTGAATGCAATTTCTACTGCAATGTTTTTCTTTGGCGCTTTTATTCGGTCTGAGGTCTATTTAAACTTTTAATGATTTCGCAGTGCATCGAAAAAATTGCGTTTTTACTATGTTATGAATTGACATTTTACATTAAAAATTGCATGCAATTTCTACAAATGAATTTCTTTGACACTTTTATTCTGTTGAAAGTCTATTTTCAGTTTGCATTATTTCGCTGAGCATAGAAAATATCGCTCAAAAATTTTACATAAAAGAATGCACCAAATTGGGTTTAAAAAATTGCATGCAATTTCTATTTTCAGTTTGCATGATTTTGCTGAGCATAGGGAAAATCGTTCAAAAATTTTACATAAAAGAATGCACCAAATTTGATTTGAAAAATTGCATGCAATTTCTATTGCAATGCATTTCTTTCACGCTGTTATTCTGCTGAAGGTCTATTTACGGTTTTAATGATTTCGCACTGCTTCGAAAAAATTGCATACAGTTTTTACAAAATACAATTCATAACATTTATCATGAAAAATTGCATGCAATTTCTACAAATGCATTTATTTGACGCTTTTAGTTTGTTGAAAGTCTATTTTCAGTTTGCATGATTTCGCTGAGCATAGACAAAATCGCTCAAAAATTTTACATAAAAGAATGCACCAAATTTGATTTGAAAAATTGCATGCAATTTCTGCTGCTATACATTTTGTCTGTCTAAAGTCTCTTTACAGTTTCGATGGAATGTATGAAATGAAGAACATTTTAAACGACAATTTTAACCCTTTCGCTACGACTTTTGCAGAGCGTTGACACAAACTTTATTTCCTAATTTTTGGAGACCATTTTTGGTTGAGTTTATAATACAAATTAGAACTGTCAATTAGGGTCAACTGAACATGCCGTGAGACACCAGTGACCCTGCAGTAGCGAATGGTTTGAATGTATGTGGATGCCATTAATTTACATTTGTTATGATACAAAAAGTTATATATAATAAAGTTTTATATATAATATGAATGAAGTTTACAGGAAGATAAGAATAGAAGTAGGAAAAAACATTATGTTATATAAGTTTTGTTCTAGTTTTTTTTTGTTGATCTGTTAAATTTGTACAGAGTGGTGTAAGATCCCTGTTAAATATATTTTTTTGTAGACTTTGAAGTTGGTTTTTGAGATGAACCAACAAATCATAGATTATAGGTATTTTTATGACGGCCCACGCCAATCTCAGATGAAGGTTGAAACAATTACCATCAACAATTTTTCACTTTAATATTTATTTACATATAGTACATATAGAAATAATTCTTAGTGCAGTCACTAACCACTAATTATAATTGGTTATAATTATTTATTAATAAAACCTGTCACATTGATTTATACAAAAATTTATTATATTTAATATAATATTGTACATAAATGTTTTTAAATTAAATAAAATAAATAGTAAATAAGAACTCCTGAATTTGTTCCATATGAACCATATAAACTTTTATTAAACCTTTTAACGAAATTGCCAAACCCTGTCAGTCTTTCGAACTGACTCAGATTAATTCAATTTAAGTTTCACGATATTTTTGCAAGCATACTTTTAGGCAGTATTTTGTTGCCAACATTAATATCGTTCTTGATCAGTTGTAAACAAAAAAAAGGTTGCAAAAAGAAACACATGCAAATAAAATAAATAATTTTTAGCAAAATTCAAGTTGCATGCAATTTAAAGAGAAGGACAAAGTTGCGTAAAAAAGAACAAAGAGATAGGAGAAAACACGAAAACCAATCGAATTCGTAGAATAGTTAGTGGCGTTGTGTCATTAATTGCCAAGAAAAACAGTGCAATTCTTCGGAAGAACTAACCTGACAAGCCGTGATTTAGAAAAGACGATAGATCAATAAGTCCATCTGCAATAAGGGGACAAATAGCGAAAAGTCAGTGTGGTGTAGAGAAAGTGCATAGACAACAAACATAAAGTAGGAGAAAAGTTGTGAATATTTTTTTATAGCTTACTAATAAGTTGAAGGGTTAATTAAAATAATAGTTGGTACATTCAGATGATAATACAAAGCCTGTTATTGATGAGGCATCAGAGGGTAAATTTAATTTAAAATATATGCAAATTTTAAGAAGATTCTTTGGGGAATTATTTACTATTTTTCCTACAAGTGTATTTTGTTATTTAAGCAGCCTTGTTGTGTACAATTTTACAACTTAACTATTAAAATTAGTTATAGAAGAAGCACATAAAAGAAGAAATAAATATCAAAGAAATAGTTAGACATTACGCGTGAGAGTAATTTTGCTTTGTAGAGATTTACGAGATGCATTGCTATGTCTTGAATGAGCTTATTGCAACAGCTATGACTGAGTCGTTTGGGACATTCAAAGTCGCAGAGATTTTAAGAAAAACAACAACTGGGGATAAAATTGCTAAGGTTTATTAAATGGTGAGAGAGATAGCAAAGGCTATGAATAGGACCAACGAAAGTGTTTTTATCATTGAACAAAGACTGATAGATGAGAAAGCTGTTGTCATGTTAGACCAACAACGTCTTCGGATGAATATTTTCAAAGCTCTGCAATTGAGGTGCAATAATTTACAGTTCCGAAGAAGTGTGTAGACTTACAAGGATGTTAAGTAGTAAAGTAAAAATATATTTGAAGAAAACACTTTTTGTATCTCTGTTAGGTCTCTGACGGCCTCGATAGTTCAGCGGGTAGCGCGCTGGCTTCTCATACCAGAGGCCTTAGGTTCGATTCCTAGCTCGGGCTGGTGAAACGCTAATCTACTTTTATCGCCATTCACATGAAGCAGGTGAGGGGCAGGCAAAACCTCCAAGTGTGAAAGAAAAACTGTCAACCGCCGCTCGGATTCGGCGTTAAACTGCAGGTCCTCCCTACCTCCTTTCCTTCCCCCATCCGCTTGAAATGTGTGATGTAACAGAAACGCCGCCGCAGAAAACGAATGTCTTATGTTCCATTGAATTTAATAGCACATATGTACGAAAATCTTTTTTTCAGGTGACCATATGTTGAAAAAAACAGCGTCACATACACATTTAAAAAACGGGTGAAATATGTGGTATCACAATGGGCCTCATAACACTACTCGACAAAAAATGGGTTCATCGCGTGCTCCTAAAAACAAAAGTCTTTTTCAGACTAATCTTCAGCTGCTGAACACAAAACAGAAAATCAAAACATTTTCTTAAGAAGCGTTTTCGAAAAATCTTCGAAAAACACGTTTTTTCCCTCTTATTTCAGTTATGAGCACATATCTCGTAAACCAACCATCCGACTAACACAAGTGGGCCGTCGTTCAGAAGGCAATTAACTAACCTTTCCAACGATATATCGATTGTCCAAATCGAAATTTGAGATTTGGGGATGTTACTGACGATGAAAGTTGTTAAAAAGTTAATTTTTCGACCATTTTCAAAAGTTATACATTTTCGAATCGTTTTTTTATAGATAAAATAAATGGTCTCCTCTGGTTTTAAAATCGAAGATGAAAGATATATTATTTGAGGAAATATCAAGCCTAACATCAATAGAATTGAAAGAAAAATGACAAAGTTGCACGGAGTCAAAACACCAACTTTTCATTTATTACACCGCACACTGATTCGTTCCATAGACAAAATTCAAAAAATTTGTAGTCTCAGAATTTAATAATTTTGATGTAATTTGAAAGGTAAGACTCCAACTAAGAAAAGACCAAAAACTCTGTGCGAAAAAATAATTAGTGCAATTGCAAGAGCTGCTCAAAGTCCGAACTTTTATCACAAAAAAATTTAAACACAGGGTTTCTGTTTTCTAGTTTATTGATTAAAAAAAATCGTAAAAATTCATGGTTAGCAAGAAGTTGCTAAAACTTTCAATATAGATTCAAAACTGATGTGACCATTTTCGCTTTTAATATTTTCTCAAAATTTACAAAGCTGAAGCTTTTTCTTCACTTTTAATTCAAAATATTTTTCTAAATTAAAAATCTGAAAATTGGCAAAACTTAGAGGAAAATATCTAAAAAGTATGTGAAAGTGTGTTCCTGGATTTTTTTAATTTTAAGTAGCACTCTTTCTTTCTCGGATAATGTAATTACATACTCCGATATCTTCCGATCTCAGAAAATAATTATATTTGAAAAGTATTATATTTGAAACACCTATGTTTCGGCAAAATTTATTTTTTCATCCCTAAAAGTATGCAATCAGCATGAAAAATTGAGAAAACTGCAAAAAACCAAAACATAGATCTATTATTATCGTTTTTATTGCAAAACTAAAAGGTCCTAAGTCAATTGCTGTTACTCTTTGCAATTATCAATGTTGACGTTACCGATTAAATGTAAAATCTGAAAAATCTAGCCAACAGACTTAGTGCTATAGCTCTCCAAAAATGACGAAATTTGCAAATTTAAGTCTCAGGCATTGCCAAACTACAAACGTTTAAGAAAAACAAAATAGAGATTTCAATTCAGCAGACCATGATTAACTAGTATACCAAATTTTATTAAGAACGGACCACTCCTTCTAATTTTGTCCCGCGGTTGTATGGAGTCGAACCACTGTGCACCGTGCGAAAAATTTTTTAAATTTTTCCGAGACCCATCCAAATGTTGATATAGACGTAAAACTAGAGGCCACTTGTGTTAGTCGGATGGTTGGTTTGCGAGATATGTGCTCAGAACTGAAATAAGAGGGGAAAAAGTGTTTTTCGAAGATTTCTCGAAAACGCTTCTTAAGAAAATTTTTTGATTTTCAGTTTCGTGTTCAGCAGCTGAAGATTAGTCTAAAAAATACTTTTATTTTTAGGAGCATTTTTCGTGTCGAGTAGTGTAATAGGCCTCCGAGTGTGTCTCTTACAGAGGCAGCCAGCATAACTTAACCTAATTCGGATCACGTTTGTATTGATTGTTAAGTTTGCTATTCTCTACTTTTCATGAATTCATGTCATCTACTATAAGAAACTTATTGTGTTAAGTAGAAACTTCTTGTGATGCAAATTCCAATTTGTGGAATTCCAATTTCAAGTAGTTGCAATGTTCCAGCTGTCTGCAAATTTGTTATGATTTCTATTATTTGTAAACTTTCAGAACCTATGCAGAAGCTTCAACATTTTTTTTCCAATTTATGTGTTCTATTTCTTATATTTCTTACTACTAAACACTTGAGTGAATCTATGCAAGTTTTCACTTGCTAAGCTATTTGCGGAAAGTGACAAGGGTGTTGCTTCAATAGCTTAAAGGTCGAAAGGACACATTGTGTACACGGATTCAATGGGATATTTGTGCAAGGCGAGTGGTGCTTATTTTTGCATTTGTAAACATGACTACGAACAAGCACTCACACACGTATCTACATAAATATGTATGAGTATGTTTGCATATATATTTATACAAGATTGCTGCGCGATTGTTGCGTAGGTGTCAAATGTGTTTGTTTGTGTTTGGGTGTGTGCGTGTGAGTGCTTGAATGTGCCACCTACACACGGACGAGCATTCTTCGGCACTTATCTGGGCACAATGGGCGCACATTCATGGCATTCACTCGAAATATTTCAGCTCGCCATTGTGCGTCGAAAGTAGGCTGTCCACGAAGGCGGCGAGCACACTTCAGGTAAAGTGTTCGGTGCGTCTTTTCTGCCAGTCGGCATTGATTTCGCCGCAGCGATAAGAATGCCACATAACGACCAAGTCTTTCGCTATCGCTCTGAATGGCGGCGACCGCATGAAAATAAATAAAAAAACAAGAAATCATAAGAAGGCAAGCAGCAGCGCACACTTGTGCAGCATGCAAAGTTTTTTAAGTATCATAAACGAAGAAGTCGGCAGCGGCGGCAAGCTGAGTGAGCGAGACAGAACGCATAATGCCGGAGGCGGTTGCAGTGTGGCAACATAATGAAATGTCATTAGCGCTGCCGGGCTGTCAATGCGTTCTCACAGCGATATGAGCCAACAAGAAGAAAAAGAAGAAGAAGAGGCGAAAGACACATAACAAAACAAGCAGCAAAAACGAAGGCAAAATTACAGTGATGGCGGCCGCGCAGCAGCTGTGGCCACGGCTCTGGAAGTAAGTGACCCCATTACGTTGCGCAAAGACATGAAAAGTTGATGCTTATATTAAAAAAAAAATAATAATAATAAAACATTGAAGGAAATGCGTAGTTAAAAAAGATATTTAAAAATAAGAATAATAATAATGAGTGAGGGAAAAATGTTAAATTATACAAATGATGTTAAAAATATGAATGAAACTAGTAAAACCCCTCGACTGGTGCAAGCAACACAAGTTTGGGTTTTTTTATTTTTAAAAGGACACCTGTGGGCCACGCACACACACACACACACACACACACACGCACTGACACTGGCTCAAAGAAACTCATTAACTACGCAAATGCCGCCAACATTCAACGTGTGTCTGTCTTTTCGTCTTATCGAAATGCTTTTATGTTTTGCCATCACTGTCGCTGTCGCTGTCGTTGTTGCTGCCGCATTCGTGTCAATGTTGCGCACTGATTTCATTTTCCTTTGAGTCATTGCTGCTTTTTTCGTGGGTGCGGCAAAAAGTCAGAAATTATGTCACAAGCTGTCAACTGTTTGCATCTTATCCGTGCACTCATCTCGACCGCTTTCGTGCGCACTTTTTGCGGCTGCGATTTTCAGATGTTCAGGATTTGCTTGCAGCATATTTTATGCTCGTTTTGACTTTTCCCAATTCAGCACAGCTTTCCAAAGAATCGCTGTCGTTGGTTCGCGGTCATTTGGCAATAATGATGCTATCCGAGCCGTCTGTCCGCCTTGGCAGTTGACATTTGTGTGCCAGGCGGCCGGCGAGGTGCTTGCCGTATGCTGAAAATGCTCATTTGTCATTATGGACATGCGCATGTTTTCCAATTTAATTGGAAGCTTAAGGAAGACACCAGCACGACAGTCAGTCAGCCAGTTGGTCAGTGTGAGACAGACATGAGCGGGGCAGTGCTGCAGTTCGTTCAGTCGTTTATTAAGCGAGGAAATGATTTATTTGATTCCGATGTAGTTTTATGTGGTTGCAGCTTAAATGGCCATTTCAGTGAAATTACGGAAATTGCGATAAACTGAAAAACGTTGCGGGGGGGGGGGGACAGATCGTCGTGATGGAGCCAATAATTGGGTTGGGATAAAACGCTGATGTGGGATTTATCAGTGATGCGGCATCGACAGAAAGCCAAGAGCCCATAATCAAAGTTACTTTGGTAACGCATCAAACGAAAAAGCGTATCGCTTAAGTAACTGTTGTTTATATAACAAATTTGTTAATTTTTATTTTTAATTTATACATTAACAAGTTGAAGTACACTGTTTAAAATTAGCAGCATAGGCCATCGGCTGCTTTTAAAGAATGTTTTACAAATGTGTAGGCAGCATTAAATCAAACATTTGTGTCGTGTTAGTTTATAAATATTTAAAAAATTAAAACTAAACACAAAAAGGTTTTAATATTTGTTTGGCTAAAACAAAATTATTATAGTAAAATTTCAAGTGTCACACAACACTTTCACAAACTTCAGCTTTCTGCTCGCTAATCAACCACAAAACGCTGGTACCAACTTTAGGACGGCATATCTACAGTGGTCAGTGGTGGTGATTCCCAAATAAAATTTCATTACAGCCGCAATGGAGCGCCGCAACAAGCTGCATTAACATTTGACGAAACCAAGAACAAAAAACAACCACCAGAAGTGATAGAATTGCAATAAAAACAAAATCGCAATGAAGTTCTGTTCACTTCACTTTATGTAGAGTTGTGATGAGTTTTGTCTGTACGGAGTAGGATAATAATTTTTGTCATGTAGACATTTGGGTTCAAACAGCAAAAGTAGACAACCTTTGCGAATAGCATTAAAGTTTAATATGAATTGAATCAATTCAATTATAACATGACATGGTCATTAATTGTTGAATTTTTTAAAAATTTTATTATTATTTTTTTAATTAAAATTATTTCAAATTAAGAAATTTTAAATGCGTCTTAAATTTTAAAATTTATTTTTTTAAATTTAGTTTAAGTGTGCAAAAAATTGGCCGCATTTGAGGTCGTTACAAGCATTTTTAGTTAACAGATTTTTTTCACTTGCCAACAACTTATTGTCTACGCCCGCTTGTAGATAACTTAGCAGCGCAAAGCATTGTCCAGCGCTGCCCAGCCCGCAGACAGCGGCCGACAACGCAGCGAAATTGCAATCTCAGCAATCTCGGCCGTCACCAATGATGTTTGCAACGCTTTCGCCCATTGCCTGCGGTCAAGCTGACGTTTGCCGTTTGACGTTTGCCGTTGAGCAGCAAACCCGAACTGCCGCTGCAACTGCGGCGACTACATAAACGCCGCACAACAGCGCCAGCAGTGACTGCTGCCCGTTTGTGTTGCGGCGTGTCAGGCAAATGCAGCGGAATAAATGCACCAACAACATTGGCTCGCTGGCAGTTATGGAGCGGCATTTCAATGCTCCATGTTTTATATGCGACTGCATGCCAAACAAAATTTTTATGCGCATCTGTGTTAGTGTGAGTGTGACTGTGTGTTGTTGTTGCTGTGCAAAAATATCACACATTCAGCAAATGTTGCAATGTTGCTTGGCTGCCTGCAGCGGGCGCCGGATATGGCTGCGCATTTTTGTACACGTGTCATTTTGCGCGTTTGGCTGCCGACGCTTTTTGACGCGCAACGAAAATTTGATTTCATCCCTCGTTCCCACACTGCTTCCCCTCTCCACCAATGTCGCTGAATCCTCTTGACTCGCTGATTGTTGCGGCCGACGCTCGACTGTTGGCACTGGCCGCTTTGTTGGCGTTGGCTATTTTCAACAGTTCACGGCTTGTGGTGCGTAAAATTTGCTGTTTTTCCTGTTATGATTTTCTGCTGGTTGCGTGCATCTAAAACATTGTTCATATATATGTGTGTGTGTGTGTGTGTGTGTGTGGGATGGAAAAAATTTGCGGCACGGCATTTTGTGCGGAGATTTGCGTTTTGCTGCATACAGTTAGGCGCACGTGGGGCTTCTAACCGTTTTCGATTTGGCGTGCGCGTTCACGTGCCGGTGTCAGCTGTGCGCCGGTGAGCGAAATTCGATTTGGCAAACGTTTTGAATATTTCGTTGTTTCCGCTCGTCGTTTTTTGTGCCCTCTTTCGATTTCCGATTTTCACCGAGGAACAGGATTCACCTTTCAATTGCACAGTGCACTGTATGCGGCCTTTTACGCTGATTGAATGGAACGCACATTGAAGTTTTAGCACAAAGGCGTCAAAGGTATCTGGCGCCGTGTGCAGTGTTGTAATATTTAAGTTGCTTCAAATGGAACTGAACAAGTTCGGCGTTACAAGTATCCATTTAAAATGACAACAACATTTGTGCCCAGACGTTGTTCAGTTTTTTTTTCTGACAGTTTTATTAACCAGCATGGCCCCAGCTGGCCGGGCTTTGTGCCCATGAACTGGCTCTACCCATGTCAAAATGACGACTGTACGTTGTTCATCAACATGTCAGTGTTTGTCTTTTTGTTTTGGGCAAATTTGTTTTGTTTTGCGTTTGAATTTTTAAGTAAATGTTGTTTTGCTTTAATGTTGCGGAGGAGTGCAGTGAATTCGTATTTTGTGTTTTGCCAGAAGTGTCTGCGAGGTTACATTTAGTTGAGATATAAAGCATTCAAAAAGTGATGAATATCAACAAACATGTTTGGCATAAATGTCTATTCAATGAAAACTTATTGGAAAATGAGTTTAAAACTAGAATGACCAAAGAATCTGAATGACTCCATTGAAGCTTTTTAATACTGTTACGAAAATACCAGTTCCAGTGGGCTAGTACGAATCACTGGATTGTGCAATTTGAAATAAACAAACACACTTAGTTCCTCAAACGCAGTCAATAAAACCCAACAGTCACTTTATTTCACAAAGATTTACACTTCACTGTCTTTACACTTAAATATTTGCTTAGTTATTCCGCGTGGCAACTCCGCTAGTCAAAATCAGACTGACTCGCTGCGCCGCACCCGGCTGCCTTTTATACCTGTCCGGCCATCGCGCAGATCGTTCTCGCACATTCCGGAGTGGACTAACGGTTTCCATGATGATCGCGACCATCATTGCCAGGTTAGACTAGAAGTTTCCATCGTTGCCAGGCTGGACTAGAAGTTTCCATCATTGCCAGGTTGGCCTAAAAGTTTCCCTTATTATCGCGGCCGTCGTTGCAAGATTGAATTATAGCACGGCGCGTAGCGACAGGGTTGCTTTGCATAGCGACACACTGTCTTATCGTTACAATACTTTATTGCATGGTTTTTCAAAATAAAATTTTTGGTGACGTTTAGTGATTTGTTAAGCAAAAATTGAATTAAAAAATCACAAATATTGATTTACGATTTTGATGAGTCCATATGGGCATTTTTTCCCCCTTCTCGGAACAGCTCAGCAAGCGCAATTTTAAGTGCATTGTACTGCAACTTGTTTATTTTTTTTTCTGTTAATTTGCCTAAATTGAGTAGATCCTGTGGTGCCAAAGAGTCAAGGTCATCGCTTCTTAACACATCAGTGCCAAAAGTCACAAACCTGAGTCGGGCGTATGCGGGACAGACACACAAAAATTGGTCCACCGTCTCATCATCCCCACACACAGGCAGGACATAGCGCACTGTCAGCTAAGCCTAATTTTTCCATTTGATTTTTTTCATAGGAAATGACTCGCTCTTAGGGCGACCAACTGATTGCAGTCCTTCATGCATAGAGACAGAATAGGCTTACGTTTTGTTCAACTCGTGGGTTTAAAATTACCCATTTGTGTCATCAAATGTGTTAACAGTGTTTTTGAAGGCCTCAGATGGAGGTTAGGTTAGGTTAGGTTGAGGTGGCTGCCTCTGTATGAGACACACTTAGGCCTCTTAATGGGCCCGTTGTGATACCACAGATTCCACCCGTTTGAAATGCGTATGCAACACTGTTTTTTCAACATGTGATACACCACACATTTCAAACGAATGGGGAAAGGGAGGGGAGCGGACCTACAGTTTAACGCCGAATCCGAACGGCGATGGGCAGTTTTTTTCTTTCACACTTGGAGGTTTTGCCATTGCCTGCCAAGAGCGCACTTGTGCGATTCTTGTAATTCTCATTCCCTTCATGTGGATAGCGATAGAAGTAGATGAGTGTTTTTTCCAGCCCAAGCCAGGAATCGAACCCGGGGCGCTCAGTATGAGAAGCCAGCGCGCTACCCGCTGAGCTATCGAGGCCGGCCAGATGGAGGTAGCAGAACAGATTCAAGGCCGATAAATCTTGCCTCAGAGCCCATTCTAGTTAAAGAGGCTAAGGTCTTTTTATTTGCAATTCCTACCTATCCAGGGACTCAAATCTGGCTATTACACCGTGCGACAAAAATCAAAAAATTTCAAAACACACGAAAAAGTCTATATACTTGCGAAACTAGGGGCCAAATGTATTAAAACTGTGTTTTTAGTTTTTCCCTCTGACGTCAGGATTTTTTTTTAAAGGACTTTGAAATTTCAAGGACATGTTTATTTCAAGAAATTATTTTAAAAATTGAGTGCATTGTAGAATAAGATTATGGGTGTTAAATGAAAGGAAAAAATCCTTAGAATCTTAGAAAATTTAATGTTTTGGTGCAAAAGGACGAAGAAGTATTGAAAATGTCCTTTTAAAACTTTATCCTTGAATATCCTTGCAAATTTCCAAAGGTTTTTTTTTGATAAAAATATATCTGAAGGACTTATATGTACACTACTACATCCTTGAATTTCGTCCTTCTAACTTTATTAGTTTAAGATATAAAAAATTTAATACCAGACATTTTATAAAAATAGAAATTTCTGAAAGCTAGAGACTTTAGCTCTGTTACAAGTTACTTTTTTGTTGATATAAACTACGTTTTAATAGTTTTCCACAAATTAATCCACACTTAAAAGCTCCATGTATGAATCGCGAGTAAATTTATTAGTTTGTCACAAACGAAAAGTCCATAGAGAAGGGTTACAAGTTGTTGAAGAAATCACACACACACACACACACACATACGAGTAATAGTCAACCACACAGTCAACTAATCATCCAAATCTAACATTTCTACATCCTGTCGCCCCCAGTGGCCCTTATTGCCACTAGAATTGATATGAATCAACTTAATTTTGACCGCCGTAATTTAATTTCCCAACGATCGCACTTTGAGTCGCCTCAAATTCGCCACCAACTGGCAATAATTGTCTTCGACACGCTCTCGTGTTGTTGCCTAATTGACTTTTTACGGTCGCTTTGACGTTGCGCGGCCAGTGCGCGCTGCGACGGGGGCGTGTCGGGTGCGCCATAATTACCAATTACCTAATTGGATGCGAATTTTGTGCGCAAATGCGAAATTAATGAGCCCCCTCGGGGGACAAACGGGCCGACGAGCCGGGCCGAGTGGGCCGGCGCGTACGTGTCAGAGCGTCTGCTTTTGTCTAATTATTAGAGCGTTTACCTGGGCCGGCGCCTGTCATTGCCACTGTCAGTGGCGCAAGTGTTGCACAAGGAACGTGCAGTGTGCGGCTGGGCAACAATTGTGCAATGCAACAACAAATGCAGCATTGGCGAACGCCACAAAGAGTGTGTTGGCATTTTAATGGGAAAATTGTCTTGCCACACACGACAGTCGTTGGCTGGCGGCCCGGCGGGCGGCCGACGTTGGACGCTGGCAATTTACAACTAAATAAAATGGCCTCATTTCTTGCGAAGAGTGTGTGTGTATTTCTGTGTCTGTGTATGTGTCTGTGAGTGCAAATAACAAAGGAACGTTTGCTGTGCGTCGTTTTTTCTGTTGCTTCCATTATTCTTTTAACGGGCCTGAAGGTGTGTTGTCATTGTTGTTGTTGCCATTGTTAATGTGCACTTGCAGCAAGCAAACGGGGAATACTGCTCTTTACTATGCAAGTGCAACATATGTAATTTTTATGTGCTTGTGTGTGTGTGTGTGGGTGCGTTTGAAGGGAAGTCTTTTCCTACATTTATAATTTAAAAAAAGTACAAAATGCGCGCGGACCCCAGCGGCAAGCAAACGATGACAAAGTGGACGACCCTACACGTGAAAGCACACACACACACACACACACACACACTTACACAAACGCACTGCATATGCAGAAGGGGCAAGCTGCAAGCAGTGTCACTTGAGTTGCTGCCATTTTCCTTCAGCAGTTGTTGTTGTTCCCTCTACTTTCTAGTGCTCACCGCAGGGAGCGTTTCGAGAAGAAAATTTTAAATTGAAAACTTTTCCACAAGATGCGAGATAAGTTTGCGTGTACTACGACAACAATAATAACAACAATAACAGCAACAATAAAGGCAAACTGAATGGCCAAACAACAACAACAACAACAACAGCTGCAACAACCAATAAGGCAACCGCCGGTGCTAGAGTGCCCAGCGCACATTGCCGCACAAAATGAAGGGATAACAGGCAACACTGGTAATAGACATGTGCGAGCGCACTTTATTCGCCCGCTGCCCGCACTGTACATTTATCTGCTTTCCCCTATATAGTGGCCTTATGTATATTTACTTATGTACTCAAATGTATATGACGTGGTGCTGCTTCTGTCGCCTGAACACTGCTGCAGTCGATAGTGCAAGATGTTGCAATGCCAGTGCGTTGTTGTTATTGTTGTTGTGGCTTGTGCAATAATGCTTCTGTGCATTGTGCGTTGCTGCTTGTGCATTGACAATACAACCAAATATGCAGCAATAAAAATACATACATAGGTTCTTTGGCCAGTTTGCCTAAAAGTATGCTTCACAGCAAAAATGTTTTCTAGTGTAAAGAATTGACATGGTTTGCCAAGTTTTTCACCTTCCATGTTGGTGCAAATTATGGCTTTGCCGGGTGTTTTTTTTTATGGTATTTTTGTTATTTTTGGGTTTATTGTTGTTGTTGTTATCTGAAAATGCGTGTGTGAGTGCTTGGGAGAGAACTGAATTGCTTTATATTTTTTTAATAAATTTTATCTTTGGACTTAAAAATTATATTAAACAAATATTTTTGATTTTAAGAATTTATGAATTGCATTTTTTTTAGTTCAATTTTGGGTTTGTCTAGAAAAATTTTTAGGTATAAAACAACAAAGTGTATTCAACCAAATTATTTTCAATATTATTGGTGTATTATTATTATTTGGTGTATTCAACTAAATTGTTATCTTGATCAGACACCGTTTGTCATTTTGAAAGAAGAAACGAGTTAAATTAATATTTAAGTTTGATACAACTTGTGTGGTTTTGGACAGAGCTGTGAAAATAGATCTTTGTGGTTCGGTTCAGTGGGTCGTGAATATTTGAAATCTTACTGGTTCGAACTCACTCTTTAAGCAATGTTTCAGAAATGGTCTGCTTCGAGATTGAAAAATTATGTATGGAATTTTAAGACATACAGTGGTGTCTGAATATAGTGAACTAATTATTGCAAGGCCTGTTCACTGTATTGCGGTTGTTCACTATATCAAGGTCAACATTTTTGTTCAAAAACTCGTTTTATTTGGTAAAAAAAAAATTTTGTTTTTTGCTTGAAAATTTTTTTCTATATTTAGAGGCTCGATGTCAAAATTTGGGTGTTCACTATATCGAGGTGTTCACTATATAGGGGTTCACTATACCCAGACACGACTGTATATAAATTTTTTAATACAGAGTCGCACACTTCTGTTATTAATAATAAAAAAAAAGATAAAAAAAACTAAAAAATTACAAAACTTAAAAATTTTGTATTTCTAAACATATAAAATTATAAGGATTGTGAATTTCAAAATAATTGTGCTGAGTATTGCTTACAAAGAACTCAGAGCTCTAACAATGAAAGCTTAATAGTTTGTTTTCGTTATTTATTAAATGAATTTTTACATATTTCTATAAACTTATGAAAAGGGTTGTAATTAAATATTTTGAACCAGATCGAACCAACATACTTCTGAAATTATAATGGTTTGGTTTTTGGCTCTGTGCAGATATCGGGTGTTTTTTTTAGAGGTTTGTTTTTCGAATAGAGATAAAACTGGCATTTTGTGGTCAAATCTGGCAACTCTAATGTCATTTATGTTCAGTTTGGTTTGCCATTTCATCATGAACAGGTTGACAAAAGAACAACGCTTGCAAATCGTGCAAATTTATTTCGAAAATAATGGTTCAGTTCGCGAAGTTTACCGCAAGCTCCGTCCATTTTATGGTCGACATAATCGTCCATCAGAGCAATTAATTCGGTTAACCATGGGTCGTTTTCGCACTACGTTTACTCTATGTGATAATACGCATCCGCAGAGACGTCGAACAGTGCGCACCGAAGAAACAATTGCCGCTGTAGAGCAAAATGTTGAAGAGGACCCAGTCAGAAGAGGAGTCAGTTACCGTTAATGGATACCGGTATAGAGCCATGATAACCGACTATTTTGTTCCCGAATTGGATGGCATGAATGTGGATGAGTTGTGGTTCCAATAAGACGGCGCTACATGCCACACAGCGCACGTCACAATCGATTTATTGAAGGAAACATTCGATGAGCGCATAATTTCGCGGAATGGACCTGTCAATTGGCCACCAAGATCGTGTGATTTGACACCATTGGATTATTTTCTTTGGGGATATGTGAAGTCGCTCGTCTACGCCAACAAACCAGAAACGTTAGGGGACTTGGAAGCCAACATTCGTGGCGTTATTGCCGACATACGCCCCCAAATGCTAGAAAAAGTGGTTGAAAATTGGACCTGTAGAATTGTCTTTATTCGAGCCAGCCGCGGCGGCCACATGCCCGAAATCATATTTAAACATTAATGGCATAAAATTATCCTTCCAATAAAGCCAAATTAAACGGACATTAAAACGATTTTCTTGTGTTTTATTTCAATTCGAAGTTCTATACCTCTAAAAAAAACACCCGATACTTGAAAATTTCATTGGTTGGGTTTAAGGTTCGATTCAAAAATATGAAAAGCGAATAGATTGGGTTAGGGTTAACCGATTGCTCGACTTGTACACTCGGCTCTAAGGCCTTTTTTTATACCCGAAGGAAGTGTGCCAAGCCGAATGGTTCGGTTCAAGAGCGTTTCATAGCTCCGGTATTAGGGTCACTTTTAGTTATATTTCGTATCAAAAAAAATAAAAACCGAATTCACTACGTTAAGCGAAAATTATGAAGAGGGACTAAACTTCAGTAAATAGATATTAAGAATTGGGAACTTTTAGAACGCTTGTCTTGCAAATCAGAAGAATTTTTGATTAAAAAAATCTTCTCCCCAAAATTTAATTAAATGCTAAGATAAATCTTCTGCTTTTTCCAATATAGCCCAGCAATATTTTTCCCCCAAACCGACTACTTTCAATTAAGGAAGCCCAACATTATTGCTGCTTGCAAAATGCATTTTCACGAAACGGCAAATTCATGCGTTGCGGTCAACCGCAGTGCACACATTTTACTAACCGAAATAGACGCCGCAGTCGACCAGCAAACGTGGCACAGTGCAACCAATTGCACTCGGCAATTGTCGGCGTCGTCGTGCCGGTCGTTGGTGTCACAAGTGCCGCCGTAATTGCGCGCTGCAGGCATGCGGCGCGTTCCTTTGCCGTTGCTACTTTATGAAATGCACGTTCGCTTTATTAAATTTTGCTTGCTCGGTGCTTTTGTGTGTCTATGCGCGATTAGGTGCGTGGCTTTGTAGCGCGAGCGCGCGTGTCTCTGTGTGTGTGTGTGTGTGTGCGCGCACGTATTCGTACATGGGACACGCACGCAACTGCAGCAACGCACACACTGCCGTTTAGTATTGCTGCGTCTTGTTGTCCCGCGCACTCCGCTCAACCTCCCACCCGACCAAACGACATTTGCATGAAAATCCTATTTGGTTGGCGCTGTTTTTGGCTGCCGTTGGCGTGCCGTTGCTGCAACATTTTCGTTGCAGTAATTTCGTTTTCGTATGCAATGCAAAAATAGTTTTGCATTTAAATGATTTTCGTTTGTGCACTTGAATCGAAACTTTTTTCCACGATGCTTTTGCCATGATGCACATTACGCCTCTGTGTTTGCACTGGGCGCACGAATATTGAATACATGTGTGAATATGTGTGTGTGTATGTGTTTCGTTCGAAGCAGCATAGAACTGCTACAAAGTGATACTTTTAGTGCAGAAATGTTTCTGTTTTAAAATGTTTTTAGTGTCTGCATAATTGGTTCTAGAAAAACTGCTCACGCCCTGCAGACACGTGCTGGCAGAAGGAACCAAAGTGAACTTTAGCAAAAGCACTTCATCTGTTTTAACTATCAGAGACCGTAGCAATAATATTTAAAAAAATAAAAATATTTTAAAACAATTTGAATTCATGTAAAGCTTGTATAAAATAAAAATTAATTTTAAATAGTGATGATTAATTTAATTTTTTCATTGCTTTCATTATCTTTGGCACCACAGCTCTTTGTGAGCTTTGTCCTGCTGAACAAAACGCCTTCATTCGTTCCAGTTCTTCAGTTTAAGTCGCTGTAGAATTTCTTTTACTTCATCTATCCATCTCGATCTCGATCTTCCTTTTGCTTTTGCTTTCGCCTCCAATCTTTTCCTTTGGTCTCTGTCTACTTTCATAACGTGTCCTAGCCATCTTATTCGTTGTGCTTTGATGTAACGTACCACATTGCTTCCGACATAACTATTTGAGACTTTTTCAGTCCAATACAAATTTCAAAAAATTCGTTCCTTGTTTGAAAAAAAAATTCTTTCCAATGAGTCATGAAACAAGTAAAAGGGTTTTCAAAAGGTTTGTTTGATTTTTGACAGCTAACACCGTGCAACAGCATTTTTCACAACGGGAAAAATCCATATGTGCGTGAAACTAGAGACCAATGAAATTTTGACATGTGACCAAGGAGATTTGGGGTTTTAACATACTTACTTTTCAAGAAAATTTCATGTAAATTTTCAAGGATATAAATGACTAAAATATTCAAAGGACCTTTTTCATATCCTTTTTTTTACAAATAGATACAAAATTAATTTTATTTAAATTCTTGAGCCTTTCCTCTGTCATTTGATATACATATCGCCATATTCTAAATATTTTTTATATTTTTTTTATTTTTTATCCCCCTCAAAATTTTGAAGTCCTTTTAAAAGGACAAATGATGAAGAAATAAAAAACTGAGTACGCAGTATTACTATGTTTGGTCTCTAGTTTCACGCCCATATGGAACTTTTTCGGTGTAAAAAATTTTTTTAATTTTTGTCGCACGGTGTAATTAGTCGAATACTTCAGGTGGATATAATATCTTTTGTCAACCTTTTTATTCTGACAAAGCCAGTCTGATGGTGCAGTGCTACACCACTCATCATCGAAATTGTTTGAATTAAAAAATAATTCAGGTTCTAGTAGCAACACTTTTTAAATTGTTCAGTTTTTTCAGTTTTAGCTTAACAGTTTCGAGAGCAAGTAAAATTATGGCATTTATGAAGAGAATCTACAGAGAGAATCCACAGCAGTATCAACAGTCTCCACTGCATGTGTAGAAACCTACTTTTGTGGTGTAGATTCGGGTCAGAAGATCTTCGATTTGGTTCATACACCCTTCGAAACAAAAATGGACAGAAGGTACCTTGCACTGTCAATGGTGAAAGGTAACGGCCCATGATAACTGATTGTTTTTGGCCTCATTTGAATGTCATCACCTTGGCTCTGGACGATGTGTGGTTTCATGTTGAAGGTTCAAATTGGAGTTATTGCAAGAAATTTTCCCAAAAATCGTTATTTCCAATTTAGGCGATGTGAAATGGCTGCCATGATCGAGTAGTTATAGCAAATTTCTCAAGTAGCTTTGAGCTGGTTTCAGCTTTTGCCTGCCAATTGCCATCTACTTCACCTGGATAGCGTTAAAAGTGGACGCGTATTTAACCGAGCCCGAACCAGGAATCGAACCTTGGGCCTTGGCATGGAAAACCAGCGCGCCACACGCTGTACTCTCAAAACCGTATAATACTTCATAATACGCAGGAAATTGTGACATTTTGAAACAAAAATATTTTATATAGTTTAATGAAATCGTTACGGAATGAACCCACCAGACATTTTGTGTTGCCGGCAATAAGAAAACGAGTCGCCTCCGGCAACAAATTTATCGCCGGTAATATCGCTAACGAATCGATTTCGTATCACCAGTCGTTCTAAAACGTCCGCCGAAAGCAACTCGCCGTGACGAGTCCTTTTCTTATCGCCGTGACGAGTGATTTTCTTATCGCCTTGACGAGTCGTTTTCATATCGCCTGGACGAGTTGTTTTCATATTGCCTGGACGATTCGTTTTCATATCTAAATACATCATATTGTTTGGAAAATTATCAATATCTAAAAAGTCAGTCAGTTTTGGTTCGGATGGAATTTCATTTGCATACAAAGATTCAATGTTGCTCTCATTGTTTTGAGCTTGAATCAATGCTGTTGATCAATGAACCGTCGGCGAATGAATAAACATTTTTTAAATGCGATCAATGTCACTGAAATACAAAGCATATCAATTCGATATTTCAAAGTCCTGGAAAACAACGTGTTTTTGGGACATGTTGCTAATTTGTCGCTGCGGCAATAAATCGGCGAGTCGCCAATTTGTTGCCTCTGACGATTCTTGCCTATTTCTCACATTTTGCTTGGTGGGAAGTTATTCAATGAAAATCAAAGATACAACACTCTGTTTCTTCTTTTTCTGCATTATCGAATCTGTTGTATTGTTTTCGTCATCATTTTGTTAGCGTTTAGAGTGACAATCGTAGTAATTGATGAAATAAATCACAAATCGTAGACTTATTGCATTCCTTTGGCTAATTTGTTCCGAACAATAACATTTTTCTATTACTCTGTCTGTCAATTAAGAATTTTGTAAGAAATGCCACTTTAATCCGAATTAACCGACACGCACAAACCCACTCCACGCACGTCCACTCAGAATACTTATTTGGCACTTAAATTGTCTATACTTGTCTTTGAATCGTTTCCTCACTCGTCGCAAGCTTAGCGTTAGTTGGTCTCCATGCAGCGAATGCTTCGCTGAATTAGCAAAAGTTAAAAGCTTAAATAAGCAGCAAAGTGTCGCAACTACGCTGACAGTGCCACAGCAAAAACAAGTCCGATGGCAATCTAGTGGCGTCTAGTGACATTGCAGTCACCTTCAGACAGCCATTGCAAAAAAGATAAACACAATCAAAATGTTAAAGTAGCAGCAATGCAGCAAACGCCGACACAATGTTGGCAGTAGTGCTATCCAGTGCAGGCAACAAAGGGAGAAGAGGTGAAGTGGGGGGAGGGGGAGAGGGGGGGCGGAGGGCTTGACATTATGCCAACAGCAATTAGAATGAAACGGTGAACATTTTCAATGCAATTAGCGACATAAAATGAAATCGCAAGCAAAACAAAAAACCAAAAATATAACAAATCCGTGCTGCTGTTCTTATTGTTGTTGTTGTAGTTTTAGCTGTAGCAGCAGATTTTGCTCTGCACTGAAATGCTGCTGTAACTGTGTGTGTGTGTGTGTGTGTGTGCGTGAACTTACAAGATGTTGTTATAATTTTCATTTGAAATGTTACGTATACGCCATGAAAGCCCCAGCCATGAACGCTAGCAGCCCAAAACCAAACCAAATACTGAAATAGCGCCACACACACACACACACACGCACACACATCAATTGACATTGCCATAGGCAACATGTTGCTATGCAACTGCACCTCGTTTCTCTGGCTCGATGCGTTTGTCTGTGTGAGCGCTTGGCTGCAGCACGAACGTGCATATGCGTGCGTCTGTAATGAACGTGCGGAAAATTGTTAATTTGTTGAATTTAATTTCAGCACATGCGACACTCGCGTGCTTCTATTCGCACACAAAGGCACACAGACACTAACAAAGTGCACGTGTAGACTTGCAGAGAGCGTGGCAACGTGGCAGCGCATCCAACGAGCGAATTGCGTGCCGAAATGACAATTTCACAGCAAAGCCATAAATAGTTGTGCCACGGCAATGCTGTTCGGTCTGTCTGGCGCGTTGACTGTTTGTCTGCCTATTGGCTGCGCTTCGGCGACGGCTGTCGGACTGTCTGGCTGTCTATCCGAGTGCGTTGCGCAAATCGGATGAATATTTAAGTGAAATCAAAATGAATGAACGTTAAGCTTAAGGAATTTTCATAGTTTGTGACTCGTCGCGTTGTGTCGAGGTGGCATTTGTCACAAACAGACAGAAGCAGCAGCAGCAGCAGCGGCAGCGGCTGTGGCTGTACTTATGCAACATGCAGCCGCCTGCCGCCCTATAACCTCATAAGCAGCTGTCTGTATGTGTGTGTTTGTGTATGGGCAAGGGCGCTTGTTGTTGTTGTACGTATCAGCGCGTGCATCTGAAAGATACAGTTTGTCAAGTAAATGTTTGCAAACTTAAAAAAATAGAACAATTATTTTGAAAAGCTTATAAATATAACAGAAATTGCAATATTTTGAAATTTTTTTAAGATTTTGATTAATAGTAATGTCTATTTGATACGCGAAAACAGTGTAAAAAATCAAAAAAGGAAATGAAGCTATACTTCAAACTGTCAAAAAATTCGTATTCTTTCAAAACCAAGATTGCATTGCAAATTTGGCGCCGTCCAGTTCCGAACCGTTTCATGAGATACATCAGTTCCGCATTATATTTTTATATCCAAACTCATTTTCCTTATTGAGATACGGGGGTTTTCACGAACTTTTCGGTTGATTTTTCTTTCTTCTCTGTCAGACAGGTTTCTGGGTGGTACAGGAGATACTCTCAAATCAATTCGCCCTTCAATACGCGAATCAAATAGACATTACTTTGATATTATATGAGAGTGAAATATTCAATTAATCTATATTTTTCGAATAATTTCAAAATATTGCAATTTCTGTTATATTATAAGCTTTTCAAAATAATAATAAAAAAATAATAAATAATAATAAAATTATTTTCTACCTTCTTTAAATTTGCAAACATTTACTTGACAAACTGTACATGCAATAATATCGTGTGACAGGGTGCGTGTTCTAAGTGTGCGTGCGATTGTGCAGCGCATATTTACTATTGTAATTTTGCATACAAAATATATGTGCCTCTATGTGTGTGTGTGTTTGTGTATTAAAATGCATTCGCAATTTCACCCTTCGCCGCAGCGGCTAATACTTTAATGCATTTAAATTGGGATATTTTCAACGCATTTTCGTTGTGATTTGCATTGCTGAGCTGTGTGCCTAATATTGTCTATGTTTGTCTGTGTGTGTGGGTGTGCGTGTGTGTGGCCGTATTATCTTTGTGTGTATTATCATAGAAATTAAGATATAATGCCACATTATCACAGTTATTATGCATGCAATCGAAAACGTGTATGGCTTTCATTTAATTTAATGCGTCGAAAATATTGCACTATGGCATACATTTTTTATTAAATTTCTTGACAGAATTTTGTATCGATTACTGACTTAATTTATATATACTTACAAAGTATAAATATTTGCAATCTTAACACATACAGTGATATTAAAATAGTATTTGTTAGCAAACTAACTCACCATTCGAAGACGTTGAGAAGACAAAGCTATGCGTCAAATCGCTCCAACCATACCGATTCCTGTAATTAGAACCGAAACAATATTTGCATCAACTCTTCAGTGCTCTTCACTCGAAACATTGTAATTTTAGCGCCCCGTTACGCAATGACTAAACAACTAATTGGCAAATGTTTCGCCATTTATGCATAATCTCAATCACAGCGTCTGCGTCAACTGGGCACTGTTGTCATTATTTGCCCACAACACAGCATAAAGTAATCAGATTTCAAGGCAAGTATTTGTGCCACGCTTTGACGCATCTGCATTGTGTTGCCGAACAACACAATGCCTCCTGTCGCATATGTTGACACACCTCAAGGCATCAACTGCCCAATGCAGATCATGGAGTGCGCCACAATGCACAATACGACATACGACACATGTTTATTTAACGCTGTTCATGTGTCTGACTTTGAAAGGGACACCGGGGCGTATGCGTGTCGTTGCGGCTCAATATCGTCTTGCCATTGTTATTGCTGTTGTTGTGCGTTCGCTTAGCTTGTTTGGTGTATATGTGCGTGCGTATGTGTGTGTGTGTGTGTGTGTGTCAGTCTATGGTAGAAACACTTGGGCGTAGGTGTGGGGGTGTGGTGCACCTTTGGTGTTACGAACTGTTTACGTTGAAACACTATCACATTTAATTAATTATTATTTTTTGCTTCAAATGATTGCCAATCATTCTAGGAATCTGCTTGTTATGGTTTAGTTAGCTGTCGATTATTTGTTTTTATAAAATATATGTTTATGCTGTTGCTTTTATGTATTATTCTATCTATGAGCTATTTTGAGTACTCATCAAGTCAGTCAAGACGGGAAGTATGGGGACAACAATTGTGGGGAAATGTTTGCAGTGAAGAGATAAGAGTGGAGACTAAAGTGTAGTAAAGTGAATGTTTTTCAAGAAGATGGCCAAACTCCACATTGCTCTATTGAAAAAATTTACTTCTTTTGAGAAACTAGAAGATTGTGTACAATGATAGGGAACTACTTAATGTTAATAGTTTCCACCAAATCAGAGTGCTGTGTCTCTAGTGTGAGCCTTGCAAATGCTAATTAATTGCTGAGAAAATGGACAGCTTTGTTCTAGTCTTTTGATATGATGGACAGAATCAGAAGATAACCCAATCCTGGTCACAAAATAGTGAGAATACTACAAGAATCCTGTAGTCACTTCAATAGAAAAAATAGAAAAGCAATGCAAGTTTTTTGGGTGTATTACTCTCAGTGTGATCGAATGCCTACAAATTGCTGGAATCAAAAAACTGTGAGGTTGATTAGGTAGGAACTTCCTTTTGAAGACCAAAATAGCCCAGTGTGAATTTCTTCTTGTTTTTCTCTGGAGCTAACGAGAAAAGGCCAAGTTGGCCAAGTTAGATCTCTTAACTCTTTCGCTATTTTGTTGTCATATGGCAACATGCTACTTTGTGGACGTCTGCATACTCTATGGTTGCAAGAATACATTTTTTTGTTGGTCTTTAGATTAGTTTGAAGTTTTGGGAAAAATACGAAATTAAAAAACCGAATATCTAAGTTTAAAGAAGAGAAGTATACACGTTTTTTAATGGTATATCGTGACATAGTAGAGGAAGAAGAAGCAGACAACTTTATATAACTTTTTAATTAGACGTTTTCTATCAAGTTAGATACTTTCTTTTTTTAATTTTGGTTGAAGTAAATGAAGAAATATTCAAATTTTCTTTATGCGTAAAAAATTTTATGTTTAAGTAATTATTACAGCCACAACGATGTGGTTGCTCTCATAGAAAAACACTCCAAAATACAGGGTCCGAGTATACAAATTAAAAAATTGCTTATAAAATGTTGCTAATATAGCCACATAGAAGCCTAAGACGTAAATTTTAAAATTTTAACTTTCCCCAGTAAAAACATGTAGCGAAAGGGTTAATGAAGAAGAGAAGTTCGGAGATTCAGCAGTAATCTTGACCCCACAGTATGCAGTGGGCTTTGCTGCAGAGCCAGACGGTGACACCAGAAGTGTTGTATCGTTTATATCTTTTCTTCAACTCAAAGCTTCTGTCGACATCACTGGGCGACAGGCGCCATTTGATGTTATTAGACCCCAGAGTGCAGTCACCGGCGCACAGTGTCGCGAGTCCATAGTAGCGAGGGACAAAAATAGAAGGAATAGTCGTACGGTAATAAAATTTTGTACATATGATTTTGTTATAAAGAGAAGTTAATACACCAAAAATTACTTCAATCGCCCCACTGACACGCCCACCTCCCATACAAACCAAATACTAAGTTGACAGTATCTCGGAAACTATAAAAGATATATTGATGAAATTTGGTACAGTATATCATATCATCAATATAAACACATATGCAAACAACTTTTTCGATCAACTTACAAATACGCTTGTTATAAAAAAAAGAAATTTTGAAAAATCTACAAATATCTGTTCATACTTATGCGCATCTAAGTAATTTCAAACCCAAATAGAAAATAATAACATCTCTTATTTAATTCAGTATAGCCTATATTTTCATTAAAAATTACAATTTGTTAATCTGTACTGCTAGGACAATCGGTTTCCGATGATGAATTATTCAAATTTAACCCTCTACATCTATTTTGGACAAAACTCTAAATTAATTTTTTTTTCAAATTGCATAATATCAGAGTTTCGGTTTTCATGTTTACCTTTAATTTTCCTATTAACTGCTATAATTGGTTCTGAAGACATTAACAAGTTTTGCTTCTTTTCGAAAGTTGCCTTGATTCGATGGCAAGCCACTCAGTATTACCGAAGCCTTCCATCGAATCTACCTTTTTTTTGTAATTTTTCTAAATCAAGTCGTGTTTGCATATTATTACATACAAAAATTGATAGTTTAAGCGAAACGCAGCAGTGGTCGCTATGTTTTCCTGCCAACCATGCTGCAAAAAGGTCCCTATTTTTGACTGAATACGTCACTGAAAATGTTGAATTTCTTAAAAACGTGCAAGTTTCTGCAGCTAAAGTCTATGGTTTCTATTAATACATACTTTCAGCTATATCACACTGTAAAATCTTGAAGTAGTAAGAAGGAGTATTTTTTTAAAGTTTATCTAAAGTTTGATGACACTGCACTTTTATTCCTACTAATTGACGTTTCTTTAAGTAACGGTACAAGGAATATGGAAAGCAAAAAAAAAGAGGGAAAGCTTCCCCAGAGTCCCAAAAATAGTATATTTATAGAATATGTTTACTTAACATAAGGTTCCATGGGAAATTTTTCAATAAGAGACCTCGAACTTACATTCAACAAATTTCAATAATTTCTACCCAAGTCACCCACCTTCACAAAGTACAAGTTTGGTGGCCTGCCATCGGTATATAAATTGATATTTTTAAAATCCGTTTTCACATTTTAGTAATTTGAGGTATTTACTTCAGTACTACAAACTTATTTTTCTACATTTACGAAATTCATTTTTTTGATTTTTGTCCCTACTCGCGACACTGTGCGGCGTATTTCTCAAGGAAAGGGAGGGCCATAGTGTCCGGAAGATGTCGCAATCGGTCCTCAAATCGGCCCTTTAATCCTCATAAGAATAATCTAGGAATATTTCTATGTTAAAAAATGCTGTGACTTGATAGCGGGAAATGTAAAAAGATATTGCAAAGAAATTTTATGAGTATTTATTAGTGTCCGACCGAATATTCGGTTTCGGTTTCGGTTTCGGCCCAAATAAGTGGTTTCGGTTTCGGTTTCAGTTTCGGCCAAAAAATGGCCGAATAGCCGAAACCGAAACTTTCTACAATATTTTTTACATTTTACTTTGTAGCAGATATATAGTAAAAGGAGGAGTAATTTAGATGCCAGCAATGTAAATAAACTTCTTTTTTTAGCATATAATATTAAATTATTTAATTTTGAATATTACCGAGTAAGGTACGAAAGGGTGATTTCTTCTTGTTTACGTTTTTAAAAAATGAATAAATTGTTTTTATTAATAAGTATTTATTTATTTATGCTATGTTTGTTTGTTTGCTCTTTATTTACTTAATGTAAAATTCGTTTGTTGAAAAAAGTGCTTGATATGGTGATTTTTATTTCAACTAGAAAGTTTCGGTTTCGGTTTCGGCCGAATATTTAAAAAAAACCGAATATTCGGTTTCGGTTTCGGTTTCGGCCCAAAAAAGTGGTTTCGGTCGGACACTAGTATTTATACATTTTAATTCGTCTGAGAAGCCGAGCCTGAAGCATCTTAGGCTAAGATTTCACATTCAATCACTTTGAGAAAATACTCTAAGTATGAGTTAATGTTTTAGTTTAGTTTGGTTTTGTTTTAATTTAGTTAGTTTTATATTTCATTAAAATATTACTCAATTTATGTTCCGATTAGACTGAAGCTTCTAAAACTAAAACTTCATATCAAACATATTTTTGAGATCAAAAATTCGATTACTGAATTATATTACAAGATTGCAAGAAGTTTTGGGCTTAAATGCAGTATACCACACCCTCTTAAAAAAATTATTTTTTTCTTTTATCGGAAAGAGGGGTATTTTCTTAGTTTAACAAACTTAAAATTTTGCTGCGGAAATATTCACAGAGGGCGTGCTCCGGCCCCAAAGTCCCAGTTATATATCCGAATTTCTCAAGAAATTATCAACCGATTCTAACGATATAGGTGTCATATGAAAGGTATTTTCTTCCTCTTTCGATTGGTGCATAACATTAAGTATGTAATATGTACCAACAATGAGTTATAAAAGTTTTTTTTTTACAAAAATTTTTTAAAAACGAATTTTTTTCTCGAAAAAATCTATTACTAAGCTATTATAAGTTTGCTACCATATTATAGCCTGTGAGATTCCCTTTAAATTTTTTAGGAGAGTGTGGTATTCTGCACTTGTTTCAAAGCTTTGTCCTAAAGTATTTGAATATTTAATATTAATTTCAACACATTTTTCTATCTCGCACACAAATTTGTTACATTTCCCCAGCACGCAAGTCACTTGAACTCATCTGAAAATAAATCACTTTTCCCTTAGTGCTCAAGTAACAACTAATCATTTAAAAAAAAAATCCAAATTCCACCGTTGTTGCTGCTTCGCTGCGCATCGTCAGCTGTCACTGCAGATTGTTAATTTTTCAGCACTAAGCAACGTAAATACCGCTAAGAAAGCTGCTACAGTGGCAAATAAATTCCCGCTTTGTTATGAAAAGAAAAGCGAAAAAGTGTTGCACGTAAAATGTGCGCAGGACACGCGTGACGCCAGCGATGGCATTAAAGTGAGCAACGCCATCAGCATCAAAGTGACGCGCACAACAAAATTGCAGCAAGTGCGAGCGTCGGCGACACGAAATAAAACGAAATGACAGCTAAACAATGCAGCAGCTAAACGCGCGCGCTCCGGCACCCAGCGGAGGAGATGGCGTGGCTTTTATGCGCGAATTGCTGTATTAGCGCAACGGACGCGGCGTACTCACCTCGCCTGCACGGTGGCCTCGTACTGCTGATCGGGATCCAGGCCGCGAATCATGTAGCTCATGCCCTGCGTGTAATGATGTGACAACGGTATCGCCGGCAGCACCACGTCGCGCCAGTCGTTGCGGCCCCAATGCATGACGTTGCCGTAGCTGCCCAGTCCGCCCATGCCGCCGCTGATGCGGTGATTGTGATTGCTGCCCAGCAATCCGCCGCCGCCGCCGCCGCCGCCGCCATACATCTGCAGCAGCGACGAGGAGGAGGAGGAGGAGGCGTGCGAATCGATGGAGTTGTCGACCTCATGTCCTTGCGGCGACCTTCGGAAGGATAATTTGTACTCTTCGATGGGTGTGTGCGAGTCCACGGTCCAGGAAATGTTATATCTGCAAGCGAGGGCGGAAAAGAAAACATAAATGAGTTGCGCGAAAATAGAGTGTGGAGAGTATGTTGTGTGGTGTCTTTTTGTGCCCAGCGCCATTGTGTGCTGCTTTGCGCTGTCATGTGCATTGTGCGGCATTAACTTGCAGCGCGCTGAAGAGCAGCAACGCCAAGTGGGCATTAATGAACTACGTGGCAATTGTTGGGACGATAATAGTTGCCCACTTGGCGCATAAACAGCAGCAGACAAACAGCGAGTGTACACAGCGCAAATGGCTTTCTTGGCAGCATCTTGCAGTCGCAGTTCCAATCCCCGCTGTGCTCAAAGTCAAATCCGTTCTTGCCCGCTCGCCACGGATTGCGTACGCTCGCAGTAATTCCATTGTTTGTGCCGTTAAGAAGCTGAAGTGCGAAAACAATGGCAGCCGAGCACTGTCGGCAGCAACCATTGCAGTGCGTTGACTTGGCTCGAAGATGCCACAGCGTAGAGAGTGCACCACTCGGGACAGGGACGTAGACGTGAGCGGAGGCGGTGAATGCAGTCAAGTAAGCAGCGACGAGTTGCACTTGAATTACACACTTTGTTGAATGGGCGTCAAAGTGGGAAGCAGTGCCGCCGCCACAGGCTGCCAGTTTGTAATATTTCTCGGCATTTCTCGCTTCGGCGGCATGGCGAGTGGAATTTAATAAGGTGGAAATATTTCGAATTAATGCAAAGCGCAACGAATCCGAATTTTGCAAAAAGCTCTTATTACCTCAGAATTCAGTTAGGTTTTTAATTAAAATGTCGTTGCAGCGAAAAGCAAAATTTAAACTCGCAGCGTTATTGGCGTTTAATCAATTCTTCTATTCACTTTATTCAACCAGTAAAGCTGACATTGTCTTCAGCTTAAAATGTCTTTGAACTCGTGCAGCGCGTCTAACGACCAGTCGGGGTGCGTTCATTGGCCGCTGAGCTGCAACATTTACGCTCGCCACTTGCCACCAATGTTGGTCGTTAGCTTTGCACTCACTGACATAGAACACTTGGCCATTGCCTTATTGCGGACGTTAACTGTGCGCAGTATTGCACAAGTTGTGGCGTCAAGCATTCGTTTTGGTGTGTTGGTGGTGCAACTTGGGGTTTCCACTTTGTTACGTGCTAAAATATTTCGAAATTCTCAGGAAATTTACTTTGACAGCGTGCATTGTGGAGTCCTGCATGCACGCTTATATTATTTTTATATTTATCACTTTGAATGGGTAAAAGAACGTATTACCCTAAGCCAAAGTGGGTCAATAAATCTTCAATATTGTTGGTTGAAGCTGACAGTCTCAGTTTCAGCATTTATTTACTGGAATTTTTATCAAGTAATTAATTGACTCATTAGTCAATCCTATTGTATTTTCTGTTTTTTTAATATTCTATAGTTTATATTTTCACATATTTGTGATTGGAAACTACTCAAATATCGATTGGATAATCTGAGTTGTGTGGTTTCCGGTGCGTATGAGTAACATTAATTAGAAAATATGTAGACTAAAGTGTAAGTGCCGTTTTTGTGATCCGCTTGTATGTGCTTCCGGTGCGTATGAGTAACATTAATTAGAAAATATGTAGACTGAAGTGCAACTGCCTTGTTTGTCATCCGCTTTGGCGAATCTCTGAATAGGACATGAACATGATCTTTTTGTTCGATGTTATTGTAAACTATCAATTTTTTTTATCAGCAGTGATGATTTCTTCCAAAAAATGTTCGAGTTCATAGCGTTTGAAACAGGGACCGGAAATAACAGATATTTATGAAAACTATAATTGAAAATTTTACTATGATGGAAAAATCATGCAAATAAATAAATATACCAATACATTTATTTTCGCACGGAGAGTCAAATTTGGCAATAAACTTTTTTTTTGTAATTTTTACGGAAGAATTAAAAAATAAGAATTATTTGTTATTTATATTTTAAAAATCCTTTAATAACAATTATTTTTAATTTTTTTTTCATATTAGTTCACAAATAACAGTTTTATTTCGATTTTTATTTTAGTTGTCCTATGATAACAATTATTGGTGACTTTTATTTTTTTAGTCATCAATAAAATTCATTCAGTGACTTTTATTTTTAAAAGTCATCAATAAAAATCATTCAATGACTTTTATTTTTTAAGTCATCAATAAAAATCATTCAGTGACTTTTATTTATAAAAGTCATCAATAAAATCAGTAAGTGGCTTTTATTTATAAAAGTCATCAATAAAAATAATTCAATGACTTTTATTTTTTAAGTCATCAATAAAAATTATTCAGTGACTTTTATTTATAAAAGTCATCAATAACAATCATTCAATGACTTTTATTTTTTAAGTCATCAATAGAAATCATTCAGTGACTTTTATTTATAAAAGTCATCAATAAAAATCATTCAATGACTTTTATTTTTTAAGTCATCAATAAAAATTATTCAGTGACTTTTATTTATAAAAGTCATCAATAACAATCATTCAATGACTTTTATTTTTTAAGTCATCAATAGAAATCATTCAGTGACTTTTATTTATAAAAGTCATCAATAAAAATCATTCAATGACTTTTATTTTTTAAGTCATCAAGAAAAATCATTCAATAAATAATAGAAGTCACGAATAATTGTTATCACAGGACAACTAAAATAAAAATCGAAAAAACTGTTATTTGTGGACTAATAAGAAAAAAATCAAAATAACTGTTATTATAGGATTTTTTAAATATAAATAAAAAATAACTTTTATTTGTTGAGTCATTAAATAAAAGTCAAAAATAACTCTTAAACATTGATTTTTTAATAAAACTTATAACTGTTACGGTCCCTGTTTGAAACAGATCTCGCAAACATTGATTCGTTCTCTTAGATATCGGCCTTCTTAATGAGTCCAAGTAGTTTAATTTTCAACTGTTTTTCGTGATACATTCAGCCTCTCTGCAATCTCTCAGTCAGTCTCATTAGGATCCAACACAATTATGAGTTTGATTTAGTTGTCATCAACTTCGGGAGATGTATCAGAACGTTGGCCATATTAAAGTGAAAAATCTCGACTATCTCCTTGATTGTTTTTAAGGAATTAAAGAAAAATTTCATAAAACAAAAAGTAGTTAAACAAATCGAATTTGGTTTAAAAAAGCTAAAACACCTGCAACTTCTCATTTGCACTTTCCGGGACTAGTGACGGTAAACTTGCTAATTATCCCAATTTGGATAGTAATACTTATACTGAAAATAAAAATTATATCTAGCTTCAAATTTTTTAACTGGCTTCTGTGTTACAAAAAGTCTCGACAAAAGACCAAACCCAATTACAATTAGACAAAACCTCATGAAATAAATCTTAAAGCACAAATAATTTGCGTTGTTAGGCAACTCCTTCTGTCCTTCACAAAGAAAATGTCTTCCCTAGTAAGTGCCAATGCTCCCTCTATCTTTCTTTCTAGATGTCTTCCATATAATTTGATTCAAATTGATAATAAATTAAGCAAATCTTTTCTTTCCGTTTGCTGTTTTCATCAGTCAGAGCGCAGTGTCATTGTTATGTGTTAATAATTTATTGCATTAATTTTATGGCAAAAAAGTTTGGAATTTTATTTGCGTAAATGCGATTTCATACTCCTTTCTTTGCATGTTGCGGAGTGAAGGCACGCATAGTTTGGTCATTCTTGTACTTTATTTACTAGAGCCAATAAAAACACATTCAATACGTTGTGTAAGTCAGAGGCGCAATAAAATTGCGTATACGACATGTTGATAATTAAAAGTTACTCATACGCCACGGTTGCGACTGTTTGTAAGGCAAATTCCGGCATTTTCGTATGCGATATTTTTGTTGTTGTTCTTGTGCGCTGCGTAATCGACTGACAATTACAATACAATATTATTGGGCGAGAAGCGAGTGTTGGCAGTTTGGCGGCAACATAAAATTGCGCGCACAATTGCTGCGCGACCAATACTGGCTGGCACTCGTAAAGCCATGAAAAAGTGCGCCAATCAAAAAGTTTTCGAACATTAAGTAAGCAGCAATAAAAATGATTATTAACAATTGACAAAAACTAAAATCGGGGCAGACGGCGACGCCGCTGTAATGGCGAAAGTCGGCGCATTACTTGTCGCATTGTACGACAAATACGACTACAGAGACAACAAATTATACGTGTGCTTGTGTGTGTGCTGGGATTCATTTCGCTGGAGCGCAGCCGAGTTCGGTGCGGATGTGAAAATGTGCGGCGGCGCCAAATTGAATGTGTCCGGAAGCGATCGCATTTGTTTGTGACTGTGTGTGTGTGTGTGTGCGTTGTGTTAGCGGTACAGTTTCCGGACAAAAACTACTTAGCCACACACACACACACACACATACACATAACAAAGTGAAAGTTGAATTGGAGCACAACACAGGACATGGAGCACGGAACACGAAGCAGTCGTGTTCCGAGGCTGACGGCAATGACACTTTGTTGCTTTGCGCAATTTTTTAGCGCAACTTTGGTACATTTTGCCGCCCTTGTTGTTGTTGTTGCTGCTACAGTTGTACTCTGTATTTAATGATGTCTATGACAGGCGAACAACAACAACAACTAAAATAGTAGTAGCAAAATTCTTCAACTCAAAGGCAACTTTTGATTCAAAGTTGAACTTTTAGCCAATTTATTTTATTTTTTTATTATATTTGCTGTTGTTGGTTTTCGGTGCTTGTTTTTGTGCGTCGACAGTTTGCGTTTACTTGCGCGCTGTTGCGTTGTGTAACGTGCGTTGTTTGTGTACTTCGTTTTTATGACGCACATACGAGTATGTGTAAATGTATTTGTGCGTGTGTGGGTCAGCGTACTTTTCGGATGTATTATAGCAGCTAATCCAATTTAAAGTTTTATTTGTTATGGCTGTGTTCATATGGCTATCTGCTCATATAGCGTTGTACTTATTTTCTTTTGGTTTATGTGTTTGACTCTTCGACTAGTCGATTCTATGTTTTCAATGGACTACAACTGTGTGTACTTTTTCAATTGAAAGCTATCAAAGTTACACAAGTTTTAAGTTGATTGAATGAAGTTTGTTAGTTTGTGAATTGATTGACAAATCCAAATGGGGCTTAATTGACATATTAATACATTTTATTATTAATTTCATGGAAGTCCATTACTTGTTTGTAAGAGTTCAAAGTTGTTATTTGAAGTAGGGTAGGTAGGTTAGTAAGAGTGGCTGACAATTTACAATTAATTGAGCTCACATCCACACACTAATTTAACGAGTTTAAGCTCCAAACGTAGCTTAGTAGGCTGTCAAAAGTCCTATCGGTTTCTAGTCCTTTTAGATGATCGAAGAATAAGCTGTCCAGGTAGTTCAAGTGCATAGAAGTTAAAGTGTGCTTTCTTTCACTTGCTCGTCCATAAAACTTCGGCGCAATTCAGTAGAAAGAGTTGCACAGAGACTTGTCGAAGTGTCAATTTTGGTTTTCATTTTAAATCACTGCACACTGATTCGTTCCATAGACAAAATTCAAAAAATTTATAGTCTCAGAATTTAAAGATTGTGATGTCGTTTGGAAGGTAAAACTCCAACTAAGAAAACCCCAAAGAATCTGTGCTAAAAATTAATTAGTAAGTGTTCAAAAGCAGCTCAAAGTTGAAACATTTTTCACAAAAAAATTTAAACACATATTTTCTGATTTTTAGTCTATTGAGTAAAAAAAATTTTAAAAATACATGGTTACCAAGAAGTTACTAAAACTTGCCACATAGATTAAGAAATGATGTGGCCATTTTCGCTTTTAATATTTTGTAAAAATTGGCAAAGCTGAAGCTTTTCACTTCACTTTTCATTTAAAATATTTTTCTAAATTAAAAATCTGAAAATTGTCAAAACTCAGGAAAATATCTAAAAAGTATGTGAAAGTATGTTCCTGGATTTTTATTTTATTTTAAGAAGCATTCTTTCTTTGTCGGATAACGTAATTATATCCTCCGATATCTTCCGATCTCAGAAAATAATTCAATTTGAAAAGTGAACACCTATTTTTCGACAACATTTATTTTATTCATCCCTAAAAGTATGCAATCAGCATGAAAAATTTAGAAAACTTCAAAAAAGCAAAACATACGTCTATTATTATCATTTTTATTGCAAAACCAGAGGTTCCATTTCAATTTCTGTTACTCTTTGCAATTATCAATGTTGACGTTCCGATTAAATGTAAAATCTGAAAAATCTAGCCAACAGACTTGGTGCTATAGCTCTCCAAAAATGACGAAATTTGCAAAATTAAGTCTCAGACATTGCCAAACTAGAAAAGTTTAAGAAAAACAAAATGGAGATTTCAATTCAGCAGACCATGATTAACTATTTAGTATACCAAATTTTATGAAGAACGGGCCACTACCTCTAATTTTGTCCCGCGGTTGTATGGAGTCGAATCACTGTGCATTGAGTTGAATTTAAGGTATCATGGCACGTTAGAAAGGGGAATTTTTAATGATTTACAAAATTATTTATTTTCCAGCTCCTTTGTTATCAATCTTTTTTTTACAATACATATATTGAAGGTTTAAGGAACACAACCAAAATTATTTTTTTTTTAGCATATTGTCTCTTATAGAGGTGGAGCTGAAGTCGCGTAGAAAAAAAACACATCCTCCATTGCGGACACTTAATCTCCGGATTGGCTCGACCGATTTAAAAAAAATTTTTTTAGTTCTTTTTATTAACTTATTTTTTACAACAATCCACCACAATATTGAATAAAAATTTTTAATTTAAAGTACTTTTTCTGGTGAATTCCTGTGTCCGAAAGCTTAATAATTATGATTTTTTTTTTGTTTTTTTGTTTCAGATTAGCCAATCCGGAGATTAAGTGTCCGTAATGGAGGATGTTTTTTTTTCTACGCGACTTCAGCTCCACCTCTATGAGACAATATGCTAAAAAAAATAAAAAAATTTTTTTGTGTTCCTTAAACCTTCAATATATTGTAAAACAATTTTCAAAAAGATTGATAAATAAAGGAGCTGAAAAAGAATTAATTTTTTAAATAATTAAAAATTCCCCTTTCTAACGTGCCATGATACCTTAAAACGTTTCCAATTTTTAAGTTCAACGTTAATAAGATTTTTATTCGTTCCTTAAAAAAAAGTAAAAATCTTCACCACAATGTTAGAAAGCGTTAATTTTGTTTTCTATACATTTGCTACAAGTCTGATAATTTCAGTTAAGTAAATTTATATTTCGCAATAGATCCATTCATGGCCGCATAATTAATTCTTTGCCATTCGTGATACGACAGAATAACGCTTGAATAAGTCTGAAATTCAAATCATGTTCATAAAAATTGAGTTAATGTTACTTATACGCCCTGTTGATGTTACAAGAAAGCATTACTATTTATGATGTCAATGATTGCAATGCCAACTTGCATAATACTGTGAATTGTTAATGCCACGAGCGCCTTGTTTGCTCAATCAAATGGTTACTTTTGCTTTCAGGAATTGCAACAATTATGTAGTACTTTCATCTTAAATTAGTGCCATTCCTGCACTTGCTTCATCTGTTTCCTGGAATTGTTACTTTTCTGCTTAGTAAAACTATTTCTGTTTAAAGCTGCTGAAAGTATTCAACAAATATTTCTGCTGAAACATTGATAATTGTTCTTGACGAGATTTGTATTAAAATTCTTTTTAGTAGAATTTTCTGATTTATGATTTTTTTATTGTATTCTCTTGTATCCGTGTTAGTTGTGGGGTAAATTTTTAAACTCTAACAATGGCCACTGATACATGCAGACACATGTGCGATGGTTTTCCATGTGTACATGAGTTTGTATACATCGCGTAGAAGCATGTATTGTATTTTGGTATATTTTTTATTTTGTTGTGATATTATTTACAGTGCATAGCATTAATTAGGTGAGAGCTTGCTGCCAGAACTGTTGCCGTAAGTTTTGTTCAATTACTGATTATAAACCTGTTCGTATGTTTGGGTATATAGCACAAAATCCAAGCTTCAGCTTCAAATTTGAAAACTTTGTTCAACAATTAGGCCAAAGTGATGGCTTGACTACTGAGTTACAGTCTGTAACTCAGCTGTAGCACATTTTATGTTATGTTCGTATGTGTTGCATTAATTAAGGTACAGAATTCTTGTATTGTTGTGTATGTGTCAGATAGTTGCACGATCCGCTTGAGCCACTTACCTGTCCTTGTACTGACTGATTGGCGGCGAGTTGAAGACAGCCACATTCGGTTTGCCGCTCAGTTGTAAAGTTTTTCGCGATTTGCCCAGCTGATTCTCGGCCACACACGAATAATTACCAAAATCCTGCGGATGCACTTTGCGTATAATCAGCGTGTGTCGTGAGCCGCGATTCTCCATGATGTGACGTTCGGTGGTGTCCAGCTGCATTGTGTCCTTGAACCAAATGACCTGTGGGCGCACATTGTTCGTGCAGATTTATTACCAAATTGAACAACAGTCACGTGAAATGGTGTGCGGCCGATTGTGTGTGTGTGTGTGTAAATATTATTTGAGTATTATGGCGAAGTGTGTTTGTTTGTTTATTCAGTCATTTAAATGAAGTTAATAAAATGAAAATTATCGCCCGTGACAGCAATGGCGATGCAAGAAAAAAAGCCAAAAAAAGAACAGCAACAATGTCAACATAAATGTTGAGTAGCGCAAACAATAAAGTCGTTGCGGTGACATTTGAAAACGCCAGATGAATGCCAGCGTCGAATATCAGCGCACAGCAGCCACAGTTGCAAAAGGTTACGTATACGCACAGGTGGGCGCGCAGGTGTGTTTGCGTGGGTGTTGTTGCGTGCAGCGGCATGCGAAGGTGTTGAGCAAATAAAGCCATGTGTGAAAATAATAAACATCATTGCCACACAAACACACAAACACACATACAGATGCATGTGCAGAATGTGTGTTGGCGACAGCGAGTGGAGTCATCGGAGAGCATCAAAATGAATATGAAATTATAACGAAAACAAATAAGCAAATTATGTTGAGTGAATGGTCGGTCAATGATGTATGTACACGGCGAAAAAAAACAGTGCGCGGCGATAAAATTGCAAACGTGTAAATTGTGATGAAGCGCAGGCGCGAGAAATCATTGTCACACATGGCCGAAAAAATCATAAGCGAACGCCACATATTATGTCAAGAGCGTCCGTCAACAGGCGAAAAGTGTCAAAAAGTGGGCATTTATCAGCAAACAAAAGCGCAGGCGAACAATAACAAAAACAACAAAAACGCAGCATGAAAAAAAAACGCGTACAAATGCAAACAAACAGCGCATGTAAACAACAACAAAAAGCGAGCAAAATTTGAAAGAAAGGTAAAGTGGTGAATGAAGAAGCGAGAACGAGTGACAACAAAATAAGCACGTCCCGTTAGAGCGCAGGCACGTATGTGGTCAGGCGCGGCGAACGAACGTAAACAGCACAACGAGTGGAGTGAAGTGGAGTGCAGACAGCGATAGGGACAGGAGGGATGAGGGCACATGTGAATGTGTGCGTTTGGTGGCGCAGAGGGAGCGTACGAACAGACGGACGGACGAACGGATGATCGTGTGGCAGGACAATTTCGGTGCCGGGCCGGGCAAGGTGTCACGGATGGATTATCAAAACAGCAGGTGTGCAAAATGCGAGCCAAATAAAAGTGACAGCGGCGAGGCGAGACGAGGCGTGCGCACGGACAAAAGCGTATTGCATTGGCGTGGGTGATGGGTGATGGGTGACAGAGGCACGCAGATAAGCAGAGAAAAAAAAATCGGCAAATGAAAACAGAAAAAATGAAACAAAGCAGAAAATTTATACACACACGCGCAATAATAATGCCGACCGACAGCGGCAGAGTCACATCAAGGGGGAAGGGTAAAGTGGCAAAATAAGTAAAGAATATTATAAGTTGTTGTTGTTGGAGCGTTTGTTTTCATTGCACGCACACATATTCGCCGGTTGAAGGTGTAGTACAGCGGCGCACAATCAGCAGCGGTTGACAGAACGGTGGATGTAGACAGACAGAGAGACAGAGAGAGAGAGAGAGAGGGAGATGGTGGTTGGGTTGGCGCGGATGCGAGACGTAAATTCCATTAAAATCGTTGTCATTGTTGTTTGTCATATTTTTCATGTTTGCCGTACGGTGTTGGCAATGGCATATTTGTTGTTGTTGTTATCATTTCATTTATTTTATTTTGTAGACGAGCAGGCAACAGACAGCAACAGCAGCCGCGTTCACAATCCCATTTGTTGTAAACATGTTTTTTTGTTAAATACGTTGTCGTTGTTGTTGTTGTTGGTGAAAATATGCCGAAAATGTTGACGTTTGTATTGAATTTTTTTCGCACACACACATGCGACCAGAATCGGTGTTAATGTCAGTCAGTCAGTCAGTCAGTTAGTCGACGGGAAGCGAGACACAGCAGCCGTTTGCGTTAGCGAAGCGTAGCCGAACGCAAGTGTTGACACAGAAAGAGCCAACACAAAAACCAACAACGAGCGAATATTTCCGGGTGAAATTGTTGAAATTAATATATTTATTTTTTTTTTGGCGCACGTGCATATGGAT